>OX387378.1:18473013-19723013 GCA_947563715.1 Lycia hirtaria
AGGAACAGACGGGTTAACACTGTAAAGAAACATATGGGTAAATTATACTAATATGTTTACATTTGTACAGAAGGAACAGACGGGTTAACACTGTAAAGAAACATATGGGTAAATTATACTAATATGTTTACATTTGTACAGAAGGAACAGATAGGTTAACACTGTAAAGAAACAAATGGGTAAATTATACTAATATGTTTACATTTGTACAGAAGGAACAGATGGGTTAACACTGTAAAGAAACATATGGGTAAATTATACTAATATGTTTACATTTGTACAGAAGGAACAGATAGGTTAACACTGTAAAGAAACAAATGGGTAAATTATACTAATATGTTTACATTTGTACAGAAGGAACAGATGGGTTAACACTGTAAAGAAACATATGGGTAAATTATACTAATATGTTTACATTTGTACAGAAGGAACAGATAGGTTAACACTGTAAAGAAACAAATGGGTAAATTATACTAATATGTTTACATTTGTACAGAAGGAACAGATGGGTTAACACTGTAAAGAAACATATGGGTAAATTATACTAATATGTTTACATTTGTACAGAAGGAACAGATGGGTTAACACTGTAAAGAAACATATGGGTAAATTATACTAATATGTTTACATTTGTACAGAAGTAGCTGATGAGTTAACACGTTAAAGAATAATATAGTACAATAACTGAAGCAACCGACTTCTTATGGATGCGATTGTCAGAAACCAAATTGGTCCACACCAGCGCCAGCTTTCAAATAAAGAAAGAATCATCAAAATCGGTTCACCCAGTCGAAAGTTATGAGATAACAAACATTTAAAAAAATTGTCAAATTGATAAACTCCTTATGCCGGAGGCTGGAGGGTTGGTGTTAATGAGACACATGCTGGTATCGGTCTAATTTATTGCAACAAATAACTAAGCTTATATACTAAGTACTACGTGCTAGAGCCCTCCTATCTATATCACTCATACTCTTATTATTTATGCTAACGTATCCTAAAGACGACTTATCATTCTACATATAATCACGCATCACGAACACTAAACTATGTGGCTACATGCTCCATTTTTGAAGTCGGTTGAAAATGTGGGCAAATTTTAATATGTTTTAATAATTTGCGATTGATCGCTTGTTTGTTTGCAAGTTATGAGAACAATGGCCTTTAAAATTAAGGCCAACCAAGGCCTCCATTAATAATAATAATAAATAAATAAATAAAAATAACAAATAAATATATTTGTGGACATTTCATACTACACCATCTAGCTCAAACTAAGCAAAGCTTGTACTATGGAAACTAGATGGCTGATAGAATACATATACCTATTACTTTTTTTGTTTGTAAATACATATTTTTAATACATAGAAAAGAAACACGCAGACACAGAACAAACAGACATGCTCATCACACAAATGTTTGCCCTGGGTGGGTAATCGCGATTTTACTCATTTTAACCGACTTAAAAAAAATACTTTTTATTTTTTTCTTTTCTGAACTCGTCCTTTTTTAATTCCCGGCTCAAAAGGGGTATTAGAAGTTTGACGAGTGTATCTGTATGTCTATCTGTGGTATTCTAGCTCTCAAACAGATGAACCGATATTGATAGTAGTTTTTTATTGTTTAAAAGAAGATTTTTTTTTTTTTTTTTATTTAATTTTATTCTCCACAGACACCAGGGTCCGTGACCTTTGTCATAATTACAAACTATTGTTTACTAATTATCGTTACGGGAAAATGATTTTATTTTAATTTAAGTACTTATTACTATGTTGCGTGCATACCACGAGCAAACCAGCAACCCGCAAGCAGCACCCGATCACGAGTATGACGCATGTGCCAGCCATCGCCCTCCTCAACCATATGTTAGGGAAGAGGGCGACCCGCCACACGACGCCGCCGCAAGAAGGAGCCTTCGATGGTGAGCATGAATGCTCAAGGTATGCACACAACTCTTATTTCTAACTACTGAAATACTAGTATTTCTGTGAATGCAGTCACTGGTAGAGCCCGGTTTTAGATGGGGTTTCCAGATTATCTATTTGCCCTCGGTTGATCGGACTCTATCAGCGACTGCACTCACATCGTCTAATTACATAAATCTGTCGCCTACTCTCGGCCCAGGGCCTCCATAACCGCCGCGTTCCGATCTTTAATGGCCATCTCTAAATTGTACTCTTTGATGGTCTGCGGTGAAGCAGCCGACGCACGCCGCACGAATCGACTGATTGCATCGTCTTCGGTATCATCAGCGTAATATGTGAAAGACCCGGTATGCCTCGATATCGCAACAACCGCGTGTGGGACACTCTCGTGCAGCTTCATTTTTGCCTTGGTCTTGATGGCTATAACCGACTCGTATGTTAGTCCCTGAGCTTCATGGATTGTAAGGGTACGTGACCCCACGCCTTCCCCATAGCCCTGGCTGATAAGGGTCTCCTTTTCTTCCTGTGTATGTACTAAGAAGAGGGTGTTGGGGAGGGCGCTGGGTATTTGCGCACCCTTATACTGTCTGTGCTCTAGAGATCTTACACGGGGAGTTGAGGAATATATACCGGAGTATATTTCCCTCAGCGCATACGCAACGTCCATTGGGTTCCGATGTGTGCAGAGCAACTCCTGGCTAATGGTTGTGACCAGGTTTGGGCGATGGTACCTCATTTCGAAGAGATTTTCTCTATCGATATAAGGCAGTTGATTGACATCTCCGATGAGGATGAGTTCGCCAGCACCAGACAGCCGTGAAGCCATTATTATAGCTCCAAAATGGTTCATAAGAGCTTCGTCGACCATGAGGCGTCTGAAGCTCTCTCTTCCAAAACCATTCACGAGTACAGAAGCCATGGTTCGCACCCTGGTTTTCACCAGATCTCCGATGCGATGCGATAGCTTCTCTCTCAGATCTTTTGCTGCTTCTGTCGTTGTTGTGATGATAGCGTCTCTGTCCACCTCAAAGTGCCTTATCACCCATGTTGTCTTGCCACAACCCGGAACTCCGTTGACCCATTGGATCTTTGGTACTGCCCAGTTTTCCCAATTTGCCTCGACATCTAAGTTCCCTTCGATGGTTTTAGCCATCTCTAGGATTTTGTCATCCAGCATTACCTTGGTGCAGCGGGCTGTAACAACCAATGGATCATTCGATGGTATCGCATATTTCGGTCTTCCTGTTCGCCCCGTCTCGGCCTCATTCAGCGCCACAAAGCCACTTTTTGCACTATAAGCTGCCATATATTGTCCCTTCATGGTCCCTCTTATGACTTGGGATGTGTCGTTATTATATTATTCTTGTCGTTATTATTCCTTTAGGAAGTTTTCACTTCCTAGCGTGAAGAACTGAAGGATGGTATCACAGTTCTTGAGGTTGACTTTCCTTGTCGCTCTCAAAGTAGCTAGGAATTCAATGAAGGCGTTTTTTGCGTGGCTCTTTGGCTCCGAAGCCAAAATGTAACGGGGAGGGTTGACCTGTCCCATGTCGGCTCTTGTTCGGGCTACCTGAGGTTGTGAAGCTGATCTGAGTGTCATCGCCGTCGAGGGAGGTGGTGATTCGGGTGTGATTCGGAGCAAGTTCTGCGCTGCAGTTCTGACGAGAGCAGCGATGGGACCCACTCTTCTTTCTTGGGTACTGCTTCGATAGGCTGCGACTTTTCCAGCGGCTGCTTTTTGTTGTGCTCTTTCTGAACCAGATTGGTTGGACGAATTTGGAACGGGATGTCCCCAGCTGTCTGTTGCATTTATGCGGTCGTGTGTTGGAGACTTGAGATAACTCAAATTCTCTCCCCTATCCTCGTACACGACGACCTCATGATGTGCAGAGGCCTCAGTGCAACCTAGCCGGTCTACGACTTCCGCTCTCGATCGTTCCACAACCATCGCGTCCACACTTATCACCCGAGACGTGCTGTCTGCATTCCTGCTCAGATGTGAGAGCAGTGAGCTAGCTTGTGCGAAAGGTGTCTGTGTCATCCACTCGAGCAGTGCGATCGTTTTGTTTTTCAATCTCACTAGTCGGAATCGATGGCCGTCTACCTCACACACTGGCATAGCATCATAAGACTTCCGCTTCATGGTTGCTTTGGCGGTACTCCCATTGAGCAAACATGCTAATCCAGGCGATAAGCGAACGCGCTTGCGTTTCTGGTTTCGGACAAGACAAAAGCTTATTACGAATCTTTCTCTATTGCTGTCCATGAAAAGAGCCACACCACGGACCCGGATCCCTGGCACACCTTTATCTGCATTTTCCAAAAGATGTTCGATGGATACGCTTTTTGAGACTCTGCCGCAGGTCTCACTCTGTGTTGCTTCTATGGGGGTTGGGGTGATGTTTGTTGTGGATGGGAGGGGTGTCTGTGGTATTGTTCTAGGCGTTGATTCAACGGGCGTTGGAGTTATGTTTGTTGTGGAGGAGGGAAGTGTCGAATTTCGTTTAGCCGCTATGCGAAAGGATCTCTCTGCGAACGACAAGAAATACGGTCTGCTGTCTGAATCTGTTAATATTTTGTGCAGATCTGACACTAATAGATTTCTGTTTATCATTATTTCGAGATCCTGCCTTGCTGCCATGAATCTGGGGCAGTCGATGAGCACGTGCCAGACTGTTTCGGGTACATCGGGATCGCACTCGCACCCAGGACTGTTCTTGAGCTTCAAAAAAGAAGATTTCATAGAAAGTGTTCGCTATGTTATGTTAGCTATGTTTCATCGAAATCGGTTCAGTCGTTCTTATTTTGAAGTTCTTGAGTTTTTTAAACTTATACTTCTTATATTTGTTACATCATTCTCCAACATTTATAAAACCAATTACGATTTTTTGTTTATTTCTAAGGATACGTACATTCAGACTAAAAAGTCAAGTAAGTTATTAAAACAAAACAATTGGAAAAAATAAGTCATCCAAGTAAATTATTTGTAGAAACACGAAAAAGCGACATCGTTATATGGTTAATATTCCGAAAACACGTACGAAACGCTTTGACTCCACTTTCATTGTGCGTACCGCCAAAATGTGGAAAGCGCTTCCTGAATGGGTCTTTCCGAATAGATATAATATACGTGTCTTCAAATCGCGAGTGAATAGGTTTCTTCTAGGCAAGCGCGCTCCATCGTAGACCGTAACTGTCGCTTAACACCAGGTGAGTTGACGGTCAAGCGCAAGCCTATCGGCGAATAAAAAAAAAGTGTATTTTGAAGTTGTTTGTTTCAGTTTTAAAACTATAATATAGCACTCACAGTGCACCGACGTGGCGGCGCGCGGCGGTCGCGTAGCAGCACTGACTTGTGTGCACCGGCCTTTATTGTCTGTCGATCGTTTTCATCAAAAACTTGACAGCGATTATTCGTTTATTCCCGCTGTCCCCCAGTTCCGTGTCCACCACTGGTGGACAACGGGAACAATGTAAAGGGCCCTCAAATTATGTCGTATTCTTATTCATTATTATTTCTCATAATACATTATATTATTTATATATTATTTCTTAAAACCCATGAATATTAGATAAATATATATAAAAAAATAAACATTATTTGTAATAAAAATATTTACCTTGCTTTTCTGACTTTACACGACTTCATGCCTTCAAGGGTGGCATTGATCAGCTTGTATTTTATATAACCGAGGGAGCCTTCAACAACGTCATAGCGGAGTGGATCTAAATCCGGGACTCCTTCTTCTGGGACCCCTTGTATAGCAGTGGTGACCAGCCATTGGGCCGCATCCGTCACACATTTCACATCGTTAAGTTTGCACGGCAAATTTTTAGCTGTAAGACGAAACCATATTATTTAATTTATTCTTACTCTATGTATAAAGAGCCTCAAATTTTCTAATTCTTATTTCTAATATCATCTACGAGTATATAGAAGATATATAGCAGTAGAAATGTTATTGAGCAGTCTGTAGGCGTACCTCTTTTGAATTTTAAGGCCAGGTATAAATCGCATGATCATCAATAAGAAAGAACCATTTTTAAACCCTCAGCGCGTTGAAACTTAACTAAATGTTCAGGTCTAAAAATTCTGTCGGTAGATAAAAACCTTTATAGCTGACATAACCGAATAGAAATTAGAAAAATAATCAGTTTTCTTTAAAATAAAAATACAAATCACATAATAGCAACAAAAAAAAAACGTTTTTATTCAAATGCTCAGAATGGGGTGTGTAAATTTTTTTTCGATATTTTTTTATAATATTTTTATTTGATAGGTTGAATCATTTAAAAGATCTAATTTCAATATTTCGAATGGTATAAGTCACATCTTGTTACTCGTTGAAGTGATTGGTATTATTTTTTTGGCACACTAAAATTAGGCCGATTTACTCCAGGGTTAGGCGAGGCAACCCCATTTTTTTTGGCACTTCTCGATAGACTCTTTCGAATGTACTATGCCCCAACTTGTTACCCGATGAGGTGTTGGGCACCCCAAAAAGTGGTCACATTTTTGTTAACTTTACAAAACCCTCCAGGTTTAGCCGAGGCAACCAAATACATTTAGAGACACCTCGATAAGGTGCGTCATCCTAGATAGGTCACATCTTGTTACCCGATGAGGTGGGTAGACATACGGCGCGCTCTTAGTCTATTATCTGCACATTTTCTAATCTTCGACGACGAAGCATTTGACATTCAAGAGTTAGATTTCTCATAAATCTCATTCTTGTCAAAAAATAAACGAGCGGGTGAAGAGACGTTTCTTTAAAAAGAATTTAGTAAAAGTAAACCCTTCTTACTCCTCATCCAATGTGTATAAGGTGAAAATAGAGTTAATTCGACTATTGAGCGTTTGTTTAATTATTACCCGACTTAGCATGATGATATGAACTTTATTTGTATCCTATTCCTTTCTAATATTACAAGTAACGAAGTAGCGTACTTTGAAGTCGGTTGTTTCAGTTTTTTTAAACTATAAAATAAATATATATATATATATATATATATATATATATATATATATATATATTAATTTTACTTATTTGAAATTATGTTTATAAAAATAAATAATAATAGTTTCATAATAAACTTGATTTTATTTTATTTTCTCCGTCAATGAATTATTTTGTAATTTTATTCATCATCTCATCATCATCTCAGCCATAAGAAGTCCACTGCTGGACATAGGCCTCCCCCATGGATTTCCAAAAAGACCGATTGGAAGCGGCTTGCATCCAGCGTCTTCCCGCCACTTGTATGAGGTCATCTGTCCATCTCGTGGCTGGTCTTCCTACGCTGCGCTTGCCGGTACGTGGTCTCCACTCGAGAACCTTTCGGCCCCATCGGCCATCAGTTCTACGTGCTATGTGCCCTGCCCACTGCCACTTCAACTTGCTAATCCGCTGTGCTATATCGGTGACTCCTGTACGTCTACGTATCTCTTCATTTCTGATTCGATCTCGTAGAGAGACTCCGAGCATAGCCCTCTCCATAGCTCGTTGCTCGTTGTCGTAATTTTATTATATTATATAATTTAAAATGTAAGTTTGTGCTACATTTTTTCAGTTATTGTGTTATAAAAACCAAAGTACCAAACTGATTTTGGTAAAATTTTATATGAAACCACCTATGTGGTGGTATTTTATATGAAACCACCACCACCAACCAAACAAAAAATAATCATAAAAAGAACCGGACAAGTGCGAGTCAGACTCGCCCACCGAGGGTTCCGTACAAACTAGTAGATAAAAGGGGTAAATCATATATTTCTTCATATTTTCCTCCATAAATCGAAAAATATACATCATTAAAATATTTAAAAACCTGTTTTAATTTATACTAATAAAGCTCTTTGATATGATACCCCACATGATACGGTTAATTCACTTTAAAATTTGGACCCTCATTCCTTGCATAAAGACCCATTTTTTTTGTGATTAAGTTAAAAATGTCCAGTTTTAGATTTTTTTTCCTATATGAGTACTATAACACAATGCTTCTTGCTAAATTTCATAGTTCTAGATCAACGGGAACGGTAGGTTTTGATTCCCTTGTGAGTGTCGAAATGTGCGTTTTTTACGACATGTTCGGCTGTAACTTTTTTTTTACGAAAACTGATAAAATTTATTTTTCATTCTGCAGCAAGAGACTATGTATCTACGTATATGGTTTTAATTTCAACTCGATACCTTCACGCGTTTCCGAGATAAAGGTCTTGACACCCGGACAGACAGCCAACAAAGTGATCCTATAAGGGTACCGTTTTTTCCTTTTAAGGTAAGGAACCCTAAAAATCATTGATAATTAGCGGAGTAGTAGAATTACAAACTTAAGTACAAAAAAAAAAAGAAAACATAGTCGAATTGAGAAATAAAATGAAATGAAATATTCTTTATTTGGAACTAAAATAAAGAGTTACAATAACAGTAAGGGCATAATGCTACCCGTAGCGGTTTAGAAAACATTGTCGCGGGGAACATCACCCACCTCCTGAGAACCTCCTTTTTTGGAAGTCGTTTTTTTTTTATAAACACTTTATTTATAGATCTAAAAATTTAAATATATATGAAGCAACTTTTAATAACTAGAATGTCGGATTTGAACACTTACGTCGATCCAGAAATCCGCCTAGAACACTGGTTATACACACAAACAAAAGTAATACATTTAACAAAAACATTACTTTTGCGCAACAGTACTCCGGGTAGGCAAAATTTATGGCAAATGCAAGGTAACAAATAAAACTCCTCCTTATATAGGTCCTCCTCATATGTAAGAAGTCTTTTTCTACTTTTTGGGATAAATACGATTATTTTTAACAATAACAAATAACAAAGTTAAACCAGTTGGTAAACAAGATTTCATCAGTAAAGTATTATGTTCATTAAAAAGGGTTCAATGTCAACCACGTGTATGCTGTAGCTAAGTATAACTATGTATGCCGTCAGAATGTGTTGTAAGGTATACTTTGATTTCCATACAAAAGTATTTTTATCCGACTGCGTAAGAAGGAAGGTTATCTATAAAATATCTTACGGGTTACTCATGTTTATATTTGAGTCGAAATCTCCGACTATAGTTTCAACCGCATACGGCGGTCTCTTTCAAAAGGAACAGCGCAGATTCCACTTCCGAAGGACGTCCCGAAAGATATGTTATGTCTGGCTGTGGACTTCTTGTGGCTAAGTGATGATGATGATGTAACTCGAATTCAAAATCGGAACTTCGAAAGGGCTGGTCTTTGTCTTTCTCTCTTTCTAATGGCGGGAAAGAGATAGAGTGTGAATGTTTCGAATTGCATGACTAACCCAAGGCTGAATAAGATATTCGCGGCTTTCTGATTTTTTTTTATTAAAAAGTTACTTTGTCTCACATTTCAGGCAGCAAAACCTACACGTTTGAGCTACTGAAGTGAAAATTATTTAATTCAATATCGAACGTAATTTTACTATGGAAATTAACGTGGTTTTCACACATTTTTAAATAAAAACTACGGGTCACTCACGTCTGTTTTGAGCCGAAATATCCGACTATAGTTTCAACCGCATTCGGCGGTCTTTTTCAAAGGAGCAGCACACACGTCACTCTCGGTCGGTGACGCGCCTAGCACTCAAAGTTGCACACAAAGCACACAGTGCTAGGCGCGTCACCGACCGAGAGTGACGTGTGTGCTGCTCCTTTGAAAAAGACCGCCGAATGCGGTTGAAACTATAGTCGGATATTTCGGCTCAAAACAGACGTGAGTGTCCCGTAGTTTTTATTTAAAAACGAACGTAATTTTTTCACATATTTTTTTAATAATTATGTTTTCACACACTACGTCAGTTTAATTTTATGTAAATGGTAAGCAAGCCTGATTATTGAAGTATATAAAGGGTTGTAAGAATAAACAGCTTTCAGTATCACTAAATAATTTGATTGTAAAATGCTACTAACTGTTCTTTATATTTATTTTCTGTATTCAGTCAATGGATTCATTTTTAAAAGTAAGTAAATACATTTTAATATTGTCTTCTTAGTAGTTAAATTAATATATTCAATAAGGAAAATCAAACACTAAGTAATTGTAATATAATTATAAATAATATCATCAAAACAGCTCTAGCTTCATCTTTATTATCATAGTCTCGGCTACACAAAATCCACTGCTGGCTGGACAGGGGATGGGGAACCCATGGGTTTACAAAACAAACTAAATTAATGCCGCCTAACAGATACTGTTGTTTCCTGCCACCAGTATGATGTCGTCTGTCCAACTTGTAGCTGGTCGTTCTACGCTGCACATGCTGATTCATATTTCCTTTTCTAGATTTCTCCAAATCCAATTATTATTAAGTTATTCTATATATATATATATATATATATATATATTCTATATTATTATATATATATATCTACTTCAGCCTTCAGCCTTATACTCATTATCTAGTAATGTTTTTGTTGATGATAGATGACCTCATCCAAGTGGCAGGCAGACGCTGGATGCAAGCAGCTTCCATTCGGTATTTTTAGAAATCCATGGAGAAAGGAGGCCAATGTTCAGCAGTGGACTTCTTATAGCTGAGATGATGGTGATGGTGATGACTTATCAGATGACGGCTTGCATCCAGCGTCTTCCTGTCGTTGGATGATAACCTAAATTAATTATGTAAACTCTATAGACAAAAAAATTCAAAACATGATTATAAATAAAGTATTTATGTTCCCCTCCATTCCCGTGTATGGATTTTTTTTAATTCAATGTCAAAGGTCAAAAAAAATAGTTTTTTACGATTTTCAGCAAAACGGCTAGTTTTATCTTAATTGTACCTCAAACAAAAATGTAGATCATAAAATTATCTATAAAAAACGTTTTAATACTTTTTAGGGTTCCGTACCCAAAGGGTAAAAACGGGACCCTATTACTAAGACTTCGCTGTCTGTCTGTATGTCTGTCTGTCTGTCTGTCTGTCTGTCTGTCTGTCTGTCTGTCTCCAGGCTGTATCTCATAAACCGTGATAGCTAGAAAGCTGAAATTTTCACAAATGATGTATTTCCGTTGCCGCTATAACAACAAATACTAAAAATTAAACAAAATAAAATATTAAGGGGGGTCCCCATACAATAAACGTGTTTTTTTCGTATTTTTTTGCTCAATATTAAAAACGGTAACAGGTAGACGCTTCAAATTTTCACAGAATATTTACTTGTATATTACCTTTCAAAATAAATAATTAAATAACAATAAAGTAAATATTAAAGGGGGGCTCCCATACAACAAACGTAATTTTTAAGCAATTTTTACTCGATCTCAATTAACAGGTAGAAACTTGAATATTTGTAAGTAAATATTTAGAAATATATTAACTATAAAAATAAATACCTAATCTAATACATAAAAACTCACAAAATGAAAATAATCCGTGCATCTAAACGCGGTGCGAGCGCCGGTTTAGCGGGGTAGCGGGGGAGGTAACATCACGGAGCGAGCCATAACCGCGCGTATTCGCGCGAGCGTCGTCATGCTGCCCGGATGTGTATCGGAAACCTACCTATAAGTTTGCAATTTACTACTTGGAATTTCGTTGATTTCTCGTTATTTTATAAACAGAACTAAACTTTGTAGTATTATAGATGATAGTACGGAACCCTTCGTGCGCGAGTCCGACTCGCACTTGGCCGATTATTTTCCTACGAGCCACCGTTTCTGAGCTATAACGATTCATTCATTCATGCACACGTTTCCAGGCTACCTGTTTTTTTTTTATTTATTTAGATACGCCAACAGTGAACATATTATATATTCTTAATTTTCTAGTTCGTTCAAACATAGGTCTGATATGATCACCCATTACAGGCATATACAACTTGCATTATAACAATGGTTATACTATTGCTAAAATAAGTTTATTCATTATATATAAATCTAAGAGCCAAATCAAAAAGTGATAAAATCAAAGAACAAAAATTTGAAAAAATCAGTCCAGTTTACAAAGAGACTTTACCAGTTTGCTTTTAAAAACATACAGTGTATCATTGAAGATGTCGAGATCATCCAATGATACGTAAAATTCATTATAAGTGCGACATAATCTTTGTGTAGGTGAGTTGACAGCCAAATTGGTTCTAGCAGTTTGCCGCCATCCCATTATTCGTGTAATCCTGTGTCTAGGATAGCGACAAGGTACATGTAAAGATAATTCTTCTAAGATAGATGGACAGTCGGAAAATCCATGGATCGCTTTATGAAGAAATGTCAGATCACGGATCTTTCGTCTATCACGCAAAGTGTGATAGACGAAAGATCCGTCTTAAAAAAACTCAAACGATTCTCATAAGGACTTCTGTGGGAAATGCCTTGGCTCGAGAAAGCTAATGATCTTGTAAAAGCACGTTGGATGCCTTCGATGCGCTGAGAATGCGCCACATAAAATGGATTCCACACCACACTCGCACACTCCAGACAGCTGCGCACCATCGAGTTATACAGTATCATTTTTGTAAGAGGAAATCTGAAGCTTTGTGTTACGCCTAATAAAACCTAGCAACTGTGCAGCTTTTTTCACGATTACATCAATGTGAGATTTAAAGGACAGTTTGCTATCAATAATTACTCCTAAGTCTCGCATCTCATTCACCTCCTGCAGAGTAGCTCCATTCAACATGTAATTGGTGTCAATAGGTCTTTTCTTACGGGTGTATTTAATATAAAAACATTTTTGAGCATTGAGATGCATCCTATTTTCATTGCACCATATATTTATACCTTCAATGTCGCTTTGTATAAGATTGCCGTCCGCTTTGGTGTCTACAACTCTATAAATTTTAAGGTCATCGGCAAACATTTTGTTTTCTTTTTTTGTTTTTTTTTTTTTATTTGAAAAAATTCGAGCACCACAGACTCCAGGGTCCATGCCTTTTATAAACTAATACATTTTTTTTTTTTTAGCTAACTTTACATATTTTTTTAAACTAGAGTACAAGAGGAAGACCTTAATACTTAACTAATAACTGTTAATACTTAATACTTAAGTAACATGCACATGCATGCGTGTGTACGCCGAGCAGTCCAGCTCCCGCAAGCAGCACCCGTTCACGAGTTGACGCATGTGCCAGCCATCGCTCTCCTCAACCATATTTGAGGGAAGAGGGCGACCCGCCACACGACGCCGCCGCAAGAAGAAGCCTTTAAGCGAGCGTGAGTGCTCTGGGTACACACGCTTTCCTACTACTATTTAAGGGACAACATACAACATAAGAACATTTTTTTTTTTTTTTACAACGTACACCGAAGCTTTGCATTCAGGGCCTCCACTACCGTCGCGTTTCGATCTTTGATAGCCATTTTGAGATTGTATTCTAAAATGGTCTTTGGTGTGGCTGCCGTCGCCCGCCGCACAAAACGGCTGATGGCATCTCCTTCATCATCGACGTAGTAAGTGAAGGTCCCGGTGTGCCTCGAGACTGCCACGACTGCGTGCGAGACGCTGTCATGCAGCTGTAGTTTGCCTTTGGTCTTGATGACGATGACCGACTCGTACGTCAAACCTTGAGCTTCATGGATGGTGAGGATTCGTGACCCTGTACCTCCCCCGTAACCCTGGTTGCTAAGGGTTATCTTTTCTTCTTGAGTATGGACCAAGAAAAGAGTTTTAGGGGCGGCTTTGGGTATTTGGGAACCCGTGAACCTTCTCTGCTCTAGTGACTGGATATGGGCGGCTGAGGAATATATTCCTGAATATATTTCTCTCAGCGCATATGCGACGTCCATCGGGTTCCTATGCGTGCATAACAACTCCTGGCTGATGTTGGTTACCAGATTTGGGCGATGGTACCTTAACTCAAACAGATTTTCTCTGTCAATATAAGGCAACTGGTTGATATCTCCAATGAGAACAATCTCGCCAGCACCAGACAGCCGTGTAGCCATTACTATGGCTCCGAAATGGTTCATGAGTGCTTCATCTACCATAAGGCGGAAGTAGCTCTCGTTTTTTCTGAAACCATTTACGAGAACAGAAGCCATGGTGCGCACTCTAGTCTTTACCAAGTTTCCTATGCGGTGCGCTAGCTTCTCTCTCAGATCTTTGGCTGCCTCTGTTGTTGTGGTGATGATGGCGTCCTTGCTCGCATCGAAGTTTCCAACTACCCAAGTTGTCTTTCCGCATCCTGGAACTCCGTTGACCCACTGTATATTAGGCACCTCCCAGTTTTCCCATAATGTGTTGACTACGGAGCTCTCCTCAAGAGATTCCGCCAGTTTGAGGATTCTGAACTGATTCTGAACTGAACATTTTGAATTTGCAATGTTTTATATGATTAGTAATATCGTTAATAAATATCTAGAGATAGTGTACTTAGCGCGTTTTCTTAGGGTTCCGTACCTGAAAAGGAAAAACGGAACACTTATAGAATCACTTTGTTGTCGTCTGTCCTTCCGTCGGGGTGTCAAGAACTGTGTCTCGGGAACGCGTGAAGGTATCGTGTTGAAATTAAAACCATATACGCAAATCTATAATATCTTGCTGCAGAAAGAAAATAAAATTTCTCAGTTTTCGTAAAAAAAAGTTACAGCCGAATATGTCGTAAAAATCGCACAAGGTAATCAAAACCTATGGGGTACTTCCCGTTGACCTAGAACTATGAAATTTGGTATTTCTTAATTTCGATAGCCTCGCGTAACATTCTTGGTACATAACGCGTCTCTCTAGCCAAGATTTGAGGATTATCAAAAATGTAGTGGTTAATATGTAAAATATACGTGATAAATCCGATAAAATTTGTTTCATTTCAATTTATTGGATCAGGCGTTACTTTGCGGAAATTCATATTCAAAAACTTAAATCTAGCTTATATATCTAGTATGTTTCCGCTTCGAGGTCTTCAAGCTGGCACTCTTCTGCTTCGGTACCTTCTAGCTGGTACTCTTGACGACCTCGAAGCGGAAACACACTAGATATAAAAGTTAGATTTATGTTTTTCATTTGATTTTATCAATTTTGTAGTCACTAAGAGTAGTAATTATCATGCAATAATTGTTTCGTATTTGTCTTATTCAAAAACGTTCTGGCGTTTATGAATAAGACTATTATTACTATATATTACCTATGCATAATCTGTACATAATAAAATGCAACTACGGGACCCTACCTTGTGCGTGAGCCGACACGCACTTGATCAATTTTATTTTGAGTTTTATTCGTTTTTTTTTGTGTTTTACAAACTGATGTATTAAAAAATAAAACCGGACAAGTGCGAGTCAGACTCGCCCACCGAGGGTTCCGTACAAACTAAATAAAATGGGGAAATCATATTTTTTTTTATATTTTCCGTCATAAACCGAAAAATATACATCGTAAAAATATTTAAAACCCTGTTTTAGCTTATGCTAATGAAGCTCTTTCATATGATACCCCACATGATACGGTTAATTCATTTTAAAATTTGGGCCCTCATTCCTTGCAATAGAGACACTATTTTTTGTGATTAAATTTAAAATGTCCAGCTTTCGGATTTTTCCCTATATGTGTACTCTAACACAATGCTTCTTGCAAAATTTCATACTTCTAAGTCAACGGAAAGTACCCCATAGGTTTTGATTCCCTTGTGAATGTCGAAATGTGCGTTTTTACGACATATTCGGCTATAAACTTTTTTTAAGAATTTTGAAAAAAAAACTTTCTGCAGCAAGATACTATGGATTTGCATATTATATGGTTTTAATTTCAACTCGATACCTTTACGCATTCCCGAGATAAAGGTCTTGACACCCGGACAGACGGACAGACGGACAGACGGACAATAAAGTGATCCTCTAAGGGTTCCGTTTTTCCCCTTTTGAGGTACGGAACCCTAAAAAATGTAGACAGTTCAAAAATTATACACATCCGACTGGATCGGGATCGGGATAATGTGGGTTCTAGTCCCGTCGGATTTATGTAATTTTACATTAGTCTATAAATTTGTTTATTTGAAGTTGTTTGAATATTACTCGTTAACTTGTAAAGCTTGCTTAGCCGTGGTGGTTTTCCTTTTAATATCATTACACTTGATACTTCCATGATATCAGACATTGAGGTAGATGGGAAAAATATAATTCATTTCCTTAGACTCATAGAGGAGAAACGTCAAAAATAATTATAATATCAAAATTTTATTTTACCTCTTTGTCGGCATCCTCAACACGCATACGCATACGCATCAGCAACACGCATACGCATACGCATCAGTAACACGCATACGCATACGCATCAGCAACACGCATATTCTAAATAACAGCTTTCTATTAGTAAGGGTTGTATGCTAGCTTAAAATTTTTTTTTATTTAGTTAAAAATAAAATGTATTAGCTTATATTCTATTCGAGGTAGGGTGGGAGCCATGAGCCTCTCCGTCACTGCGACCCTTGCGGATCTATTGTAACATCCCTCCTAAAAAGGTTACATCACCTCTCCCAGTGCCAAATGTGATATAAATCTAACTATGGGGGCGGAGGCCCTCACGTCCTCAGGGTAGAGGACGGGTCATCCCAGGAGCTGGCTCCTCTGGTGGTGGAGCGCCACCCATTCGCAGAGGACATAGATGGGCGTTTCCTCATCTTCGAGGCAAAACCTGCACTCTGGGCTCTCACCCAATCCCATTCTGTGCAGGTGTTTGTTCATTTTGCAATGTCCAGTTAAGGTGCAAACAAGAACCTTAAGTTGGCCCTTGTTTAGAAGAAGCGCCTCCCTAGAGAACTTCTTGCTGAATTCTGTGAGAAGCGAGTGTACCATACCCGGGCTTTGGTTCCACAGTGCTAAGCACTGTTTCATCCCCCAAGATTTGATGCTACCCCTTATTGTGGAGTCAGAGATGCTACAGGCGGGCTCTGGTCCCATCAGGGCACCCCCAGACCCACATTTTGCTAAGCTTGCTAATGTATTAGCTTATAAAAGGAACGGATCCTGGAGCATGTGGAGCTCAAAAAAAAAATTAAGTCTGAGCTAAGCCACGGAGGTACAGACGGACATGCGGATTTTATATTTTTTTATTTAAATTTCGTAAGTTGACTATGGAACCCTAAAAAGATGATACAATGGAGAGACACTTAAATTCACTTTTCACTTTTGGCTTATATCTTGCACCTATAGGTAGGTAACTAAAGTGATTGTTTCTAACAAATCCTAAACGAATCAGATAAAACTCCGGCCCGATCCATTTCGCGGCAACTTTTCTTTTATCTTTTCTCCGAAGAAACAAAACTCCTATTTGTGCAGGTTTATCGCTGAAAACTTCGCCTAATTCTATTTTATATTCAATCTTTCAAGTCACTGTTGGTGGCCGATAAGGCGGTCTTCTTTTCAATTTTCATAATGTGCGTTTCAGTACGGACTTTGGGGAGATGCTTATCTTGTTAAAAATTTAAATTGTGTTCTTCTATTTCATTCAGAAAATATTTGGAAGTTCGCTATTTTAATAAGTCGCGCGGGCATTTCGTGACGGTTTTGAATTTAGAATTCAAGACTAAATGGGTGCCTAAGTTTTATGCACCTATATTAAGTGCATTAACTTATATTCCCTGTGTCCGATTGTACTCACATCTTGAAAGATATACATGTATATACTTTTCCGACTGAGCTGAAATTTGGTAAACATATCTCATTTGGATAACACTGTATGATGGCCTGATGATGGAACCGGGATGGGCACTAGGCGTACAATTTCCGTCAGGGATGACGGAAATTGTACGCTTATTACCCGACTGCGAAAGAAGGAGGGTTATGTTTTTCGAGTGTATGTATGTATGTATGTATGTATGTATATTTCTTTGGCACGGCCTAGAGCCTAAACAGCTTATCGTATTTTTATGTGAGTGGTGTCAATAGATTCGTCTTAGTCGTGCGAGTGACACTGGGTACATCAAAATTAAAAAAAATACAAAATTAAGGATTTTTGGCAGCAAAAAGTAATCTAAAAAAAAAAGTTTTCAAAATACATCGAGTGTGGTATCAAAATAAAGGATTTTTAACGGTGATTACGAATATATATATAACTTATATGTTTTATTGGAGTTTGAAGTAGGAATTTCTAATAAATCACATCACACTTCACACTTATAAAATAAATGCGAAGTTTGTGTTAGTTTGTTACTTCTTCACGGTAAAACGGCTTGACGGGTTTGGCTGAAATTTAGCACACAGGTAGTTAATAATCTGGATTAACACATAAGATACTTTTTATCCCGGAATTCCCGCGGGAACGGGTAAAACAGGATTAAACCTATATCACCGACAACTGTTCCATTATAATTGTGTTTTAAGGTAAGGAGAGGGGAGAAAGGAGGGAGAGGTAGGGGGGGGGGGTGTTTCGAGTGTATGTATGTATGTGGGTATGTATGTATATCTGTATGTTTCTATATGATCGCCTAAAGCCTAAAGGGCTTGACCGATTTTGATGTGAGAGGTGTCGTTAGATTCGTTTTCACTTGCTCACTTGCTCAAGTGTCATAGGCTAAATTTTTTTGTAATAAAAATCATACATCTCTCACAAATATAAACAAACGCGTGTTTCGTAATAAACAAGTGATTTTACTAGATTTCCTCTTTTCTGTAGTCGGGTATTTTGTTTTTCTTTTAACATTGATACTTGTTTTTTAAATATTTTTGTCTGTATTAAATAAGCTCGTGAATAAAAGGGTTTATTTAGACTTCCACGTTATTCACCTATAGAATGTGAGTAGGTTTTGATTTTAAATAAGTAGTTTATTTTTATAAGAGAACGAACAAACTCTTCACCCGTATATTTAAAAGCTATATAATAAATAACATCAGATAATATTTTTATATTATTTTAGATAGTGTAGACTAGGATAATTAAACGCTATTTCAGTATTTAATAAAATAACGACCGTGACCAAGGACGATGATGCAAAAGATAATAAAATAATAATCTAAGAAAATAATGTTGATACCTACATAAATGTTACACGTGACTGAATAGCCGTAACAGAATTTAATTTTGTACTTATAAACAAGCCAAACAAATTTAAAACAGCGCCATCTATCCGAAAACTCTCGAACCATTCACCTCGAAAGCCTTCATCTTTGTGCACAATTTGTTACCTGAATGAATCTGAACACCAAACCAACCTCAATTGGAAACCAAGCTGGAAAGTAAACTAACAAGATTAGTTTCGAGGTACTCAGAAATTATTTTGACTGGGTTTTTACTAAGTTTACTTGAAAATAATAAACAGATCTTTAAAAAAAACATTTTATAAACGGGAATTCGCAATGAATAATTAAGAAAAATAACAGTTTATCTATATTTTACGAATAACGAATGATAAATATTTTACTCAACTACAAATATACACTCTTGAAAGCGTGCTTGAAAGAATTTGTCATTTAATACGAGTAATATAGTGAAACATATAGTGGATGCATGAAATACATCCATGGTCCTGTGGATACTTGTTTTCAGGCATCTTGAAATAATTTTTTTTTTTGATCTAGTTTTCCATCAATTAAGTATAAATTATATTTAAAGGGATTATCTTACTTATTTTGTACATATTAAGTATGTAGAATCTATAATTCTAATCCGAAAATAAAATAAAGTTGTAAAAATGCCTAAAGTTCGTACAAAACCAATTCGTTCTATTTATCACCGACTTCCAAAAAGAAGGAGGATCTCAATTCGACGATATGTGTTTTTTTATGTTTGTTCAGCGATAACTTCGCCAATTATAAATAATTATTGGTGGACATTTCATACAACACCGTCTAGAACTAGAACTACTGATAGAATTCATTATACCTTTTTTTTGTAAATATTTACTTATGATACATAGAAACACCCAGAAGCAGAACAAACATCCATGTTCATGATACAAATGTTTGTCCTGTGTGAGGATCGAACCCACGACCTATAAAATATAAATACAGCTTAGCAGGCAGACATACTACCAAGAAGTAGGTAGGTACTTCAATTAATAGCAACTTCAATTTAATGTTTCGGTATATTTGTGTAAGTTTCCGGCAGCCTAGTGGTGAGACCGTCTGACTTGCGATCCGCAGGTCCTGGGTTCGAATCCCGCTGCACGCACCTCTGTCTTTTCGAAGTTATGTGCGTATCGTTGATTGCCGCCAACTTCAAACGGTGAAGGAGAACATCGTGAGGAAACCTACATGTCTGAGAGTTCTCAATCATCTTGAAGATGTGTGAAGTTTGCCAATCCGCTCTTAGCCAGCGCGGCAGACTATGGCCTAACCCTTCTCACAATGAGAAGATGGCCCGCGCCCAGCAGTGGGACAGTTTGTACAAAAAGGGCTCAAAAAATAATTGTGGATTCTGTAAAGGTCTACTATTTGGAGACTCCTGTGCACACAAATTTTATTAGAGAGAATTATTAATGTATAGATATTTTTTTTATATATCTATAAGCGTTAAAAATTATGTTTCAAAAAGCTTTTTACGATAAATTGCGAAATCCCATTAAATGTGTTCAACAAAGGATGAACGCTCGTTGCAAGTTGATGTGTGGGCTTGCGTCTGCGCATGTCACTCATTGTTCACCCCCAGTACCCATGGGCACGGCCAGCCCACGTTGTGCAAAAAAATTGAAAGAATGTGGGAACTGACAAATGACGTTTAGGGCTGAGCAATAAATTTATCGATAAATACCTATCGATAATTTTATGGTGGTTTCTAATATTCTGTCAAACCTAAATTATATCTAGTTTTCACTATTATACAAATGATAATGATTTATTATGACATTTCAATTTGAAAATAAGGTTAACAAAAAAGAGTTAATAATAACACAAATAATTTTAGTTTGACATAATATTGGGATTTCACGTAGTAGTTATTGAAAAACTGTATATTAGTTACTAAAATTACATTTATTTAGGCGTTTAAATTTATTTAAAATTTAAATAAATTTAAGCGCCAACTAGTTGTGTATAGGTTGAAAGGCAATATTTTTAACGTTTACGGACAAAACGATATATCTCAGAGCGCAGTGTATTATCCCACAGAATTTGAAACTGTTAAAAGACGTTATTTTTTTTTGGGTTGCATTAGATAATTGGACTTCCATAAGCAAATTAGATATTAACATATTGGTTCTATAAAAAAACCTATTTTTGAATCTAAGTATTTAAGTATTATGCTTGTATATTTATAATTTTATTTAAACAAATTGAATTGTTTCGAAATACAAAATCACAAGTTATATATTAAATAAATTCACTTTAATTACAATTAAAATTTCGTCAATCAAAACCCCTCCCGCATCAATCCTGGTGAAAAGGTGCCCATAATGCTAACAGCGTAGCCACGCTGAATGGCAATGACCAAACTTTGCACTAGGAACGAAGCTGAATGGGAGTCAAGTAACTGATAAATTTAAGTTTTTTATTTAATTATGATTGTATAATTAGTCAATAATAACATTAAAGAATAATGTATTTTGTTTTTCAGTTGTTTTCCTGCTTTCAGTTGTTTTCCTCTTTTCCTTTTTTTTTACTTATTCTTTAGTGAAGGTGAATCTCAAAATGTTCATTTTCTTTAGTCAAAAACAAGGTTTTATTTCCAATAATTAATTGATAATGTTTTTATAAACGAAGACAAAATGAAAATGATGAATTTACCGTCTCTTGTATTTTTTCGAACCACAGCAAAAATAACTCTTCAGTATTTTTTTTAAGGATATTAAAATTAAACATTTACCATAAACACAGTTTGACTATAATATAGTATACCTTCCAAAATGTTACGAAAATCTTCAATATTATATCGAATTTATTATACATCCATATTATATTTATAGTAAGTACGTTGAAGTGATGGATAAATAAATAAAAAAATCAATTTTTACTATCGGTAACTAATCATAACAGTCCACTATCGATATCGTTATAAAACCAGCTTGTCCACCACTAATCATCGTTTACCCCAAATCAACCCAACCCGCCGCAACGCCTACCTTTCTATTGATACCCTCTTCGACAATGGCGTAGCAAATACTCATTATTATCTATGCAAGTACGATACGCAGAAGGCGATTATAGACCCGACCATCGATATTGGAACTCAATTTTGTAGGTACTTAACCTCTCCTCTAGTTAGGTTAGGTGTAGAAGTTACAAACGTTTAAATAAGTAAGTAACACTATGATGACTATAAAAGTTTTTTTTTATACAAGATAGATCTACGATTGACCACCAACTCGCCTTTTAACAGACTTCAAGCTGCTTTTTAACAGACTTCAAGAAAGAGGCTCTATATTCAAACATTGCAATATTGACTGTATAATTGTGTATGTCAGTAAGCCGCTTCCAATCGGTCTTTTTGGAAATCCATGGGGGAGGCCTATGTCCAGCAGTGGACTTCTTATGGCTGAGATGATGTCAGTAAAACTAGGTGAGAACATAGGGTCTTTAGGCGTTTCGCCGAGAGTGGTTCTAACCGCGGTGCGAGTCGCCAATGTACTATTTCTGTATGGGCCCATTCGCACCGCAGTGGTTGGAGCGGCGTTATGTCATTGGCTTAGGGTTATCTTGATGGTACACAGACTTCAAGTTGTGACTTGTTAGTTTACAGATATTACAATTCAATAACATATTTCAAATTGTACGTATGTTTTTTATTTCATCAATTTCGTGTTGGTTTTGACTCTGTGCCAATGTAATTGCTAGCCACGTCTTGGGCTTTGACATTATTTATAAATAAATTTAAGCGCAACAATAACTCAATGTGATCTGATAAAAATAAATAATTTATACCTTCACTCTAACTTCATAAATCATGAAAATATCTCCACTCCAAGCAAATATTAATTTATATCCATTGGGATGTATTAGAGTGTGTTTAAACATTATTATTATTAAGTTTATTTCCCAGTAGATTTGTCAAAAAACTTGATTTGTTGTGTTCAAAATATGTATGTATAAACCCACATATTGTTTTTAACAATCTATCCACAACAATATGTAAATTCATCACTAAAACTCTCTTTTTCACTGTAGGTACACTATTATTTATTCCGTGAATGGTCAAAAAAATATATTGTGCAGAATAAAAGACCATCATTCCCCGTCACAAAACGCACAAAGCGTTTTTGTGCAATTGTGCAATGATCAAAACAGAGTACAAATAAAACACGCCTACAGACGGCGGATACGGACGCTTTAGGGTAGAAAGAGAAAGAGCGTTAATATTTTCAACGTTGTCTTATATGCAAAGAAAAATATATATATGGCTCTATGAAGAAGGAAATAGCAATGGATGGAAGCTCGAACTCATTTTTAAAATTTTGACAATTTCCACAATGCTTGTTTATTTGGCTGATATGACTGGTCATAGTCCGACCCGACTTAAAGTAGTTATGGCATTCAATCATTTTTCGTTAAAGTCATTTAACCGTTTATCGATCAAAATACCGTCAGTGGTACGTTTTGTTACTAACTTTGAGGTTAGACGTTTGATGTTAGTTTATCCGTTTCAGAAGGCAAAAGAAGCTGTATACAGGTCAGGGTAGTTTACTAAAAATGTATTAGAGGTAGTATATAGTTCTGCTTTCAGGTACATCGCTTTACTAGTATATAACTAGTTTTTCAACTATATTTTTTTTATAAAAAGGTGCAGCATAAAAGCGCCTGCCTTTATGCTTTTTAGTACAAAATAGGTAAGTACTTACCTACGTTGAAATATTAACCGCAATTTCAACAAAATCATGTTAATATCCATCTTGTTAATAAGTAGTAAAAGTATATGATTGAATAAGTAGCCTGTACACAGAAGCAAATGTATTGCAAAATTTTAAGCTAACATTATTTTTATCATCTCCTACGAAGGATGTTTATTTTTGCCAAAAAAAACCTGTGGTCGGGACCCAAAGCTTTTCATACCGCGATTAAGGCCCCTCGATAAGAACGCTACAAAGACTCACAAATGTGTGCCGAACAGATTCCAGATTGAAAGCCGATAAACTCACATTTGAGGTTGAAAATGTTTTTTGAGTGAATTATCAAGTTTATCAGAGATCTCCGAGCACGTGTTTAGACTTGCTATTATGATTTTGCAGGCACATATGCGGCGGATTTCAATTGTCCGTTACCATTGGTGCTTTGATGCTATCTGGAGAATGTCTTCTGAGGTTAATAGACGTATGGCGAAAGAAATTATATAATAGAAGATTTGCGAGATCATCAGGAGCTATTCCGAAGGATGTAAGCGGCAGTGTAGTGACAGCATGGTCTATAATGTAATATGATCAGTGATAAGTGTTTATATGGTATGCCGACATACTTAAGCTGGTCTAAAAAAATTACAAGTCATATTTTTACTTTTAAAATATTGCAAAATTACTACAAGCAGTGATATTACAAATATATTTTACTTGTTTAAGAATACCTTGTTGTTTGAGACATGGGCAACACATGAAGGACATGGAAACAATACTTTGTTCTGATTTGAAACGGCAATAACTTAGATAACAACAAGAAAATTAACCATTATGTGAAGGAAAATAACGCGAAAAGAAGAAACTCTAAAAAAATAATTTTAGGCATTAGTTTTTATGCAATTACGAGTTTTTACGGGATTAAAAAATTAGTATAGAGCCCGGCTCTCTAAATTTGTGATTAGCACTTTACGCCCGAAAATTCCTGTGGCAATCTCCTGGTCCCATCTTTAAACCCTCGTTACCACGTGTAACGAAAAGTACCTACCCAAAACAACAAAACTAATGAAGCTAAACTGAACTATCTTACTATCTTTTCATCAGGAAGTTCCAATCCTGATTCCATCATTGAATTAGTTCCATGTTTTAATAAAATTTCATTGTCATCTGATTTACATAATATATCTATACAAAATCGGAAATCGGGAAGTGGGTCAAATTTAACTTGCAAGATTTGAATACAGTGCTAGTAATAATATCTGTCCCGCTGGATAACAGAAATTAAAGCTAGTAATAAATATAAAAACATAATATGGCGATAAGGTACATTTAACATCTAGTTGGTTAATTGGCATCAATCTAATTCCAGACTTGATGCTCGGTCATAATGACACACCAATGCTCAGGTCAGCGGTGGTCAAATGCCTAAGACTGTTAACGCCATTAAATGCAGGTTCAAGAAAAAGTAATTTTGTGCCTTTACAATCATTGCTTAGTTAGGCGAATAAGGGGTACCAGTTAGGATACCGTTAGTTATTTGGGGTACAGTTTTAGGACTGGTCCTAAAATATGGTGAACCTAAAGACAGTTTTTTTCTATAATTCGAGCCAGTTACTTTTTAGTAACTAATCATTTTTAGGGACACAATAACTCCCTATATTGCAGCTGATCCCAATTTTTTAAAAACAACCCCTTACAAAAAGACTAATCGCGTGTCAAAACACAAAACGACAGAACACAACGACAAATTGCCCACCATGAATTCTATCACCTTAACCTGAGAATCTGATAAATTAATCTAAAGGACGAAAGAACAACGTGTGTGGTGCCTTTTGACGCATTACTGATCAAAACTGAGATAATGACTCAAAAGTCGGTGAGCGTTATAAAATTCCATGATGTAAACATCACGAACTCGCATACCAGGGTTATCCTACGCTTGATTATCTAAATGTCTCCGTACAAAGGATTAGTGGGACTGAAGACATGGCCTTAATTGTCTATTGTGGATCCGTAAACGTTCGCATCCCTTTAGCTGCTTCTATTATGTCTTAATTATGATTTTGATGTCTTGGGTTAACCTAGATTACCTTGTTCTCTTCTAATGTTTGGTATTTACTGGAATAATGTTTCGTGGAAATAAATCAATAATATTCTTATCCTGGTTGAAGCGCCTTCTCACTGACTTCTACAAACTTATTTAATTATTTAAGGCCCTTAGCATCAAAGTAATGAAACGTTCACCCCATTTGAACTCATCAATTCAGTGTTCCCTAAAAAATAATTTTTAGTGGTATTTTTCACCCTATTACAAAACCAATCGTATTTTTGGGGTTTTCAGGTTTTTCATTGGATAGTATAGATTGGTTTATGTATCTTTTACTATAGTAATAGAGAAGTAACGATTTTAGAAGTATTTGTGGGCAGGGCACAGCATGTAGAACTGGTGGTCGATGAGATGGCAACGTTCTTTCTTGGAGACCACACACTGGCAATCGAAGCGTAGGAAGCCCAGCCACAAGGTCAGAAGATCTCATAGAAGTGGCAGGAAGCTGATAGATGCAAGCTGATTCCAGCTTTTGGAAATTTATGGGGAGAAATTTATGGGGAGGCCTAAGCTTAGAAGTGGCTGAGATAATGATGATGATGGTGAAAACAATTAGCGTGTTTTTATTAGGATCTTTATCTGCTTTCTTTTACACGCCATTAATATTTAATTATAATTAATATTCTATAAAAAAATACAATCTTTTACATATTTATTGATTAACATTTATTTTCATGTCCAAAGTAAGATAACAACTAAAAGTGCTCTTACTAGGAGATAAAATTTATATAGAGGTAATACTTTTCCATTTTATCTAGAAAATAGAACTTCCAAGATTAATCCTGGGTAAATTAATGATTTTTTTGTTCAGCGATGACGTTTTGTCAGTCCACGTGTTCTGACGTTATTGTGGGCCGGAAAATAAGATTTTTGTACTCAATGAAGACATTAATGTATAGCATACTCAGTACATAAGCTTCTTTAGTGAGACATAACCTCTACCAGTTACCAGTTGAAGTGGCAGTGGGCAGGGCACATAGCACGTAGAACGGATGGCCGATGGGGCCGAAAGGTTCTCGAGTGGAGACCACGTACCGGCAAGCGCAGCGTAGGAAGACCAGCCACGAGATGGACAGATGACCTCATACAAGTGGCGGGAAGACGCTGGATGCAAGCCGCTCCCAATCGGTCTTTTTGGAAATCCATGGGGGAGGCCTATGTCCAACAGTGGACTTCTTATGGCTGAGATGATGATGATGATGAACCTACCAGTGGTGGTTGGAAAATTAAAAAGCTCGAGAAGTTTAACAAGTTATATTTTAGATAAAAGAGATGAGACGGTTACAGAAATTTAGGTCGTGGGATAAGTTGGTATTCGTGGTGCCTCGAGGAGGACTTATAACTTTGTGAAGAATGGTGCGTGGCGTCGGCGGAGGCACGTGGCGGCAGAGGGCAGTTGCTCTGGTCTCGCTCGGCGCGGCAGCCGCTGGCCGGCGATGGTGGTCGACGCGTATACGCGTGGCATGTGGTAGCAGGTGCAGGTGGCCGGTGATCAAGACCGACGCGTGGACGGCAAGTCTCGTGCCAGTCGGCACGTAGAAGGTGATGAAGGTGGTGACTCTGAGCTACGCTAGCAACCGCTTAGCACAGCGATCGGCGTCCAGTTCTGAAGTGCACGTAACAGCAGGTCTTAGATAGCCCTAAGCTGTCTGTAGAAGGTGTCGAGGTCTCAGCCGTCCGTAGGTAGTAGTGCGAATTCTTTGCCGTCTGCAGGAACCCTGGAATGTGAGCGGTGTCCGTGTCAGTCCAGTGTTCCGACTGACTGTGCCATGCCATAAAGAGAGCTGAAGTAGGTCGATGTAGTCGATGAAGAAAGCTAAGCCCCTTATGACGTGATACATGGTTTCACAAAGAAAATACAATAACTCGCACAAATCTAGCATTATATGGAAGCACACACGATAAGAAATGCAGGATCAACATGTCTTTGAGGTTCTTTAAGTTTTAAAAAGTAAATTAGTTTTAATAAAGAATAAAACCTCAAAGGCAGGTCTTGTTCCAGAAATACACACAATATTTAAAACAATTTAAAGCAAAATCACTGGAAGTATTAGCTTACCCTTCGTGTTTAATGATTTAAAAAGAATAGGCAGATTAGAGCTCCTCCTTGGGTTTTAAGAATTTTTGGTGTCGAATATCACCAAATATGGGCACAAAACTGTGATCTTATGCACTGAATTCCATAAGGCAACCATAGAACTGTTATTGTGAGCATATCCGTGCGGCTGACAGAGTATTTATACAAACAGTCCTGCCTTTTGTAGTCGGGATTATAGAAAACGTCCTTTAATCCGACGAAAACAATTTCGCACGAATTGTTCTGCTCGCTTATTGTTCCTTTGCTCAATTGAGGATCTACTTTTAAAATAACCTTACGAAAAGAAATTGCTATTTGTTTCTTATCGAATTTTCACACAACTTCTTTGCTCGAATATAACATTGTTTACAGACAATGGCTAAGCATTTCATTACAGCTGATGTTATATCGATGAGCCGTGATTATGAAATATTGAATATAATTTTCATGTGTAATGCTTCTTGCCGAATTTCACAGATATATGTCAACTCTGAAATGTAGTATGGAAGTACCCCATAGGTTTTTATCTCTAGAATACCTTTAGTTACAGAAAGACATCATGATAAAATTTGTCGCTTGATATATTGCAATTGTCAGTGAAAATAAACTTCAAAATTTCATCACCATTATTTAAGCCACAAAAAGTCCACTGCTGGACATGGCCTCCTCCACGGATTTCCAATAAGACCAGTTGGAACCGGTTTACATCTAGAACAAATTTCATACTTGAAGTGCAATTTCCTAAATTAAATCTTATCTTTATATAACCCATTTTCATAAAAATACTCATCTATTTTTATTTAATAGTTATCGCTCAAGCAGCTGGTAGCTGGCACTGAGTTATCATTTGCTAAATTTCCATAAATAGCTTCTAATACTAGCTATAAAAAGTACTTTACTAATGTTAATATAAGAGTATACACAGCACTCTAAAATGCAGTTAACAGGGTAATTTCATGTGTTTACTTTCATATTTACGGTGTAGGTAATATGTTGATATAAAGTTCGCGTGCCAGATGCAATACTATGATAGTTTATACATAGTTGAAACTTTTTAACGACTTACTTTTCATAAAGTTAAGTATAATATTACCATATTGAGTTAAATGTAATAACCGTACAGAGGTATGTACTAAGGCCTAAATTATATCGGAATCTACTTGAAAAAGATTGACTTTTCAGGAAAAAAAATTGAGAAATGTCGTCGTGCAAGTCGTTTTAATATATATGTTGGTATTCTATATTCAATTGTGTCCTGAAAGTTTGCAAACTAATAGAATAAAGTTTATAATAGATATTTCAAAATAACATACCACTATTATGGTATAATTCATAATATTAAGTTAAAACTCAATTGTATATACACAATATTATATAAATTTGTGATATATAGCTGCATGAAAATACGGGGGTTATTACACTAAGCCAAAAGGGGGTAATTGTACTCGTAATTATGAACCCAACATTTTTACCTTAGGCAAAAAGTCAAATTTTGTGGAAAAATAAATCTATAGAAATAGTTCGTCAACTTCGTTTTTTTTTACAAGTATTGAGTTATACACATGGAATAAGTTGTATATAATGATGAGTACAATAACCCCAATAGTTTAGTACAGGATAATCTAACCCTGTATGAACAAAAATATATGAAGCTCTTAAGGCGAAGGTATGAGGTGTTATTACTATTTTAAAATTATTGTTATTAATTTTAATATAGCAATAATTATATTTTTATAGTTTTTAATGACTCCTCAAACGGTGAATACAAACGTTACAAAATTTCAAACAATATCGAAATCGGACTGCTGATTACGTTATCCCCACAGATCGTAAAACAAGGGAGATATGCCTTGTTTTATGTTTGAAACCCGGTGTCGCCATGCTTCCCCCACCCATTTAACTAACACAAACACAATAATCGGCCAAGTGCGAGTCGGACTCGCGCACGAAGGGTTCCGTACTATCATCTATAATACTACAAAGTTTAGTTCTGTTTATAAAATAACGAGAAATCAACGAAATTCCAAGTAGTAAATTGCAAATTATAGGTAGGTTTTCGATACACATCCGGGCAGCATGACGACGCTCGCGCGAATACGCGCGGCTATGGCTCGATCCGTGATGTTACCTCCCCCGCTACCCGCGCGGCCGTTGCTTAGCAACCGCCTCGCGCTCGCGCCACCACCACACCGCGGCGCGGCGCTCGCACCGCGTTTAGATGCACGGATTATTTTCATTTTGTGAGTTTTTATGTATTAGATTAGGTATTTATTTTTATAGTTAATATATTTCTAAATATTTACTTACAAATATTCAAGTTTCTACCTGTTAATTAAGATCGAGTAAAAATTGCATATAAATTACGTTTGTTGTATGGGAAACCCTTTAATATTTACTTTATTGTTATTTAATTATTTATTTTGAAAGGTAATATACAAGTAAATATTCTGTGAAAATTTGAAGCGTCTACCTGTTACCGTTTTTAATATTGAGCAAAAAAATACGAAAAAAACACGTTTATTGTATAGGGACCCCCCTTTATATTTTTTTTTTTTAATTTTTAGTATTTGTTGTTATATCAGCAACGGAAATACATCATTTGTGAAAATTTCAGCTTTCTAGCTATCACGGTTTATGAGATACAGCCTGGAGACAGACAGACAGACAGACAGACAGACAGACAGACAGACAGACAGACAGACAGCGAAGTCTTAGTAATAGGGTCCCGTTTTTACCCTTTGGGTACGGAACCCTAAAAACTGTAAGTATAGCAAACATCTCCCCGATTGTCACGCACACTAAAAATGTTGTTGCAAGACAATTGGTCAGTTAATTGCACACATACAAAAACAAGGCGGTGCATTGACGTGTAGTTATGAGCTCAGAATACAAACACTTAGACAAATAGATATGTAAACTACTGATCGATAGATAATGAATACAGAAACGTCCTTCCAAGTGCATTTTGCACCGCATGCATTCCAACGGGCTGCGCCTACTCACCATATCTCCCTTGTTTAATCCCAGTTTACCTAACAAATACAGTGTACAGATCCGTAACATATTAACTCTTCTTTGTGCAGTCAACTAACATAAATTGCAACAATGTTACCGTACGAGGTGCTAAGCTTAAAATTATTGACGAAAATAGTAATAAACTAGAATGTAAGATCATTAAAACAATGAACGCCAGCGCAGCAGCGCCCGACCAATCACAACAGCACTCCATATTGAAACGGAAGCAGCACTAAACGTATTTGTTTACGGTTCATTCGTGCATTTAATGAATATTTTTTAATGAGTTCAGAATAAAATCCGAGAATACGACCATATATACGACTAGGGTAATAATACACTAAGACACATGTCGCTGTAGTACGATTTTTTTATGCTAGACAGATCTACGATTGACCACCATCGTGATGGTGTGGCTGAGGATGAATGCTCATTTTACATTCATCAAGTTAGGCACTAGGATACCAAAGACACGTTGTTCCCAAGAATAGATAATTTGAAAATTATCTACAATAATGCAATACAATGTCTTCGTACGATGTTCAAAGAGCTCAATGGAGTTTTCAACTGGTGGGCCTCAAGATGAACATCAAGTAAGAAGAAGTAAAACGAAAGTAATGTCAGGTACTATGGCCTAACCCTTCTCACAATGAGAAGATGGCCCGCGCCCAGCAGTGGGACAGTTTGTACAAATACAGTACAGGTAAACAAAGTACAGGGATGATAAAAAAAAAAAAAAAAATGTCAGGTAGGTCCAATTTTGCGAGAGAGATCAATCGTCGAATCCAACTCAGCTTTGCGAGAGTGGTCAATCTTCGAATCCTATTCGGCTAGGCACCGTTCGGGAAACTCAAAAACGTCTTATAGTCCAATATACCTCAGTGCCTCGAATCGAAAGTTTACGACCAATCATGAGTCATGTCATAATGCACTGAAACGTAGTCACTCATTATGCCTTAGAGAAAAGTTCAAAATCACACAATGAACTATGGAGAGGGCTAAGCTCGGAGTCTTTCTGAGAGATCGCTTCAGAAATCACCGACACAGCATGGCGGATTAGCAAGTTGAAGTGTCACTGAGCAGGGCACATAGTTCGCAGAACTAATGGACGGTGAGAAATTTTCGAATTGAGACCATGCACCGGCAAGCGCAGCGTAGCAAAACAAGATCAGACACAAGGTGGATAGCGGAAGGTGGACGCCTTTATACAAGTATCAGGAAGACGCTGGATGCAAGCCGCTTCCAACCGGTCATTTTGGAAATCCAAGAGGAAGCCTGTGATTAATATAAATTGTTGTTGGATGTTGCAGGTAGCCTTAGTGGGTTCTTACCTTCCAGGTTTACGTGTGCAATACGACAGTATGACCTAATTTCGCATTTAGGCGCACCTTGCATGCTCCAAGTACCGCTGTACGTGATTCGAGACGATTTTTAATTCCGACGACTTCTGAGTGTTGGGCGGTTTTGTTTGTTTGTTTATAGCTTTATTAGCCAGAAATATGGATGTTGTATATTTTTACGGGTGAGAGTGCGGTTTTTGCAGTAATTGAGGTGGTTTGAATTTTATTTGAGGCATTTATAACTCAAATATTAAAATCAAAATAAGCAAAACTAAGAATTAAGTTTGTGTAAACGAGTACGCATTTGATTAGGTACATCTGATGTATAGTACAATATAATTGAAGTTGGTAGTACTATTTGGAATAGCAGTTGCTAATTTTTTTTTGCTTTTATTAAGCTATTGCATAGCTTCTATCGCGGGCCTTGAGCGTAGAGACCGAATCCAGAAATTCCGTAACGAAAATAACCTAACACACCGCGCGTAAAGCTATTATGCAATAGCTTTACCGCGGCAGTCTCCGAGTGCCACACGTCTTTTTCTAACTACTATAGCTCCTTTGTTACGTATGAAGTATTACTGCATATGTTTACTTTTTTGATAATTTTACTATAAGAGATTTGTGGCGGTTCATAGAAGAGACCTTCTTGATTTTGTTCATAAAGAATAAAGAGATAATAGTTTCTGAATAAAATCACTATCACATACTTACGGAGAGAAACACTGATAGAAAGATGGATAATATGGTCATGACGAATTTATAATGGTACTTTGCAGAGTTACAGAATCCTAAAAACTGTTACTAAGCTAAATGTTTCCTATGCAGTAAACTCACCAAACTCCTAATCCCATTTAAAATGTTCCCCTTAATTATTTACTGTACATATTATTTGAACACGGTTTTCTATACACAATTGCTATCATAAACAAACATTATACTCGATTAACCACCCGTGGCTGAGCTCTCACTGTCCGCGTATTTCCCCGTTAATCATAACGGCGGAACAAGAAGAAGCCGAACTCACGCACTAACTATTATTTATTCTGCGGCCCAGGTGTCTAATTGAATTGGTCGAATTGTTACCCAGGGCACGTTTGACAATTAATTCCAACCCGCCGTCCGGTTCATTAGGGGTATATTTGCTGTATGGAACTAAGTAAATTAATTAATAGCGTATGTATTTTGCATAAAATATTGTATATTTTGTACAGTATATGTATACACAGGAATTAGTAAAATTAATTTAAAAACCCTAAAACTAAAGGCGCAAAACCTGAATTCTAAATTTAACCTATCGCATCAGAAATGATGATAGATCTGAAAGCACCTCAATAGACAGTTCTATGGAACTAACGAAAATTACTATGTATTATTCTATAGAACAAATGAGAGAGATTTCGTTGTAATAGATCTACCATAGAACTAAAGGGATAAAAAAAATCAACAGTTCTATGACGTCACACTTCTATAGAACTAATGGGAGTTACCGACATATTGCATAGATAATGTAAAATAATAACAATAAACAAACAAACATACATGAAGAGCCAACAGCAGACATGCGACGGGAAATTCTAATTTTAAACAGTTTTTGTCCTTGTAGTTAGCTAAGGTAATTATTGTAAATCATAATATTATTATGATTACAATAACTAATCATTATTATTTGTAGGTATATATTATAAATATATATATCAATATAGTAGTCATAAAGACCCACACAAAAATATTTCATGTAAAATTGGTTGCCATTTCTCTGCACTGTCATGCCACTTAACCTGACAAAAGTTATCAGATAAGATCTGACTGAATCTAAAGCCAAGCCGCTAACTCTACAACGTCTGACGCTACAGTCCTTATCTCTGTAAGGCTTACTTTTTAAATACAATATAGGTTTGCGCTTGACCGCCAACTCGACCTGATCACATCTTGTTCAAACAGCATCGCAACAACTACAATAAATACCGGATTAGGCAAAATAACAAAGAAAATTATTTGAAATTCGAATTAGCCGCATGCGTATCGAATCACCTTAGCGCAAAAATATCCTAAACACAATCGAGTAAAATGAAAGTGTGAAGATAATTCGGAACTAGTAGATGTATTGGAAATTCAAAGCACCGTTTCCCATCGCGGCGATCCGTCTATGTTCCCCGGGTTGAAAGCACGACCCGAATCGTCACAATGGACCGAGTACTCAGGGACAATGAGCTGCGTATAATTAATGACTGCGACCACGAAATGTCGCTGTCTTGCGCCTGCGATGAACTGATGCCTGCACTGGGAAAGGAATAGAGTCACTTCGTAAACTATTTCATTAAAAATATGTGGTCAGGCACTTGGTATAGTATTCTGATAGCCTAAATTAAATGTTTGTAATCAGGCCAGTGCTTACCATCTTGGATTACATTTTTATATAACGTAACACACACCGATACCTTACGGGGTTAGTAATAAATTACAATAAGATCGCTTGCTGATAATGACATATTTGATGTTTCATTATCATCATCTCAGCCAAAAGAAGTCCACTGATGGACATAGACCTCCTTCATGGACTTCCAAAAAGACCGATTGGAAGCAGCATGCATCCAGCGTCTTCCCGCTTCTTGTATGAGGTCAAATAACCATCTCGTGGCTGTTCTTCCTTCGCTGCGCTTGCTGTTGATTTTTGTTGGAAAGTTATAAGATATACAATGTTGGTTTTTTGTTAAAAGCAATTTTTTTAATGGGTGAGTACCGCCTAAGAACACATTATTTACCCCGAAATTCCCTATCTCATTATATTTTTTTTGTATTTATACACAACATTTTACCAACGGATTTGTATTTGATATTGCACATATAAAGTATCTCATTCAAACTAAACAAAAATATTAATAGCAATCAAATCAGTGACAAAAAAATCAAGATGTTTTTAGTTACAAATCGTATCAACACTTTTCTTGTTCCAGCCGCCGTCCCACAGAGCCGCTCATATCGTTAGATTAAGATAAAACTAAAACAATAATCCTTTTCATTCTTCCAGTCTTTTATTTCAACCACTAAGAATGGAATAGACTATGTCTTCATATTATACTTACATTACAGAAAGACGTAACCAACCGCATTGTATCAAAAGTTACGTCGTTGTTCTTGTAAGGATACGGGTGTATCGTAGGAAAAAATCTGTGTGGGTTGGTTGGCATTGCCTCTTTTGTTAGACTGTCGAGGCTATTAACTAAAGAAAACCCATGTGTGATATCGAAGTTCTCATTAGCTTTGGAAATCTAGCTCTTAGTTCTTTGGCGGTATAGACAAAGGAGTATTTACGATGCATTTGAAATGAATGTATGTTCGAGAGAAGTAATTAAGAGAAATCTTTGTTATGTTTGAATGGAGACATCGGAATGGAATAAGTAAATTAGAGTTAATATGAATATGTACGTTACTTCTTTCAATTTGTTGAATTTATCCAATTTTTTAAAACCTTTGTAATTGAAGTTTTCTTTTTTTTAAATATATAAATGATGTTATTTAAATATTTTAATGAGTTTGTATTCATTATTTTAAACCACTTAAAACCACTTTTATTTTGCAATGCAACGAACCCTGAAATTGAGAAAACTTTGTTGTAGGTACCCACGAAACAATAGTAATTTTGACTTGACTTCTCTATATTCTATAATGCTTTCCCAAAAATAATTTAATTGATCTTCTCAAAAAATTATAATTGTGTACATATAGAGATATAGGACTTGTTTTTGCGTGTTATTATCTGTCTCTAATAGTAGGTACATTCTTTTCTCTAGGATGATGATTCAAATCGAATGCGTACGACCAGTATCTGTTACCAGTGATGATATACGGCTCTGGTGCATCACTATTCACCTTATAAGAAAGCTCAAGATCACACAATGAGATATGGAGCATACTATGCCCGGAGTCACTCTGCGAGATCGAATCAGAAATGAAAAGATCCGCAGACGTACAAGTCACCAATATAACACTGGGGATTAGCAAGTTGTCAGTGGGCAGGGCACATAACACATAAAATTTATGACCGATGGGGCCGAAAGTTCTCGATTGGAGAACTCGCACCGGTAAGCGCAGCGTAGGAAGACCAGCCACCAGACGGACAAATAATCTCATACAAGTGGCGGGAAAAAGCTGGATGCAAGCCGCTTCCAACCAGTCTTTTCGAAAATCCATGGGCAATTTTTTTTTATATATCACAGTCATCTGATTTTAAAGAAATGAGCGAGGAAAATCATAATAGATACATATAGAAGAATGACATATGTACCTATCATAAAGAATAAATGAAAGAAGATGAGATGGAGTCGATCCAGTTAGTTACTCTGCTTAACGCAAAAAAGTAAAACCTTTTGAAATAATAGCCATTTAAAACTTACAATCGATAGCTCATAGCCCTAGGACTAATCTAATTACCTACAACTTAAAATCCAGTATACATTTTAGCTACCCTAACCTATGTCAGCGAAATTTCATTTAAAACATTGAAAGTGGACCCAATATTCCAGCCACTTTGACAAAGTTTAAATTAGCGGACCCCATTTAAGCTCCAGTCACGGACGTTTCATATTCAAGAGGTATCTGAATACCTCACCTACATACCCTAGACAGGTAAAACACTTAATTCTGGACAGTTTTCGTGTACAAAGTCACAAAATTACGTGATATCCTGCCCAATTAGTACCTTTCAAGCTTTCAAGTCAGTTTTTCACAAATACCTAAAAGATTACTTTTTAGCGTTCCGTAGTAAACAAGGAACACTCATAGTTACGCCATGCCCTTGTCTGTCTGTTTGTCTATCTGTTCGCGACTTTGCTCAAAGACTGTTATTACTAGATATATGCCCTTTATTCATCTCCCCGACAAAATAATTAAATATAAAAATATTTTTTAGGGTACCGTCCCTACATATAAATAGGGATATTTTTTCTCCACTACCCCGTTGTGTGTAACGTCGTTGGGTAGGTAATATAAAAATACGGAGTTTTTAAATTACCTACGTACTTATAAAAGGTTTTGGGTTTTGTCATATATCCTCAACTGGCCGCCTAACAGGCAGGCTGTTTATAGAGACGTCAAAGGCTTTTCTTGTGATGTATAGGCAACAGTACTAATAGTAGATTTTTCATTTGTATGTAAGACTCCAGCATGCAGCTAGTATGTAAAAAACCTGCCCAGTTCATAAAAAAAATATATATAAGGTCAGTGTTTGTCATCGAGTACGTACATTAGTACACATAACTCTATGGTGTAGGTAATTCACAATAAAAGTTCGAGAATATAACGCCGGGCCACAGCAGGCCGGCACGCAAAAATCCGCTTAGATCGCTTTCATACGAACTAACACACATTATGCCAGAGGGGCGGATAAATGTGCGGCAAATTTGGGCGAGTGCGATCCTTCACCCCGTTGCGCCCCGGCAGTGCAAGCGGAATTGCGCACGCGTTTCTCTGTATAGTCATAAAACGATGTTTTAAAACAAAAAAGGATGAACATAGATCGGTTCATAATTTTAGTTCAAGGCTACAAAGAGCAAATTGCAAATAATTATAACAATAGGAAAATAAAAAAGCTCTTCATCAGAACTATCGATGTCATGTAGTCACAACGTCCGGCAGCATCCTATATTCGAAATTCGTCAATACGCTGCAGTCCGGCGCGTCACTAATGTGTCAAGCACGCATTTTGCGTTGCGATGCGGTCCGCTCCGCCCTACTGCATCCCGGTATAATATGCTTTTTTTATATTTAAAGAATAGCTCTACGTTTGACCACCAGCACGCCTGATGGAAAGCGATACTGTGGCCGAAGATGAAGCACGTAGACCTAGAAGATACTTATTCACTCTAGACTTGAATACACCCCGGGTTATAGTTTTCAGGAAATAAGGACAGCGGCAAGGCATTCCATTCCCGAGCGACCATATAAGCACGTCTGTCCGTTGAAACTAAGTACTAGTAAATGAAACGTCAAAACTGACTAAATAATTGGAATGAACTGCACTGCAGTAATAACGGGCGGAATTTTTGTGCTTGGAGATGTTATTAATATGCAATGTACCTAATTATGTATAGGAAAATGGAAATATTCGCTGTATAAACTAAATATTGTTCTGTGGTATAAACTGTAAGTAAGATTTTTGAGAGGTCGTAATAATGTGAAATTTTATTTTGTTCAAATTTGTATGCCGTAAGGCAGGATATGGCGGGCCTGTTATTGTCTGGATTCTATCTTTATGAAAAAGAGTGATATTTTCAGTTGGAATATTTTATGATAAGACATTTTAAACAACCGCAAATTTCGCTTCAAAAGCTTTAGTGTTCAATAAATGAATATCTAAAAGTTAATTTAAAATGTCTGTCTCAAAGAGTTGATTATACTTACTTTACTCGATATTGCAGTTTGATATCTTGTTATTCTGAGTAATTTATGGTTTTGTCATCAGGATTAACTGCAGTCTAATGAATAAATAATTCATCATCATCATCATCATCTCAGCCATAAGAAGTCCACTGTTGGACATAGGCCTCCCCCATGGATTTCCAAAAAGACCGATTGGAAGCGGCTTGCATCCAGCGTCTTCCCGCCACTTGTATGAGGTCATCTGCCCATCTCGTAGCTGGTCTTCCTACGCTGCGCTTGCCGGTGCGTGGTCTCCACTCGAGAACCTTTCGGCCCTATCGAATAATAATTAATACTTCTTTAAGAGAAACGTTACTCCTAAACATTAAACGATTTCGAAAATATTTTTTAACTTATTGGAATCGTAATACTAGATCAATAGTCCCTTGCAGCTGTGAAAAAATCAAACTTCTCAGTTACTTACCGTAAAAAAAAATACAAGTATTTTTTCGACACTTACAAGGGAACCAAAAACTACAGGTACTTCCCGTTGACCTAAAACTATGAAATTTGGCAAGAAGCATTGTCATATATTACACATACAGGAAAAAATCCGAAAACCCCATACCCCAAAGGTTTTGATTCCGTTGCTAGTGTCGAAATATGTGTTTTATGAGGGTCCAAATTTTAAAGTGTGTTAATCGTATCATGTCCCCACAATCGTAATAATAATTAAAAACCTGTTTTAGCTAGTGCTAATAAACCTCTTTTCTATGATATGTATCATATTAAAAAGCTTTATCAGCACAATCTTATAGAGGTTTTTAATATTTTCGGTTTATGACGAAAAGTCTAAAAAATATGATTTCAACTATCATTTAGCTTCGTCCTAAGGTTTAACAACTTAGATCCCAGTTTCGTGGGATTTTAAGGATAAAAAGCTAAAAAATAAAATTGCTTATCGGACACTTAAGGTGGATCTCTGTATTTTTTGTTAAATTTTACATAATATGTATATGATCTATAACATATTATGCTATAATATCATATAACTTTAAATATATATAACTTTAGATTAAAATTGAAAAACTTTCTTTTTGAACATCAAAAAGGCGAAGAGCTACTGAGAAGTGATACTAGCGTTATTTAATTTTATTATTGACTAGTTTAAGCTTACGGTTATTGGTAGTATAAATAAGTCTAGTTATAATACTCACCTTCTATTTAAAAGCACTGTAAACTCGAGAAATTGTAATTGGGAAAAGTACATAATTTATGTAGTTTAGTTGCAAATGTCACAATTGCGTAAAGACGTCACTGTCAGTTGGACGGTGTGACAGCTGCGCTGACGTTGATAGTTATAATTTATTTATTTTGTTCTCTCTGTACGTACCTAAGCAGTACAGACATTGTTTGTCAAATTATTTATTAGTTATGTAGAATGTTTTATATTTATCTTTATATAAGCTTCTGTGTATGTAATTATTACAAATTTAGTTTTATATTGTGTACGCTCGTGCGTGACGTGCGTGACGTCACCTACCGGTCTCAGCGGAAGACCAGCGCTAGTTGTTTACAACTAGCATTATGCTGAGCTGGGACCGGATTGTGACAAAAACATGTTATATAAGTATTTTGTGTATGATTTATATTTTTTTGAATGATATTTATTTTGTGTTGTATGTTTTTTGTCACAATAAATTTCTGTCTATGTCTATGTCTATATATGTATTATGTTATAATACCATAATAGTGATGTCCGTTGTTAGACATAATAAGTGACTAAGTACTGCAAACATTCTCTAAAAGTCTCTTCAAGAAACTCGAAAGAATTTATTTAAATTTAACACTTTATATTCGAAAAGCACCTCTATGAAAAATACCCTCAGTGTTTCTTAATTGGAGAAGACGCTAGGTCTCGGGATTGTAGCGAAGAAAAGCAATTGCTTGAAGCGCTGTAATAGCTGTTAACCGCACGGTGGAGCTGTATGAAGCTGTTCTTTGACACTTGAAATGTTGGAGTTTAGTGTTGTAAGAGTGTCGATATTTTTTGTTTTTATTTTTTGTTAAAATCATTTAGTTATTAAATAAGATATAATATTTAGAATTAAATATTATTATAATTAATAAATAAATACGGCTCCGATTCTAGGATTTTAAATACTTTGGAAAGGATTTGTTTCTTGTAAGCAAGCTTACTCTATCGTAGACTGATCTAAGGAGTTGATTGTTTGACAAAACAGAGTTATTCAATTAATTAAAAATAATAACTTTAAGACGTTTCAAAATAGTGTCTTGCTCAATAAATTCTATAAATGGTCATAGTTCTTTGAAATATCTACAACCTCGGTACTTTTAATCGCAGAAGACATAAAATTAGACCAAGGAAAATTGATAGCAGCATTGTAATAGCAATAAGTGCTATAGAGATGTATAAAGCTGTTCACTGTCAAGAAAATTTTAATGTTGAAGCGTTAGCGTAGTTATCAATATACTTTTGTGATAATAAATATGTATACTTAAGTACATATATAACTTCTGTATTTTTTTCAATTAAAATATAATTAAAACAATGTGTCTATGATTTTGAAGGCATACAGCAGTGCATGCATCTTTCTCGTCATGCAAGCGTCTTTATCACACTTTTAGATGTACCAACAAAAAAATGCAAAACAAAAAAAAATTCTCCGTCTCCCTCTATGGCCTCTCCCTCTATTGCCTCTCCCTCTATGGCCGCAGTAGGAAGCCTGGAATTTCGTCAATATTTTTAGAGCGATATTCTTATTATAAATGTAAATTTTTGCTCATTTGTTTATCTGTCTAGTTAAAGGACTAATATTTGGAAGGGTCGGGAGTATACTCTTAATCGTTTTCGGTTGAATCCTCGTATGTATGCCTTCAAAATCATCGATACATTGTTTTTCCGTAAACCCCATCACTATTTGAACAGATTGACGCGTAGCTCGCTACCAACACGTAATTGCATCGCAGCAGTTTGTCAGCCAATTAAACACCTTTGCTTTATTAAGCAGCCGCAGCGAGCGGTTAACAGGGCATCAAAGGCGGCGCAAGATGGAGCTCACGGAACGATGCGGTTTTGTAAGGTTGCTCGCTTCTAGGTGATAACAGCACTTGTTTGTTGGTATGCTAATTTAAAATTCGAACGAAACCTTTGAAAAGGAAAATATAAAATAAGAAAAAAAAAACAGTTCTAGAATGCGAATCCAAATCTAGTTCTGCGAGTAGTAGATCTTACGATATTTTTTTTTGGCTATAATAATTATGTCTGAACATGATTCTATGTAAGTACTTACATTAATGATCATAATACGACTGACACCACATATTCCGCGTAATTTTAGAATTAATTTTTCGACTGCATCATCAGACTAGTTCCATTGGCATTTGTTTATTTTACCTTATAGAGTTGGTTAATCTTAAGTTTTATTTTACTGGATATATTAGGATTTACCACAATTTCAAATTGCACAGGGTAAATGCACCGAGCTGAAAATTCGATGCTCTCGAATTCCGACTCCTGTTCATACAAATACGTCACTAACCTAAACAAAAGCTTGTTAAAATATAGAGTAGAGAAAGAGTTAATATCGAATCAGAAATGAAGAGATACGTAGACGTACAAAAGTCACCGATATAGCACAGCGGATTAGTAAGTTGAAGTGGCAGTGGGCAGGGCACATAGCACGTAGAACTGATGGCCGATGGGGCCAAAAGGTTCTCGAGTGGAAACCACGTACCGGCAAGCGCAGCGTAGGAAGACCAGCCACGAGATGGACAGATGACCTCATACAAGTGGCGGGAAGACGCTGGATGCAAGCCGCTTCCAATCGGTCTTTTTGGAAATCCATGGGGGAGGCCTATATCCAGCAGTGGACTTCTTATGGCTGAGATGATGATGATGATAATAGAAATATGATATATTTTATTTTTTTTGTTTTATTTTTTTAAGGGCTTTGTCGCTACGCGACCACATCACCCTGTAATTCAAAGCAATACAAAAAATAATTAATTGAGGAAATAACAAAAAATAACAAAATTACAAAATTATTTAAAATACTTATGAGTGAGTATTTCTTACAAAACTATTTATCATCGTGGCAAAAAAAAAATTATAAGATAGAACCCTACAATCTTGACACATCTTGGATATAATGACATTTCAGAAGTTGACTTAATTTTACATTAAATTACTATATTTTGACTACTGCTAAATGAATTTTTACAATTCATATCTGACGTACTAGTACAGACAGACAGAATGTTTCAACAATGAGTCATGCATGCGCTGCCCGACATCACTATGCAGCGACAGGTATGGCGATTCCATTTACTTTTATTGCTTGTGATACCATCATACTCTCTGGACGGTCTCGTGTCATTAATTTATTTGTTGTTTGTAAAATTAAACAACGATGTATCATACAATCTTTATTTAAAATACATTTATTATTTTTATTTATGTACTTAAACAGGAAAATAACATTTGCATAACAGTCCTCACTAGGATACCCCGTGTCGAGGACTGCTACAGTCCGCTCCCCACTACAAGCGGAGAAAAAGCTTAATAATATATTATATTTCTACCATCTATGTAAATTACTAATAATCCTAAAATACTACATAGATAACTAGATACTACAAAGATAAACAAGTTTATATACAATAACAAAAAATGCGTAGGAGTTATAATGTAAATATTCTAAACTGATAACTATTCTATATGTAAAATAAGTATTATATATATATATATAATATTTTATCTTCTCAAAACTAGAAGATAAAATATTCACAGTTGGGATATGATTTTGTGATTTAACAGTGAATATTTTATCTTCTAGTTTTGAGAGGCCTAATTCCCTAATCCATGATTTAATTAGTTATTCAAATTTCGAAAGCAACAGAAGATGGCGAGCATGGATGTGAAAATGTTAAAAGAAAAAATATATAATAGAAGTCCTGCAACAAGTTCTAAAGCATAGTGGAAAGATAAAACACGTATCAACAAGAATACGAATTTGAAGTCATGAAAACAGATAAAAGTACCAGCTTGAAGACATTAAGGCAGAGAAGAATACCTGCTTGAAGACATCGAAACAGACAAGATTACCTGCTTGAAAATATCAAAGCAGGTATAAGTACTAGCTTAAAGACTTTGAAGCAGACAAAAACACTAGCTTCAAGATATCCAAGCGGAAATACACTTACGTAAAATATATTGAACTTTAAGAACTACCTTGAATATAGGCTAAGCTGGTTAGTAAAAAACTTGGCGTCATCAATAGGGTGTCGTCATAAACCGGGACAGCTGCTTCATTAATTGCTAAAAATTCGGACTCAGCGATATCGGTCTACGTTTTTGATGCGCACTGCACAGGAATGGAATTCTTAGCCGTCATCTGTGTTTTCTGAGAACTACAATCTTAGAATTTTCAAGCCTAGTATGAATAGATAGATCCTCGGCCACACCGTCGCTTAACATCAGGCGAGTTGGTGGTCAATCGTAGATATACCTATCTTGCGTAAAAAAATATATACATATATTTAACATTATACCATTTGGTATGCAAATAGCAAGGTTATAGTTATAATTATAACAATATGTAGGCCACCCCTTAATTAATGATAAAATAACTTGCAACAGTTGATAACGGAAGCGCGGTTCGCCTTACGTTTTACTACAGTTCTAAATGGATTTAATTTAAAGGGTTGAACAGGTGGTAGAGCTCAGGGACCAGATCACCCGCAGATATGTTAATTTTGTATAGCTAAAGTTGGTTGTGCTTAGATCCTTTATATCTCTATAATGTACAGTTTACTCATTTTTTACATAGTTTTATTTGCTTTCATCATTATCATCTCAACCACAAAAAGTCCACTGCACATGTTAGTAGGTACACAATATTTGGAAGTCAAATTTAACAAAATTCTATTTTATGTATCAATTTTAAACTTTATTAATGTACGTAATACCGAACACAATACATTAATTTGGTTCCGTTAACATGATTTTGATGATGCATCATAGAGTTCTAGAACTCTTTGGTGATTTCTAATAAACTATCGTATTTAGGCATAGGTATTTGTTTTTTATTTTACTGATTTCTGATTCCTTGATGATGCATCTTGGATATAGAACTCTTTTTTGATTTTGATTAGTAATAAAAACTCCTTTTTTGTGTATTATAGTAACCATTTCTTATTTTTATGTGCAATATACGGATCTAATCGAGATCCGTATATTGTAAATTAAAAAACATATATTAAGACGAATTTTATTGAAATTACTTGTAAATAAAATCTAGGTACAATCTGTTTGATGATAGTCCAGAATCTTTTTAGTAAATACTCTCTTTCTTTTTTTCGGAACAATTGCCCATAAACTTGAGTATTTACGGTTCTTGAAGGTTTCCATGAAAGCCAATAAAGAACACTAGGAGTCCATGTGTGGTGCTAACAAGCCAATATTGTAAAGATTAGTGGCCAGCTTGGGCATAAGGGTTGGTTCTATATGTTTGCGAATTAGCGAGGTAATAAACAGCTATCTATATTAAGTATACAATATTATAAGTACCAGTGGTAAGTATTCATATTTAAACTTTTTGGACGCAGAAGACAATAATATAGAAATTGGTAGGAAAAACCATCATGGAAACCATGTCATGATGGTTGTACTGAAGCCAAGGAATTAAAATATGGCAATAAAAGTATGTGGGATCATGGATAGTCAATTTGTAGTGTGATAAGCTGTTTTTATGAACCTAAGGAGAACAATGATGCATCCTGGACTACGTTGTCATAGAGGCAATGAAGTAGTGTGATGGAAATGGCACCTTTATTAAATAATTGGACACCATCATTGCGGGTTTATGGAGATTCCGATGCTTTACACAGCGGATGGCCACAGAAAGGGTCAAAGTCTGCAGATCCCTGGCGTATACCCATCACAGGTGTGTATCTAAAAAGAAAAAAACCGGACAAGTGCGAGTCAGACTCGCCTACCGAGGGTTCCGTACAAACTAGTAGATAAAAGGGGGAAATCATATATATTTTTTTCTATTTTCTCATAAACCAAAAAATATACATCGTAAAAATATTTAAAAACCTGTTTTTGCTTATGCTACTGAAGCTATTTAATATGATAACCCTCATGATACGGTTAATTCACTTTAAAATTTGGACCTTCATTCCTTGCATAAAGACACTATTTTTTGTGATTAAATTAAAAATATCCAGTTTTCGGTTTTTTACCCGACTGCGAAAGAAGGAGGGTTATGTTTTTCGAGTGTATGTATGTATGTATGTATATTTCTTTGGCACGCCCTAGAGCCTAAACGGCTTGTCGTATTTTTATGTGAGTGGTGTCAATGGATTCGTCTTAGTCGTGAGAGTGACACTGGGTCCCTCAAAATTAAAAAGAAAACAAAATTAAGGATTTTTGGCGGCAAAAAGTAATCTCAAAAAAAAAAATGTTATCAAAATACATCGAGTGTGATATCAAAATAAAGAATTTTTAACAGTGATTACGAATATATATATATAACTTATATGTTTTATTGGAGTTTGGAATAGGAAATGCTAATAAATTACATCACACTTATAAAATAAATGCGAAGTTTGTGTCAGTTTGTTACTTCTTCACGGTAAAACGGCTTGACAGGCTTGGCTGAAATTTGGCACACAGGTAGGTTATAATCTGGATTAATACATAAGATACTTTTTATCCCGGGATTCCCGCGGGAACGGGTAAAAAAATCACTGACAACTGTACCATTATAATTGTGTTTTAAGGTAAGGAGAGGGGTGAAGGGAGGGGAAGGTAGAGGGGGGAGGGTGTTTCGAGTGTATGTATGTATGTGGGTATGTATGTACGTTTCTATATTGTTTCTGTACGTATGATCGCCTAAAGCCTAAAGGGCTTGACCGATTTTGATGTGAGAGGTGTCGTTAGATTCGTTTTCACTTGCTGAGTGTCATAGGCTATATTTTTGTAATAAAAATCATACATCTCTCACAAATATAAAAAAAGGCGTGTTTTTTGTAACTTCCATCGAACTTTTTCGTAATAAACAAGTGATTTTACTAGATTTTTTTCTAAAGAATGCGCAATAATCTTTCACAGTAATTGTACGCATACTTTCTCAGAAAAAACGTACACTCAACAGCGTATTAAGCGTAAAGAAATCGTAAGTTAGGCTGCAAAAACCTCTTTTCTGCAGTCGGGTATTTTGTTTTTCTTGTAACATTTATACTTGTTTCCTATATGTGTAGGTACTCTTAGCACAATGCTTATTGACAAATTTCATTGTTCTAGGTCAACGGGAAGTACCCCATAGGTTTTGATTCCCTTGTGAGTGTCGAAATGTGCGTTTTTACGATATATTCAGCTGTAACTTTTTTTTACGAAAACTTAGAAACTTTATTTTTCTCTCTGCAGCAAGATACTATCTGGATCTGCGTGTATGGTTTAAATCTCAACTCGATACCCGCGATTACGCGTTCCCGAGATAAAGGTCTTGACACCCGGACGGACGGACAGACAGACAGACAACAAAGTGATCCTATAAGGGTTTCTTTTTTTCCTATCGAGATACGAAACCCTAAAAATAAAACTTACACTTTTTGGCGCTTTGCTGGAAAGCTACTAAACCTTGAAATAAAAATGTAAGTGTCCAGTAACTTCAGTTTATTTCATTACATATGTTTACCTAACGCTTTCATAAAATATCAGATAATTTATAACATGTCAACTGTAAAAACGAGTGTCGTCTGCTGATATACTAGTTTTGACGTACTTACGTATTTCAGTACAGTAGATATAACAACATTGTCTCCGGACGTTCATACAACCTACTTCACTTAAAGCAGTGACAGATTGAGAGAAAATAATGCGTGACTTACCAAATCTCAGTTAAGCCAAACACCCAGAAAAAAAAAACGATTCCAAATGCACCTTCTCGCTACTCGCTAGCAAACAGACTCTTTCCAAAGGTACAGGGCACGGCTATGTGACGTCGTATATCATAAGTATGTGAATTACTGTTATGATCCCTTTTGCAATAAAGGTGGCGGCTACTGTAGTGTCGGCTTATTTCGATTCGAGATTTTGTTCTATAGAGGGAACGAGATTGGATTGATATTACGAGAGGGAATCGATGTTGGTGGTATGGAACCTGTTATATACCTTATGACATCCATTACTTTCTTTACTATTCCTATAGTCAGAGAGGCTGAATAATTGGAACCAATGCTTACTGAAGGTCCTTCAGTGAGAACTTTTCAGCAAGGCTAACACGGAGAGAAGAAAAATAAATGATTTTCCACTCTTAGTGTCTGTCACTCTTAGTATTTCACAGATTGTGTGCTCTCATTGAGAACATGTCATGTGTTTATTTATTCAGCCGCCATTTTCTTTTAATTTTTCGATTGGGGGATTTGTAAATTACTTATTGTGCCGATGACGGGACCACAAAGCAGTAGATGCAGCTTTGGTATATCTTCAATACGATGGAAGACGCGGCAATTCATTGGATTCAGATGGCACAGCTAGAGAGTAGAGAACATCATTGGAGTAGGTTTATGCCGCACAGAAAATTTCCTTAGCTAAGAAGAAGTTCAGGCTGTATCTATTAAAATCAGTTTAATATATTCATGAAGGTGTATTAATTACTATGATAAATATCCAACCTCATAACTCCCAACTATTTACTCCAATCCTACATCCCTTTGAAATTCGACAGTATCAAAGTAATAAGGTTATTACTTTACAGATCAATAAGCAACGGAATGACAAAGGGAATTAATAATACTGGGAAAGTTTATGAAACAGTCTGGGAGTTTCCAATAATCGAACGGCAGATGTCAACAAAGACGGTAAACTTCCGAAAGAGTTGGGAAGTAATATCGCTCTCCCACGGGCGAGTCAATAATAAACAAGGGGCGTTTGATACACTTGTAAACTAATAACCCCGCCCTTATGTTCCAACTTGCCCTATGTACCTTCACTTGTTTACTACGCCTTTTAAAGTGACAAAACATATCCGCGTTTTCTTTAGATTATTGATTTGAAAATGGAATAAAACTTTCTGAATTTACGTATGTTTTTCAAAGATTTCGCCGGCTACCTATAGAGAGCAGTCAGAAATTCAGCATCGGCATGACGTGTGGTAAGGAAAACTATATAAAACCCTATGAGCAACATATTGAGTTGAATCTGCTGGATACAGCGGGACACTCATGCTTAGAAACATTTGAACTTAACCGAGAATTCTCGTGTCAACGGTCGTAAATTAATAATGACATGAATATTTATTACCCGACTGCGAAAGAAGGAGGGTTATGTTTTTCGAGCGTATGTATGTATGTATATTTCTTTGGTACGCCCTAGAGCCTAAGCGGCTTAACCGATTTTGATATGAGTGGTGTCAATAGATTTGTCTTAGTCGTCCGAGTGACACTGGGTACATCAAAATTAAAAAAAGCAAAATTAAGGGTTTTTGGCGGCAAAAAGTAATCTCAAAAAAAAAAAAGTTGTCAAAATACATCGAGTGTGGTATCTAAATAAAGAATTTTTAACGGTGATTACGAATATATATACAACTTATATGTTTTATTGCAGTTTGGAATCGAAAATGCTAATAAATCACATCATCACACTTATAATTTAAATGCGAAGTTTGTGTCAGTTTGTTACTTCTTTACGGTAAAACGGCTTGACGGGTTTGGCTGAAATTTGGCACACAGGTAGTTTATAATCTGGATTAACACATAAGATGCTTTTTACCCCAGGATTCCTGCGGGAACGGGTAAAACAGGATTAAACCTATTTCCTACCTCAAAAAAATCACCGACACCTGTTCCATTATAATTGTGTTTTAAGGTAAGGAGAGGGGTGATCGGAGGGGGGGGGGGGGGTATTTCGAGTGTATGTTTCTATATGATTGCCTAAAGTCTAAAGGGCTTGACCGATTTTGATGTGAGAGGTGTCGTTAGATTCGTTTTCACTTGCTGAGTGTCAAAGGTTATATTTTTTGTAATAAAAATCATACATCTCACACAAATATAAAAAACGTGTGTTTTTTGTAACTTCCAACGAACTTTTTCGTAATAAACAAGTGATTTTACTAGATTTTTTCTAAATAATGCGCAATAATCTTTTACAGCGATTGTACGCATACTTTCTCACAAAAACGTACACTCAACAGCGTATTAAGCGTAAAGAAATCATAAGTTAGGCTGCAAAAACCTCTTTTCTGCAGTCGGGTATTTTGTTTTTCTTTTAACATTGATACTTGTTTATATTTGTTTTTGGTCGATCGAGAGAAGCAAACAAAGGTCTCTGCATCGACTGCCAAAATTTCTTTCTTCTGGTCGAATGTTTGTTGTTACTCCGTACAGGTCGTCTTTTTCAATTAATTTTATTGCACCTTGCCATCTTACAAATACACATGTTTTTTTGGTGTTTTTTGAGATTTTTGTGTGTCACCATTTCCTGACCAATTTTGATAAATTTGCTTGAAACGTTTGGTACTTATTTCTTAACAAAATTTAAAATTTGAGCAAAAATGGTCAAGAGATTGTCGAGAAAGAAGATTGTGAAATCTCGGTTAAAAAGATGAAAAGCTTGCTACGAGGCCATTTCTCGGCCGATTTTGATAATTGGCAGAAAAATTCGATACTGAATTCTGAAGTAAAATTTCGAGTTTGAGTTGTAGATCTCGCGAAAATAGTCTTTTTAGAACAAATTATTTTGCAAAAGTCCGTGCTCGCGAGGTATACTGTTCGTAGAACTACTAGTGATAATGTTATATATATCTAGAAGTCGTGAGACGTCACAACGTCAGAAAATTTTCTTATCACGCTCTAAAATCCCTAAAATATAGTTCCTGAGCTAAAATGTAAGTGCGTCACTAATCTTCCTCAGTCTAAGACTGTCACTTGGGCTCTCAGTTTTCTTCATGTTATTTTCGTTGAAATGTTTAATATCATCTCACCCCAAATTCTATATTAATAAACAATAGACTTGTGACAAATAAGCTCCTACAGGAAACAAGAAACAATCGGCCGAGGATCCCGAGGAGGGTGACTTGATTGAATTTTTTCGTGGTTCCATTTTGTAACACGATCTGTACCTCCAAATTGGTTTTATTCGATAACCTACGATCATGGACGTATTTTTCTGTTTCAGTGTTATGCGTGTTCGGTAGGATTTTGGAATTTCTGCTTGATATTATTTTTCGTGGCTGGTCTTCCTACGCTGCGCTTGCCGGTACGTGGTCTCCACTCGAGAACCTTTCGGCCCCATCGGCCATCAGTTCTACGTGCTATGTGTCCTGCCCACTCCCACTTCAACTTGCTAATCCGCTGTGCTATTTCGGTGACTTTTGTACGTCTACGTATCTCTTCATTTCTGATTCGATCTCGAAGAGAGACTCCGAGCATAGCCCTCTCCATAGCTCGTTGCGTGACCTTGAGTTTCCATATAAGGCCCATAGTTAGGGACCACGTGGCGGAAAGACGCTGGATGCAAGCCGCTTCCAATCGGTCTTTTTGGAAATCCATGGAGGAGGCCTATGTCCAGCAGTGGACTTCTTATGGCTGAGATGATGATGATGATTATTTTTCGAGACTTGCATGAACACTTGATACTTTAAAAGACTGTATATAACTATATATATATTATTAACGGGATATTTACCGTGGTACGCGTTAATATTGAGCTCCCGATATTTCTTGATACTTTTTCATAATAAGTGTCTAGGAAAAGCACTGTAATGTATTCTAGATATTCGACTGTATAAAACGGATAATATTTTGTTGTGTATGTAAAAGACGTAAATATATATTTTTAAAATGGAATTAGTGGCAGTTGATCATATAGAAACACATATACATCCTCCTTCTCCTCTATTCGTTTGCTCACTGCTGAGCGTCGTGATGCTCCCGACCCTGGTGTGGCATACATACATACATACCCACTAACATACATCTGATGACACCTCGCACATCAAAATCGGTCAAGCTTTTTAGGCTGTAGGCGATCATATAGAAACACATATATATATATACATACCCACTAACATACATTTATACAAACATATATACACTCGAAAAACCTAACCCTCCTTCTTACTTAGTCAGGTAATAAGTTCATCCCTATTAGCTTAAACTTAATAATAACACACAATTTAATAGTTCATACAATAATGATGAAAACGAAGCGTTTCCGATAATCCAACCGACCCGACAGAATAATCATGTCTGTTAAGATTTCGGACGGATCGTGAGGATGAAGGAAGACGTTAGTTTTTTTCTATTTACGCAAACAAACAAAGGCGGCGGCGTCCCGGTAGGCGCGCCTGAATGAGCTAATTATTTACGATCAGACACGCAACCAGAGCCGTGCCCTAAAAAAGTGTTACGTGAAATCACATTTCCTAACTTCAATTTGTGCCGACATTCAAAAAGTAAACAAAGGGAACCGGGAACACTGTTCGGTACTGGTTTAACTCAGTATTTAGGTTGAAAATGGTTTCTATCTTAAAAATATAGCGCTTAAAGTTTTAAATGAAACCGGACAAGTGCGAGACAGACTCTCCCACCGAGGGTTCCGTACAAACTAGTAGATAAAAGGGGGAAATCATATATTTTTTATACTTTCCTTCATAAACCCAAAAATATACATTGTAAAAATGTTTAAAAACCTGTTTTAGCTTATGCTAATGAAGCTCATATGATACCCCACAAGATACGGTTAAAGAACTTTAAAATTTGGACCCTCATTCCTTGCATAAAAACACTATTATTTTGTGAATACATAAAAAATTACCAGTTTTCGGATTTTTTCCTATATGTGTACTCTAACACAATGTTTCTTGCCAAATTTCATAGTTCTAGGTCAACGGGAAGTACCCCATAGGTTTTGATTCCTCTGTGAGTGTCGAAATGTGCGTTTTTTACGACTTATTCGGCTGTAACTTACTTACGAACTTTTTTTACGAAAAGTGAGAAATTTTATTTTTATTTCTGCAGCAAGATACTATGGATCTGCGTATATGATTTTAATTTCAACTCGATACCTTCACGCGTTCCCGAGATAAAGGTCTTGACACCCGGACGGACGGACAGACGGACAGACGGACAACAAAGTGATCCTATAAGGGTTCCGTTTTTTCCTATTGCGGTACGGAACCCTAAAAAACCAAAATATGGCTACAGTGGTTTTACTCGTATCTTGGAATTTTCAAGGCTAGAGTGAATAGATATATTCTAGATCGACGAGCTCCATCCTCGGCCACACCGTCGCTTGACATCGGGCGAGTTGGTGGTCAATCGTAGATCTATCTTGTATAAAAAAGTGATATATTTTGACGTAATTATGTACACATGTCTACTAAGAGTTAGACAATTCGTACAAAATCTTTCCTATATACACTATTTAAAAAAAAATTGCTAAGTGATTGACTGACTAACAGAAAACGTAGCCACATATTACTTATTTTACTAAAGTAAGTACATGCAGTCTAAATCACTGGTCCTAGATATATGAAATTCGGAGGATGCTTTCCTTTTGAAGTGAAGGTAGTTGAATAATCTTAAAGTGTAGGTATTCGATTCACTAAAAAAAGAAGAAAAATATGTATGATGAGACATGTTTTCATATCATCAACATCATCATTCCATCTAAATAAATACAAAATAAGTATTTAAACTTACAATGCTTAACACATATCCAAATTATATTACAGTTCCGAAAACTAAAAGTTTGTTTGTGAAAACGTTTGACCTAATTACAACGTTTTACTTTGAAAATAAAAACGAAAAACAATAACACAGCTACAATTTAAAATTCGAATTGTCACAGTTCGATAATGATATTTAAATCATTATTTTAAATGTATACGGCCAGTGTTGTGCTGGGCGAGACGATCCATCGCGTGATCGGGTCGCGTGTCCCGTGCCAGACTCAAATTAAAAACCCAACCGATAAGACACCGCGCACCTCACGACTGTCGCCCAACGCGTCTTTTTTAATTACGCACCCCACACAAAACTTATCTACCCCTTTCAAATTAAAACCAAAAAAATACATTGTTTGGAAAACATAGGTTACGCTCATTAATAAAATTACAGGCTAAGAAATACAAGAAATAGCTGGTATTTTGAAAATTGACGTCGTCGAGTCAGTTCGATCGGTTCATTAAAATGGTACGGAATATTTTCTGAGCAAACATCCGACAGAATAAAATTAATGGTATCGATTAACAGGCGTCGCCGGCGAGAGATCGCGTGCGACTGATGTGGACGGAGACACAGACACCTCTCGCCTGGAAGCCGTCTGTGTCAATTTTAATTGGGCCAGTCCTTTTGCTCTTATGGTGATGCGGAGCGTGATTGTCCCATCCTTATTTTATGTGAGTGTCACGAAAATTAATAATGGTCTTTAGTTTTTGCAGCGGTAAATGTTTGGATTGCTCTGAGAAAGTCTAAAGGCATCTTGCAAATTCTCACGCTTTTGAACCAACGCTTATTTGTTGATTGTACTGTATGCCTTGGTTCATTATTTTTAGAACGTCTACCGTGGTAAAGCTGGTTAAAGTTTAAAGTAACCAATAATTGGATCAGTTTTTAGATGAACGACCACAGAACATGCGCCTTATGTATAGCTTTGAAAATATCTTTCATGATCATCAGAGATCTTTGATCGGAGTAGCTAAAATAGTACATTGTTACCCTAGGAGTGAAAGTAACGTATTTAGTCCCGAGACGGGGTTTGGCGCACGAACGAAGTGAAGGCGCCAATAGTTCGAGGGACTAAATAAGTCTTTAACCCGAGGTAAACACTGTGCTTTTCATTACGAATACAAGGAAAGTAAAAATGAAAACACGAATTAGCTAAGAAAAAATGAGTAAATTTTATTTTACATAGATCAAAAACTTTGGTAAGCAATCTATTCAGCCAATATTTTTCATTTTCATCATTAATAAAAATGGTAAATATTTTGTTCAAATCTATGTTATTTTAAAGAAATTGTTGAAACTAAATTATAATAGATTAAAAAATATATATTCTGTAATCAATACTTATCTTTATGTTATTTCAATATTACATCGCGCTGTAATTGAGTGACTTTAAAGAAAGTTGGACATGGCTCAATAGAAACGTGAAAATAGAACTAGTTTTTTTTTTATTTGACAGCTGGCAGTTGAAAGAGATTCTCCCTAGGGCTGAAAAGTATTACTTTCAACCCGCTCCTCAGGCAACTTCAGACCTACTTTCAGAGTATGAGTAATGAAAAAATATAATTGGCCCTCAAAATGTATATGTACAAGGCACTAAGTTGAGAAGCACAATTCTAGTTAGATAAAAGTTCATTACAAATAATTAATAACTTTCACTGATAACATACATGTTATTGGTTTTATTGTAATAGTTGTTGATTATTAATACATTTTTTAAACTATCACGGTCATACATTTAACTAAATGTATTATTAATACATTTTTTAAACTATCACGGTAATCCATTACTATTATTATTAACGGGATATTAACACGAACCACGGTAAATATCCCGTTAATAACAATAGCGTATTAATACAATGCCCGTTTAGAAGATTATGCTTGCCAATCTAATATCCAGTATACTCTCATGCAATAAAAAGACGGACCAGACAAAATTGTTTTAATAAGTTGATGACGCCTGTTCAATTAATGAACTAACTTTACGTACGTTTTAACAAACTAATTTAACTCTACAATTGGAAACACATTTTAATAACTCCACTCCATAACTTGTTGTTTCTTATGTCTTTTTAAATCTCCATGAAAGTAATGCAACAATCAACAACATAACTCTACATTATAAAAACATCAGAGCTCAAATATGGCGTCTCGATGATCTAATTTCATGGCGCGTGGTCCATTCAACGCTCGATTACGTGCCAGCAAATTGGTCCATTCATTGCCGGAGCTAAGTCTCGGAGCATCTTCAAGCGTTCTATTGTCTAAAGCTGCGTTCAGTACCGCATTCAACGGAACTCCTTCAGACTTTTAAATACCACGATCGGTTTAGTTCTTAGAAAGTTTTCATTTTAAAGTCATTGTAAAGTCAGAAAATTATATGTACACGATAAGAGTTAAATATTCTTTTCTACAGTTTCTACTCTTTGTTTAATTCTGAACTTGGAAAATTATCATAATTTATAATATTTATATATAGATGTAATATTTATCTTCAACTTTCCAAATTTTCAGAAATCTGTAAACTGTACATTGTACGCTTATAGTATGTAATACCTACTATTATTGTCTACTGTGCTTAGAGTCAGTTGGGTAGCCTTATATTTTTACTAAATGCTTTAACCGGCAAGCACAGCGTAGGAAGACCAGCCACAAGGTGAACAGAGGCCACCTCCAACCGAAAGCTTCGCTTTTCCTTTCTGGAAATCCATGGGGGAGGCCTATATCCAGCAGTGGGCTTCTTATGGCTGAGATGATGATGATGCCGATGAAATGCATTAAGGATTTAGTCAGGTATCATTCTATAGCTCATACCTCATAATCCCAGAACAGAAACACAACAAAATGAAAATAAAAATCAGAACTGGATTATTTTAATAATGTTGTTGAAATACATAGTTACGAGTAGGTGCATCACAAAAAAAAATTATAGCCGAAAAAATACAAAATATAAAAGTATCTTCATTTGATGAAATATTAATATTTTTTATAACTAAACAATTAGAGCATTTTTTGTCGCTATCTAAAGTAAGAAATATATTCTATGACAATAAAACAGAACACAAAGGCTTGTCATGTCGCATAACGTCGTTTGGAAATTCCCTAAGTCCCTGAGCGTTTTCAAGCTTCCTATTGTCTAAATGAGACTGTTATCTTAACATTAGTATATACCGTGTTACAGCTCCATTGAATGGCCTTTCAGGAAGTAAGCTTCCTCAGTTATTGTGACGATTTATTTTGATTACATTCGCTACCTGAGCTCAGTCTTTAGAATGGTGATCATAATGGATTATAAGCTTGTTGTTTGGGTTGTCAGGTTTCCTGATTAAGTTTTATATAGTTTAGATGTTGATGTGATGCGTCTTGTATATCTTTTGTGAATGAATATTGATATTTGATTGCTTATGCTTATGTGCTTTAATTTAGATAATTTTGACAGGAACACAGAATAATTGATAGTACAGGTGTAGAAAACTCTTTTTATGACGTAATCAAGTGCTTGACAACTTGTACAAGTGCCTGCTCTACAGACACTTATAAAGTGCATGCCATTTTGTCATGTAGCTCTTCCTTGTCACGTTATTATCTTATGTTACGCTGTGTGCCCGGTTAAGCCGGCGGCGACGGCTCATAATATAAGCAATTATAGCATTATACCAGATCCGCAAAGATCAAATATAGCCCGATAGGATTTTATTTCATCATAATATTTATTTACTGGCATTCCACAAGTTTTACTTCATTTATTTGAAATTTAAAGATGCAAAAGATTAAAAAGGCAAATGTGATTGATATTTTTTTTTTTTTTTTTTTTATCAGCCCTGTTTTTACAAACTGTCCCACTGCTGGGAACGGGCCATCTTCTCATTACTTTTTATTAGATAAAATATAAACGAAAAAAAAAACATCTCAATCATAGTGAGTAAGCTACTCGTTTGGTATTAAGTACCCATATTGTTTACGAAAAATTTATATTACTAAATTTCTAGGTGTGATCTTGCTGGAGAGCATGCTCTGTAGCAGGACCATTTTGAATTGATATTTTCTACAAAAGTAACAGCATACAATTTTTATTTTATAGTACAAATACGATACCAGAATTTTGAACTTCATAAATTCAAACTTTTCCTACTGTAATTTCACTGGAAGTATGTTGTTCAATATTATTTTTCTCTTTCTCTTTGTATTTCGTTATATCTTGCTTACTTATGAGTTAAAATTATATTATATCTATATGTTTAAATAAAAATATCTACCGTTTTACTGAAAATGTATGCCAATATTCGTCCTAATCGAGAAGCTGGTACTTGAGCGTAACATTCGTTCCCGTAAGTGCCGACTCGTAGAGAGTGCTCTTGGGATTCATACCATCGACTTTATCGACACTCATAGTTGTAAATTTCAGTTTCTGAAGTTGAACAAAGTACCTTCAATGTGATTGCCTTTGTGAAATCGATGTAAAGACGTTTTTAAATTGAATCTGTAATCGAATTTTTTATTTTAAATTTGCAGAGTTGAAATTGCATTGAACCAAAATTTTTACAATAATAAATTTTGATTTTATTTTAAAGAATACCGCGGTTTTTCTTACGTGGTGATGAAAATCAGCCATGATGGAGGATAGTATACGTATTTCTAGCAAATCTTTTAAAATATTTAAAATATTAGTTACAAATATTTCATGTATGTCTAAAAACTGTAAACTAAAATATTTTTTTAAGCAAGTTAACGAGATGTGTGATATTCTGGTCCGTTTTAAAAAGTTAATAAGGCGAATGCTACTTAGGACTTTGATTTACTATAGCCTAAACCCTCGTGGCAATATTTAGTGCTTGTCACTCTAATATAGAATGAAACCGGACAAGTGCGAGTCAGACTCGCCCACCGAGGGTTCCGTAGAAACTAGAAGATAAAAGGGGGACATCGTATTTTTTTTCATATTTTCCTTCTTATACCGAATAATATACATCGTAAAAATATTTAAAAACCTGTTTTAACTTATGCTAATAAAGCTCTTTCATAATTATGATACGGTACGGTTAAGGAACTTTAAAATTTGGACCCTCATTCCTTGCGTAAACACTTTTTTTGTGATTAAATTAAAAATGTCCAGTTTTCGTTTTTTTTCCTATATGTGTACTCTAACACAATGCTTCTTGCCAAATTTCATAGTTCTAGGTCAACGGGAAGTACCCCATAGGGTTTGATTCCCTTGTGAGTGTCGAAATGTGCATTTTTACGACATATTCAGCTGTAACTTTTTTTTAAGAAAACTGAGAAATTTGTTTTTTCTTTCTGCAGCAAGATACTATGGATTTGCGTATATGGTTTATATTATTTCAACGCGATACATTCACGCGTTCCCGAGATAAAGATTTTGACACCCGGACAGACGGACAGAGAGACAGACAGACAGACAGACAGACAGACAGACAGACAGACAGACAGGCAGACAGAAAGACAGACAGACAGACAGACAGACAGACAGACAGACAGACGGACAGACGTACAACAAAGTGATCCTATAAGGGTTCCGTTTTTTTCTTTTGAGGTACGGAACCCTAAAAAGGAAAAACTGGAAATCTTCCCCAGGCGTACTCCGCAAGAGACTTTTCGAAATTTATTTAAGTGTTTTTTTTTGTGGCAAGCGCCTTTATTAACTACAACACAACAATAAGTGTTAGTGATGAGCACTGAGTAATGAGTGATACAAAAGCATATAAAATATGTATAAGTTAATAAAAATATAAGTTAAATATAACTTAAAATATATAAATAAATGTAAGTTTATGCAAATTTAATTTATATCTTTAACATGCATATTAGCGTTCGAATGACGTTTCAAGAGAGTTGACGTTTTAATCAAAGGGCTTAGGAAGTGAAATTATGCTAATTTTACTTACTTGTCATGTGTAGCAAGGCTTGCTAAAAGTTGTTTCACAAAGCTAGAGGCTACTCTCATACTAAACATATTATTTCTATAGTTATAAGTATGTTGCCTTCAAATATTGATGTCTTCAATGAAAAGCTACAAACGATGATAAAACTTGATCTCTATAATATTTTATTGGACTGCGTCTTCCATTACGCCATCTCTAACCATATAATTATGAACAGTGCTCTTGAAAGCTAATAAAGTTATATGATGTAAACAAACTACCGCGGAAGACTTATAAGACTAGTTTTTGTATGCGGTTTTCTCTTTAAATACAGTACCACAGAAGGTATTAATAACATTACTTAATAGTAGATATGGAAGTAACTTTGTGTACGCGTTTACGTAACTGCGCAGAAAGAAAATTACGTTTTAACCGACTGCAAAGGAGATTCTAAATTATACTGTATGAACTGGGTCGTTTGTTTACCGATATATTCATCTTTTTTTTTAAAGAAATAGTTCAGGTAGTTCCATAAATTCATCTACTCTGATTCTCTTTGATGCTGATCATGTTTAATATCAAAATCCAATTATATGTTTTTTCTTCGAGACATGGTGATTGAAGTCTATTATTTTTCTTTTTTTTAATTCATGCATGATTATAGATATATTAAATCAACGCATAACATACTAACAGATACAACCAAATCTATAGAAAGTGACGCAATCACAAAATATTCAAACGGAAATTCTTTCTAATTGGGATGCTCCGCTTGTCATAAAATAAAAGTTGTAAACCTCTTTCACACTTCAAATTTAAACAAATATTTTATTGCACCGGAACATTTTATTGGTTGAATACCTATTTTTATAAGATTTTGTTTGTATTTTACCCGACAGATTAAAAAGGCATCTTTCTGCAACCTGTATTAGGTAGTCGATCTATCATGCCTGGTCTTCCTACGCTGCGCTCGCCGATGCTTGGTCTTCATTTTCAATCACATTGTCATTTAAGAAAAAGTAAAGAGTTTAGAAAGAAACTTAAACTGTTTATTTTTCTTTATAATCATTGTATTAATTTAAAAATCGAGCACCGCCGTAAAGTAGCATCTCTGTCTAGTGGAATGTGCGCAAGAGTTTCACGACCTAATTCCACCCTCCCCATTTCACTACAGGACTAGCAGAAAGTCTGCGAATTACCACCCATTTCTCGTTGAAATGCCAAAAACCCGTACTCAGCGATATCGATCCACATTCCTGTTGCGTACTGCACAAGAATGGAATTCGTTGCCGCCATCTCTGTTTCCTGAGACCTACAATCTTGGAATTTTCAAGGCTAGAGTGAATACTGATATCTTCTAGATCGACGAGCTCCATCCTCGGCCACACCGTCGCTTAACATCAGGCGAGTTGGTGGTCATGTAGTTAAAATTTAACAAAACTACTAGACTGAGCTAGTCTAAAAATATAACTTTAATAGGCTTGACAATAAATAAGTTAATAAATATCACTTAGTACGCTTAATGATAAAAGTCTAAAAAGTATTTAATCAGATGGTTAAACCAAGTCGCACGTGAAGCGTTGAAAGGTGAGCGGAAGACATTAATCATACAGGGTACCGTACTCGCCGTTTGTAAGACTCTTCATCTAGATGTGAAATATGTAGGGAATGTGTCATTAAGGGACGCTGGGGACGCCCTTCACTTTACACTACAATTTAAGCCAGTATGAGTATACAATAAAAGTGACGTATGATCTAGAAGTTGTAAATATATTGAGGTTATGAAGTGAAGAGGACAGCGATAGATCAAAGTTTGTGGACAAACGTAAAGAGACGTTTGCTACAACTAATGAAAGTACATATTTTTTTATGGGTAACTACTACAAAACAAAACAAACTATACACATCTAAGTACCTAAATTACAATACAGAAAACCAATGAGACTGTCAAGTTCTAAAAATAACCGAAATATTAAATGTTGGTTGGCAGCATATCCAGCATGCCACGTTGATCGACCAGATAAATAGTTGGGTGGTTGTCAAATACATTTTTGAAAAAACGAGAATAGCTCCCATGGACCCAGAGTCTTAACATATGTTTAATTATGTTGTAATCACTACTGAGATTAACATGCTTAATAATTTTATCATTTATTTAATGTTAGCGGTGAAGCACAAGCCTATTAAATATATAAATTATTTTCGTCTTTTCTTGACTTTTTTCATATAAACCTACAAAATGTCATAGCAAAACGTAAATGCAACATGTGTTTACATAAACATGTATATAACGTAAATCCTTCAATCAACTTTGTCAATTTTTGTACATTGTAAGAGTGAAATTCTTTCGCGTTTCCTTTTGTATTTTCGACGTTCCATTGTGCCCGTCCTCGTTCCAGTCAGTGGTTCCGTACAGTAGCAGAGGCTATACTCAAACAGTTTCGGTCCCCGGTTTTACGGGTCCGGAACTTGCCAAAATATTTGCAAGCGCGAATTTGACACTCTGCACAATTGCTTGTTGAAAATGTTGACTCCTATGAAATATTTCTGTGTTAGTATCAGTTTTCTTTATTTCCTTCCTAACCTACTTCGAAAAAAGATTCTCATTCCATATTGCTTGTATTCACTTCAGCAGTTTATTATGAATCATACTCAGTTGTACGAGAATTTTATTCAGCAAACAAAATAGACAACGTAGATAAGAATCTATAAGAAGGTTTTAAAACATAAATATCCTCGAAATTCATAGGATTTTTATCCCATGCAATATATAAAATTTGGACATCATATTTAATCATATTACTAAATGGTAGCGAACTACTAAATATGCTACAACAAAAAGTACATAAAATTACATTAAATTTGACCTCCTCTAGATGACGCTAGTTACGCTAGTATGCGGTTGAAACTATAGTCGGATATTTCGGCTCAAAACAGACGTGAGTGACCCGTAGTTTTTATTTAAAGACGCTAGTTGCCTTTATAAAACAGGCATAGCTTACATGATAATATTATTTTATACTGAGTATGTTTTTTTCTGGTCACAATTTTTATTTTTTGATCAACTTCATTTACTGTATTTTGATGTATTTGACCCAGATAAAGCAGTAGTCACAATCTTACCTACAGCAGAGAATGTCACTCAGATCTGTCCATCGCCGGCCCTTTTCGGTGCGGGTAAAAATATAATGTTCATTAGCACGATGTCAACAGAAGACTCGAGGAGATTTTTTGTAAACTTTTGAACAAATAGTCCATAGTAATAATAATTAGTAGTAGTAATTCTTTGCCGACATCTCCGTTTCCTGAGACCTACAATCTTGCAATTTTCATTCACTCTAGTGAATAGATATCTTCTAGATCGACGACCTCCATCCTCGGCCACACCGTCGCTTAACATCAGGCGAGTTGGTGGTCAATCGTAGATCTATCTTGCTAAAACAAAATAGTGTTTATCTTTGTTGGCTGATTTTGCCAAAAACGGCAAAAGCTTTCTCAAAATTACAATTAGCGTTCTAAAACTGAGTTCAAGTAGATAAGGCCATTCTGAATGAAATGAATAGAATTAAAACGCATTAGGCAGTACTAGATTTTTCAATAGAAGCACCCATAATATACGATTTCTTCATCTTTTACCAGACTGCGTAAGGATCCAACTAAGGATCCAAATCTCCAACGAACTATTTCCTAATAAACAAGTGAGTGTACTAGAATTATTCTAAATAATACATTCAGCAGACTATATCGAGCGTTCATCATCATCATCATCATCAACCAATGTCCACCCACTGCTGAGTATAGGTCTCCTCTTTAGCGCGCCATTCTTTCCGGTCTTGTGCCAGTCTCATCCACTATCTTGCCACTGCCTTGTCGATATCATCATGACCATCGAGTTGGAGGTCTGGCAGGTGTTCGCTTTCCATCTCGCGGCCACCATTCTGTGACTGCTTTAGTTCACCGTCCATCTTCCCTTCTGACCAAGAGTCCGTCTTGCCTTCTACCTCCACTTCAGTCTTATATCGAGCGTTAGCTTACAAAAATTTATAGATTGAAATCAGTACCATTAATGAAGTGCTATTTAATAACTTTTGTAAAAAAATTAACATCAGTAAGAGCAGTGCCTTGTTATGTAAATTGGATGGTGCAGACCTACTTTAGAAGCCTGGCGTATCTAAAATGTACTCGTATATATATTGTACCTAATTGAAATAAAATGAACTGAAAAAAACCATTAAATTTACGTTAAATAAACCTCTATTTGTGTTGTTCATCGAGTAAAAACATCAGTGTTTTCGTAACATGTGTATTGTCTCGTTAATTGAGGGTCTCTATCTTACCGTCCCGTCAACAAATTAGGGCGGCTGCACATTGCGTGCGGCGCGTGATCCGAGCACGCGCCGCGGACGTGATGTCGATGTCCGTGACAGTGTGTACATGCCCTTACATAACCGGCAGATCATCTGTATCATCATCATATCATCTCAGCCATAAGAAGTCCACTGTTGGACATAGGCCTCCCCCATGGATTTCCAAAAAGACCGATTGGAAGCGGCTTGCATCCAGCGTCTTCCCGCCACTTGTATGAGGTCGTCTGTCCATCTCGTGGCTGGTCTTCCTACGCTGCGCTTGCCGGTACGTGGTCTCCACTCGAGAACCTTTCGGCCCCATCGGCCATCAGTTCTGCGTGCTATGTGCCCTGCCCACTGCCACTTCAACTTGCTAATCCGCTGTGCTATATCGGTGACTTTTGTACGTCTACGTATCTCTTCATTTCTGATTCGATCTCGTAGAGAGACTCCGAGCATAGCCCTCTCCATAGCTCGTTGCGTGACCTTGAGCTTCCTTATAAGGCCCATAGTTAGGGACCACGTTTCAGTGCCGTATGTCATCACTGGTAACACACACTGGTTGTAAACTTTCGACTTGAGGGACTGGGGAATATTGGACGAGAAGACGCTTTTAAGTTTCCCGAACGCTGCCCAGCCGAGTTGGATACGACGATTGACCTCCCTCGTAAAGTTGGACCTGCCTAATCGGACCGTCTGTCCTAAGTAGACGTATTCGTCAACAACTTCAAGAGTGAAGTTCCCCACAGATATTGGGGTGGGCACTACATGGGCGTTCGACATAACCTTCGTTTTGTCCATGTTCATTTTGAGGCCCACCCGTTGGGAAACTCTATTGAGGTCTTCGAGCATCGTACTGAGCTCTTCCATCGACTTTGCCATGACTACTATATCGTCGGCAAACCGAAGGTGAGTGATGTACTCGCCGTTAATATTAATGCCGAGCCCTTTCCATTCCAGAAGCTTATAGGCATCTTCCAAACCGGCGGTAAACAGTTTCGGAGAGACAACGTCTCCCTGCCTCACGCCTCTTTTCAATGAAATTGCCTCTGAGTTCTGGTCTTGTACTCGGACTGACATGGTGGCGTTGTTGTATAAGCACTTCAGCACTTCGACATACCGATATTCAATACGGCATCGCTGGAGAGCCTCAAGCACCGCCCAGGTCTCGATCGAATCAAAGGCAGATCGAATCAGATCATCTGTACGATAGGAGAAAGAGAATGCATCCGTACGAAATAAGGAGAGGCGAAGTACGTAAGTTTCAAATGTAAACTTAGTTAAGTTTTCGCAGATATGCTATGTTATCATTTTACCCGACTGAACAGGAAGAAGGGTAATGTTTTTCGCATAAACCTACAAACATACATGCATATATGTTTCCAAATAGGCAAAATTACTTAGGATTTTATATTTGTTAACATTTTATATAAATAGGCGCTTTTGTACTTCATAATCGACAGAACCCTACATTACGCGTGGCACGACACGCACTTGGCCATTTTTACTTATATGGGTAAATAAATCCGTGTTAAAACAAAAGAGACTTGATGTTATAAAGTAAACTCCTAAAGCGTGTACCACATAAATAATTTGAGGTAACTGCCAGCCGGAGATAATTTGGTCTCGTGTGCGTAATATCAGTTCCATCTTGCGTACACGCCGGGATGACGCTAATTAATCTAGCCTGTCTTCTGAACGCGATAGAATACACGCCAAGATATAAGGTGCTAGTAACCACACTGTCTTGTAGTTATTTATTACCGAGGGTTTTGGTATTTATACTTTTGTCTTGGTAGAACTTTTCAAAGTCCGCCTCGGAAAGTACTTTTTGCTAGTCCTGTAGTGAAATGGAGAGGGTGAAATTAGGTGGTGAAGCTCTTAAGCACACGCACCGAAATTAATCCTGTAAGTAAGTAAGTTCGTATAGACTGAGTGGCCAGCCCTATTGTCAGAGTTATTAAGCCGCCGAAAGGCCTCTGACTTGGCTTGACGATTGCTGAACAACCGGGACCTACAATTTAACGTGTCATCCGACCCACGGTAGCGCTCAGAAAGAAATGCCACACACGGTCACCCATCCGAAGACTGACCGGTCCGTCCGTTGCTTAACTTTGGTGATCGTTCGGGAACACCTAGTCAAGCTACGCCACGAGCGCTACAGAAAGTATTAATCCTGTAGAATGTAGACAGACATGCTACTTAACAGTGGAATTTAGAGTCTAATTTTGAACGTAATTTTTTTAGCGTTAAGTAAAGTTGGCCATTCGCAAAACCATTGGTTGATAATTTTGCGTTTAAAAATATTCGTACTTGATATCCGGAGAAAACCTCTTTTTATTGGCGAGAAACGCGTGATAAATGATCCACACAACAGGACAATGTAATATCACTCGAATTGACCCTTTTACACCAAAACAAGCCTACAAACAAAGACTTCCAAAAAGTCATGAGTAGTCATGACTCATGTCCTGGTCCCGGTCACGTACAGGGCACGCGCGAACCTCCGCCTACTAACTCGTACGTTAACTGTGGTCTAATCAGTATCCGGCAGCCGGCGGCGTGTGGTATAAAAGTTTCCGGCAGCTTAGTGGTGAGACCGTCTGACTTGCGATCCGCAGGTCCTGGGCTCGAATCCCACGGCACGCACCTCTGTCTTTTCGAAGTTATGTTTGTACTGTTGGTTGCCGCCAACTTCAAACGGTGAAGGAAAACATCGTGAGGAAACCTACATGTCTGAGAGTTCTCAATGATCTTAAAGGTGTGTGAAGTCTGCCAACCCGCACTTGGCCAGCGTAGCAGACTATGGCCTGACCCTTCTCACAATGAGAAGATGGCCCGTTCCCAGCAGTGGGATAGTTTTTGGACAAACTGGGCTGATAAAAAAAAATTGTATCACGACTACATCGACCTCCGGCGTGGTTTAATATGGAACGACTTTAAATGCGTTTAGGATACTTTTGGAGATAAAATTTAGATATTTTGAGTGTATGTATGTATGTATGGTTTTATGAATGTATATACATGCGTACGCACTTTCATCGTGCGGAGGATTTTTTTTTAGTTCACCTATTTTCTCGAGTAGAAAAATCTGCTTGGAATTTATGCAACTATACTGGTCCTAAAGTTACATTATAATCACGTGAGTTCACTTACATGTACACATTTCATTAATTTTGAACAATATTTACAACAAAATTACGCAGTACAAAGTTTTTTTTTTCTTCTATTAGGCTCTTGACACAACTCGCATAGGTCGCATTCTTCTGTAGTCATCCAAACCTTTTTCGTGTAAATGGTTCTAAAAATTCAAAACACTGCTAAGAGAAAGTAAATTGTACATTTTTATTAACATTTTACGTAAATATACAAAATGTCTAAGTTATTTTAATATAATATTTAGTGTTTCTTTAAGCTAAGATAGCAACCTCCTTGAATCGAACTATTTTTCTTCATTTTATGAAGGTATTATACAAAGAGGTTGGAAATATTTTATATTAAAAATGTAGAGCTTTTTTTAACACGAATAAGTCCGCGTTTGACCACCAACTCGCCTGTTGGAAAGCGAAGATGTCGTCGAAGCACGCAGACTTAGAAGATACCTATTCACTCTGACCTTGAAAAGACCAATGTTGTAATTCTCAGAGCTCCGTCATGTTCGAATTTTGAAATTATTTTCCACCCTAGGGAGCAAAATAAACTTTTCCACGCCAATTTTAGCCTTGGAAACGTAACTTTACGAGCTAGTAAGATGAAAAAGTCATTTCTATTTTCACGCCAGGTATACTTTAGATGGAAAGATACTCTTTATTGTACACACCAAGTACACACCATAAAATTTACATTTACAGTTTTTCTGCTCGTTCCTTTCCTCAGTTTTTCTTTCGAAGGCTTTCCAATCGAGCTTCAAACGATCATTCAAACAAGTAAATTTAGATATTTAAAAAAACTCCAAAAAAACGGCTGAACCGTTTTTTATGAAAGTTTAGATAAGAACACTCTCTGAAATATTCATTCAAACAGAAAAAAACTAGATCTAAAGCTGTTTATCCATTTGGATGCCACGAACAGTTATACACAGATACACACGTCAAATTTATAACACCCAGATTTTGATTTGAGAATTAAAAAGGGTTTCAACAAACAGAATTCGAATTGGTATATTTGAGACCATTTAATAAAAAAATATATCTTAAAAAATACACAAAACAGTTTTTATTATCCGACTTCCAAAAAGAAGGAGGTTATCAATTCGGTCTTTATGTTTCTTTTGTATGTTTATTCACCGATTACTCAGCCAATTGTGCATTGATTTTGATGATTCTATATGTTTTAGGTAGGTCATACTTCAGAGGTCTGTCCTATATAAATTTTATTAAAATCAATGCAGTACTTTGATTTTTATAACAAAATAACTGCAAAGTTATCATCCAAGTGCCTGTAGAAAACAGAAAGTCGCATAATTATGTGTTGTATTGCTAATTTTGAAAACGTTTTTTTTCAGTTTTTTTAACTATAGTTATTTTCAAAACTATCACGATCATTCATTAAACCACTGTTATTATTAACGTGATATTTACCGTGCATAATATCGGGAGCTCAAAATTAACGCGAACCCCGGTAAATATCCCATTAATAATAATAGTGCTATAATTATTTTTACATATATTTGCTACGGAATCGACGCAAATGGCCAAGAACGCAAAAGACCATTTGGCCTTTTGCTTATTTAAAATAAATATTTACGCGAATTACTCATTTGCCCAAGTTAATATATCTAACCTAAGCTCACTAGGAAGGTTTTATAAACATGGATATTTCTCCGGAAATGCTACACTGAAATTCAACCTTACAACGGGTCGTGCCATTACCATTTATTGCATTCTCGATCACAAGTTATTCCACTCAATGGCCCATCTATTTATTTATATACGTTTAAATTGTATTTCGTGTGTCCGCACGAGCGGACATCAAACGCAATGTTTGCCGAAGGCCGAACATTTTTCAGGGTTCCGTACCCAAAGGGTAAAACGGGACCCTATTGCTAAGACTCCGCTCTCTGTCTGTCTGTCCGTCCGTCCGTCTGTCACCAGGCAGTATCTCATGAACCGTGATAGTTAGACAGTTGAAATTTTCACAGATGATGTATTAATATTTGTGTATTATATATTGATAATATTTAAGGGAGATCCCATACAACAAACGTGATTTTTTTGCTCGTTTTTGTTCGATATTGATAACGGCAATAGGTAGACGAAATATTCACACAATTAATTTAAAAATAAATAATACAATTAAAATAAAATTAATATTTAAGGGCTGCCATACAACAAAAGTGATTTTTTTTGCCGTTTTTATAGATAATGGTACGGAGTCCTACGTGCGCGAGTCCGACTCGCACTTGGTCAGTTTTTGTTGGAAAGCGTTTGAGCGCGCTGTGTGCCAAAGACACATAGTATGGACGTGTTAGGTTTGTTTTTCCACGTGTATAATATTAGTATTATGGGTGTGGCGGTGCGTTTAATTGGCATTTTTGTGCGTTTCATCGGTTTCTTTGCTTGTTTTTGTTGTTTACTAAATAAGAGATCCAGATGTATGTTAACTAAACTTTACCTTAAAGATGATAATAGTGATTATTAATTTGCGTTGAAAGTTATTTGAGATGGTTGTATATATCGAAATAAGGTTATATAAATACGTAAACATACGCATTGTATGATGTGGTTTTCAATTATATTCTGTGTACTTTAAGTACACTTGATCCAAGCTAAATAGGAAATTATTTTTTCACACCACCTGCCCAATAATGTTTATTTTTATATCCAACAGAGGGTCCAAAGTACTACATTTACGCTCTTGGGCTGTAATGTTGTATGGGATTTTATTATATCACACTGTGGTATACTTAATGTGAATTGAATTTAGAACCTAAGCCTACTAGATTGTCAGAGACCAATCAGAGATGAATACTTCTTCCATATCGGCCTTTAACAAAAAGAATTCACTCGAAAATCGTACTGGCAACCGAGAATAAAACAAAAAAGAAATAAAACAGGCACGAATACTGCAACCAAAGAGAATGAAATATGCTACAACTGAAACATGTGTTGATTTTTTGATATTGTACTACGGTTGTTTTTATATTTTTATTATTGGAAACTTTAGCTTGACCCCCGGTCCCGCTAGTCGGTTTATGATGGAGCGCGCTTGTCTAGAAAAACTCTATTTTACTTGCGATTGTGAGGTCCTGATACATAATGTAGGTATAATAATGTCAATCTAAGAAAATCTATTTAGGTAGCTATGTATGCTGCAATTTTTGAAGTTCGTATGCTAAAAATAACAAAGCACTCTGTTTAAATAATGTAGATTCAAAACCATTTCTTTCTATTATCACGCAGTAGGTGTGAAAAGTAGAGTATGTAGGTACCTCGGGGATAAAGGTGTTTTTGTCTTGGGCGACCTTGAATCCCTCGTTACACTTTGGATTCTAGTCTTAAATCCCTCGCTTCGCTCGGGATTTAACTCTTTAGCGCCCTCGCTACGCTCGGGTGTTAACCCTAGGATACTACGTTACACTCGGGATTCAATATGTCGCCCGTAACATAAAACACTACTACTACTTTATTTTATTTATTTATTATATTAAATTTTATACCTAGGTCTGTATAGCATTATACCTTCAAACGAGTACCTTCATGTATATATGTATATAATCTGAATCTCGGAAACGGCTCCAACGATTATAATGAACTTTGGTTTGTAGGTAGATTAGGGGATGATAAATCGATCTTGCTAGGTTTCATTTTTAGTGAACCCGGGTTTGCTCGCATTTTCAGGCATAAAAATCAGCGTGGAGCTCGGTCGCCCAGGTGCTATGTAGTAATGGATGCAAGCCACTTCCAATCGGTCTTTTTGGAATTTCATGGTGGGAGGTCTATGTCCAGCAGTGGACTTCTTATAGCTGAGAATATACATTATTAAATATGTATTATTTACCAAATGTGGAAGACCATGTTAAATATGGTTAAAAAAGAACAATAATTGTTGAAGTTTAAATAATTCAATGTAATTAGTCAATTCAAGAAAAAAAATACTTATACTGAGATGTGGCAATAAAATGTGGAGTTTATTAAAAACTATTTATTAGAAATCAATCATATTTTAATCGAACTATCTCTGAAACTCTTTTAGAGTTCCGTAGTCAAATAGGAACCCTTATAATTTCACTTTGCCCGTCCAAGGCTTAGCATAAAGACTCTTTGTAACAAAGAGCGGTAATTTGGTATGAATATACCTAAGAATAATGAGTACCAACAATGTGGCAAAATAATATTTTGACTTTTTTATGTAAATAAACGTAAAGACAGTTAAGAACCTAATTCAAAAGTATTGGATCTATGGGAAAACTATTTTTAAATTTAGAAATTTGTTTGCAAATCATTAAACTTTATAGTGTTAATTTTTGCTAGAGTCAAGTGTTACCCCTTACCAGATAAGCGTTTAATTTTAGATATACCTACGTACAAAAATGCATAGAAATAGCTTAGAATATAAAGAAAACGCTGTCAAAGTGTGGAGGCAAGACGCTGGATGCAGGCCGCTTCCAATCGGTCTTTTTTGAAATCCATGGGGGAGGCCTATGTCCAGCAGTGGACTTCTTATGGCTGAGATGATGATGATGATAAAGAAATTAAAAATAAAACTAACTAAGGTTGATCAGCTTATAAAATGTACCTAAGTACCTACTCAGAGAAATAATAAAAGGAAACCGCATAAAAAGTATCTAACGAAAAGTCGAAATAAATAACTCCACTCAGTATTAAAACGAGTAAAATTAAACGTTGCCTTTCCAATTTATGGACACTCATTCGCCCTTTATGTGAACAAAGCCTTCATCAACCTAGATTTCAACTGTAATTAAATTAGGGCTGCCAATTCCCCGTGCGTGTTTATTCAAATTAATACGTAACAATACTTTTCCCCCTCGAAAAACTTTAATTTATCAAGATTAATGGCTTACAGTTTAGCACTACAACCCTAAGGAATAGTAAATAACACAAGGGTGCAATTGTGTTCTTTGTGTATTTTTCTTTTTAGTGAAAACTTTTTAAGGAACTACGGGGGTTAAAGTTTCGATTAAATTACAGGTATTTAATGTGTTTCATTATTAGGAGTGTTTTTGACCAATTTTAATAATATGTGAGGTAAAAATTAAATCTGCTTTTAGATCTGGATTATCGTATCCGTCAACTACATTCGATTTTCAGATTTTTACAGAATAGTCCAGGTTTGACTCATGATAGTTATAGATCCATGTTGCAACTGAATGACAAATTCAATAGTTCACAGTCATACAATTTTCCATCCGCATTTGTCATACAGTTTTTTTTCTGCTGAAGCGGAGAGAAGCAGAGCGAGGAAAAGATTCGAATAGTCACAGTGGTTGAAATCCATATCTCGTCTCCTCTCTGCTTCCTCAGAATGGTATCAAATATATAACAAGCGATGGATAGCGGAGCAAAGCGCTGCGAAGCAAAGCGGAGATGAGCGGCGCGGAGAAATGCGTTGCAGAGCAGCGAGGCAGCGCGTATAGAGGACACATTTGTGCAGTAAAAATATGAAGTGCTCCGTTTGTCTGTTTTACACAGCTTAGCTTGTCTTTGCTAGAGAGCCTCAATTTCACACACACACAGCTCTGCTTGTCTTCGCTTCATAGGAAATACCTACCACTTTTGGCAGTTCCTGAGTGTTCCATTTCACTTGCTTACTTTAGTGAAAACGCAGCTTTATAACGCCTGCTTTCTTGATCAATAAGTAGGTATAGGTGAAATATAATAGACAATTTCAATGCGTTCCGTTCGACTCTTCAAACTCCAGAGCAAGTTAAAAACAAAGAATGTTGCCCTCCGCTCGAAGGGCAGGAAAGCGAAGGGAGAGTATTAAATTTGCATTAGACGAAATTGAAATACGCCCTGCGATGACTGGTTACAAGGGAAGACTAATAATGTCCTCAATTGGGATCGGGAAGATCTTCAAGTCACGGTGTGACTGCTTGATTAATCGAATCATTTTTTGCTTCCCCTTTAGGAAGGTATCGAGGATAATTTGTCAGTTTGCATCGTCAGCTTGGATTTAAAAAGTTTGGATGGGCTTTATTGTCGATGGATCGTCATTTGTTTTTGACGGCTGATTTATAAGATATAGGTAAAAAAAATTACCGACTTCAAACAGGAGGGGGTTGTCAATTCGTAGCGTATATTGTTTTTTTTGTTAGGTTTTTCTGTAGAAATAATAACGACGATTATTTCTACTGCGCTGGTTTGCATATTTCTCCTTTGCCTAAGCTTAGGTATTACGTCGAATTTCTAGAATTTCATAAAAAAATAATGGTAATGCAAAAGCAGTATTTGTGATTTTTATATTTTGCATGTAACTTTTTTTTGTAAGCAGTCTTTATATCATAAACTTGTCTGTGGGTTCTATTGTATATTCACACATTGCCATTTATAATGCATTCATTAATAGCGTGTTGTGTACACTCTTACCGACATTGTACGAACATGATAAGTAGTATTACGTCTTTTGTCTAACTACTTACAGCTTATTCACGCTAACATACTCGTAAAAACAAGTCTAAAATCTACGTAACGCTTAATCTTCCAAAAGCTTGATAACATTATATTTTGACAAAGGATTAGATCCTTTCCAAAATCCTTTCCCACAGCCTTATGACTCAACATAAGTAAATATTACGCCAAAACAATGTATATTCCAAAAAGTGTTAATGCAGGGACAGATAAGGGCCTTACCTGGAGGGACTCAGGCCGCAGAATATGCAGCAGTTTGTGTGGGCGCAGGCGTAAAACCGGATGTTCCTAATGGACGTGTAAGTAAATTGTTATTAAGTATTAAGCATTATCTTGTGGCTAAATGTTGGGTAATAGCACGTGGGTCCCAATAGTAGAATGGAATTGTGAGAGAGATTGGTTTGAGATAATATTTTTTTTGTAAGAATTATCTTGGATCTGTTGGCGAAGAACATGTTGCGAGGAAATAGTAGATTTTTTGAAATTTAAACTTCTTTAGCGGCGTTGGGCATTTTTGGGATGGGTGAAAAAATTTAAACTCGTGCCAGGTGTCACGTGACCTGATCGAAAATTCGTTGTCCTAAGACGGTGCAGGGCGCTTGCTAGTTCCAGACCAACGTACTAGATGGTGCTTTTGCTATTTAATTTTCTTAGTTCTGCTGGCACTCCCGGAGTGCAACCCGTTGTTTTTTTCTAATAGCAGTTATATAAACGACATTTTAACTCTGCTGTCTTTTTGTTTATTACTGTTTTATATATATACATATATACGGGCGAATATATGACGGTCTAGTACAGTAATATGTAGCTGAAAATACAGAGAGGATATGCTTACTTAAGTAATAATATAATATGCAAATATTATTATTATCATCACTAGTTTATTTTAAGCTTATGCGCAGAATGCTTAATTCTCAAAATGGCATAAAAATTGACTTATTCAATTCAATTCTTGTCTATGGCTTTCGTATGTTCTCATCAATGCTTGATTTTTATTTGTTGTTTTTGTGGACAATTTATGCATATAAGTATGTCGCTATGCTCATTATGTGACAATGACAATTGACTGATTCTAAAATGAAATTCTAATTTCTAATTCATATGTGAATTTGCCTTTTCTATTGAGAAACGGCAAATTCACAAATGCCCAGTATTCTATAATGATGCGTCTAATAGAGGAAAAAACCTTTCCTGCCACTGAACTTCATTCAAATTTGATGATTTTTTTAATGATTCGGTAGTACCATATACGTTTTACAGACCATCTACGATTGACTACCAATTCGCCTGCTGGTATTTCTCTTAAACGCTACAGTTGAAAGAGTCATACGTTTGTTACATAGTCACGATCTTAAATAAAAATCGGCCAAGTGCGAGTCGGACTCGCGCACGAAGGGTTCCGTACTATCATCTATAATAGAAAATCGTATAAAATAACGAGAAATCAACGAAATTCCAAGTAGTAAATTGCAAACTTATAGGTAGGTTTTCGATACACATCCGGGCAGCATGACGACGCTCACGCGAATACGCGCGGTTATTACCTCCCCCGCTACCCGCGCGGCCGTTGCTTAGCAACCGCCTCGCGCTCGCGCTACCACCACACCGCGGCGCGGCGCTCGCACCGCGTTTAGATGCACGGATTATAGTATTAGATTAGGTATTTATTTTTATAGTAAATATATTTCTAAATATTTACTTACAAATATTCAAGTTTCTACCTGTTAATTAAGATCGAGTAAAAATTGCTTAAAAATTAAGTTTGTTGTATGGGAGCCCCCCTTTAATATTTACTTTATTGTTATTTAATTATTTATTTTGAAAGGTATTAAACAAGTAAATATTCTGTGAAAATTTGAAGCGTCTATCTGTTACCGTTTTTAATATTGAGCAAAAAAATACGAAAAAAACACGTTTATTGTATGGGGACCCCCTTAATATATATATTTTTTAATTTTTAGTATTTGTTGTTATAGCGGCAACGGAAATACATCATTTGTGAAAATTTCAGCTTTCTAGCTATCACGGTTTATGAGATACAGCCTGGAGACAGACAGACAGACAGACAGACAGACAGACAGACAGCGAAGTCTTAGTAATAGGGTCCCGTTTTTACCCTTTGGGTACGGAACCCTAAAAACAAAGTTACACTCAATAATACCTGCAGTACTATCAACATCACTCCATTACTATGCAGCTATCGTAAAGTTAGGAGAACTAGCAAAAAAGTGAAACGGTTCCCGGCTGCAACCGCGAAATGTGGGCTAGAAATGCAAGCCGCAAGTGAATGTTAACTTGCTAAACTTATTTCTGCAGTTCTATGAGGGCGCTCGTGTCGTATTTTCTTGGCAAAATTTATAAAAGTTAGTACATTTATTTAGTGCGCAGATATAGTCGACTAAACGGTTAGTTGGTTGGTTACCGCATCGAACTTTATTCCGACGTGTTCTGGGTTTAGTGCTTGGTAGTATTTATTTGAAATTATTGCTGTTGTTGGGAGCTGTAATTAACAGTACTTAAGAGGTACTTATGTTAAATTTTACATTTATAATTCTTTGTTCTGAGCAAAGACGATTCAACACGCTTGCCGTTCATCGCTAAGGTTTTTAGGCACAAGCTTTATAATGCAAAAAAATGGCTTATGGTGTCTAAAAATTTGAGCACGAACTCGAATATAGGTATAGCAATTTTCGTCCAGAAGTTCCGACAACTATCTCCTGGTTCCATTTTCAGACCTTCATTATGATGTGTAGTGTGCAAGATTACAAAGCAGACAAGCCCAACCTCGATTATTTTAGCATTTCTAGCAGAGAGTCCCAGTGACAATCTTCCGGCTTCATCTTCGGAGCCTTGTTATCACGTGTAATGGAAGGTGGCCACGACAATAAGGCAAACGAGCCCAAACTCGATTATAGTAGCACTTTCCATCAGAAAGTTCCAGACCTTATAAGATCTAATTATGGAATTAGGACGTATCTCAGTTCCACAATTATCAAAGAAAAAAAAAACAATAAATAATAAATTAACAATTAATTAATTGTAATAGGTTGCCTGGAAGAGATCACTATTAGCGTTAAGGCCGCCAGTTGCTACATTAGTTCTTAATTAATTTTAGAAAGTAATGTAATAAAAAATATCTGTAGAAATCAAACAACGCCCTCTATTAATAGTATTATTTTTATTTTTACCGCGGTGCCTAACACCGCGGTAAAAATAAAAATAATACAGGGTACACTGTGTACAGCCACATAAAATTTTCTAAAGTACACTCCAATTCAGACACTTAGTTTGTAAATAACTTTACACACTTTACATGATGTCTATTTACATGTCAGAAACAAGATTTTTCCATTTTTCTCCCCGACACGTCCCCCTCCCCCCTCCCCCCTCGCCCCACAGACAGAAGCACTTCGCGCCGATAAAAACATTAGGACACGATAAAACATTCCACTGAATTTTGAATTTTCTCTTTACAGTCCTCTGTTATGGACGTAAAAATTTGAAACTGCCTTTCATAATAGCTTTTACGATGTCACCGCCGTGATTTACACTAAGTGTTTTTATTCTGCAATGAATTCGGGAAAATGAGTTTCGGTGTTTAATGATGGTTTAAAAATGTGTGAATGTCTAATACACTGGTCTATTAGTAGTAATAGATTATGGCGTAGTTCGTAGCGTGAAAGTTGGTCGCGCCATCTGTGATTGAGTGATTTTGTAACTTTAGCTAAAAAAAATAGTTTTTAAAGTTTGAAAGATACACATGCATTTTAAATTAATATTATCCGTTTTATTCATAAACGTCTAATAAGTCCATTTAACTTAAATGTTTTCTGTTCAAATTTATTCTGTCTTTTTTATCAAACGGGATCTATCACGCGCTAAAACATAACAAAACACTTTTAAACAAAAATGCCCTTATTAGACGTTTATGATTATGACGATATTTATTTATTTGTAGTTGATATATACTCGGAACCATAAAAAAATTAAAATATATTTATTTACATAAACATAATAACTAACTATCCAATCTCAGTACATCTTTTCATTACGTCTATCTATGAAAGAATTTAAATAAAATCTAAAAAAAAATATTCCTGAACAAGGCATAGCCTGTGTCGCGAGAATCATATACGATTCCCAAAAACCAAGAAACCAAGAAAGCCTCTAGTTGACATAGTTAATTATATTCGGAAACTACTGAACTACGAGTAATATCAGTTAACTATTATTTATGTTAGTTACGGCCACACCGTCGCTTAACATCGGGCGAGTTGGTGGTCAATTGTAAATCCATTCGTAATGTACTTATAACAAAAAAAAAATATTACCCATATATATTACCCAATAAAAATATATACTAATAATATTACTATTAAATAGAATACAACTAGAAAATCAATAATTATAAAATATTCAAAATTCTCTAACTTCAGAGAACTTGACTATCTTTAAGTAAATACTGAACTCAAACAATAAATGGTCACATTCTGTATCAAAAGCACAATAGAATACAATGTAAACATTGAGCCGCTACTTGTCACAAGATGGCGTTAGGAGTTTCGGCAGACAAGTTTGGTGCTTATGCGGGGATAGCAGTGTGAGAGGGGCGAGAGGGGCTAAGTTGCGCGCCCCACTGCCACTTCTACGAGTCGAGCGTTCCGCTTGTCAGTCGCAACGCCACCGCGCCGCGCAGAGGTCGTGCTACATCACGCGCCGGTCTCGACAACTCGCAATAAATATTTAATAACACAAACTGAACCTGTACTATAAAACGACGATTCATGAGTGAAAACTTCGATCCACTTTCGACGCCAAGGACTTTTACCGCAATCTACGCCATGGACCACAGTGCAGTGAAATGCTAGGAAGTTTTTCTTTAACCCTAGTGTGTATTACGGACTTTGTTTCGGAAATGGTGATATCGACCCACGGGGTGTGTTTATGAGACGTTCTGTAGTGAAATGAAAAATCTGTGATAATGTACGCGATCGTGACCGTGTTTTGTGCCCTAGTGCAAGTCGGGTGGACCGTACAGCCCTATGGCCCTGACAAGTGCGTCCGGGTTTCGGACAAGGGTTTGGACAGTAGTATGCTCTGCAGGATACGCACCCTCGACGGAGATAGCAGCAGTATATCTACAGTGGCATCCGATACTAGACAATTATCTATCGAGTGCAACCACTTGCTCCTATTTGAAAGTAGTTTGAGAGCGTACTACTTCAGTTCAGTTCCAATACTCACCGACTTATCAATAAGCAACTGCAAGTTCCTACAACTGCCAGAAAATACTTTTCAAGAGTTGAAGAAACTGAAGAGACTTAAACTACGATCAAAGAACTCTGAATGGAGTCCTACTAAGAATTTAGAATTGTCTCTAAACGCTTTCAATGGATTGTCGGAACTGCAGTCGTTGGATCTCGCCCAAAATAACATAAAGTTTGTTCCTTCCGGTGTGTTCTGCTCGCTTGAAAATCTGAATACACTGAATTTGACTCACAATAGAATACGAACAGTTGGACAACTTGGATTTGGTCCAGGATGCGGGACCAGTTTGCAGAGCTTAGATCTCAGTCACAACGAGATCAAGAGCTTACAGGAAGAATCGGAGCTAATGAGACTAAGAAGCTTGCAACATTTATATTTGCAACACAACAATATATCTGACATATCAAGTGAAGCGTTCAATGGACTAGTTTCTATGCGAGTACTCAACATATCACATAACCGTCTCCATACTCTCCCAGAAGGGCTTTTTGCTAACGCTAGAGAGTTAAGAGAAATTTATCTGAATGATAACACACTTTTTGAGTTAGCACGTGGAATATTTCACCGTTTAGAGCAGTTGATTGTTTTAGACTTATCAAGCAATCAGCTGACCAGCAACCATATCGACGATGGAACGTTTTTGGGACTCATTCGACTGATTGTGTTGAACTTATCAAACAACGCACTCACTAGAATCGACGGAAAGACTTTCAAAGATTTATTCTTTCTCCAGATACTCAATTTGAAGAACAATTCAATCGGTTACATAGAAGATAATGCATTTCTGCCTTTGTATAATTTACATACGCTCAATTTAGCAGAAAATCGTCTACATACAATTGAAGAAAACTTATTCAACGGTTTGTTTGTTCTTAGTAAATTGACACTCAACAACAATTTACTTGTGAATATTGACCGAAAAGCTTTTAAGAATTGCTCGGACTTGAAAGAGTTGGATTTGAGCTCCAATCAATTACTGGAAGTGCCCGAAGCGCTACGAGAGCTTTCCTTTTTGAAGACACTCGATCTGGGAGAGAATCAAATATCCGACTTCCGAAACGGATCTTTCAAAAACCTCAACCAATTAACGGGATTGCGGCTGATTGACAATCAGATTGGAAATCTCTCCGTCGGAATGTTTTGGGACTTACCAAGCTTACAAGTACTTAACATCGCAAAGAACAAGATCCAGTCGATAGAAAGAGGGACGTTCAGCCGGAATTCACAACTGGAAGCTATAAGACTCGACGGTAACTTCCTGTCGGACATCAATGGTGTTTTCTCAACGCTCGCTAGCCTTTTGTGGCTCAATCTATCGGAAAATCATTTGGTGTGGTTCGATTATGCTTTTGTGCCTAGTAATCTCAAGTGGTTGGACATTCACGGCAATTTCATCGAACATTTAGGTAATTACTATAAATTACAAGATGAAATTCGAATAAAGACTTTGGACGCTAGCCATAATCGTATAGCGGAAATATCGGCGATGGCTATACCGAATAGTGTGGAACTGTTGTTTATAAATAATAACTTTTTGAACAATATACATGTGAATACGTTTTTCGATAAAAAGAATCTGACGCGAGTGGATATGTATGCAAACGAACTTGTGCATTTAGATCTAAATAGTTTGCGGTTATCACCAGTGCCGGGAAATAAAACTCTGCCGGAGTTCTACATCGGCGGTAATCCGTTTCAGTGTGACTGTACAATGGAATGGCTTCCAATAATAAACAATATGACCGCCATGCGACAATACCCGCGAGTGATGGACTTAGAAAACGTATTGTGTAAAATGACAAACACTCGGAGCGGAACTCATGTGCCCTTAACCAACCTAAAGACAACAGACTTTCTTTGTAAGTACGAGACTCATTGTTTTGCCATCTGTCATTGTTGTGACTACGACGCGTGTGACTGCGAGATGACCTGCCCACAAAACTGTACTTGTTACCACGACCCATTATGGAACACAAACGTCGTTGACTGCTCGGGACAATCGTCCATGGAAATACCTCACAAGATACCGATGGACGCGACGGAGGTATTTTTAGATGGAAACAATATCCGTGAACTTCAAAATCACGTTTTCATCGGAAGGCAGAAGATGAGATCTTTGTATGTGAACAATAGCAACGTCGATAATATTCAAAACAGAACCTTTGCCGGCCTGAATGCTCTTCAAATACTTCACCTCGGTAACAATAAGTTGAAGGAACTTAAAGGATATGAATTTCACCAACTGAGTAACCTGAAAGAGTTGTTTTTACAAAATAATCTTATCAGTCATATCGCTAACATATCATTTCTTTCACTAAGATCTCTTGAAACTTTACGCTTGGACGGCAACAGACTGGTTGATTTTGGAGTGTGGACTTTTAATAATAACCCCAATTTAAAAGCTTTGTCACTCGGTAACAACCTGTGGTCTTGTAAATGTCGCTATCTCCAAGAATTAACTGCATACCTGGCCGAAAACGCGCAAAAAATCATCGACATAACCGACGTATGGTGTTGGAACGGCGAAGCGAAACCGCCACAGAAAAAAGAGCTCAACTTAAATGGTACAGCCTGCAGCGATTATTATGCTGATAATTCAGTCATCGGGAACATGTTGGTGTCGAACTATGTTCCCATGATGGTCTCCACTCTCACCGGCTTTATGTTAATTTTATTGGCTCTTGTCGTACTATTTCTTTTTAGAGACTCGCTGAGAGTGTGGCTGTACACAAATTGTGGAATAAGATTGTTTTCATTCTCTGGAGCTTTTGAGGAAAGCCAGAAGTTATACGATGCTTATGTGTGCTACAGTCCTAAAGATGAGGAATCTGTCGTGCAAACTTTAGCGACGGAGCTAGAAAACGGCAATCCATCTTACCATCTCTGCCTTCATTATAGAGACATTCCACACCACGGCGCGCAGTACATGCAATGCGCGCCGCCGGCCGTCGAGACTGCGGAGGCTTCAAAGCGCATAATCATCGTGCTAACTAGAAACTTCATGCAAACTGAATGGTCCCGATACGAATTTCGACAAGGACTACACGAAGCTCTCAAAGGGTGCATCTATAAACTAATTCTAATAGAAGAATGCGCCGTGGTGGGAGATGCCATGTGCGACCCCGATCTGCGACCTTATCTCAAAACGGGTTCGCGGTTGAGGTGGGGTCAGAAGAGATTTTGGGAACGGCTTAGATACATGATGCCAGATACTTCACACTCGAATCATAAATCGCGGAGCCATAGTTATAGAAAGAGCATAAACACCTACACATTAGACTCGTCAGTACCAAATGGAGGGAATCGAACTCTACCTTTTCCGGACAAGTCGCCTGTATTAGGAGTGATGCAAGGAGTGAGTGCACCGCCTGACTATGGTACCGAGGTACGGCAATCGCCTTCTGCTGTGAGGCAGACGCAAGGAGTCGCGTACGGGCCGGACGGCAGACCGATCTCAGATCATATTTACTCCTCTATAGACTCCGATTATTCGTCTTTAGAGCAAGGCATGGCCCCGGGCAGGCGGAGGGACATGCGCCAGTGGCCCCCGCCACCGCCTCTCGTTGACACCGGCAACTCCGTGCAAGCCTACCTAGTCTAGACGGGCCTCCGCCCACCTTCCAGTCAAATTGTATATATGTAGAAATTGTAGATGTTAAAATAGTGCGCTGTAAATTGTGTAAATTATTAGTCTGTAAGTGCTATACCAAATCTATGTAAGTGATTATTGCCTGATCGTTATCCTGTGTATAGAGTAAAATTTTAAAGACTGCTGTAGTATATGATTATTGTAAATAGCGAAAACAAGTGATCATACTATATTAATAGGAATATGGCGTTATTTATACAATACAAAATAAAAGTGATGAAGATTTATAAAATAAATTTTTATTTCAAGTAAACCTATGTAGGCTTATAAATATTTAATTAGGTAGGCATACGAGAATCAGCTTAGAATATAAAACTAGAGCACAAACCTTAATTAAGCGAGGATTTTGTTCAAAACATTTTACTCAGCTCAAAAATTTTATAAACCAAATTATAATAATAGTACATATTAGTGTTTTGAAGGAAATCTTCGCTTTAAGTTCGTGTTCATAACACTTTGCACCTAGTCCGGTATACGTGAAATTTAATTAACAACATGTAGCTGTTTTCAAAAATAACTGACATTAATATAAAAAATAATCACAAGTTAATAGGTATTTTGAATATGAACATTGTTGTTCTTTTTCTGAATTACGCACTCTGCAAACTATTATCTTTTTATATTAATCCAAATTTTGTAATATCAAACATAGTTTCTCCAGAAACAATATTTTTTTCAAAAATTATTGTTTCTTTATTCTTTATAATTATAGACTAAATAAAAAATAAACTAATATGTAGCAATTACACAATATGTTTAATAAATTTATGGAATCAGAAATTCGTGTAAAACAAAACACCTGGAATTAGACAGTAGGTACTATAAAGGCAAATCAGAATCAAATAAAAATATTTCGGATCATAACTATACTTATCTAAGTTACTAAATACTTAAATAGCAAAAGCATCATCTAATAGAAAATAAATAAATGTTTTATAGTAAAATCATTTAAGTGAAATGAAACACTTAATAATTCACATAGTATAATCATTCGTCATATCAACGATGTTTATAAATTAACGTAATGTAAAGCACAAACATATTTCAATCATGAAAGTGCAAGAGCAAACACGATTTACATATTTATGTTCGTTCCTGAACCGTACTGAAATGGAACACACTGCGACCTGAAATATTACTCAAATACAAAATTCATTGCTATACCGTATATGACAGAATATTACGTTGTATATTCAAATAATATATATATATGCTTTAGTATCCTCGGTGGAAATTTTTACTTTGTTAGGATTAGGCTTAAGAACAATGACATTCTCGTTTTGTATTGTTCCTACCAATTTGTCTTACTTGTAGGACCATGGGATATCATCTAAGTACCTACCTTACTTATTACCTTACTTAAGTACCTTAGTTACTACAAATATAATTATTGCAAAATAAAAACATTACAGCAAAAACACAGAATTAGAAGAATATAAGTATTTTAATGTAAACATTTCATATATTTATTTAGGGAGATTAAAAATACACAATGGAGTTGACAATGATGTTTTTTTATATAATTCATTTTATTGAAGTTGGCGCTTTGCAGTTATATAGGTAATTAATGTGGAGATCAAAGCGCGCAGGTATCTCTCACAACCTTTTTAAACATATAAAGTCTTTGGTTAGGGATATTAGAAAAGTGAGAAACGAATTTGTTTATTTAGATAGGAGAAATATAAAAAAAAGGTTTATTCAGACATCACACAAAACATAATATATTTTCCTACTTCTTAGCCAATTTAAAAGATATCAAAGAAAAACTTTTTTTTAAATATTTCTCTTATAAAAATAAACAAACTCATTTCTCACTTTTCTAATATCCTTACTCAAAGATTTTATATGTTTAAAAATGTTGTGATGCGAGAGAGAGATAGCTGCGCGCGTTGAGCGAATCCTTAACGGAGTTTTCAGTTTTGCAGTCGTACTGGTAAATTTAATATAGTAGGGTCTTGGATACATGATGATATCTCATAGTATAACATACATAGCTAGGACAAACTGGTAGGACCACCTACAAAACTGATACCTTTTGATAAATTTTAAAGTGACAAGTGAATGATATTGAACATCAAGGAAGAGAATTTGAAAGTAAGTACATATTTTTTATTATTATTTGCTAAGCTTTAATTAGCTCATTAGGTAATGGCCGTGTTTAATAAAATAGAAACAATATACATTAGGGTATGTACGACTACTTCCTGTTTGGTTTTCATATTATATTCGTTTAATAATGAATTAAAAATGTAAAATTACTACCCCTGCCTTAGTTTGAAATTCTTTTCAAACCAATTGTCCGTCTCACTCGCGCATACCCACATTTTTGAAGATATCAAATGACTGCATGAACTTATATAAAAATCATCTTTTGTGAATCTAGAAAACAACATCACAAATATTCTACAAAATTTCAATTTTATTTCAAGTTCACTTTCATACATAAAAATTATTAACGGAATAAATAACAGTTTAAAAAACTAAAAAACACGCTCCAAATTATTGTATTATTATAAACCTGATCGTGGTCAAAGTTAATTACAAGACTTTTCTAACAAATCCAATGATAAAGCAAAGCTATGATACGATGTTCCATCATGAAGTTCTAGTTCATATCTTCCGGCTCCATCATCAGATCAGTTCGACAGTACCATATTATTGTATTGTCAACAGAACTACATACAGCTGCCAATTTTCATGACGCTACGATCCTTGGAAGATGGTTAAATGAGTTACCTTGGATATTAGATTTCATTACATACAGGTCGACCTCCGGCTCCATCATCAGATCAGTTCGTCAGTACCATATTATTGTATTGTCAACAGAACTACATACAGCTGCCAATTTTCATGACGCTACGATCCTTGGAAAATGGTTAAATTAGTTACCTTAGATTTCATTACAATACAGGTCGACCTAATAAAAGCGTGTTAAAAATGAGTTTTATGTATGAAAATTTACTTGGATCAAATTGAATTTTTGTCGAATATTTGCGAACTTGTTTTCGTGCTTGTAATAGCAAAATTGTCATTGAAATAACTAAAAAAAAATATTTCTGAGGTGGCTATTATTTTTCATTTAATTTCCCATAATCTACATACTGGCAGAATGCCTATAAAATCACAGAACGGAGACATGCAAACCGAAACAACATTCTTTATTGTTAGTAGATGGTGTGGTACAGTAAAGCACCATCATCGGAAATTCACTTTGGCTTGTATCCAGTCTTCCTGAACAATACCGCCTTGGACAAATAAATAAACAGGATGTGCAATTTGTCTGGTTTTATTGTTGTGAACACTTATTAACCTCTTTGTAATTTATAGACTGTTAGATAGGAAATGGTGTTATTGTCATGGAAATTAGAATAGTAGAAGTGTTTTTACCCGACTGCGTAAGAAGGAGGGTTATGTTTTTCGAGCGTATGTATGTATGTATATTTCTTTGGCACGCCCTATAGCCTAAACGGCTTGACCGATTTTGATGTGAGTGGTGTCAATAGATTCGTCTTAGTCGTGCGAGTGACACTGGGTACATTAAAATAAAATGAAAAACAAAATTAAGGATTTTTGGCGGCAAAAAGTAATCTCAAAAAAAAAAAGTTGCCAAAATACATCGAGTGTGATATCAAAATAAAGAATTTTTAACGGTGATTACGAATATATATATTACTTATATGTTTTATTGGAGTTTAGATTAGGAAATGCTAGTAAATAACATCACACTTCACACTTTTATTGTAAATGCGAAGTTTGTGTCAGTTTGTTACTTCTTCACGAAAAACGGCTTGACGGGTTTGGCTGAAATTTGGCACACAGGTAGTTTATAATCTGGATTAACACATAAGATACCTTTTATCCCGATATTCCCGCGGGAACGGGTAAAACAGGATTAAACCAATTTCCTACCTCAAAAAAATCACCGACAACTGTTCCATTATAATTGTGTTTTAAGGTAAGGAGAGGGGAGAAGGGAGGAAGAGGTGGGGAGGGGGTGTTTCGAGTGTATGTATGTATGTGGGTATGTATGTATATTATCTGTATGTTTCTATATGATCGCCTAAAGGGCTTGACCGATTTTGATGTGAGAGGTGTCGTTAGATTCGTTTTCACTTGCCGAGTGTCATAGGCTATATTTTTTTGTAATAAAAATCATACATCTCTCTGTAACTTTCAACGAACTTTTCCGTAATGAACAAGTGATTTTACTTGATTTTTTTCTAAAGAATGCGTAATAATCTTTTACAGCGATTGTACGCATACATTCTCACAAAAGCATACACTCAAGAGCGTATTAAGCGTAAAGAAATCGTAAGAAGAAGAGGTTTTTGCAGCCTACAAAAACCTCTTTTCTGCAGTCGGGTATTTTGTTTTTCTTTTAACATTGATACTTGTTTAAAAATATATTATGTTTTTTTTTTATCAGCCCTATTTGTACAAACTGTCCCACTGCTGGGAACGAGCTATCTTCTCATTGTGAGAAGGGTTAGGCCATAGTCTGTCACGCTGGCCAAGTGCGGGTTGGCAGATTTCCCACATCTTCAAGATCATTGAGAACTCTCAGACATGTAGGTTTCCTCACGATATTTTCCTTCACCGTTTGAAGTTGGCGGCAATCAACAATACGCACATAACTTCGAAAAGACAGAGGTGCGTGCAGAAGTATTATGGTTCAAGTACTTTTAATTTTGATTAAAGTATCAAGATAAAAAAATAAAAATTCAAGTTCTAAATTTAAAAATTTAATGTCAATTAGTCAGTGCTCAAAAACGTGCTTAATTTTTTTATAGATAGGTATAAGCCAATTCTACAATTGGCTTATAGATTTTCCAATCTACTAAAAGTTAAAGTTAGTTTACTTAAAATTCTAATAAAACCTTTTATCTAACAATAGAGTGAAGTTTCGGATATTTAGCTGACAAGATTCCGTTCGATTTTGATTTAGTAAACTCAAAATAAAAGTTTTCCACTACTTCGCAATTCACTTTTTTTTTGTTAGACACTTCTCAGTAGTTATACAAACCGTGTCACGTTTTTCAGAGCGTTTCCAGTCCCGTGTTTTATTCAGCCAAGAAATACTGTTCAAAATTCGTCTCCATTACGCGTGATTCAGTGTTATTGTTGTGTTTTCGTGCCTATTTTGTTGGCTTGGCTCTTGTGTGCACAACGCAATTTTAGACTTGAATTGTTTTTGGGCACAGTTTTGTTGTTGAATTAATTTCGGCAATCAGATAAATTGTGGAAAGCTCTGTGCTACAACTGTGTTACAGTTGGTTTACGTTCGAAGCGAACGAAGTGATTTAGAATTGGCCGAATTCGACTTAATGTGTGTTAAGTTGAGAAGTGGAAGGCTAACCTGGTATGGATATGTTAATAATAGGATAGTCATGTATGCAAGAGGCCCTTGAATATAAGGTAAGGTAGGTAGGTAGATAATGAAGGGTAAGAGGTAGGACCGGAGAGAAAGACTTAAGAAAGTGTGAGTGGACTGTGTGAGATTATATGTGTGTGAAGTGTGAGTGTAGAGATAATATTGATATAATTTATTCACATTAGAGCTTATCCACTATTATAACTAGATACTAGTAGAAAAACGAATTACGCATTGTCAGATTACAATAATAGTATTTTAAAAAATCATTTTAGCATTGTAAGTTAAATATTTAAATAAATCATAAAAAATAGTTCATAAGTTTGATTACAGTATAAATAATAATTGAAATATAAAATAAAACAAATTAAAAACTAACAATTTTAACATAGCTGTACAGAGGCTATAGTGATACTAAAAATCAGCTGTATATGGGCTTCGTCGATTAGGTATACAATTATCATAAAAAATATAAATATGTCATATAAAATTAATGTCATCACAGTACAAATAATTATTTGACGTCTGATAGAGTGAAGTGGTGAAAGGAAACTCGCTGTGCCGACCCCACCTAGTGGGGAAAGGGCAAGACAATGATGATGTGTTAATGTGAAGTATTGCATGATGTGTCCATATGGAGATTCCCATGCGTTCCGTCGTGTTCATATACTTTTTAATACTTGTTTAGTACGTAGGAACTTACACATAATTGGTTAGATCATTGCTAAGTCGACAAACTAGGTACATACTTAGGTATACACTATATACATAGATGTGTTGAGATTGTCTTACTTTTCAACATAGGGCTCCCCTAGAACTTACCACATTTGACGGTTGAGTACGGCTTACCCTCAACCGTAAAATAGATATTGTTCCTATTAACTATTTACCCGACTATACGAGAAGGAGGGTTACATTCTTTTTTTAATTTTATTATTTGTAAAGATTTAATTTCGCTTTTAGTTATAATAATGGGCAAGTGCGTTTATTAATTACAACAAAACAATATACAAGCTACACAAAAAACAAATCGTCATCAAAAACCATTTTTAGAAATTGTTAACGTAAAAATGATTTTTATGTATAAAAATTAATTTGGATCAAATTGTAATTATTGTCGATTTGTGATGATGTTTTCTAGTTTCCTAAATGACGTTTTTTAGGCATTTAGTAATTTTACATCTTCAAAAATGTTGGTATGCGCGAGCGAGACGGACGATGCTCAAACTAAAGTCATAATTCACATCCAGACAGACAGACCCTGGCATAGAGAATAGTTATGTCACCTTCAGACAGACAGACAGACCCTGGCATAGAGAATAGTTATGTCACCTTCAGACAGACAGACAGACCCTGGCATAGAGAATAGTTTCGTCCATAATAGCCTCAACAAGTTGGTCGACGTTAACTACGTTAATTACCACTAGTTGGGCTCATAAAGACATCCTTAATGGAATTGGCTTAGTTTTTATGTGGATTAATTTTGGGATATTAACGCTTTTAATTACGCATTTATACAACTAATTGCTAAAATGAGCACTTAGGTACGCATTGGCCAAAGGAATAAAAATGTTACAAAAAAGGTATTTTCAAGATTTGTAGGTTTCATCATCATCATCATCTCAGCCATAAGAAGTCCACTGCTGGACATAGGCCTCCCACATGGATTACCAAAAAGACCGATTGGAAGCGGCTTGCATCCAGCGTCTTGCCGCCACTTGTATGAGGTCATCTGTCTATCTCGTGGCTGGTCTAAATGGCTAGTCGTGGCTGGTATTTGTAAGTTTAAATGGTTGAAATTAGGATTTAGTTTTCCCCTTTGTATAGAATAATGCTCACATAACTCAACTTTACCTACTCTACAAATAGGGACTGCAATCCGGTCCGGCGGATCCGGTGCTATTTTGCTACTTACCAGATATGGAAATATTCACCGAAACCGGCGACTGGTTCCGGTATTAAAAAAAGTGCAACGCTAAGTGTTTCTGTCCAAAATAAAACAATTAGTTTCCTTTCTGTATAACCCGTTCTGTATTTTAATAAAATGTTTGTATGCAATGTTTTGAGAAAACAACATTAATTTATATTGATTATAACTGCTAAAACTTGTATTTTTAATTCAATGATAAATTTATAGACAGTTCAAATATTACACACATCCGACGGGACTTGAACTCGCATATTTGTACTAGGGAGTCTTTAACATTTAGGCCACGGAGGAGTCCGTATCCGGATCCAACTGGATCCGGCCGGATTGGCATGAATCCAGCCCGAATCCGCCCGGATTAAAAATAGTATCGGATTGCAATCCCTACTCGCAAATGCAAAAGTTCAGTGGATCCGATGTCACAGAACAAACAGCCAAATCAATGACCAACTTTCCTAAACCCAATTCATCAAATCCAAAAGCCCATGAAATCGTCTATGAACAATTGTTTTTCTCTACCGGACGCGACATCCGTTAAGGCGCGTGACCAGCGTTACTTCTTAAGCCGCTGGAATAACAAATACCGTATTAGCTCATAGAATACTTACGGACTGACAATGCTTGTTTTGAAGAGTTATGGCTGACGATTGTGTTATTTTGGGAAGTTCATTGGCTTACGGTGAGCTTCTGTGTTAGGCGTTTTTGAATATTACACTTACTTATGTTATATGATAGAGGCCAATATACTATTAAACTCACATTATACTTGTTGTCTGATCATTGCTTGATATGTCATTGACATATCGTCTAATTCTAAGCAAGCAAAGGTTAACAAAAATAATCTGAATATCTATCTAACCTGACATAAATGATAAAGCAATAATCTGGTTTGAGAGAATATTGGCATTCAACAACAAGTACTAATTTGGAAAACTCAAAAATCCTCGACAAATAAACGGCTGAACTGATTTTGATGAAACATAACTAAGAACACTCTGGATGAAATACTCTTTCAAACAAAAATAGAACTAGATTAAAATCTGTCTATCCGTTTGAGAGTGGTTCGACCGCGGTGCGAATTGCCCATTTATTCGGACCGCAGAGTGGGAAACAAAATAGTGCTCTTTTTGGAAAAGTGGATTCGGACAGAGATGTGTATTACATACATTATTGGGCCATTCAAAAACAATTCTTGGGCGATTCGCACTGCGGTTCGAATCGCTCATTGTGCGATACGGCTAAAGACCTCCTTAGCCAGAGCCTAACACAAATGTCCATCATGGGACTGAGCGAGCTGAGAGAGTGTAGTACATATATGTCACGGACAAAACTTCTATACATACATATTTTCACTGACTGTGGACCACTGATCCACACGCATCGCCTTCAGCTGGGCAAAAACACACTAGAGCCACATATATCAGTATATCACCCAAGGGAATACTGACTTGGAGGAGAATTACTGTAGTACAGTAAAGGGGTACAAAAAATACGAATAAAAAGTACGTAATACAACTTGACTTATGCTTTGTTGCGTCGTAGCAAGCGTCACTGTTTAGGTAAGTAAATGTGTTTTCAAAATGAGGCTAAATTCTTCAATGCCTGTATAATTAAGTATTTGGAAAAGTTAAGTAGCGGAAAGTATAGCCTGCGGTATTCATTTTATGGGCTAAATTACGTTAATTTTGATCGAATTTTTAGGTTACCTGAAAGCCTCTAATGCGGTCTGACGGTTGTGATTATAAAAAACTGACCTTATTTTTTACTACTGAGCAGGTTTTACAGGTTTACTGGGATAAGCTCGGACTCTCTCTGCGAGATCGAAGCATAAATGAAGAGATAGACGTACGAAAGTCACCGAAATAGCACAGCAGATTAGCAAGTTGAAGTGGAAGTGGCAGTGGGCAGGGCATATAGAACGTAGAACTGATGGCCGATGGGTCCGAAAAGTTCTCGAGTGGAGACCACGCATCGGTAATCGCAGCGTAGGAAGACCAGCCACGAGACATGTCCTCATACAAGTGGCAGGCAGACGCTGGATGCAAGCGTCTTCCATGCGATCTTTTTTGGAAATCCATGGGGGAGGCCTACGTCCAGCAGTGGACTTCTTATGACTGGCAAGATGATGATGATGAACAGGTTTTGCTCATTTAATTATAACGTCCTTACCTTATTATTATACCTTATTTTGTACTTCAATAATCCAAAACCCTGTATTCCAATACACTACGCTCTCCACTCTAAAAATATGATGTCAAATCTCATTACTAACGTCGGCTCAGTTGCGTGCTTCAAAAAATATAAATAACTATACTTAAATCTAATCAAGTAACGGTAAAAGCCCTGTGTAAATGCAGTTAAAAACAAATGCCAGTCTCATTTGGTAGATAGATCATAAAACTACTACATTCGGTACAAACAAGTCGATTTCTGTTGATCATAAACTACATTTATGGTAGAACATTCTAGATCCTGTTGTAAACTGCATTAGCTACTATGGTGTTTAATTGCCAATGATACAGTTAGTCATAAATTTGATTGATCGAATGTTCAACTTTTGTGTTATAATTTTTTGGAAATACTAGAAATTTATTAAAATTTATCGACTTGTTGAAAAAATTTATTTGATTTCTGTGGTAGTGTTATGGTGTATTTGGCTTGGAATATGTCAAAAGTCGTTATGATAGGAAAGAATTTGTGTATGAGCGCGATAACGTTTAAAATCTATATATATAAAAATGAAACCCGTTTTCCGTTGTCACGACATAACATGAAAACGGCTTGACCGATTTGGCTTATTTTTTTTTTTGTAGTTTTCTAATACTATGTACAAGGTTCTTACGGAAACAAATATTAAGAAAATCTCTCAGAAAGATTGAAAAATATACATTTAATTTTGCATATTTTAAAAAACGCGCGTAACGAATGTCAACGTCATTCAATTTAAAACAAAAGAATCTGTGGTAATCTGTGACAACACATAACCGCGTTAATAATAATTTTATTATGTTTTTGATAAAGTTCGTTTTGTTTTAAAGACTAAGTAGTTTTTTGTTTGCTAATAAGTGTTTGTTAATCACGGTAAGTTCACTTCACTTCATATCGATTTTTGGTAACTTTTGGTGACTACACAATATCACCGGGTCAACTATCTGAAATAATTTGACATGATAGACGTTACGTAAACGTCTATCATATCATAACTTTACAGGAAAAATAAAACGATGTCTCTAGGTAGCAGCACTCTTGACAATTATATGTACTTGATTGACGAAATTTTGTTCAGAACTCTCCGACTCTCTCTTGGTCGGTTTTGTGACTATTGACGATGATTTGACATTCGACTTCTAGGCGAAACGAAGTTCGCCGGGTCCGCTAGTAAAAAATAAAAATTGAATTAATCAATGTAACTGGAAATGGGGAAATACTATTTTTTCTTTTTACATAAAATAGAAAATTTTATTTAAAACGGGACTCTACATGAGTAGTTACGTACACCGTAATTTTTTTTGAAAATTGCCAATGTATCACCAACTAATTTCTGGACTCAGTTCAGTTTTAATAGATCTTTATTCAATAATAATAATAAACTAAGAACATGTACAATACCAGTGTAAATTATTTCCTAGCAGTACAATAGTATAGCGAAATGTTTGTTCTGCGTTCATATCAAATTTTTGAGCATGAGATTTGGCATAATATATAAAAGACATATGAATAAGACGATAAATAGTTAAAATTAATAATTATTTGTAGATTTGTACACTTTTAGAAGAAGCTGCACAATTTTTAAGAAATATTTGGCGATCGAGAAATGAAAAAAATATTCATGTTTCTGGACTGACCAACCTCAAAATAATTCATCAAATATTAAAATTGGCTCCATCAAGTTTGTTAGCTCTAAGTTCATTTTTTTAGTCATCGTGAGTACTTTTTAATTTAAATGCCTATAATATATATGTTTGTAGTCAACAAATTTAATATGAAAAAATGAAAAAATATTGTTGGTTAAAATTTCATTGTTATAACCAACCTATCATGCCACTCCCTAAAGAGATCACACAATGCTACATTTGCAGTTTTTATTTTTAGAAGATACTAGCTTCCAAGCTGATAATCTCTTAAGTTTATATTCCAAAAACACAGTTAGGTTGCTATAAAACGGGTTCCCAATCGAGTTTTTACTACCAATTCTCATATCTCGATTTAATATTATCAAATAACCATGCGAAATCGTTGAAATTGCTAAATAGAAGCCACATTGTGCCGAAATTGATTTCAATTAGTTGAATATTTAATTGAATACATTTTGGTTTATTGATTCTTGGATATTAGTCAGTCATCTGCATTTCGATGTAATTGCGAAGTGGTTTCGATGTTAGGTCTCAAATTAATTGAAATTTCATTGTTCAATTGTTTTAAGATATATCAGGTGTGTAATCATAATTACCCTTGTTTTAAACGACTGCTTAAGAAGGAGGGTTACGTTTTCAAATGTATGTAGGTATGTACAGTAGTTAAGTACTTAATATATACTTAATTATGTTTTTTCTATTATAATCTGTAGCATTAACGGTTTAATTGATTTTAATGTGCATATTGTCATAAGATTTTTCTGTAGCTCTTAAATGTAGCGGCTTTTTTCATCTTCAAGCAATTTTTGCCTAATAACTTTAAATCCGTCTAGTCGACGGGACACTTAGATACTTTACCGCGCGCCACTGTAAGAGTAGGCACTTAACATCTGTGGAAGCGTACTTGCGCTTTATTGCGTCCTAACAAGAGTTTTTGTCATATTTTACGTGTTTACAAAGCGAGAATTCTGCGTATTCTGTGGTCGCAGTTAGTTAATCTAAAAATTATATGTATTTGTAAGAATTGATACTAGAATTGCCTACAGAATTCAGTTTCCTCAAAATATTGACAGTACAAGTCCCTAAGTCCGAAATTCTAATTTGTACGTGCAAACGGTTGGCCAGTCGCATTAATGATTCCAGATTTAAGCCACAGTGGTGCCGCGCATAAAGTCATTACGAACGCCCTGAATGAGTAGCAAATACGGTCTTACCGGAAAACGATTCTCAAATTTGAGCAATGCCCAACATGTTTTGTCTACTTCTCGCCGACACGTAATGACACTTGTGAAAGGAGACGGAAATGTTGAGACGTTAATCAATGTTATGTAAAGTTTCTCGGTAAGGCCGCTATAGTACAGTACAGACCATAGAGCTGTACTTAGCCTGTACTGAAAATGTAGCTGGTTTTATATTTTTGTGCTTTTACCTTTAAGGTTTAATCATACATGTTATTAATAAGAAAAAACAAAATAGTAATTATAAGTTCTTTTATTTAAATACTTTTACTTGAAAATAATGTTTGGTAGATTTTTTTATTGTTTTAGTAAAAAAGCTTGCGCTTCAAGCTTTTCTACTCTTTCGTGCTTAAAAACTTGGATTAGATTAGATTTTGTGATATTTTTTACATAATTGAAAAAATGACGGACTTGAGAGTACCATTTCAAATTAGGCGTGCTTACTTCCTAAAAAAAATTCGTTATATCTTTAAAAACTTTACCTAATTGAAACTGACTGCCAGACACCAAAATTTCATACAGCCTAAACTAGCCCTAGAAATATGAAATTTGAAGGGTGCTTACAAGGGTGAAGTAGATTTCTACTAAGAAAATAAGTGCTCGTGACGTAGATTGACCAAGTGTTCTCGAATGATCAGCAGTGTACGGACCGGTCAAAATTCGGATGGGTGACCGTGGGTGGTTTTTCTTTTTGAGCACTACCGTGGGTCGGACGACACATTAAATTGTAGGTCTCGTTATTTGTTCTCAAACAACAATAGTCAAGCCAGGTCAGCGGACTTTGGCAACTTAGTAACTCTGACACTAGGGAAGGCCACTCATACTTTACTCAATATGATCTTACATACTAAGAAAATATTTCTTAATAAAGTTACGGTATACTACATATTAAAGTTTAAATAGGAATTATTGACCTTATTGGTAATCAACCAAGCCTAAAATTAGCATACTGTGCGAAAACATAGATAATTATGGCAGCCCTTTACAAACAGAATTTCCCGAAAACAAAGCAACGTATAGCCCAGCATTGGGCATAATTCTAGTAACAAACGCCCAGTTTATTTGGGCAATGGAGCCGATCATTAATATTTGCCATGACAGGGCAATTTGGAATGTTTACTCTAAATTACCAATGCTAATGTTTGAACAACAGGAAGATAAATAAAATTGTCGATGGCGTGGGAACTATTACAAGTTACAAGTGGATGATTCGAGAATTTGTCGTAATGGAACTTCGCCACAGTAGCTAGTTTGTTCTTTTTAGGGTTCCGTACCAAAAGGGTAAAAACGGGGCCCTATTACTGAGACTCCGCTGTCTGTCCGTCCGTCCGTCCGTCCGTCTGTCACCAGACTGTATCTCATGAACCATGATAGTTAGAGAGTTGAAATTTTCACACATGATGAAATACACATTTTCACACATTTTCACATATATCCGCTATAACAACAAATACTAAAACAAAGAATAAAATAAATATTTAAGGAGGCTCCCATACAACAAACGTGATTTTTTTGCTCGATATTGATAACAGCAACAGGTAGACGCTTGAAATATTCACAAAATATTGAGTTATATTATACACTTTAAAAATAAATAATTAAATTAAAATAAAATTAATATTTATGTGGCCCCCTTAATACAATAAACGTGATTTTTTTGCCGTTTTTATACATAATGGTACGGAACCCTTCGTGTGCGAGTCCGACTCACACTTGGCTGATTTTATTTATTATTTGTACTGCGTATAACTTCGCATTCGGTCAACTTGCGATATGTAAAGCGACCAAGTGATTGAATATGAAGCACATGATACTTTTTTACTCTGGACTTATTAGTGATTGTGTTTTTTTTTTTGAAGTGATAACGTCTTATAAATTGATGAACGCTGGCTGCACGAAAAAGCATGACTCATTGTCACGTTCCGCCTGAGCCGAGCGTGCACGCGAGAGCGCGTGAGACAAGTGATAGAGAGGCACGATCGGCCTAAGCGTTCGGCTTGTGACGCATCGTTATCACATAAAATTATCGTCCGTAAGCCGACTTTACAGACAACCATTTTTAGGGTTCCGTACCCAAAGGGTAAAAACGGGACCCTATTACTAAGACTTCGCTGTCTGTCTGTCTGTCTGTCTCCAGGCTGTATCTCATAAACCGTGATAGCTAGAAAGCTGAAATTTTCACAAATGATGTATTTCCGTTGCCGCTATAACAACAAATACTAAAAGTTAAAAAAAAAAATTATTAAGGGGGGTCCCCATACAATACGTGTTTTTTTCGTATTTTTTTGCTCAATATTAAAAACGGTAACAGGTAGACGCTTCAAATTTTCACAGAATATTTACTTGTATATTACTTTTCAAAATAAATAATCAAATAACAATAAAGTAAATATTAAAGGGGGGCTCCCATACAACAAACGTAATTTTTAAGCAATTTTTACTCGATCTTAATTAACAGGTGGAAACTTGAATATTTGTAAGTAAATATTTAGAAATATATTAACTATAAAAATAAATACCTAATCTAATACATAAAAACTCACAAAATGAAAATAATCCGTGCATCTAAACGCGGTGCGAGCGCCGCGCCGCGGTGTGGTGGTGGCGCGAGCGCGAGGCGGTTGCTAAGCAACGGCCGCGCGGGTAGCGGGGGAGGTAACTTCACGGAGCGAGCCATAACCGTGCGTATTCGCGCGAGCGTCGTCATGCTGCCCGGATGTGTATCAAAAACCTACCTATAAGTTTGCAATTTACTACTTGGAATTTCGTTGATTTCTCGTTATTTTATAAACAGAACTAAACTTTGTAGTATTATAGATGATAGTACGGAACCCTTCGTGCGCAAGTCCGACTCGCACTTGGCCGATTATTTAATTATTATTCATAACAGGCTTGTTGTTTTACTTGCACATAAAATACACTCAGATTAAATACTATAATTTTTAATAGTAATATTATTCTGGGAATTATCATCTATTAAGAAAACGTATCCCTGGTTTTAGTAGTACGCACCAAGAGTAATTCGTTTACCATGAAACAATAACAAAAAATAAATTTCTCAGTTTTCGTAAAAAAAAGTTACAGCAACGTAAAAAACGCACATTTCGGCACTCACAAGGGAATCAAAACCTATGGGGTACTTCCCGTTGACCTAGAACTATGAAATTTGGCAAGAAGCATTGTGTTAGAGTACACATATAGAAAAAAAACTGAAACTGGATATTTTTAATTTAATCACGAAAAAATTGTCTTCATACTCTTCATGCAAGGAATGAGGGCCCAAATTTTTAAGTTCTTTAACCGTATCATGTGGGATATCATATGAAAGAGCTTCATTAGGATAAACTAAAACAGGGTTTTAAATATTTTTACGATGTATATTTTTCGGTTTATGAAGGAAAATATAAAAAAATGTATGATTTCCCACTCTTATCTACTAGTTTGTACGGAAGCCTCGGTGGGCAAGTCTGACTCGCACTTGTCCGGTTTTTTTTTTGCATGAAGATTGTAAAAATATACATCACAAGCTTCTTAAAATCTGAATCTACTTTATCTATCAAGTTTTAGAAATATATTTATCTTGATAAAATAAGTAACATATTACACATTTTCTTTTACCAGCACAACAGTAAGAATATTACTTACGTTACATTACATACTACTTACATACTCCATTAAACTAACATTTTGTACGGTTTGCAACAACTGATTTCTAAATTCCAGCACACGCAACGAGAATATGTTAAAATATACCTCTACGTGTGCTTTAACACTTGCATTAGAATTTCGAGTTTACTCCTTATACGGCGAGCAAACAGTTGGCTCAGCTGGTCGACCACCTACGTTACTGTCTCTTGTACCATTACGCTAATTACGCAATCTTGGAATTTTCAAGGCTAGAGTGCATAGATATCTTCTAGGTCGACGAGCTCCATCCTCGGCCACAACGTCGCTAACGTCAGGCGAGTTGGTGGTCAATCGTAGATTTATCTAGTATAAAAAAAATTGTGATGTGACTACGCTTATAAACTCTAGAGCTGTTGAATAAGTTAAGAAACAAGTATAAGTTTAGAAATACCAAAAACCCCCAACAAAAAAATGGCTGAACCGATTTTCATGAAACACTAAGAACACTCCCGACTACACCAACCCCGACCTTTCGAACAAAAACAAACAAAATCAAAATCGGTTCATCCGTTCGGGAGCTATGATGCCACAGACAGACACACACAGCCAAGTCAAACTTATAACACCCCATCGTTTTTGCGTCGGGGATTAAAAATTAAATGTCATAGAACTACCCTCATTTTGGTTAAAACACAACATAATACAACATTTATGGGACAAGACACAAACGGTATCAATTAAAGATTTATCAAACCTATAATCCCCTTTTTAAGTTTCCGGCAGCCTAGTGGTGAGACCGTCTGACTTGCGATCCGCAGGTCCTGGGTTCGAATCCCACGGCACGCACCTCTGTCTTTTCGAAGTTATGTGCGTATTGTTGATTGCCACCAACTTCAAACGTTGAAGGAAAACATCGTGAGGAAACCTACATGTTTGAGAGTTCTCAATGATCTTGATGTGTGAAGTCTGCCAACCCGCACTTGGCCAGCGTGGCAGACTATGGCCTAACCCTTCTCACAATGAGTAGATGGCCCGTTCCCAGCAGTGGGACAGTTTGTACAAACAGGGCTGATAAAAAAAACCTTTTTTGCGAAATCGAGTAAAAAGAACAATCTCGAAGAAAGTTTTTGGCTAGTTAGAAATAAGATACCAAAACAGTTTGCATGTTTTTACCCGACTGCGAAAGAAGGAGGGTTATGTTTTTCGAGTGTATGTATGTATGTATATTTATTTGGCACGCCCTAGAGACTAAACGGCTTGTCGTATTTTTATGTGAGTGGTGTCAATAGATTCGTCTTAGTCGTGCGAGTGACACTGGGTACATCAAAATTAAAAAAAAACTAAATTAAGGATTTTTGGCGGCAAAAAGTAATCGAAATATAAATAATAAAATAAATGTTTCGAGTGTATGTATGTATGTGGGTATGTATGTATATTTCTATATGATCGCCTAAAGCCTAAAGGGCTTGACTGATTTTGATGTGAGAGGTGTCGTTAGATTCGTTTTCACTTGCTAAGTGTATAGGCTATATTTTTTTGTAATAAAAATCATACATCTCTCACAAATATAAACAAACGCGTGTTTTTTGTAACTTCCAGCGAACTTTTTCGTAATAAACAAGTGATTTTATTAGATTTTTTCTAAACATTGCGCAAAATAATCTTTTACAGCGATTGTACGCATACTTTATCACGTACACTCAACAGCGTATTAGGCGTAAAGAAATCGTAAGATAGGCTGCAAAAACCTCTTTTCTGCAGTCGGGTATTTTGTTTTTCTTTTAACATTGATACTTGTTACTATATTTTATTGTCGCTCATCAACTAATACTCAAATTGCCATAGAAACATTTCACAACAGTAGTAAAATTAGCACCAAGTAGCCCAAAGCAGTATTCACGCATCATTGATACCAATTTATTTTATCACATGATTCTGTCGTAAGCCATTCGCACATTAGGACCACCTGCTATAAAAGCACAGATTATAAAATAAACAGAGAGAAAACTCGACATCTGTGAAGACGAAAATAGAAGTAGGTTCTTTGACTGGCCTTGTGGCTCAGTTGGTAGTGTGTTTACGTCTACCTGCTGAACTGAAAGGTCGTGGGTTCAATCCCCACCCAGGGCAAACATTTGTGTGATGAGCATGGATGCTTGTTCTGTGTCTGGGTGTTTCTATGTATCTTAAGTATATATTTACAAAAAAAACGTATATATGTATTCTATCAGCCATCTAGTCCCATAGTACAAGCTTTGCTTAGTTTGGGCTAGATGGCGTTGTGTGAAATGTCCACAAATATTTATTTATTTATTTATTACTAACCGCCTATCATGTGTGCCTACTTTAAGTAATATTTATACATTTTATGTCTTTCAAAGTTATTTTGCTAGTATTTAATTTGAAAAATATTATATACTTATGATGTCTCCATACTATTTATAAATGTTTGTTAATAACAACACAAAACTAATACTGTTACAAACTGTATGATGATATCAATAATAATAAAGTATACGTTTCACTTTACATTTCTTTTAAATAAAAATGTCAATTATATAATCATCATTTACAGAAAATAAAATTGTCAAAAACGTAGAGTCAAAAACACACACACACACGCACAATTTGCCTAACATTTAAGACCACTACCCCCAGCCATCGCCCTCCCCTCGTCTGAAAGTTCCCATAAGGCTAGAAGCATTTTCCCGTTGAATAGCCATTAATATTCTTTTAAATTGAATTAAAATTTGTTGATTTTTGTCGATTTCACTAAAACACTATAAAAAAATAGGAATGAAAATACTAACAAACCATTGTGACATCTACTCAAACAATGCTGAGCTGAAAATTAAACCATATAAGTTATATTTCTGGCCCATATTTACTCATCTATTACAAAGTGCCATTGACGGTGTCAAAAATCAGGCTTTCACTTTGCGGTTTATGAAATTTTAAGCGACACGATATACGGATCTGAATATTTGTCACGCTCCAGTAGGATGCTTTGTGTAGTTTACTTTCTCTGTTGAATGCTTCTTCATCTACAACACTTTCCATACGTTTTGTGGATGAATCAAGTTTTGCTTTTATTTTTGTATATACTTATTTTTGTATATTTATTCTACGTTTTATCTTATTTTTCATCACCATCATCATTTTAACTACGAGAAGTCCACTGCTGGACATAGGCCTTCCCAAATATCACAAAATTGTTTTTGTTATCTGTGGGCCTCCCCATGGATTTTTAAAAAGACCGGTTGGTTTTTTGTGCACATTGTGGCTATGCTGCGCTGCATCTTTCTATGCTGCGTTTGCCAATGCGGGATCTCCACTCTAGAACCTTTCAGCTCCATCGGCCGTCAGTTCTACGTGCTATTGCCCTGCCCACTGCCACTTTATATTTTTTAGGCTCAATAGTCTTACTTTTGTTATTATTACTTGTGTTCTCTCTTTTTGTTGTAGTGTATGGTGTATAAAAATAAAATATTTTCTTTCTTTCTTTCTTTCTTTCACTTGCCGTGCTTTGTCGAATCTTATAATTTACATACATATTAACATTTTTATTCAAACTTTTGCAGGCCAAACAGTCTTGGATTACCCTGTCGTGTCTCTGCAACATTTGAAGGTCATTGTTAATATTTATTTTATACAAAAATGATATACGTTTGAACACCAACTCGATTGTAAGCGAAGGTATGGCCGAGGATAGATTATTTAAGTCGATCTAGCCGATATCTGCTTACTCTAGCCTTAAAAAAATTAAGATTCTGGTCTTTCATTTCTAAGTTTTCTAATGGTTTCTAAGAAAATCTCTTTGTCATGTGGCCTACAGGCAGTAGACATGAAGGTAAACTACGTCACCTAGAGCCTTCAAGTTCATTTTTAGGAAAGAGTGTGTTCTGTATGGCTTCAAAACTGTTCAATGTCATACCAAAGTCTATTAGGTGCAAAGAGGACATAAATGTTTTTAAAAATATGCTGAACAACTTATTGATTAAAAAAGCTTATTATACGGTAAACATGTTTTTGACGGATCAGAATTTTAAATGACATTTAGACACTATAATAAATAAATGACATTAATTTTCATTGACATTTAATGTAATATATTATTATTATTAATTTTGGTTTTGTACTATTTCGAAATGTATGTTATTTAATGTCTATAAACCTTTTAAGGTAGGAACTAGCTGATCTTTTCTCTTAAATATGTATAACATCTATATATTTAACCTAGTTTCATAGACAAATAAAATCATTGTATCATTGTATCAAGAAAACATCATACAGAAACAATAGTAGTAGGGCATTTAAGTGTCAGTATACATACTATCTTAGCGGTGTGTTCTGGCAAACTCATTTAAGAGCCAGTTCTCTAGGATAGGCGTGCTTATCATTTTTGACTACACTATCACTAAGTTTACACGACTATAATTAATAATAATAAAAATATTACCTTTAAGTTAAAAATATGCTGCTTAATTTATTGTTTCTCACATGAGTTCCCTGAAGAGCTACCATACCTTGTAACAGTCATACTAATTCTTCGCAAAAATGCAGCATAAGATTAACACGAACTTAAAATCATAATAGGTATTACGAAATATCCGTTATTATTTTCGCCACGTCTCCGCTCGACAACTAAGTAAGACAATTGGCTGTAAAATCTTCTGTACGTGTCCCTCACAAAAAGAGAAAGCCTCGACGGCTCTAATGTCCCGTTTCTAAGAACATTATGTCTTATTTAAGAGATACGACAAAAAATAAAATAGCTCGCACCGCCAAAGAATAAGGCAAAATGGGCCATAAACGCAGACCCAAGACTAAAGACAAAAGTCGCGCTACCGTCCCAGATATATTGTAAAACATCTCTATGTTTATTGCGACATTGTTACACATCACCATTTTTTCTTATTTAGTAAGTTTTGACAGTGGAACAATGGTAATTTTAGCTTCTGTTTCATAATGAGGAGTGAGAGAAAAGGACTCGGACATTTTTGGCCTCCCGTCGCTTGACTATTGTCTTGACATAATGCAATGTTATTCCACCGCTGCGTTTGAATTTGGAAGTTTTTACGATCTTCATTTTGTTTTCTTTGTGGCCTAGTTTTACAGACGTACAAAACAATAGAATGCTAAATAAGAATAAAGATGAAAGAATCACATGTAATGTGCCCATTCTACCGCCCTGTCTTTATTATTATTATCTCTGTTGTCAATTTAAAGAAATAGTATTTTTGTATTTTCGTCTTTAAGACGGGTGTGGGATAGTGATTTTTGGTCAAAATCTAAGTGAGATAATGGTCAAATGTAAGCCTATAATGTATTGAATAAAACATACTTCACAACGGCAAATACACAAAACGTTCATAACCTTTATACCTATTCTGTTAGAAAAACAAAAAAAAAGTCATAACAATTACAAAAGAATCTTATGTTCATAAATACTGCTAAAATTACAACAGATGCTCGCATTTTTCGCTCGATATTTTGCTCGCAGTGAAAAGCAAAAATACATATCCAACAGTACTCAGAGATTAAGACATCGACATCTAAACGAACCCGTCCCTCCCGACACTATAAACGTACAAAATTTAAAATTTTATTACGAAAACATTAAAGCCGAGTTATTATAAATACCAAGAACTGTATTTAGCGCGGCGACTTGAAAGATAGCGGCCGATTAAAGAATAAAAAAGAAGGGGTATATTTAATAGCATTAACATTACATATGCAGAATCGTCGGAGCAGAACTGAACTTAATGCGCGAGCGCAACATGTTTTATTACTCAGAGTTCGTGACGTCCTGCTTGAAGATATTTAGAGAATTAGGTAGCTGCCGGTAGACATCAATAAAATTTAATTTGCCCATTGTCTCAGGGTGAAGATGTAGCGAAATAGAAATACATTTATGATATGGGGCTACCGTGGTTTATTATCAAGGGGTTAATGTATGTCATAAAAAGCATCGAAGCTACTTTGTGGCATGACTAATGTTTTAACTTCTGCTCGATGTTAGCTCCATGCATTGTTTTATTTTTAGTTACAAAACATTCATTTAAAGACCTAATTTATTCGTGATTTATAGACTTCCAGATGTTCATGTAAGTAAAGTGGCCATACAAGCGGCTCATACAAGTGGTGGGAAGACGCTGGATGCAAGCCGCTTCCATTCGGTCTTTTTGGAAATCCATGGGGGAGGCCTATGTCCAACAGTGTGGACTTCTTATGGCTGAGATGATGATGATGATGTAGGTAAAGTCATTCAGGCAGCATGCTTCATATTTTAGAAGTTCGTAAATTAGATACAATTCAATATAAATGGAAGCAAAGTGATTCAACATTTTTGTGAAGATTGTTGGTGCAAGATCTACTGCTTGTAGGACCAATAGAAGTTTATAAAATATACGTAATTTTTTAGGCAATTCCATTAATGAACCAATAAACATTCTAGGCATGCTGTTATATATGAGCTGTGGTCAAGTCCTTTGTTTATAAAAGAGTACTTAGCACGACTATAAGGGTTATTTATCACTTAAATAGCCCGTGGAGTCGAATAACTGGTATTAACAGTGATATGAATAAAAAGTTCCAATTATTCTTCCTTATCACTGTTAATTGCCGCCCGGGAGATATCAATTAAAAGATACCACTTATCGGTGAAATAATTAAACTTACTTCTTTGACCTTTTCGATTAGTTATCTCTACTTATAACTTACAAAACTTTTTTATAAATATAATCTCTTTACAATTCATAATATACAAAATAAAATACTGAAATACAGACATGCTTTAGAAACTAGTACGTGAGTACCAACAACCAAGTGAACAGAAGAACGAAAATGTGGCTAGTCGACTTAGAAATACTTAGATGACCTCTATGCAGTAGCATAGAGATCAAACCAAAGGTTTCGACTACGAAACCTTTAACTGGTTCTCTCATTTGATAAAAAATAATTATTAAAATAGGACAATATTTACATACTTATCACATTTTTCCTTTACCATGGTCAAGTGCGCATCAAACTTTTACCTTGCCTTGCGCATCGTAGACTGCAACGTCGCTTAACATCAGGTGAGTTGACGGTCAAGCGCAAACCTATTACGGCATAAACACTAATTGTTTATGCTGTAATAGGTTATAGATACTAATCTATATTAAAAGAAAAACAAAATACCCGACTGCAGAAAAGCGGTTTTTGCAGTCTAACTTAAGATTTCGTTACGCTTGATGTGCTGTTTAGTGTACGTTTTTGTGATAAAGTATGCGTAAAATCGCTGTAACAGATTACAAATACGCATTCTTTAGAATGATTCTTGTAAAATCACTTGTTTATTACGAAAAAAATCATTGGAAGTTACGAAAAAACGTTATTTGCAAGAGATTTAATATTATCACAAAAATATAGTCTATGATACTCAGGGAGTGAAGACGAATCTAACAACATCATCAAAATAGGTAAAACCGTTTAGGCTGTAGGCGATCATAAAGAAATATACATACACACATACATACACTCGAACAACATAACCCTCCTTCTTACGCAGTCGGGTAAAAATTTCTTTTAATTGCGTATAAAATCATGCAATGTAAAATCTGTTCAGTTAGAGAATTAATGCGGCATTGAGGGCGCTGCTGATCCTATTTAATTATTTTGTTAAATTGAAACGTTAGTTTCCATTTTTTGCCGGCATTTTTTTATCCAAACACACTCTAGATGTAATATTAACATACAAACTGGACTGTAAAATCTCATAAAAAAGTTTTGCAATAATAAAAAGTTTCGTAGTTCGAACTACAAAACAGTATGTTCCAAATCACATCGAACAATACAACAAACAGCATATCGTGTTTTATGCCCTTTAGTTGTGCAACGTCATTAAAACACGCCAGAGCCAGTAAATGCCACTAGCAACACATGTTTGTCTATTCATGGCTACTTTATATGAAAAGTTGGAGCCAATTGTGTCCCAGTTTAGCCATAAATCATTGAAGTAGGTACTCCTGTTGCTTGCTACCGAAGTTGGGCACTTCGTTTTATGATTCTTTTGTTTAAAACTTTTATTGGCTCTGCCCGTTCCGAAAACTAATTTATTCAGGACCCTGAGTGTAGCCTTGGAAGTTGGGCTGCTTCCGAATGGCCGTTTGCTTTCCCTTTTTATGTTTCCTTTTCTTGGGACCTGTAAACTGTTGTGTCAAATAGGTTATCGATACCAACTTGCAACGTTAGCTGATAAACTTTTGGGAAGGATGCTTAGAGAATTACTTTAAATTTGAGTCGTTTTTAGAAGTGATTCAGTGATAGGATGATTTACTGAAAAAAAAAACTAAATACAAGAGGTAAAATAACTATTTCACGTCTTTTTACCCGACTGCGTAATGAGGGTTATGTTTTTCAAGTGTTTGTATGTATGTATATTTCTATTAGATAGCCTACAGCCTAAAGCCTAAACTGCTTGACCGATTTTGATGTGCGAGGTGTCATTAGATTTGTCTTTACTTTTACGATTTAACGCATACTTTCTTACAAAAATCGTAAATTCAAAAGCGTATCAAGCGTAACGTATCGTAATTTAGACTGCAAAAACTGTTTTTCTTCAGTCGGGTATTTTATTTTTCTTTTAATATACATTCTTGTTTATATAATTTAGTTATAACTTTGTTGTTGTTGTTTGTTTATACTTGTTTATATTAATACAAAGTTTATTTACGATTTTTTTAAAGACGATTTGGATATTACATATTCCAAAGACGCAAAATAACAAAATTATATTGAATTATTGAAACGAACTTGCAACAATAACAGACAAACTTTTAAAATAGAGATTTAGAAAATTACTAAAACTCTAATCGTTCCAAATCGGTCCGATAAAAACGGCCAATTTTCTAAGGAAAAATTTCGAAATCCAACGACATGAAGACGTAAAATAGCTAAATGTTATTGAGTCATTCGTAATAAACTCGGGATTAATAATCTGACAAACTGGCTTGTATTGACTATAACACACCGTATCTAAATATTACGTTGGAATGACATGATTTTCGGCAATTTATACAAGCACTCTAGTGGGTACTTTACTCCACGAATGGACTACGCAAGGTCGTTCGCCCCCATCATCAATTCAACCAACGGCCCTTTATCAAAATGTAAGTCACCAAACCAATACTTTACGAGTGGATATTTCGTAACTGCTTGAAACACTTTTTATCTTCTGATTCATTCGAAGGTAATAAAATTTTATTTGTCACACTTTTGACCATATCCATAAGGTAGATAGGGAAGTATTCGGGGAAATGGCTTCATATGAAACTCTAGCTTGTATTGCCTTCGGCGTGATTCCATTTCTACAGGCATGTTAGACTCTTGTACTTTGCTTGAATTAAATTTTTATGAATATCTAGGCGAATTGTTCTACGAACCCATGGCCACGTAAAGTACGGATGTGTGGCTTTATGACGTCACCAACTCACGCGCGGCTTTCTTCGAAACGCCATCTACAAAGCTCAATACAATGCACACTATAGGCACCTACATACACAGCGGCAGTAATAGGGGTGGCTATTTTACCGTGTGCGTAGAGTAATATCTGCAAGCTACATGTAAGGCATTGGAAAGGAAAACACAAAAACATCAGTTTCTTCTAGATGAGTGCGCTTTAATGTGGCTGACGTCACTTAACTAAAAAAAACAAACAAATGAACCCACGGAGCTAACATGCATAGTCTCTCCCTGCACATCCACGCAGCAATCACCTTAGTTTTTATGGAAGCGAGCGAAATGAACAATACAAAGGTCTCGAGCGATGTGAATTGCGCATGTAAATCGGATGTCCAAAGCGTGAAGTGACCCGTGACGAAGTTGATGTCTTCATCGAACGTGATGTTCCTAAATTGTCGAAGCGATGGCCGGAAAGTAATAATTTTGTCGTATTTTATGTATAAATCGATTAGTTGAATAAATAATTGAATACATGCGATTCCAGTATACTTATTATAGTTCAACAACTATTAAATCGACTGTGAACTAACACTACACGATTTTAAATCATCAACTCTTTGAAATATATATATTTTGAATACTTGATATTCCAGCATACTTATTGAGGTTTTGTATGTTTAAAATGCACGAAATTATTGCCAAAAATGTTGCATGTATTATGTAAAAAATGTAACAAACTCTTGCTACGGGTCACTCACGTCAGCGCTGACGACGAGATTGTGTGAGAGTGACGTGTGCTGCTCTTTTGAAAAAGACCGCCGAATGCGGTTGAAACTATAGTCGGATATTTCGGCTCAAAACAGACGTGAGTTTTTATTTTAAAATGTGTGAAAACCACGTTAATTTCCATAGTAAAACTCTTGCTACATTTATAAATTTAAAAACTTGTTACATAAACTTTGTAATTACATATATGAATAGCGACCTGAAAAACTTAATTCTGATTAAACTATTTACAAGTTTCATCATCATCATCTCAGCCATAAGAAGTCCACTGCTGGACATAGGCCTCCCCCATGGATTTCCAAAAAGACCGATTGGAAGCGGCTTGCATCCAGCGTCTTCCCGCCACTTGTATGAGGTCATCTGTATTTTTCATATATAAAATTGTAAGTTTATTATATAAAAAAATTGAAAAATAATCAACTTTTCAAATTTTTAACTGGCGACCTGAATCATTAAACTAAACTTACTACGGACTAAAACTTCCGTGAGTATTTTTCATTTATATTATTTAGTTAACCGAAAAAAAACCATCGTTCTTTTGTCCGATTAATATCGAGTTTTTTCCGGTTAACAAAATAATAGTCCTGAATCAAATTTGAAATGACTTTGCGGAGTAAAATAGGTAATAATAACATTTTAGGGGAGAAATGTTACAATCAAAATGAAATAGTCGACAATGTTGTGGTCAATAGGCAAAGATTCTACCTATTCGGCTAAGAAAATAAAAAATAAGTATACATCATTAAAAAAAAATATAGATTAATAAATTTACTAAAGTACTTAAAAGATTCGCGATACTTAATTAATGTAAATATATAAATTATCGCTCAAATGACGGATCCGTAGAGTACAGGCAAGGGCGTCGCCAAGGGGGGCAAGGGGGGCAGCTGCCCCCCCCCCCCTAGAGATTAAAAAAATGTAGCCAACTGCAAAGCAACCAAAGTCCTAAGGCCGTGCATGTTATGTAGACTTTATGGGATTTACTTCTAGTGCTTATTTTCTTTCGTTCTACTGTTTGCTTTTATAATTATGTATTGAAGTGACACATGATACATTTCAACCTGATTGGTCCAACAGAATAAGTATCTCTTAATCTTGCTTTCACCAGAACTTTTACATATTATGCCGGAGGCTGGAAGCTGGTGTTGATGAGACACATGCTGGTATCGGTCTAATTTATTGTAACAAATAAATATGCTTATATACTAAGTACTACGTGCGAGAGGCCTCCTATCTATATCACTCATACTCTTATTATCTACATATAATCACGCATCACGAACACTAAGCTATGTGGCTACACGTGGGCTACACATATCTTTGACCTTTCAAACACACCTAAACTTACTAAACCACAATCAATTCCTCATATTCCTCCAAAAATATACCTACATAGACAAGCCCTGGTTTCCCTAAACTATTCCTTTATATATATATTTAATTTTTATTTTATTTATAATTTATTTATATCAGAGAGGACAAATGACCAAAGGGTTAAGCGCCAGCCCTTCAGCACCTCGGTCAGCGGATTAGCATTGCTATCCAACGAGGCAATGTCGCCAGCCTTTTGGGAACGTTGCCTTGGGACTGTGACCTGAGTTCTGTTTTTTATCTGTAATACGTTTTTTATTTATAATAATATCTTTAGTTATTTAGGTCATTTATTGAAATGCATGCAAACATAATTATTTTAGCAAAAAAATTTGTGAAAATGAATTTTGTGTCAATAAACAAGTGATTTTATAATTTTTAATGACTATCTTTATTTTTCGCTTATTATGAATGCATACTGACTTCACCTGTAATTATTGTGACATTAAGATGTATTTTATTTGTATGATTTTTTATTGTCAATGTATAGATGTACACAGTGTAGGTGAATTTTATAAATAAATAAAATAAAATAATTAATTTTTAAACTTACCTGATCACCGACGATCCACGCAGGTGTAATAAGTTCCACTGATGGGCCAGTGGGCGTGGGTGGTTGAACCGCTACTAGAAATGGTGGGTGGTTGAACTGCTACCCTACCGCTACCGCTACCGCTAGAAATGGCTTCTGTTCGAACGATTAGTGTTATGATTTATTGGCAGTTATATAAATAACTGCCAATAAATCATAACACTAATCGTGCTAAGAGTATAAACTCTTAGCACGAAATTGGAATGGGTAATGCGAATTTCAATATGGGGAGATGGGTTTGAGAATCTTATTCATACCTTATACGAAGCCGACAAGACTTTTGAAAAATGTATTTCACAAAATCTATAGTTGTCTCGCCGCAGCCGGATGATGGCGCTTAGTTGTTCGCATATACAAAAAAAAAAAAAAAAATTAAAAAATGAAACAAGTTTCAAAACGTGTTTAAGTCCGTGTTTCTTGTCATAAATAATTATCTTGTGTTTGTATACAAGGTGAAAATTAATTTTCAGTAATTGTAGGTAAATTTGCCTACTTAGCATTTAGATGATTAGAGATGTGATTATATCGCCGAACACAATATTTATTTGTATAGAAAACGCGGCAAAATAGCCACGGGCAAGAAAAATGTGGAATGTTCTCTCTAAAGATTTCCCGCCGAGCTTCAACAAAGAGCGTTTAAAAAAGGGTATCTACAAGCACCTTTCCGGGCTACCAAAGCAACAGCGATGCCACTGATGTTGTAGTTGTTCATAAGCAACGGTTATCACTTACCATCAGGCGAGCAGTCTGGTTTTTTGCTGTTCTTTTTATACAAAAAAAATAGGGGCACAAAATTTCCGGTCAAAATTTTTCGTACGTAATTCAAACGAACTTCTTGCCACTTTCTCTGTTCGTGAATTTTAAAGGCTAGAGTATATATTGCTTCATCTTCCAAATCGTCGCATCAGACCATCAGGCAAATTGGTGATTGGTGTAGACCAGTGTTTCCCAAACATTGTTCTGCCATGGCCCGGTAAATTTCACAGTGCCCCTTCGTGACCCACTTAATACTTTTAAGCCCAAGCTGGTTCCATTAGGTAAAATAAATAATACACATTTATAAATAGTAAAAATGTTTTATTAATACCTACTGCATATTTTGGTATCGCCTATTTACTCTAGTGACTAAATTTTACTGCGAAGTATGGAGCTGCTGCTTATATTTTACGAAAGAGTCCAAGATCGCGGAAAATGACGAAAGTTTTATCCTAAGGTTTGGTTCCACTTCAATTCGGTTTTTATATTTATTTTTAAGGTAAACTAGTATTGAAAACCCAGCTTCACATTTAGGTATAAGTTGTGACAAAAGACATTAAAAAAGTTATTGCTTGATGAGTTAATTTTGTGTATTCTTGACGACAAGAAAACCAAAAATCTATCAATGGTCTTGTGTCAAATTATGCTATTATTAAACAAGGCGGGAATGTTGCGACCCGGTATTTTATTTTGATGGCCCGGTACCGGGTCGCGACCCGGCTAATGGGAAACGCTGGTGTAGACCTACTCGTATTTAGTAGATAAAACTACTTCTTAAGGTTTAAATCTTGCCTCTACATTGATGGATATGGAAATAACACGCGGCTCATTAAAATGTACAGGCATGCTCTACAATCGCTCTCGGCCAGTTATGAGGTATGGTCGATAGTTTAAGTAATGGTCGCAACAAAGTTGCAGGCACGGGGAGTTAGACTTATCACATTGTATCAATGCGGTTATTTTATAAATGTCTTACGTCTAAATCTAATCTAATACCTTTAAACGAGTAATTTTTGTATAATTATATATATGTATAACAGCTCCAACGATTTTAATGAATAAAAACTACGGGTCACTCACGTCTGTTTTGAGCCGAAATATCCGACTATAGTTTCAACCGCATTCGGCGGTCTTTTTCAAAGGAGCTATAACTATAGTCTAACTATAGTCGGATATTTCGGCTCAAAACAGACGTGAGTGACCCGTAGTGTTTATTTAAAAATGTGTGAAAACCACGTTAATTTCCATAGTAAGATTTTAATGAAATTTAGTTTGTAGGTAGACTAGGGGACGACTAGGTTTAATTTTTAGTGAACCGAGGTTTGCTCGTATTTTCAGTCATAAAAAATCCGAGTGGAGCTCGGTCGCCCAGGTACTTTACATAAATTTTTATCCTAGATAAGTTTTCTCGACTACTTCTGTACATATTAGTGTATCCTACTGGAAAAGAAAAACAAACAGTAAGACATTAAGACTTTTAGTTATAATCGCTTCGGCCGCGTACGTAACTACCTATAGTTTCGTAACTAGTTTCGAACTAAACAATTATTCTTGGTACGATCCGATTTAAAAAAAAACTTAAGGTGGTACGACACGAATGCGGCTGGAATTTCAAATTGCAAACAGTTTTCTTGTCCTTGTAGCCAATCAAGTATTTTTTGTTAATGATCTGACTGATCGGTAATGCCCTGCGCTCATCACTAAGAATTTACCCAGAAATTTTGCTGGAACATTACTCTTTAATACGTACCACAGTAACGATTACATACTGCTTTGAAATTGAAAAAATATTTTTGTTTGTAATGACTTAGGTACTTTCAAATTGCTCTTATAGAAATTTCATCATAATCGGTTCAGTAGTTCAGTTTTCTAAAACACAATTGCATATTTTAGAGTCAATTGTTTCAGTTTTTGAAACTATTATTATTTTCTTCTTTCTTTATCCCGAATAGTTCTCCATTTGACCACTAGCTTCCTTGATGGAAAAGGACGCTTTGGCCTACGATGAAACACTCAGACTTAAAAAAAACACTCTAGACTTGAAGACACAGGTTATTGTTTTCAGAAAGACTGAGCTGAGATTTTCCATTCCTAAGCGATTCAAATTACGAAGATGGATTACCTTTCATTTAACACTGTTGTGCAAAATGAAGGGAAATCTACTTAGCGAACATTATTCAAAGAGCATGCCTTATAGAAACTGGAGCTCAACGCCTGCGCTCCTATAGCTACATTAAAACGGTAAACAGCACAGACCTTGAGTGTAATGAAATAGTGGCCAAGAACGGGGACTAGCATGTAGTGGCAGAACCGGGTAATTCCTTGTCATTATGGTATTATTTATAACCAGCGCAGGCGCAAGCCAGCCGTTGCATGTTGTATGCCCGATCGGACATAGATTAGGAACTGTAGAGGCGATTCAAAGTTCTCATTAAAATAGTTATTTCTCGGTTAACGAATCCACTAGTTAGATCATGCTGAGATTTAATAGGTGACAAAGGAAACATTATGCTATTCTTATAGTCTCTGACATTAAACTTCATTCTCGTTGTATTTAAAGTCGCCATTCTGGGTTCCAATATCAATTTTGTTCGGTTGAGTGGAATTTGCGACAAAAATATTTTTCACCTCACAAGCTCGGAAAGATTCTGTTTGTCATTCGAAATCTGAGTGAAAAAGTGCATTTTGTCCGCTAGCGTGGAAAGAGTTTTTAAAATTTGAACCTTTCTATTCCATACTTTTCTATACCGCAAGTCCACTGAAAATGCATTAAATACTTATTTTACGTCAGTGCGCCAACCTCATTTCTTTGAATAATCGCACTGACCAGCCACAGGTGGCAGCACTGGACTAGCGTTTTCCTCGCTGTAGTGAGGTGAAAAAATTTGTGTTTCACTCGGCAGCAAAGTTATTTTGCATCTCGTACTTTTGAAACCCTCGCTACGCTCAGGATTCAATACAAGTACTCGCCCCAAAAACCAACTTTGCAGCCTTGCATAACAAATAACTATTTTTACCTTATGTAATTAATGACGTTTAAATAAACATCAACTACGAACAAAAATACTATCGACAAATATATTCTACTTTGACACTTTTACTGAAAATTCGATCTTATTTTTATGGATAATAGTTTGAAAATGCAACAACCTTAGATAAATCAGGGGTTGCACCATATTTTATATTTTTTTAATTCTTTTTTCAAAAACATAACTCAAGTTCAAAATCTTGAATGTAACGGTAATTATTTTGTATGTCCTTATACTTACTTCATGCTTGCATTTCGTTTGTACTTTATCGTGTTCCCAACAAGGAATCTTAGTATAGAGCTGTTAATGTAAAGCTTTATAATTTATTTACACGAAAAAGTTATAATTATTATAATCAGGAACTTCTGTGAGGCTCCTAGACTATAGGTAAATATAAGTACGATTCCAGTTGTTCCCGTCGAAGCAGCGCCGGCGGCGGTACCTGTTCCGCTGTTCCCTATAGAGCAGTCATACGTCATTGGGCCGACTCAAAAATTATTCCAACATTAAATAATAAATCATAGTAAACCGGTAATTAAGTCAGTCATAACCAGAACTCAAAAATAAAAAGAGTTTATAATTTTTTCACATTAAATAGCCATTTCGGGCGTAGCGCTCCGTCTAAATGATCATCGATAAAACATTTTTTGTTGGCGTTGTTTTACTTTCTTTTCTGTTGTGATTGTTTGAGATTTAAAGCTTGGATTTTGTGTTTCAAATTCCATGTTATCATTTTTATGGTTCCGTAGTAAACAATGAACCCTTATAGTTTCGCCATGTATGTCTGTCCGTGGTTTTGTTAAAGACAATTAGAAAACTGTAATTTGCGTGGATATATAAAGTACAATACATAATGAAATCTTAATTTTCAGTTACGTTTCCTACAAGTAAAGTGGGGTTGGATTATTTTTTCTTATATGACCTCATGTAAGTGGCGGGAAAACGCTGGATGCAAGCCAATCCAATTCCAATCGGTCTTTTTTGGAAGTCAATGGGAGGCCGAAGTCCAGCAATGGACTTCTTAAGGCTGAGATGATGATGATGATCTATCCCATTGTTATGGAGTGTTGTTAGATAGGTATTGGAACGAAGTTCCTTATCGCGCGTTTTTTGCTATAGTTGCTATAGAAACACGCGCACGCCGTGCGGCGTGCGCGTGTTTCTCTGTCTGTCTCTCTCTCTCTCATAGAAAGCAAGCCAGTTATTTTCGTTTCGTCTTTCTATTTTGCATTGAACAGTGTGGTGTTGCGACGATTATTTTTGTTGAGTGTATACTTACAGGTTTTTTGGAGCTTCGTTCCATCCGGGTGTCCCCTGACACCTCTCAAGTTTTTTATCAATGAAGATAATAATAATACATAGATGGGTTTTCCCCGGCTCTGTGTGTCAATTCTCATGTAAGGTAATCGCCAGATTCATCTTCATTCGAAGTCCAACGTTATTAGATGCGAATTGTGACTTGTGAACAGTGACACTGCCAATCTGTGTGTTTAGAAAGTGCAAAACCAAGATATTTACCAATAAGGCCAAGATAGTAAAAGACCATGGATGTGGTCTTATCCTCGAAAGTTCTGAGAATTGAGATTTGCCATGCTGTTACTTCATATTCAATGAGTATAACCTATCTACAGATAAAATCTTATTAGGTAATATAAAAATACTAGGAGTGTGCGAAGTCTAGGCATTTTGTTCGATTAGCCGGCGTCAAATCCAACTATTTACCACGATAGATCTATTTCTAAATATACCCATTCCAGCTATAAAATGAAAGTTAATAAAATGTTTGTAAATAAATTCTTCCAAACAAAAGAATATTTTTTGAAATCTGTCTATAAATGACGAAGTTTTATGGTAAAAAACATAAAAGTAAAAAAAAGGAACAGCTGAATTGTAAAAGTTTTTTTTGAAGTCGGTAAAAATCCAGAATGTTCAATACCTAGTAATTTTATAAATAGGTATATTTTTAACTCCAACCCATATAGGTGTTACAAGATTGACGTGTGTGTGTGTGTAGTTGTGTATCTATGTGTCTGACTGTAGCATCGTAGCTCTCGGTCAAAATCGGTTCAGCTGTATTTTTTCGGGGTTTTTGAGTTTTGTAAACTTATACTTGATACGTATTTGTCAACCTATTTGTGCAATTTTCTGATACTAGAAGTAAATGGTTTATCATATTACTTTCAGAAATGAAGGCCTGTAAAGGACGAAATTTGGCGAAATTTCTTTCTTTACAATAAATGATGTAACCTTAGATTATATATTGTCTAGATGCCTAGTAAGCGCTCAGTAAAAACTTCCACTAAAAAGGCACTGATATTGACATCTCCGATCGACCCCCCTCCCGGCCCCCGCCAAATGCCAATCAGTCATTCAGGAGCGCTCGCCGAGTGATGACATTACGAATATAAATGTTTTAGTAAAAAAATATCAGTTTGTGATGTAAGAAACATACAGGAAAAAAAGAAAAGTGTGTAAACATCACATTTCTTAAGTAAATATTCAATTTTCTGATGTATTTCATAGCAAAATGACAAACCGAAATTTAAAATGAATTAAAAAATATTGAAATATAGCGCCATAATGCTTGGTGTTGCCAAGGGTATAAAATATATTTACCAATGATACGCTTTGTTTTTGGCCAAAAATGGAAAAGTGACGAAAAAGTTTTATTAGGTACCTATTGACTCTTAGTCTTAAGCACTTTCTGTTTCATATGATGACGAGGATCTGACGAAGGTATCAGATGATTGCCACTGGAACACCCTGATGGAAAGGACTAAGACAGTCCAGTTTGGGCTCGTTTGCTTTGGTGTCTTAAGCACTTTCTGCTTCATATGGTGACGAGGGTCTGACGAAGGTATCAGATGATTGCCACTGGAACACCCTGGTGGAAAGGACTAAGATAGTCCAGTTTGGGCTCGTTTGCTTTGGTTTCTTAAGCACTTTCTGCTTCATATGATGACGAGGGTCTGACGATGGTATCAGATGATTTCCACTGGAATACCCTGGTGGAAAGGACTAAGACAGTCCAGTTTGGGCTCGTATACTTTGGTTTCTTAAGCACTTTCTGCTTCATATGATGACGAGGGTCTGACGAAGGTATCAGATGATTGCCAATGGAACACCCTGATGGAAAGGTCTAACACAGCGCAGTTTGGGCTTGTTTGCTTTGGTGTCTTAAGCACTTTCTGCTTCATATGATGACGAGGGTCTGACGAAGGTATCAGATGATTTCCACTGGAACACCCTGGTGGAAAGGACTAAGATAGTCCAGTTTGGACTCGTTTGCTTTGGTGTCTTAAGCACTTTCTGCTTCATATGATGACGAGGGTCTGACGAAGGTATCAGATGATTGCCACTGGAACACCCTGGTGGAAAGGACTAAGACAGTCCAGTTTGGGCTGGTTTGTTATGGTGTCTTGAGCACTTTCTGCTACATATGATGACGAGGGTCTGACGAAGGTATCAGATGATTTTCACTGGAACACCCTGGTGGAAAGGACTAAAACAGTCTAGTTTGGGCTCGTTTGCTTTGGTGTCTTAAGCACTTTCTGCTTCATATGATGACGAGGGTCTGACGAAGGTATCAGATGATTGCCACTGGAACACCCTGGTGGAAAGGACTAAGACAGTCCAGTTTGGGCTGGTTTGTTATGGTGTCTTGAGCACTTTCTGCTACATATGATGACGAGGGTCTGACGAAGGTATCAGATGATTTTCACTGGAACACCCTGGTGGAAAGGACTAACACAGTCCAGTTTGGGCTCGTTTGTTTTGGTATCTTAAGCACTTTCTGCTTTATATAATGATGAGGGTCTGATGAAGGTATCAGATGATTGCCACTGGAACACCCTGGTGGAAAGGACTAAGACAGTCCAGTTTGGGCTGGTTTGTTATGGTGTCTTGAGCACTTTCTGCTACATATGATGACGAGAGTCTGACAAATGTATCAGATGATTGGCACTGGAACACACTGGTGGAAATTACTAAGACAGTCCCGTTTAGGCTCGTTTGCTTTGGTATCTTGAGCACTTTTTACTGCATAAACATAATTAAGTAATAACGCTTAAAAAAATGTATTTACAGTGTGCTGGTTTTCAGAACAAGGTTTACGGTGCAATTTAAAAGAAAAACAAATAATATCAGAAACATACCACAAATTTCTTATGTTTAAAATAATGACGAACCTGATTGGAAAACTATTCAATTTTGATGAAACTGAACATGCCGCCATCACGAAAATAATATTGTCAAGGTGACGGTAGAGGGGCACTTAAAATAAATAAAAATATTAAAATAAAAACAACTGCGTCAATATCTGCCATCTTTATTAAATTCATTGCAGAACTAAAAAGATAGAAACAAGATTTCAAATTGAATATTTTATCCTGGTTTACATTACGGTAAATTCAGTTAAGCTCAGCCAAAAAGCCCGCCCCGAACTTTACCAGGCGCAAAAGTACCCATGACTCTAGCTGCGTTACCGCGTTGAATAGCGATGGACAACCTTTGCACCAGGTAGGAGCCGGAGCGGGGGTCACTACACTTTTCCCGTATCCGGCGCCCTAACTCGTGAATTAAACTTTTGGCTTCAGGGCCCCAGCTACCCATGGTCTCGACAGCAATGGGTACAAAATCATACCTCACCTCCAAAGCCGCATACTTCTGGCGTTTTTTATTCGCAGCATCCTCAACAGCCGCCCCCGATGCGTGGACCGAGCGACACAAGTGACAGGCGGCGAAAATGTTAACGCACGTGGCGTCCCATTTTTTTCCATTTTTGGTTTTGAATAATCTTAGTTGATAGTGTTCACAAACGCAGTCGGAGGCATCTGCTCACTCCGAGTTGCTCTACCTATATCACCAACCAAATTATGAGAAGTGAGCGTGTTATGCCTCCGTTATGCGTCCGACAGCGTTGGCAACGCTGTCGGAACGCTGAAAATAAAATATTCAAATTAAAATCTTGTTTCTATCTTTTTAGTTCTGCAATGAATTTAATAAAGATGGCAGATATTGACGCAGTCGTTTTTTAAATATTTTTATTTATTTTAAGTGACCCTCTACCGTCACCTTGACAATATTATTTCCGTGATAGCGGCCATATGCATGTTTAGTTTCATCAAAATTGAATAGTTTTCCAATCAGATTCGTCATTATTTTTAACATAAGAAATTTGTGGTATGCAAATTCTAATACAAATTCAAATAATTTTATTGCAGTTACATTAGGTACTAGGTACATTAAAGATCTTAATATCGAATTATAACAATTCTAGATTTTCCCTATACAAACTTGCCTCTCCAACAGGCATGCAATACTGGAAGTGTGCTCACCGAGTAATTTTAAAAATTGACATTAAAAAAAAAAAAAAATTACAGAAAAATTAAATCAAAATATGAAGTTATAATTTTAATTATACAATGTCAAATTACAATATTAAATTTAATCCATGACAAGTTATGATTACAATGTCAATTTAATCCATGTCAAGTTATAATTACAATTGATAAATAATTGATAAATTCGTTTATTGAGATAAAAACGGAAAAAGACCAATTACAATTATCTCACAATATTCAAAAATTATTCTTAAACAATGTCTTAAACAAATGTCTGAGGATTACAAAATATTCATTATATAAATACAATATCATTTAAACAATGTTAAATTTAATCCATGTCAAGATTCTCATTATGTCAAATTTCAATCAAATGTATACATGTTAAATTACATATGGCAATGTCAATGAAATCTTATATAATCATAAAGAATATGTTTCTGATATTATTTGTTTTTCTTTCAAATGGCACCGTAAACCTTGTTCTGAAAACCAGCACACTGTAAATACAATATTTGAAGCGTAATTATTTACTTAATAAAAAAAGTGCTCAAGATACCAAAGCAAACGAGCCCAAACGGGACTGTCTTAGTAATTTCCACCAGGGTGTTCCAGTGCCAATCATCTGATACCTTCGTCAGACCCTCGTCATCATATGAAGCAAAAAGTGCTTAAGCCACCAAAGCAAACAAGCCCAAACTGGACTGTGTTAGTCTTTTCCATCAGGGTGTTCCATTGGCAATCATCTGATACCTTCGTCAGACCCTCGTCATCATATGAAGCAGAAAGTGCTTAAGAAACCAAAGCAAACGAGCCCAAACTAGACTGTCGTAGTCCTTTCCACCAGGGTGTTCCAGTGGAAATCATCTGATACCTTCATCAGACCCTCGTCATCATTTGAAGCAGAAAGTGCTTAAGACACCAAAGTGTGTGCTTAAGTGCTTAAGAAATCAAAGCAAACGAGCCCAAACTAGACTGTCGTAGTCCTTTCCACCAGGGTGTTCCAGGGGAAATCATTTGATACCTTCGTCAGACCCTCGTCATCATTTGAAGCAGAAAGTGCTTAAGACACCAAAGCAAACGAGCCCAAACTGGACTATCTTAGTCCTTTCCACCAGGGTGTTCCAGTGGCAATCATCTGATACCTTCGTCAGACCCTCGTCATCATATGAAGCAGAAAGTGCTTAAGCCACCAAAGCAAACGAGCCCAAACTGGACTGTCTTAGTCCTTTCCACCAGGGTGTTCCAGTGGCAATCATCTGATACCTTCGTCAGACCCTCGTCATCATACGAAGCAGAAAGTGCTTAAGACACCAAAGCAAATGAGCCCAAACTGGACTGTGTTAGTCCTTTCCATCAGGGTGTTCCATTGGCAATCATCTGATACCTTCGTCAGACTCTCGTCATCATATGAAGCAGAAAGTGCTTAAGATACCAAAGTAAACGAGCCCAAACTGGACTGTCTTAGCCCTTTCCACCAGGGTGTTCCAGTGGAAATCATCTGATACCTTCATCAGACCCTCGTCATCATTTGAAGCAGAAAGTGCTTAAGACACCAAAGCAAACGAGCCCAAACTGGACTATCTTAGTCCTTTCCACCAGGGTGTTCCAGTGGCAATCATCTGATACCTTTCAGGGGAAATCATTTGATACCTTCGTCAGACCCTCGTCATCATATGAAGCAGAAAGTGCTTAAGAAACCAAAGCAAACGAGCCCAAACTAGACTGTCGTAGTCCTTTCCACCAGGGTGTTCCAGGGGAAATCATTTGATACCTTCGTCAGACCCTCGTCATCATTTGAAGCAGAAAGTGCTTAAGACACCAAAGCAAACGAGCCCAAACTGGACTATCTTAGTCCTTTCCACCAGGTTGTTCCAGTGGCAATCATCTGATACCTTCGTCAGACTCTCGTCATCATATGAAACAGAAAGTGCTTAAGATACCGAAGTAAACGAGCCCAAACTGGACTGTCTTAGTCCTTTCCACCAGGGTGTTCCAGTGGCAATCATCTGATACCTTCGTCAGACCCTCGTCATCATATGAAGCAGAAAGTGCTTAAGACACCAAAGCAAACGAGCCCAAATTGGACTGTCTTAGTCCTTTCCATCAGGGTGTTCCAGTGGCAATCATCTGATACCTTCGTCAGATATCATCTGAAACAGAAAGTGCTTAAGACACCAAAGCAAACGAGCCTAATTTGGACTTTCATGCTTTAAACAGTAATGTTAGGTTTAAATTTCCGGTTGAATAATATCGACCCCAAATATTTTTTTGTCTCTATGTTTTGGGGAAATATCTATGCACTGGTATCACAAGCATCGTGCACACAAATGTAAACGGTGTAAGCAATACACCCTCGATAGGCGGCTCACTCACACACGTAAAACGTTTTTGCTTCAAATTGAACGATGCGCCTAGTATTTGAACACGGAATCTAGAGGTATATAATCTAAGGATGTAACGTTATTTTTGAACGCACTAATAAATCAACGTCGTTCGGGCCGTTTTGTAATCCGCCGAATATTCACTGACCGAGTTTCGGCCAATAATTTAATAATCCGAACTACACGCTCAATTTGAATATTTCGATACGGTTTCAGTAACTCGTACGTTTCAAGTTTCGCTCAACTTACCTTTTGAGTGTGCGTAATAACATAATTATTTATAGTAACATATAAACATAAATACACTCGAAAAACATAACCCTGCTTCTTGCGTAGAAGTAAATGATACTGAGAAACAAGACCACTTCATTTTCCAACAATATCACGAAGAATTTGTTGATCGGCCACTTTCCAGCTACTTACCCACGTCAAGAACGAAGCATCTCGCACAAATGGCGATTATTTATCGGCAAACAGTGGCTCGAAACAATGTACTGTAAGGAGCAGAGTCGTTAATTACAAACAAACATGCGCAGTAATGTTATGTATGACGATGCTATGTTAGGACGGGAGCCCGATGGGCAGATCTGTAGGAGTGTTAACATGCGGATAAATTATGACTTTGTTAAGGCAGATATTGCAACGGTGGTGCTTTAATATGCCAATACCCCTGATCAGTTAACGAAATATTTTTTTTACCTCACAAGCTCGGAAAGATTCTGTTTGTCATTAGAAATCTGAGCGGAAAAGTGCATTTTGTCCGCTAGCGTGGAAAGAGTTTTTAAAATTCGAACCTTTCTATTCCATACTTTTCTATACCGCAAGTCCACTGAAAATGCATTAAATAGGTACTTATTTCATGTCAGTGCGCCAACCTCATTTCTTTGAATAATCGCACTGACCAGCCACAGGTGGCAGCACTGGACTAGCGTTTTCCTCGCTGTAGTGAGGTGAAAAATTTTATGTTTCACTCGGCAGCAAAGTTATTTTGCATCTCGTACTTTTGAAACCCTCGCTTCGCTCGTGGTTCAATCCTAGAATCCTTCGCTTGCTCGGGTTTCAATACAAGTAAGTACTCGCCCCAAAAACCAACTTTGCAGCCTTGCATAACAAATAACTATTGAAGCATTTTTTTTATTTGAAGTAATATATATGTTTGATGGTAAGTAGCGGCGTGGCTGAGGAGAGAGGGAGAGGGAGCTCGTCGACCTATTCGTCCGACATCCGTCCATCTCGTGGCTGGTCCTCAGAATACAGAAAAATAATTCTGAGGTGTAGGAATTATTTACCCGTTGCTGTGGTAAATCGTGGAGATAAAAATATAAAAAAATTATTAAATATAAAATTTTTACTTTCTTAAACGGATATCATTATTTTTTCTGTTCTCTTGACTTACTGTTCGGATTAATTGGTTAAATAAATTATTTTGTATTTGTATCTTATTACGTTAGCTTAGAATATTACACATTACCTCACTTTTATAAGCCATACTTCATTAAATTCAAAATTTTAACAGTGACATCTATTTATATTGGAATTATGTAAATTCGTTAGGAAATATCAAGATTTATTAAAAAAAATTGCAGACGGACCGCGTAAAATTAGACCCCAACATGAACATAAATTAGTAATACCAAGGTCAAATCTAGCAATGCATAGTTTTAGCCCTAATTCTATGGCAGTAAAAATATATAACAAGCTACCGAATTGCTTAAAAGATATAGACACAGATGAAAGCTTTATTTTGAATTTGAAAGATCTCCTAGAAGCTAACAGTTATTATAATCTTGACGAATTTTTTAAGGATAACTTTGACGAAATTAAAATTAAAATAGAACGTTCCGACTCAAGTGTTGCCATGCCCCTATAGGGCCATATGTATTCCCTAAATAAACATGTGTTATTATAAGACCTGCATGTACCTACATATGACGCAATAAATGATATGAATATGAATATGAATTATACTTTTTTGTTTTGCTTGTGCATGCAAAACAAGAAAAGTATAATATTCTAAGCTAACGTAATAAGATACAATTACAAAATATTTTTTTTGACAAGAATAAATCGCACATACGTAATAAATATGAGCCCATTGGTTCTGAACTAGTATATTACACTGAATAAATAGCCTCTCCTTTGTGGTGCACAGTATATGTCAAATTTGAGTTTTAAGTTAAAGGAAAAAATATTCGGGCTGGTCTTCCTATGCTGCGCTTGCCGGTGCGTGGTCTCCACTCGAGAACCTTTCTGTCCAATCAGCCACCTCAACTTGCCTATAAACAGAAAATTTGTACTAAAACTTTCGTTAAGTATTCATTTATATGATTAATATCGTAAGCTTTTCCGGTTAATTAAATGATATAGATAAATTTGTGTTATTATTTTCAAAAACACACGTATATTTTATACTTTTCTAAGCTCTTGAACTAATATAACATCTCAGTCGGCTTCTGTATGAAGCTGAAAGGATCATTGTTCAATGAGCCGGAACGCCGCCGCTCATGTGTTGTGTTAGTTCAACTCAGGATGCCTAGGTATACTTTTTTTTTTATCAGCCCTGTTTGTACAAACTGTCCCACTGCTGGGAACGGGCCATCTTCTCATTGTGAGAAGGGTTAGGCCATAGTCTGCCGCGCTGGCCAAGTGCGGGTTGGCAGACTTCACACATCTTCAAGATCATTGAGAACTCTCAGACATGTAGGTTTCCTCACGATGTTTTCCTTCACCGTTTGAAGTTGGCGGCAATCAACAAAACGCACATAACTTTGAAAAGACAGAGGTGCGTGCCTTGGGATTCGAACCCAGGACCTGCGGATCTCAAGTCAGACGGTCTCCCGACTAGGCTGCCGGAAACTTCGCCTTCGCCTATACCTACTAAATTTAATATTGTACAGAACAATTATCCACCTACTTTGTTATGGAGCTAGAGTCTGTTCAGTTAGAAAATTAATGCGGCATTGAGAGCGCTGGAGTGCTTATTTCATTATTTTGGTCAGTCGAGACCACAGAATACTATAGTAGTAAGTATGTGATTCGGGACTTTAGTTTCTCTTTTTTGCCTTGATAGAGCCCATAAGTAAACATACTTTAAATTTAAAGAATCTTGTTTTAGTGCAATTGTGTTTTTTTAAAGCTGCGGTCTAAGATTGGTATGTATTGTTGAATGTTAATTTTAAGGTAAAAGAACTCATTTTGAATTAAAATGGGTAGCCATCTAAACTTATTTTTGTAACCAGGAAAGGCTTTATATAAATGGCCAAGTGCGTGTCGTGCCACGCGCAATGGGTTCCGTAGTTACATATCATAATTTATGTGACCTTAAAACAGGGTCTCTTGTTTGATACTACGTGCATATGAATTAACTTATGTTAATTTAAATGAGATATTCATATTTGACTTGTCTATGTATAACTCGTAGGAAGATCAGCAAAAGATGGACAGATGTCCTCATACAAGTGCCAGGAAAACGCTGGATGCAAACCACTTCCAATCGGTCTTTTTAAAAATCCATGGAGGAAGGAGTACAATGTCCAGCAGTGGACTTCTTATGACTGAGATGATGATGATGATTATGACTATAACTCGATAACTTGTAAAGCCGACTTAGCCGTGATAGTTTTCCTCTTAATTTCATCATGTATTCTACTAGCATGAATTTAACAAAAATTCCCTTTCAAAGCTTAATATTTCGCAAACAGACCCCTAAATTGTAGAACAATTTTCGCATACCTCCAAAGTTTTTTGATTAGCTATCCAACGATACCCCACACGATGGGGTAGATGAGAAAAAATAATTCTTTCCTATTTTACGTGTAGGTGACGTCCTACGTCCTACCCCATTTTTTTTCAAAATTGTATGCTATGACTCTCTCAGCATTATTATTATGCATATCTATACCAACATACAGCTTTCTAGTACTTATAGTTTTAGAGCAAAGCCGCGGATGGTCAGACAGACGGACATGGCGAAATTAAAAGGGTTCCTTCCTTACTACGAAACTCTAAGAACAGAAAATACAAAAGTATTATGTAAATATGGTGGTTAACGTTCTAGCTCAAGCATTAACGTTCGTCAAACGTTAAATTCCGTAAAACCGTGTATTTTTTAAAACAAAGACCTTTATACCTTTATATGTCATATAACTGTAACAAAAATGTTTCAGCTGTGTGGTTGTTTGTATGTACTTTCCAAGGTCTTACTAGATTATGATATAGATTAGGATAATGGCCGTGGCAAGAATAATAAGTAAAATTTATTAACAAAAATTTAACCCACGACATTAACAAATAAATATCGTAAGGAAATCTTTAACATCAAAATCGGAGCAGCCGTTGAGATTTCTGAATATAATATTGAAAAAAGTCTATTTCATAATAAGTTTACCAGAAAATAACATTTACTTTCCTTCTTGGGTAGTCTGATATTTACATTTCAATAAGTCAAAATCCAGTCCAAGTGCATTAATATTCTTAGCATACCTAAACAAGTTAACAAGTATTTTATGTCACATGCAGCGCTCACATTTCAAATACAATTTAATCGCCGTCACCTTTGTGCCACAAATCCCTTGTAGGCTTGTTCCATAAATCGGGAAGGACAGAGTTTCTCAGAAGCTATTTTCTGTTTTACACTGTGGCTATAAACATCTGACATGTGACATTGGAGATCAAGGGACTACCTAGACACTGACTTTGTTCGGTTAGAGCGGTGCCAAAGAAGAAGTTAGATAAAGTTAATTCATAACATTTATCAAACTATTTATTTTACAAAATTGTATTGAGATTTGATGCAATTTGGAAAATGCTTCACCAGAAAATGCAAAATTAGTACCTAATGACATAGACAACCGGGTGGTTGTCTATGTCATTAGGTACATATAGATAGAAAAAAAAAAAGTTGTTTGATGTCGTCTTATTACGCTTTAGCCGAGAATCCTAATTCAATTGAACTAATTCTGTACCTGCAAGAATGAGGACCACTGCTTGCAGGCCCTTGTTATTGTTGTATTTAACATAGTGTTGCCAGAAACTCAGCCTTTTAAAGCTTTTAAAACACTCGACTTTTTTAACGCGTCATGACTGGACCAGTCTTTTACTCTTGTGTATTGAAGTCATAAGACTAAAACTGAACACTAATTTCGGTCATAGCCTTATAATGCCAAGCCTGAGAGTCAAGCGTAAAATTTAAAACAACGCGCTTTTACCCCTCTGAAATAGCGAATCATGAGATGAGTATAGTTACCGATATTGTCACAAACAGCAATTGAATTAGCTTATATTTTATAAATAGGACATGCTACAGTAATAAAGTACAAATAATGTAATAAAATCCATTGAAACCTCGACGCTTAAGACGCTTGAGACGCGTGTATTGAAAATCAAGCACGATTCAAGCGTGAGTCTTCATTTTAGACTCTTAATTTTTTTACATCTCCCACAAAAGGAATTAATTAGCTTGCTCCGTAATACCTACTTAAGTTGGAAATTAAAATCAAAAACAATATACGTTTGAAGTAACCAAGCTTATCGATGTTGAAGTAATGAGTAATAGTTTTAGGTTTAATCCAGTAGCTGCAGTTTATATCGCAAGCATCCGAAAAATTAAATCAAATTTTTGGATAACAAAAATAATTGTTTTTTTTTCTATCCAAAAACTTCAGTTCACTCGTCCTCAGGACTATTTCGTCTCCGTCGCACAACACGCCAACCGTTTGAGCACGCAAATCTGTCAGTTGTCCGGAGGTCTTTACATCCGATGTAATGGCTTTGTTTTACTACCGAACCCTCGTCCAGCTTTACTGTGCATAAAGATAAAGATAATTTATTTGCATACAACACGAGAATTTTATACAACAAGTGCATAAAAGATGTTACACTAAATTTAGTCGCTTAAAATCATGTTGTGCCGATTAGGCGTACAAATGTCAGGTAGACAGCATCATGCACATGCGAAAAATTATAAAATAATAATAATTATTATTTGTTATTAGATTAATACACAAACCAAAAATATCTATAATATGACAAAGCAGAAGCAATAAAAGATACACATAATGTCAAATAAAATTAAAATTTGTCATTTAAAAAATCATTGATAGAATAATAACACTTCTGCAATAACAATGCCTTCAACTTTTTTCTAAATAAATTACTATTCTGGTCTCTTATTGACTTAGGAATCTTATTGTAGATTTTAGGACCCATACATACGATGCATCTGCAACAGGATCGTTCAGATCACTGGATCTTTATAGCCGCTGTCACCTTGCGAGTGATTAAATCACTTCCTTTTGTGTGAGAGTGATTTTGTTTTACGTGGCTTAGCTTTGAGTGCTGTCTAAGCGGCTACAAGATGAAATTTTGTAGTTTTACGACTGATTTGAGTAAATACACATTTAGAAAAGGTGCCGACAATGTAAAATTGATCAATTGTGAGACTTAATAGGTTAGAAATTATTAAGGGATTGGGTAAATATATTATTATTTAAGACCTATTTATTGTACCTATGTCTTAGCAAATAAATCAATTTGAATTTGAATTTGAAGATAGCTTCCGAAAGAATTAACTGATATTTTGCTGAAGAAAAGAAAAGTGCTGAAAATGGGAGTAAAGCCTAACGTCACACACAACAAATATAAATTTGTCATTTATAGCTTGGCCAGGTAACTATTACATTTGAATATTATGAAAACCTCAGACTAAAAACTGTTTTATCTAAAATAAAAACAAAACAATTCATAGACATAGAATTGATTATGACTATACAGGTACAATGAGTTATATTAATATTTATTTTACTTTAATGTTGATAAGACATAAACAAACAGAATCTCTGATATTAGCATAACGAAAAGTCAACAATATCAATAAAAAACCTTCAATGACATCGATTGTGTAAATATTGACTGTTCATTTCGTAGTCTCTCAAAGCCTAAAAAAATCTCACAGAACTTTCAAGAACAAACATCATTAGAACTTAGGCGAAAATATTGACTCACGTAATGAATTTATTATCAGATGAAATCGGTCCACAAACAAAGAGAAACATTATCAGCGCTCAATATTATCTGTGATTTCGTGACACTAACAGGCATTCATTGACCCGCGATAATCCGGCTTCTGTATAATCTGGAACCCAAAAATCTATAAAAATACAAAGTAATTAATAACAGAACATTAAAAAACTAATTTTCAAATTAATATAACTATCGTCTTAATCACTACCTTAGCCATAAGAACTCCACTGATAGGTATAGGTTTCCGTCATGAATTTCTAAAACGAGTGGTAGGAAGTGGTTACTTTTAATGCCTTCTTGACACTTGTAGTTCTTGACACTATGTTCTCTATTAATTGTTCACCGTGTGGTTGGTTGTCTTACAGAGCACTTGCTGAAGAATGGTCTTCACTTGAGAGCTTTTTTGTCCTAATTTGTTGGTCATCAGTTCTGCGTACTTTAACCTACTAACTTCGCCATGCTATAATATAATATGTGACATTTGCTTATCTTTCCATAGCTTGTAATTATATCATAGTTTTAATCGTAATATGTACTAGGAAATATGTACTTTTATTGTTGTGTTATCGATCTCTATCCCTTTTACCTTGTTTAATTTACTAAGTCTCATTTATTATGCTGTAGGTACATACAGATTTAATTTTATATATTTTTCAGTAATTTGATGTAATTTGTCATATTACTAAATACCCTGTTTCATAAAAGTTCTGGACTACAAATATGACAAACCTATAGTCTGATAAATTTGATCATCCGACACCTCGCCAAATATTACCGCATGTCCGGATTACCGCGTGTCTACTGGTATCTTTATTCTATCTCCGGGCCGGATCTGGTTCATAATCATCCACTGTTTTGATGATAATATCAGATTGCTGCCAGCTGTTTAGTAGTATTGGCTTGCATAAAAGAGTTCCATTAGCGTTTTAATGATATTTGTTGCGATCTTTTTGAAATACGTGACTAAAATATTCCATCAGATTTGAGAACTGGTATCATTATTTGAGCAAGTGACATTTCATTCTGTCAGTTTACTCCGTGTAATTAAAAAAACAAGTATAGGCATGTTATTGTTTTTATTTTTTGAACATAAAATTTAAAATAAGTGCTGGAAACCATACAAAAATACTTCTAAGAAAACATCAAACATAGATCCAAAACAAATTAATGAATCTTAAACAAATGCTTTTCTAGTGCTTCTGCAAATGTAAATTGACAAAGCGAAACCACAGCCCTTTTCATATTATATTTTTCGTAGAAATCGTTAGCAAGACTTATTGTACTCACCAAGTGGAAAACAATTTAAATGAGATAATTATAAAATGAGTAACATAAAGAAACTTATTTTTTTACACTTTTTTAAAACATAACAATATTTTAATAATTCATTATCATCATCTCAACCCACGAAGTTCACTGCTGACTCCAGATAATAGATATCCAGTATTCGACCGGCCTCATGGTCAGTGGTAGGAAGTTTGCCTTCTGAGCTGTAGGTCGTGGGTTCAATCCCCACCCAGGGCAAACATTTGTGTAATGACCATGGATGTTTGTTCTGTGTCTGGGTGTTTACATGTATCATAAGTTTGTATAAAAAAAAAAGTATATAATTATGTATTCTATGAGTCATCGTCCCCATAGTACAAGCTTTGCTTAGCTTGGAGCTAGATGGCGTTGTATAAAAATGTCCTCTAATATTTATTTATTAAATAAGAACTGAAACATACGACATTAAAATATGCAACTCGTTTACTTGAATGACATTTTTCCAGTTATTTTGTTATAAAAATCAAAGCACCGATTTTGTTAGAATTTATATGAGACCACCTCTGAAGATGACCTATCAAACAAAAAAAATACCATCAAAATTAATGCATAATTGACGAAGGAATCGCTAAACAAACATACAAAAAAAAACATATAGTCGAATTGAGAACCTCCTCCTTTTTGGAAGTCGGTTAAAAAGTGCTGTTCATGCGCGGTCTGCATCAATCACCATAGCCAGTCGTATGAGGTGACCATACACCATGTGGCTGGTATATTGGCTTGCTGATATGTTGACGCTTTCAGAAGTTACTGCATCTATAACATCGGCATAACTAGTTGACTAAAATCAGAATTAAATATACTTTGGTAAACCTACATTGGTTTGCCGTTATATACTCTGTTAACTTCTAGTTCTATCGTGGAAAAAATGAGGATAGGTTTGGTACGATTTATGTACCTATGATTATTTTTGAGCCCAGTTTGCTTCTATTAATATTGAAATTGAAGAACTAAATTGGGTAAAACATATATATATATATATAGTATTTTACTCGCCGCATCACACAATTTCCATCCGTGACTACGAAGTCCTTTTTAAGATGCTTGAACTTTACAAGAGGCATCTTCCACATATAAATGTCTCTCGTACAAATGTTTTGTATGTTATTTAAACAGAATAATTTGTTTTCAGGTATAGATTTTCCTCATGTAAACCATAATAAATTTCGAGCTGATTGTCATAAACAGAATATAGACCAGAAGACTGGCAAAAAACAAAAAATCCCGCCAAAAAAGTCAAAACCGATTTTGAAGAAATATTTCTAAAAACACTATCGAAGCCTTCTTTAAAACAAAGTAAAAACTGGATCAAAAACGATAAATCCGTTTGAGAGCTATGACGCCACAGACAGATACACAAATACACAGAAACGCCCCTTCTTTTAGGTCGGGGGTTAATTATATCAAGCTGTTATTTTATACAATTGCTTTACACTATAATATCTATCACCTGCTGTGCTCGCCAATCCGCTTGCCAAGCGTGGCGAGTACTGGCAAAAAAAATCCTAAGACGGCTGGTCTTAGGGGTTTGGGCGAGATGGGCAGATAACCTCATACAAGTGGCAGGAAGACGCTGGATGCAAGCCGCTTCCAATCGGTCTTCTTGGAAATCCATGGGGGAGGCCTATGTCCCGCAGTGGACTTCCTTTGGCTGAGATGATGATAATATCTTCTGTTACCCAATCTATCATCCAATTCATGGCATGTAACAAGGCAGTTGACATAATATGCAAACGAATGCTTCCTAGGCAGTAATGCTGAGAAACCAGCGTGTTAGCGTCGCTTCTACCATGGAGGGCCCGTTATGATGTGGATCCGTGCAATTTGCGACAACACCTCGGCATAACTTAATACAGCACTTCCTATGCAAACAGTTCTGAACTTTAATGCTCAGACATAGGTTTCAGTTCAGAGAAATACTGTTGTTTTAGTGCTTTTGCACGATGACTGCAGGCTGTCGGTGTTTGTACCACCTAGATTTAAAACAAGTAAAAATTTTGAAAACTCAAAAACACCCGACCAAAAAATAGACTGAACAGATTTTGATAAAACATAGCTAAGAACACTCTCGATTAAATCCTATTTCAAACAAAATTACTAGATCAAAATCACATTCCACTGCTAGACGCGGAGCTTCTTCTTAATTTAAGCATGGCAAGGAACGCCGTAGTCCACCCAAATTTTTCATGAACTGTGTTCCAGAACAAAGATCATAGATGTAGCTCTCAAAGCTGCCAAGGTGAAATGGGACTGGGCCGGTTTAGTTGGCCGCATGGCGGAAGAGCGTTGGGCTAAGAAAACCACTAAGTGATGTCTCAGCGTGGTGTGGCCACTCAGCAAGCCCCGTAAAACATGGCACGATGGACTTGACAATAACTGGTACATGAACCCACAAAACCGCCAACAATGGAAAAGTAGAGCGGAGACTTTTTACTTATCAGAGAATATTAAAAACTCGTAAACATGGAGTCTTACGTTAATATTTTCTTCCACTTCCGACATATACATATAGAAACATACATACATATAGGTATACATACATACAAAGATAAACATATTCGAAAAACAAAACTCTCCTTCTTACACAGTCGGGTAAAAACAGAACAGCAGAGAAGAAGGACAAGAAAGAGCTCAACTAAGTAGTTATTTATCAAGCATATTTTGATATCGTATAGACAAAATCAAATTTATATTTTTGTTTTGATTAATTTGTAACCTTTGTTGGTAACATATTTAAAATTTCGTAATCCTCTTCCAACTCTGCTAAGAGCTAGAAGACCTCTTGACCTCTTAACTCTTAGCTGTGTATGTCAAGTACCTATATATTTAGTTTTCTAAGTATATGCCTAGCTACTGAGGTTAAACACTTGTGTGGTCGTCTTGATTGCATCCACCATTGGACGGTAATAGTAAATTGACACCAGACTTACCAAATGTGACGGAATGCAATATTGCAAGCTTATCTCGAGCTTAGCTTAGCTCGAAACTCACTGACAGTAAAGAACAATATCTCAATAACATGAATACAATCATCAAAACGTTTCTCATGAAACTATAACGAGTTTTTATTACGATAAAGTTCATATTCCTTACCATTGTCAGTTCTGAAAAATTCTAAGCGAGTAAACACTGAAGAACTTTACCTAAGTACATAGCAGTTGATAATCGACATCTAAGTCATTAGCATACATCAAAACTTTATTGTGACAAAGTTCTAGACGTGGATATAATAATTCACGCTGTAGTTACTCTACTTATAAAACCGAGTGCTAATTGTTAGGGAGAATTGGCCACCCGCAATGGTTTGAAGTATTTGATTGCCGAAACTGTGCATTTGCGTCTGATTGTCTCTAATTTTGCTAATTCTTTGCTTACAGGAGGTCGCACATGTTTTTATTTACTTTAGCATCCTGATTTGATTTAATCACTGTTATATTTTAAGAGTCCATAGTTCCACCATCGCCCGTCTCACTCGCGCATATACAATTTTGAAAATATAAAATGACTGAATAAATTCATAAAATTCGTCGTTTGTAAAGCTAGAAAACAATAAAAGAAATATTCGGCAAAAATTACAATTCGGTGCAAGATAATATACATACATTATATAAATTTTTGCGTTAAAAATAGAGCAAGAAATTCTGTTTGCGATAATTTCTAAAAATGATTTTTACGAATGAAAATTAACTTGGATCAAATTAATTTTTTTGTTGTATATTTGTTAGGTATGTTGTTTTCTAGTTTTACAAACGATGATTTTTTATGAATTCATTCCATCATTTTATATCTTCAAAAATGTATGCAGGGTATGCGTGAGTGAGACGGACGATGGTCGAACTGCGGACACTTAAATATTTGGTGTTAAGAGAATAATTTAACCTGGTATTTATACATACTTAAATAGAGAAAAATCTCTATAACTCTACCTATACCTATATATATATATAAAAATCAATTGCTGGGCCGATTTAGCTGATTTTGGTTTTGAAATGTTTGTCGTAGTCCAGGGAAGGTTTAAACGTTGAGAAAATATCGGGTCCACTCATTGATAGGTGATACGAAGTACGCCGGGTCATCTAGTATACAATAATCGGCCAAGTGCGAGTCGGACTCGCGCACGAAGGGTTCCGTACTATCATCTATAATACTACAAAGTATAGTTCTGTTTATAAAATAACGAGAAATCAACGAAATTCCAAGTAGTAAATTGCAAACTTATAGGTAGGTTTTCGATACACATCCGGGCAGCATGACGACGCTCGCGCGAATACGCGCGGTTATGGCTCGCTCCGTGATGTTACCTCCCCCGCTACCCCGCTAAACCGGCGCTCGCACCGCGTTTAGATGCACGGATTATTTTCATTTTGTGAGTTTTTATGTATTAGATTAGGTATTTATTTTTATAGTTAATATATTTCTAAATATTTACTTACAAATATTCAAGTTTCTACCTTTTAATTGAGATCGAGTAAAAATTGCTTAAAAATTACGTTTGTTGTATGGGAGCCCCCCTTTAATATTTACTTTATTGTTATTTAATTATTTATTTTGTCAGGTAATATACAAGTAAATATTCTGTGAAAATTTGAAGCGTCTACCTGTTACCGTTTTTAATATTGAGCAAAAAAATACGAAAAAAACACGTTTATTGTATGGGGACCCCCCTTAATATTTAATTTTTTTTAATTTTTAGTATTTGTTGTTATAGCGGCAACGGAAATACATCATTTGTGAAAATTTCAGCTTTCTAGCTATCACGGTTTATGAGATACAGCCTGGAGACAGACAGACAGACAGACAGACAGACAGACAGACAGACAGACAGCGAAGTCTTAGTAATAGGGTCCCGTTTTTACCCTTTGGGTACGGAACCCTAATAAAACTTTATTCAATTTCGATGACACTTTTTGTGGGATTATTATGGCTTGAAATATAATATTTTTTACTGAACAAGTGCGCGGTAAACGATCCTGTTAAGGTGATTCTAATTTAATCTCTTTTTTAGGGTTCCGTACCCAAAGGGTAAAAACGGGACCCTATTACTAAGACTTCGCTGTCTACCCGTCCGTCCGTCCGTCCGTCTCCAGGCTCTATCTCATGAACCGTGATAGTTAGAAAGTTGAATTTTTCACAGATGATGTATTTCTGTTGCCGCTATAACAACAAATACTGAAAAAATAGAATAAAATAAATATTTAAGGGGGCTCCCATACAACAAACGTGATTTTTTGCCTTGGTGCGAGTCCGACTCGCACTTGGCTGGTTTTATTTTTAATTTGTATATCGCTATACGCTATTTCTTGTAACATGTTAGTTATAATTAGATACCTTTCATTTACGTTGACTTCATCCTTCTAAACTGCAGCACTTATTTTCCAGAGCAATTACCACATCAATGTTCATAGATCACCGAAGTACAGTACAGACTAATCAACAGCCGCCGGGCTCCACTTGGCTGATTGCAAACATAGACTAGGAAAGCAATTCCGCTTAATCATAATGGTCGATTCAGTAATGCCTTCATCGGGCACCTGCGCCGGCGGGCTGCCGAGATGGCTGGACTTGCCGGGAGACATCTGATAGGTAAATTGTGTAAGGTATGCAAGGATCTGCCGCATCGACACGGCCTGTTGTTCTTTATGGTTTTGTGAATTAGATTTAAACAGATGAACTATGTATCTGTGAGTAGCGAACCTTGCGGGCACGCTCATAGATAAAATATTAAAATGCTAATAAGTATAAAGATATACAGTTTATATTAGGTACCTACTTAAAAAGCTACATATACTCTCGAGGACCGCCGCCGTAAAGTTGCATGTCCGTCTATATTGTATAAGATTCACTTCGGTGCGTGTGCGCAAGGGCTTCACAACCTTATTCCATCCTCACCATTCCGCCACAGACCTAAAATACAGTTAGCACCCATATTTCTCATTGAAAAGCCAAAAATCCATAAGTACTCACTCAATGATTTCGGTCCACGTTCTTGATGCGTACTGCACAGGAATGGAATTCTTGGCTGCCTTCTCTGTTCCCTGAGATAATCTTAGAATTTCCAAGGCTCGAGTTAATACAATATCTTCCAGTTAAGATCGAAGAGCTCCATTCTCGGCCACACCGACGCGCCGCTTAATATCAAGCGAACTGATAATCAATCGTAGATCTATCTATTGTAAAAAAAAAACAACGTGTTGCACTCCGGGAGTGCCGGCAGAAGTGAAACTAAAAAATAAAATAGCAAAAAGACTCGTGAAGGATTTGAACCTCCGCGCTCCGATTGACAAATTGAAATTTATATCGGTGCTCTAACCTATTGAGCTAACGAGTCTTACTTGCATGTGATGAAAATGAGCATTCGGCGCAACGAAATGACGTCATGCTAGAAGGACAAACGTGTACATACAATAATGAACACTAAATGCAGAACGTTAGAATAGGTTTCTGACTAAAATAATGACGTCATGCTAGAAGGACATACTTGTACATACAATAATGAACTTTAAATGCAGAACGTTAGAATAGGTTTCTGACTGTCCGTCTTACGATCTGACGCGAGTTTAAAATTTTTTACCCATCCCAAAAATGCACAACGCCGCTAAAGAAGTTATCACTTCCAAAAACATACTCGTGTATCATCAGCTAATTTCCTACAAGTTTGTTATACGTCGTGTGAAGCTTGAACGTCCTTCAAGCTTAACCCACATAATATGTTTCATTCAACATATAGAAAAGTATGTTCGACTGTTCGTGCATACTGTGACATTTCATATGGGTAATATTGAACGTGGCTACACATAGATAATTTAACACACACAAACACATTTTAAAATGTAATCATAACACGCGTGCGTGTGTTCGGTTCAAACATCTCAATTTGAGACCACTCGCGTAGAGCCACTCATATTGTTCAAACTTCCTTCTTCGGATTGTCAAAGTATACAAAACAATCCAAAAATAACACGGCGGTTTTACTCACACAGATTACGATAAAGTTTCTAGGAGAATAACGCAGAGTAAGTGATAGTTTCTATAGAAATAGAGACGCAATCTTACTGATTGGGGCCATAATATTAGTTATTCTGGGACTGGTTTTGAATACAGCACAGATTGCATAACAGTATAATATAGAATAGCTTTTACAGTAGATCAATAATTAGTAAATATTTTTAAAAAGAAGCAAAATACTAGGTGATTTGACTAGATAAATAGGGTTATTATTTGAGTTCTAACCAGACATAATTTTCAACTGACTTCAAAAAGGAAAAGGTTGAGAATTTTGAATAAAATTCGAATTTGAATTGAGAATCAATTCGGTTGTATTTTTTATATGTTTGTTACCGCATAATTTATTTTTTCATTTTAAACCGATGTGGAATTTTTAAAATATCCTTGCTTATCCCTATATATATTTCATCAAAATCGGTTGAATAGTTTGGTTTAAAAAAAACAAAATAACTGGAAAAAATATGTCATCGCCATGTCGATTTATTATTATGATGCAAATTATTAAAAATAAAATACTCAAGACTCTTTTTCACTTGAAATAACAAACAAGTTTAACGATGTTTTTGTGTAGGTATGTAGTGACGTCACACTTTGTGTATCGTACGGTAGCCGCTTTTGGGTGGCGAGTGCGAGCACGCGAGCAAAGTGCGCGGCGCGGTGCGAGCGGCCCGCCTCTCTGCGCAGGCGCACCCAAAGAATAAGGAAACAGATGTGACATGACACTGAACATATGAACATATTAACTGAACATATGACTAAGAAACTGTAACTTATTGTAAAGTAATTTTCTTAAATAAATCAATATTATATATTAAATTATTATGCATTTTGTATATAAATAAATTCTCTCTCTTCTCTCTCTTTTCCATTCTATTCATCCCACATGGTGGTGGGGTCAGCCTCCCCTGCTTTTGCTTCTCCACTTCGCTCGATCTTCGACGTCGTCATCGGTCATCGCGGCTTCTCTCATGTCTTTTAGCACTACAGCTTTCCACATGGTTTTGGGTCTGCCTCTAGATCTTCGACCGGGGCTGGAAAGTTGTAGTTTATATAAATAAATTAAATTATCAAAAATGCAACCTGATTGAAAATCAAGAAACAAGCTTTCTTTACTTTAAAATAAAAACTGAAAAAGCATAGAACAAGACATTTTTGAAAATGTAATGTGTGTAGTCGGGGCATTATTTATTTTAGACAATTTTAGCTATGTAGTTTGCTACTGCCTAACTGCCCTACATTTAAAAAAAATAGGTTTATATGCTATTTCAGTTTTTATTTTAAATTATAGAATACTTTTTCTTGATTTTCAGTTACCTTCTATTTCGGTAAAATTAGGCAAAATCAGCAATTTTATCCTAAAGTGTTTGGTAAGGTTTGTACGTATGTACATTTTAAAAGGTACAGTAAGTACGTAACTCAGAGCTTATTTAGATTAGACATCTGTAATAGTTAATCTATGACCGCGGTCACCCATCCCCACCACGGCGCACGCGCAAGCTCCTCATCTCCATAATGAGTCCAAGCTCATTGGTGACTATTAACCTCATGATAATTCATGAGTGCGAGGGTTCCTAATTAATGCCCATCATGTGGGCTGTCAGATAAACGTAATGGAACTTGATGTTTTTAAAAATTTCTACTTTAGTCGTGTTTGTGCGCATGCGCGATGAGTAGAAGTGAATCGGTATAATGAAGTGTAAAGATGATATGGGATAGTGTCGTCTAAGAGGGTTGTCAGTACATTGCGCTTTTTTTCTATGCAATAGGAGAAAATTATTTTGTACCCCAGAAAAAAAAAAAAAAAACGTTTAACTTCGTCGTCATAATTGCTCTACTATTTTGATGACATACAGATTTTTGTTATAAATTGTTGAATGATTAGAAAATTCAGTATGTCTAAAAGACAATGTTCTTTAAACTTAATGTAAAATCATTGAGTAGAGATATTAGAAAACTGAGAAATGAATTTGTTTATTTTGACAGAAGAAATATTTTAAAAAGGTTTTTTTGTATCTTTTAAGCTGGCTGAGGAGTAGGTTTTTTTTAATTTTTTTTTATTTTTATACATTATAGATCTACGATTGACCACCAACTCGCCTGATGTTAAGCGACGGTGTGCCCGAGGATGGAGGTCGTCGATCTAGAAGATATCTATTCACTCCAGCCTTGAATATATGTGTATTCACTACTCCGTCGCCAGTATATGTGATATCTGAATAAAACTTTTTAAACAATCTAAATCTAAATAAACAAATTAATTTTTCACTTTTCTATTAACCCTAACCAATGATTCTATATGTTTAAAAAGGTTGTGATGCGCGAAAGAGATAGCTGCGCGCGTTGAACTCCACCTTAAAGTTATTGTTCTAGTGACGTCCTTTTCAGTTCGTAGTAATAGATAATAGTTACCTACAAGGGCGTCGCCAAGGGGGGGGGGGGGGGGGGGAAGAGGGGGCAGGTGCCCCCCCCCCCCCCCCTAGAGATTAAAAAAATGTAGCCAACTGCAAATCAATCAAAGTCCTAAGGCCATGCAATTGTACCTGTACCTACAATTCATATTTTTCTCATGCTCCATAATATTAACTTGCCCCCCCCCCCCCCCCCTGGGCCATGGGCTGGCGACGCCCTTGGTTACCTACATCAACGTACAAACTTTACAGAAATATAGTTTCACGCTTCCGAGTAAGTAACAGTAGCGAGCTCTCACGTGATAATGCACAAAACACACATAGTGCATTACACTGATGCACATACGCGTAACACGCTGTGTTATGGCGAGTACTCACTATTTAGCTGTAACTGTAACCGCTTTTTGTAGCTGTGTTACGACGTAAAACGTGTTAGTGCGAAAATCAAGTCGACACTATTGCCGTTAGGATGTGCAACTGTGGTTTATTTGAGTAAAAAAAGCCGGACAAGTGCGAGTCAGACTCGCCCACAGAGGGTTCCGTACAAACTATTAAATAAAAGGGGGAATCCATATATATTTTTTTATTTTCCTTCTTATACCGAAAATTATACATCGTAAATATATTTAAAAACCTGTTTTAACTAATGCTAATTAAGTTCTTTCATATGATACCCCACATGATACTGTTTATTAACTTTAAAATTTCGACCCTCATTCCTTGCATAAAGACACTATTTTTTGTGATTAAATTAACGCACGCACGCTCGCTACGCTCGCTCGGCTCGCGCGATGTGTTTTTAATGTTGCAACATAACCTAACCTAGTTTTTGGGCCACTACATTGTTTACAGAGACTTTTTTGTGACTGACTGACTAATGTCAAAGTTTGACATGTCAAATAGATAAACACAAAATGGCGCTACTTTGCGTTCCGTTTCACAAATCAGTAACATTAAATTTTATAAAAAAACTAGTTAGATACTAAATGAGTTATATTTTACAAATATAGACTAAATAGAACTTAATAATCATGTTTTACATTGTTATTAAGTTATAGATATGATTGAAGTTAATTTTGCGCGGTCCAAAGCAAGCTAGTAAAAAAAATGGGATGTAAAACGAAACGTTTTGCTTTTAGTTTGAGGTTACAATTCTTAAAAGATTTGCCAAACAATCAAAATATTTAAAAATTTATTTCTTCAAAACCATTAATATTCTAGCGTTAAAACTTTAACTGAAGGCTTCTTATATAGTAAGCTTTCTATATAAAAAAAAACAGTCCCCAACTCAAAAGCAGGTAAAGTACAGTTGAGCCGTCACCCCCCCTCGCTCGAGTATAGCCGGATGGAAAAATTACATAAGAAAATATCCCAGAACCAGCGCACCCACCGTTGGTTAAAAATTATTCATTTAAGTTGTTTTTCCCCATCATATTGTATTTTATAGATTTTGTCTGTAAACCATGTCTGCAAAACATTTTTTTAGCTGTCTATTTCGTTCATACGACTTTTATTTAATTATATTTTGGCTGCTTATTCTTTCAAACAATGAAACTATCACTACATAATTGATTATTATTATTTTAAGCTATTTGTTAGGTTCTACAATTTTCTTATTTTTACAATTATTTTATACATTTATTATTTGTTGTGATTATTGTCTTATTATTATTATCTTTGTAACTAAAATGTTATTTTTCAAACTTGACGAAGCCCCTACAGCGGAGTTATTGAAGTGTATTGTTTGCTGTCACGACATACTTACAGAAACAATTTTACCTAATTTTCTTGAAGTGACAAAAGTCAATTATGTTATTTAAATGTTTAATTTGTACAGAATTTATTTAAAGATGTATTTGACGAGTCCATTCAGAAACAATCATATTATTCTACACATATTTATAAAATTTTGTGAGTGTGACTTTTTGACAATCAATATCATTCATTCATTCATTCATTCAATCATGTTTTTATAGTTACAGTAAGTCGACCGACTAACTTTGTTTTTATAGTAACAAAGCTTATCTATATCGGTGAGATTGTTATGCCATATTGTCACTGGTTACTTTTCAATTCAATTCAATTTCAATTTGTTCTTTTCTCGTTTCTAAGTCTTACATAACCACAAATCAAAAAGTTCAAATCAAACTTGCAACATACCCGCAGACATCACGTGCACACTACGACATGTTACTGCGCTTAAAATAATTATAATTACGGTACACATAATGAGTACACAGCTTTATGAGCGTACTCTGTAAGTCTGTACTACGTACGAGCAATGGAATGCTTAGTTTGAATTGATTTAACAGACGTCACCCATATCAGAACAATGCTTTATTGTGCTTCTGATTTATTGTTTCATTCTTTGTATTCAAAACTATGTTTCAAAATGCAGGCGACGAGTAAACAAAGTAGCAATACCTACTGAAATACCCTTACACGATGCCAACGAAAATAGGCACCTCCTTTTTACGCGACTGCCTTAGAATTAGAATAAATTTTTCGATGTTTATATATATGAGTATACGTTTATTATATGTATTTCCATTACACAAATAGCAAAATTGTCTGTCTCATACGTTTTACAGGCCCTTCCTCCTTTCGCTTTCTCGGTCAAATTTTTATGTTATCAGATATTATATACTTCCAAAAGCGGAAACATACTACATATGTAAGATAGATTTAAGTTTTTGAATATGAATTCCTGCAAAGTAATGCCTGATTCAATTAAATCTCGGTCTGTAACCTTTTAATTTTTTTATTTCAAAAAAAATAATACTGCGGAAAACAATTCGTATACGTATTCATAAAAAAAAAAATTGAGAAAAAAAAGGTTTGTTCAGGTACGAAACTCAAGGGCGTTTCTGTTTTAATAAGAAATTGAGTTCTTCTAATAACGGCCCAAATTAAGTGTTAAAGTTTTTGTTGGTCTTAATATTGGATCAACATTATTAATTCAATTACGTAGAAGTTTTTGGAAGTTTATTTACTTAATGAAATACAAAAATAAGCTTTCAGTTACTTTTGTAAGTGGAAAATTTAGCTAAAACATTGAAAACACAAACATAAGAAGGGAAATGCTTCTAATAAATATTTTCTTGAGAATAATTTTTACTTGAGTTTGAATGAGGTTTTAGGGATATTATATGGTGGTAAAATAGTATAACTAGTAAGTTTATGTGAGAGAAGTGAATAAGGAATTTTGTGCTGTTTTTTTTTTGCTGAGCCTTTTTGCTTTGTTTGCCATTAATCAAATTATATGAAGCTGAATATCCCTGCTACAATCATAATTGTAATAAAATGTCAATCATGGTCCAATCACATGTTTAAAACACTTTTTTACTAGATTCACCTTTGTAGGTTTGTAGGTGTATCTAATACCTTCAAACGAGTAATTCTTGTACATATATATTTATATGTATATATATAAATATATATATATATATAAATAAATAAATAAATAAATATTTGGGGACATTTCACACAACACCATCTAGCCCAAACTAAGCAAAGCTTGTACTATGGAACTAGATGGCTGATAGAATACATAATTACTTTTTTTTTTGTAAATATATACATATGATACATAGAAACACCCAGACACAGAACACACATCCATGCTCATCACAGAAATGTTTGCCCTGGGTGGGGATTGAACCCACGACTTTTCAGTTCAGCAGGTAGACGTAAACATATAATTATATGTAATCTGAACTAATGTAATCTCAGAAACGGCTCCAACGATTTTAATGAAATTTGGTTTGTAGGTAGATTATGGGACGATAAATCGATCTTGCTAGGTTTCATTTTTCGTGAACCCAGGTTTGCTTGTATTTTCAGTCATAAAAAATTCGAGTGGAGCTCGGTGGCCCAGGTACTCTATATTTAAACGTGACTGTCAGTCACTCACACAGCGGATTGAAAAACAAACCTCCCTTTTGCTTCGCCATAGTCGGGTAAACTTGCATACTTATCAAAGACAAAGAAAAATCAATTTTATTAAGTTTTTTAAAGTTTTTTTAACTATAATTTACTTTTATTTGTAATTGGAATTACCAATAACAGTCTAGTTAATAAAATAGTAATGCATTGAGTAGAACTTCTTTTATGTTTATTTTTTAATAATATTTCATATTTATAATATTTTAATACTTTCATAATATTCCAATCTAAAATAAAATCACCAAAATCAGATAGTGTCCATAGACAGTAATCACTTATAGACAAATACGCATACCTACTCTTATGAAATCCAGATGGCAAAAGCGTAACACATCTTAGTGTCACGCGTCAACAAGAAAATAAAAGTTGCACCGAAGTGAAACACGGTGGGCCAAAGAATGCCGGTCCTTTGTCGGCACAAAACGGCACAGGTTGTAATTTGATAAAGTCGGACCGCCTCCAACACGGACCTTTTGCTTTGAGGGTGCCCACGCAACCTTCAATCTAACACAAGATTTAGAAAACCGTGGATATGACTTTTCGTTGACTCTGCTCCCTCACGTTGATTTTCGTTTGTATTTTTTTTATCAGCCCTGTTTGTACAAACTATCCCACTACTGGGAACGGGCTATCTTCTCAATGTGAGAAGGGTTAGGCCATAGTCTGCCACGCTGGCCAAGTGCGGGTTGGCAGACTTCACACATCTTCAAGATCATTGAGAACTCTCAGATATGTAGGTTTGCTCACGATGTTTTCCTTCATCGTTTCAAGGCGGCAATCAACAATACGCACATAACTTTGAAAAGACAGAGGTGCGTGCCGTGGGATTTGAACCCAGGACCTGCGCGGATCACAAGTCAGACGGTCTCCCGACTAGGCTGCCGGAAACTTTAACTAAACTTTTAGTTTGTATAATTAAGTTTTTTTTTTAAATATTTGTTTGTATTTGTTGTTGTCTCTTAAGACTACATTTTATAGAGAAAACAAAAATAAAATCGCTTGGTTCATCAAAGTTCCGCACTTCACAAAATATGTCGCTTAAATCCGTTATTTATTTTGTTTATTCAATAAAATCGCCAGCCCTTAGTAACATGCAATAAATAACATACATTTTAGGTTAAAGCCAATAATAGATTTACATTTCATGTTAAAATTTAGAAACTTATTTAACAAATATACTTATATTTAGTACATTTTAGAAATTTTACGTGTATGTTGTGTAGGTATATATAATTATACACGTCAAACTTATAACACCCCAAGTTTTGTGTCGAAGTCAACAAGTGACTTTGAGCAATAGTTTTCAACTTTTTTGCTATAATATTTTGACAACACCAGTTAACACAAATGGGGAAAATAATAAGTACCTAGGTACATAATAAAATCCAAATAGAATTTTGGTACACACAAAATGTATTGTTCTTGATAAAAATATTTGTATGTATACAAAAGTAATACCTTATTGAAAAGACATCAACGCATATGCGATTTCGTAGATAGATAGCTTATTCACGATTTTTTTTAATTGTCAAATATACAGAAACGTTGTCATCTCTCAAAAATGAAACATAAACAGTTTCACTCATTGAAAATGCAGATACGCGGCCTTAACAAGAATGCCGCATCTCCCTAACATTACGTTTTCCTTGTCCTAATTTCCTGCCCCTAGACCGTACGAATGAAAATTATACAGGTTTAATGAAATCGACATTAATCCAAGACTATTTGGGATAGTCTTCTACACTGCTGTCATTATGTCGTTAGAAGGCGACGTTACTGAAATTTGTCCGGAATTCAGCCATTTTGTTTTTTTGTGTGTGTCTGGGTGAGGTATTAAAAACAAATTATTGTGGATTTTTTTGTGATCGACGTTGTGTCTGTCAGAACTCTAAATCCCTTTTGGTTGAATTTACTATGTGAATATGAACATGTTTTCTTTTTGTGTAAGAAATCAAACACATTTATCAGAGTAATTATGACTTTTTATTATCCTTGATATTTGGATTCAAAATCTGAAATAATGATTTCTATTTTTTAAAGTTTTGTGTGTGCACATTATGTAAGTTAGGTAAATTGTATTCTAGTCAGCATGTTGGATTATTTGTTATGTATTGATAAATGTTATTCTAAGATAATATTGATTCATATATCAATCATAACAAATGAATTAAATTCTAATCTGAATTAAAATTACGTCTACTCGTGTAACCTGCATCAATCCCGGTGCAAAGGTGCCCATAATACTGGCATATTTACCACGACAAATGGCATAAACTTATCAATTCAAAACATATAAGGCCCAAACTAAGTGTAGGGATAGTAGATAGAAATAGTTTATCGATATATTTTATATCTATCTATAGTATAATTAATTATATAAAACTTTCTAATGACTCTAAAAATAATATAACCTAGTAATGGTATACATATTCATTTCCAAACCACTTTATATTTATTTTCAATTCAATTTATATTAATATATGAAACCCCAAATGAAATACAAATACGTTTCGTATAAGCTACATAAAATGTGAAGGCGATAATACCAAATTATTCAAAAATCATAAAACCATTTCGTCGACTTAAGCCGACCTTTGTCAGAATCCAGTTCGCGGTCGAAAGCCCTTTTAAAAAGGATAATATTAAAATATAATTTATATTAGTAATAATTCAACACTCTAATCCCTGGTCGCGTAACGTTTTTTACTTTTATTAGATAGGGCAACACTATTACGGAAATCATAACAGTCATTGAGGCTGGGATCGTCTTAAGGAACTGTTTGCCCCAAAATTTAACATAACAATAAAGTGAATTAATTCCGTAGGTTTGTTCTCAACGACCCTTATCTACATATTTCTCGCGGGCAAATGTTAAATTCCCTTTAATCGTTAACATAACAAACCGAGATAACCCTCAACTCTTAACATTGTATAAAAAATCATTAGTTTTAAGAAGTGGGTCGTCATTAGCTAATCACTGTCAGGTAAGGGCAAATTTATTGGAACTGGACGAAATACCTCCATTATTTTAATTATAGAGTAAACAGTTGAACTAATTTCATCGTCACTTTTAATGGTTTTTTTCTTGATCCAGCTAATCTGGTTCGGAGTGTTGTGACTGGCTTTTTTTTTAGAAAGGCAGGTAGAATTAGGGAGAGGATCGGCTTTCGTCAGGACGCGTTCACGGGCACCGGAGCTATAGAAAACCAACTATGGGACAACATTTTTGAAAATGGATTCAATACGGTCTCGATACGGTCACATAGGTACACAGTTCACGCAATTTGCAGCGCATGCCTTACAATTTTTGCACTCATTTTTAGGGTTGCGTTGTCAACTAAAAATACTTATTGTTTCGCCATGTCCGTCCGTTCGTTTGCAGCTTAGCTCAATGACTATAAATACTAAAAAGTTGTAATTTAGTTCGGGTATTTAGCACGCCAACAAAATCGTAGAATAAAATCTTGATTTTTTTAGGGTCGGTAAAATAAATTAGAGTCTGTACGTAAAGTAAGATTATGGATAAATACGGTTTTGTTCTAATAAAGTCACTTCTTCACAAGTCTGTCTTCTATATGTGGTTTAAATTGGTTTTAATAGAAGAAAATGAATTCATTATACCATTTCAATTACACCTCCTTTACTGCAAGATTGCCTCAGAACGTATTATTTTTTTTATTTATTTTTTTATACATTATAGATCTATGATTGACCACCAACTCGCCTGATGTTAAGCGACGGTGTGTCCGAGGATGGAGCTCGTCGATCTAGAAGATATCTATTCACTCTAGCCTTGAAAATTCCAAGATTGTAGTATTGATTTTATTTTTGTAAAACTAAATGCCCTCCCTTTGCCTTACATCCTCTTACTTTCGAAAACTCATCCAAAAAGTTTAACTCTCTTGACAGGACAAAAATCCAAATGTCCTGATAAGGGGACGTGCCAGAGAGTCGACATGGATTATCTACCCCAGGGCTACACAGGAGTTGGTAATCTTCCTCGACAGCCTTCACTCACGGCACCGACATCACACGCGGGATTACCCCGTCGTTGATGTGGAAACTGATACAAAGCTCGCTGAGCACCTTTAATCACCTGCGCTTTTTGAGGATTTCGACGGGTCCGCACTGTTTGCTGGCCTATCGAAATTTTGACAAAGAGTTGTTTACTTCATGTTTTGTTGAGTTGTATTGTACCTACATGAAATTATATCAAAATATGCCAGTGATATTTGAAATTGTGGTAAAATTCATATTTTTAAGTCATATTAGATATCTGTTCCGCTAAATAGAGCTGAATCGAACGTTAATCGTTAAGAACTCCATTTAAATAGAGCTTTCGAACGTGGGGTGAAACGTGCAATTCAAATAAGACGTTCACTTCACCGTTTCGGCTCATAGGTTGGATATATCATGGGGCGTAAAGGTGAAGTATCCATCTAATTATGTTTTTTCTCCTGTTTCTTCTCCTGTTTCTTCCATCTCCTTCACCATCATTCTTCTTCCTTCCATGTTAAGGATATTGAACTCGTGCAATTTCTATATTAGGCATTTTCAAGTAATAATTATATTTGAATAATCATCATCATCATCTCGGCCACAAAAAGTCCACTGCTGGACATAGGCTTCCTCCATGGACTTCCACAAAAACCGATTGGAAGCGGCTTGCAGCCAGCGTCTTCTCGCCACTTATATAACATCATCTGTCCATCTCGTGGTCTTCCTACGCTGCGCTTGCCGGTGTGTGGTCTCCACTCGATAACTTTTGCCCCATCAGCAATCAGTTCTATGTGCTATGTGCTCAGCCCACTGCACAGAGTAGACCTACTGCCACTTGAACTTTATAATCCACTGTGTATGGTCAGTGACTTTCATACGTCTACGGATATGTATATTTGAATAATATCATTCAAATTTTAGATCATGAAAATCAAGTATCATAAAAGAAGAATCAGAAATCAAGAATCAGACTTCATTGAAGTAGTTGTGTTATAAAGTGGAAGCTTTAATGGTGTTCATAATATCCTTTATAGGTTTTATCATGTTGTTTTTGTTTCCTAAAACAAAAAATAGACAACATTACAGAAAGTTCTTGGTAATTATATACAATTTGTAAGCATAAACACATAGAGTGTTTATGTTTACAAATGTATATAATTAAGAGAAGTCATTCTTGATATATTTGCTTGATATAAAGTGCAAAGTTAGTCAAGTAAGGATGTATCTTACTTTTTGTTATCGTCATCGTCGAATGGGTGGATGTATCTGTGGAGCTCTGCTATAAAAATAATACATATAAATATTGAAGTTCCGATCGAAGCACCAAAACAAAGTTGACGGTATTGATTTAAGGATAAGTCTACAGACGTTAAGATACATTGTAACTAAAGGCTCTAAAGAAAACGGTCCTCATTTTATATCTCTCGAGACGAGTTCCCTAGCTCTCAATCAAAACGAACGCAATGAAGTACCCTCATAACTCGAACCAAGAAAATATGAGGTGCAAATACGAAGACCTTATTTAGTAATGTCTGAACGAAACCAGTTACCAGTAGCCTGAGAAACTCTTAGTCGCTCCGGGGAACTAAATCATAAAGATTCATTCTGAAAATATCTGAGTTCTGATGAACGAGTACGGTTGGAGGAACGTCGGGGCATAACATGCTCCGGCATCGCTGCGCACGGCAGCTCCAAGATTACAAATCTCTCATCTCACGCACAATTTACTAGTGCAAGCGAGATGCAAGATAATGTGATTAGTAGAACGATACTTGATAGCCTCACGGCATCTAAGCAACTAACTCTCGACTGCATAAAAACCAGGCGACGGCCGACCAACACGCACATACTCTTATTACACAACGCACACATGAACACGCCTCTGGGATTAACGTCAGACAACCCGTTTCCTGTTACCTGCTCTGGAGCAAAAAGAGCCAGTAATTTAGAATTAATTTCACATTTGAAATCAAAACACTGGTTAAAATCACACACGAAGAGAGAGTTCGCGGCGAGATTGAAACTGTGCCCGTTCAACCGTTTGAGGTCTCTATTTTCTAACACTAAAAATGTCTGTAACGAATCCGTGCAGCGGACGCAATCTACGGGACTTAAAACAAACAATTACTTTGGTTTATTTGAGAAGGAGAGCAAAAAGTGGAGCAATCAAATCGGTGCAGCTACCGTGCGGCAAAAAACTTGAGCTTCGGTGTGCTCGGGCGCTGTAACGGAGAGAAGCATCGGCAGACGTAATAAGGTCTGGAGAGCCTTACTAAAAAAATGCTTTATTTGTAATGCAGTTATTGAACAATCGACTGAGTATTAAGTTTTATGTTAAGTAGCTGAACCAAGTAAGTATACGTTATGAAACCTTTGCTAGTACGGCCGAATGTCTCAATAAACGACTGCATTCTGTACCTAATTCTTAGTAAAAAAAATTATTTATTTATATATGTTAAGAGTCCGTAGTCCGACAATCATCCGTCTCGCTCACGCATTTTTGTAGATATAAAATGACTGCATGAACTTATAAAAAAAATTTCGTTTTTAAAACTAGAAAACATCACAAATATTCGACAAAAAATTCAATTTGATCCAAGTTAATTTATGAAAATTAAATGATGGATGAAATTGTGTGGATGTGTATGAACACAAAAATAATTTTTAGAAATGATTATCGCAAAAATATAATTGTAGGTATGTATGAAAATTGATTGGGATCAAATTGAAATTTTTGACGAATATTTATGTTGTTTTCTAGTTTTACTAACGACGATTTTGTATAAGTTCGTGCAGTCATTATTTATATCTTCAAAATGTGTTTATGCGCGAGCGAGGCGGACGATTGTCGGACTACGGACTCGTAACTCAACATTTGGAAAACATTACCGTCTTATAAAAGCAGTTGAGTAAAAAAAAAAGATATTCAATATTATCAGTTTGAAGTAAAAACTAAGATACATCAATCACTATAAGCAAAATTAAAAGACCTCCAACGACAGAGGACCCCGTATCAGCTGGTAGCCCATAGCTAATTTCAGGCAAGGTGACACACTTTCTACGAAACATCGGTACGGAACCGTAGCGAAATGACTACGGATTTTCATAAATAACGCATAAGATATCCCAACAATAAATAATATGATTCGCTGCGCTTGAACCAGCTGCGTTAAGGAGCGCGCTGAATTGCGCGATTTGATACGCGCCTCCATCAACATTCGCCTTTGTCAAAAGCCAACCTAATAAAGTTCAGCAGATGTGATTTTCTAAACAAGACACTAACAAATGGAAGCTCGAAGCGCGATAACACCGGAAAATAAACGGCGATCTTCCGAGGCAATTTTCTCTTTCCAGATATGATTAATGTACTTATCTGGGAGATTACATGTTTATCTTTACAACGTGCTATATTTTACTCTTGCAAAAACATAATGAGTTACGACGTGGATCGTGGATGTCTTAGCTGTGTTAATGCAGTTGACTTAAATTAGGAATGTGAACATCGATCGCTGACTTGGACTTTGGTTTAGGTCTGGATAAGCTATATATGCACGAAATGACAGCTTATTAGCATTTAGGACCACAACGCATGCCAAATTCAATTGCCTCGTGCAAGTTTGTCCTGAAATAAATACGTAGATTTCAAATGATGCCGCGAATGTTACTGTTTTTACTTCTAATGGATGGTCGTATCTGAATGTCTTCAGCATTAAATAGTGACATAAAAATTAGCATGACCTTAATTTAATGGTACTTTTTTTTTTTTAATAGTTATTAACTGAAATTAGAAACTTTATTAATGTTACATGTCACACTGAAACATCAAATCTCAAAATTATATAAAATTTGCGCTATTTAAAAAAAATGATTAAATTCAATAGCACACGTAATTTGACAGTTACCAGCCACCAACCTGTGGTTAAAGGTCAGTGGCATCGACATTTTCGTCGGCGTGTCGAGAATTTCGCAACACAAATCAGACAAAAAATCCAGACTCGGCTATCGCTACACGATCGATAGGGAATGAAATATCTAAAGAGTAGAATCGCCACTCGCGTCCCGCGAATTCCGAAACATTGTGATGCGAACAAAGAAACGGACCTGCATCATTATAGCCTATTGTAACGAATTTAAAATTTTTCAAAAGCGAATTCGTCAAACGTAAAACAATTCGATACGCGTTCGAATTTTGTTGTTCGGCTTCAATTCAATTTCTTGTACGTCCGAGCCGCTCGCGTGAATTGGGTCGCGTAAACGGGACCGCCCTTTCGGGACCAAAACGTTATTTTTTTCACACAGATTGCGCGTTCTTTGATCTCCAGAATGTGTGTGTTAAGCGTTTCCTTCGCTTTGTGTCAGCGCTGTGTGAGTCTCGTACGGAGTTGGAACGACACCCAGCGGGATGTTAAAATCAAAAACAACCAATTCGCAATCATTTTCCTTCTTAAAACGGGTAACTTAATATAAAACGTGCGAAATGTGCTGTTTGATTTTATTTTAAACCGGCTGCGCAAGAAGGAGGGTAATGATTTTGGGCTTTATATTTATGTAGGTGGGTAAGTAAAAATGAATAATGAATAAAAAAATATAGATGAATATTTAAATGTTGCTATATTTCTTCCTGTGGTCTTGCTAAATGGATAACTTGATTTTGACATATAAAACATCCTTACTTTGGTCTTGACTTATATTTTTTTTTTTACCGAACTGTGGAAAAAGGGTAGTTAAGTTTTTGTGTGTATATGTGTATTTATTTTTCCAAATTCCTGTTGTCTAAGCCGTTTGACTTTTTGATAGTCATACCGAAATTTGGCTCTCGTTACAAATTAAAGGCAAACTCTTCAGCTTACAAACAGTGTGTGCGGAAGTTGCCGATAAAACTCGTACTTTGCTGGATTTATTTACATCAATACATTGTATCCCACATTTTTGTGCCGACAAGAATCGTGTTAACTCAATTATTATCTCTTTTACCTAGTCTTTTTTTTGTAGAAATAGGTTTGCGCTTGACCGCCAACTCGCCTGATGCTAAGCAACGTTGCGGTCTACGATGGAGCGCGTAGTAGTCTTCCAAGTACCCTCGTACATATCCGTCCTCGTCTGAATATTCAAGTATTTCTTCTTCCAGTAATAGTAAAGTGTATTCTAGAAGGTCCTTGATAGCGTCAGCGTTTGAACATTACTTGATCCGCGGGTAGCGAGTTAGCACGTCGTAAACCGATGGTTCCATTACGCGTGCTCCAGATTATACCTTCAGTTTACGAGCCACCCCTGAACATGCCACAATATTTCTCTACGGATTCTTTTCCTCGATTTATCTGCAGAAATTTCATAAAATACTGATGAGCGGCATTTTAAAAAATGACTACGGGAAATTCATTATAACTGGGTGATGAAACGCTTTATTAACTAAGCGTTAATAAAGCGTTTCATGTTTTATTGTTGATTGAGCGATCGAAACGAGCTAAGAATTCTGTATTTATTATTTTTAAAGCCCAATCCAAAAAGAGTACTGATATAAATTTTCTACACATCTGTATATTCATATTCATTGGTAAAATATTATTTTACAAGTCTGTCGCCGCACTGCTTGCGATCTAATGTGAAAATGCCCTTTTATTATAAGGCTCCCTGTATACTATTAAGTACCTACATTTACACTAATAAGTACCTACATATTCACGCTACAAATATAGAAAAGTGTAGATATAAAATTAATTTCACGACACGAATAATACCACTAATTACATATAACTTTTTTTTTTAATGGCAAGCTCCTTTATTATCTACAACACAACAATATACAGACTCAACTAACTAAACTACTACACAAAAAGCACATCGATCACCCCAGACCGATAAAGGTCTAAAGATAATCCAAATGCTCAAACCCGCTACCAGTTGGCAGCGTACCCAGCATGCTACCCGCATTGCCACGTTGAATGGCAATGCTTATGCGTTGGGCCAGATACGCGCCAGCATTTTGGTCACGCGTCGCATCGATTACATATAACAGATTTCATTTACCTGTTTCAAAGTTTAATTTTAACTTAACGATGACATCAGCACGTTAATGATGTTCACACTCACGGGGAGAAATTCTAAAGAACTTAGCTTCAGACTTTTGGTTGGAAAGCGAGGCGGTAAAACGAAGTGGATTCAGGCCTTTCGTACACAATGCTACCTTCGCAAATCTCATAGATACACGAAACCCGTACCCGGTGTCCTAGGTAAGCGACAAAAAGCGATACGACAGGATGTAACGCCATGCGATGCGATGCGAGCCATTATTTATAACGTTTCGATGGACGTCTAGGCGATAAGGCAGGCCACGTGCTACTTCTAACTACTATTTGATATTTTCTTTCTACGTCGCGTCGTATCGCATTACGTCACTTTGCCGCATTTGTCCTAAAAAACCTAGGAAAACGGATTACTAATCTTGACGACTTTTACAATACAACTGAGCAGAGTTGGCGCGTTTATGTGTGTGAACCTCTATTCAGTATTATTGCGGTAGTCTCTTAGACTATAACGTCCTTCGTACACAATGCTACGTAAATCTTCAATACTCATGTTGTGTAATAACAACAAAAATGACACCATCGTTTTTGTTTACCATATTTACGTAAGGAGAAGAAAAAACATAATCTGTTAGATTAACGCGTTCTACTACTGCTACCTGTAAGGTTTTTCTATTTTGTCGTTTTTAGAATATTTTCAGTTTGTAAATTATAAAATCAAAGATGTTTTTCCATCTCAGACACAAACTTAGTATTCAATAATTACTCTGATATCTAAAAATAACTTAGCGACGTTATTAGCGACGATCACGTTGGACAAATAACCCTCCTTCTTACGCAGTCGGGTAATAACCTGCGATGCGCATCGGCGACGAATGAACGAAATTTCTGTGTCTTCTATAAATCACATAGTACAGTTTTAACATAAGTAGTATAGCTCTAACACAATTTGTTATAAAATAAACTAAACCTAGACTAGGTGACAAACCTATATGATCACCACAGTATGCACTTAGCAATATAATTACTAACAAAATGCTGTGCGCAATTACGAAAAAAAACAGCTGTTATAGGCATGGTTAGCTAGATAAAATAAGGAACGGTAGGTATATATACGGCCTTACCGAAAAACATTACATATCTTTAAACATTGCTTAACATATTTTGTCAACTTCTCGCTGACACGAAATGACACTTGCGGAAAGAAGACAGAGAATTTAAGAGGATGGTTAAAGTTAAGTAACGTTTTTCGGTAAGGCCGATACTTGCTTACGTGTATCCTATTCCAGCCATTGCCGTATTGCGGTTCTCGCTTGAATACCAAATCCTTCGAATATCGGATATTTTACGTAGCGTTGTGTACGAAGAGCCATAGTCGGCTTGATACCAACGTCGTCAGGTATCGAAGATTTCCGTAGCACTGTATACAACGGGCTTAGTTTGTGCATTTCGTGAGAAAGCCCCGTTCAGGCGGCAATTAGACAGTTTCTAGTGGATAGACACTGGGTCGTGTTGAAGTGCCACCTAATAAACTGTTGGACTTGTTAGGTGACGGCCAAATTGTGTTGGAAGTTCTGGAAGTGTTATAGCTTAATAATGACAGGTAACTGGCGCCGTGTTTAATGTGTGTAGATGTACGCTAAGAGAAAACAGTGGTAGTAAAGTGTTTCGTTGTTGATTCCTATTTTTTAGGTTCCTTAGGAGGAACCCACATAAAATAGTCAAGTCTATTTTTATGATATATCTTTTCGATTATAATTATACTTGAATAAAATCTGGCAGGTTGATGAGCTCTGCACATGGCTACAAAGTATTATAGAAATTTTATCACGCTTAACTTTTTAATAGTAGTAGTGTTAGTCGGTTAAAAATCATCCCATTTTCATGAAGAGTTGATGATTTTTAACCGACTACCAAAAAGGAAGAGGTTGTCAAATCGACTGTATGTTTTTTTGGGTAATTCGGCGTTTCGCACCGCATTTGATTCAAACAGCGGTGGGAATCGCCCATGAACTGTTTCTGAATGGGCCTATTCGCACCGCAGTGGTTGTTATGTCCCATAAACATAAATTGTAACAAAATCGGCTGTACTTTTGTTTTTAAAACAAAATTACTGAAAATAATATGTCGTCCAAGTAAACATAATTGTGTATTTTGAAATCGGTTGTTTCAGTTTTTTTAAACTATAATAAAGTTTTTTTTTATTTACACGAGTATGTGTGAAATATAGGCACAGTAAAAAACTCTCCATTGCTACGAAACCGTATTAACATATTTCTTTGTTTTAAATAATGTGAAAGCTTAAAACTATCCGCTATTAGAGAACTAAGCATATTAATCTTTGGCATTATCTTTGTCTCTCATATACTTCATCTTAACGCCGCTTTCTAAGTATCTCTTTACGGCAGCTAACTTATGTTCCATCCCCGTGCATAGCGTCTTCACAATATTAAACTCGTAAATAATTATGAAAAGGTCATATCTCACAATTATATTATGAGGTATGGTCACAAAAAGTCTCTATGGTGCTGTCCATGGAATATACGAAATCAATGGAAAAGGCATTTCCAGTATTTCCACTAGAGTACTAGATCCAATGCAAAAAGTACCTATAATAGAATTATAAGAGTTTTTTTTTAACTATGTGTCAATCTATGATGTATACCAATACTTACTACCACATGGAAAAGTACCTAAAAGCTGAAATCAAATTATATTAAATTCTGACCCAAATAGAAATAATATTTTCCGTGTCTGAGGCGCTCCGAAGGAAAAATATAAAGACCAAAGCCAAAAAAATAGAGTAGATATTAGGTATATTTATCTTAAAAACGTCTGCTCTGTTGAGAATCAAAGCCGAATTATCGAAATGGACATCATAAAAATTTAGTCAAACACATCAAAGGTTTGTAAAAATGCGCTCATACTTGAGGCAACGCCTAATCAACACATATGACCATTCCAACACAATATTCCGAGCTCGCATCGCAGTCTCACAAGTTCCCGTGAAGTCTAAGGGGAACAAACGAACAATATATTATTGTATAGTAAACGTAGTCGGAGCCCAAAATAAACGCTTCTTGTGTGAGGTCCCGCTTTCGGCTCAGGTGACAGAACAGCGTTACAAATTGGACCGAACCAGCAAAAAATCTATAATCACAAATTTAAATGTAACTAATTCTTTTGTATCATTTACTAAGAATGTTGAAGCACACACGCTGCGCGCTAATTCTTCTAATTTTGCCCTCCACGGGCGAATACCGGAACAAAGATGCACAGTTACAAATGTCACAAGTGTAAAAATTAATGGCGACAGCCATTTATTCGTCCCTTTTGTCTAGAACAAAGTTGCTTTGTCTATTCCGGAGTTAATAATGGAAGTGTTTAGCGTCAAAGCTTTTGTGTCCGAAAAAATAAGCTCCAGACTGATGAATAGGTCGCGTGGCGTGTGACAAGACATTGAAGTGTGATTTCTTTGAGCATTAGTCACATGGCTAACGGAATTTTATGAAAGAACAGCTTAGAATAAAATAGTACCTACTGTAGTGACTATCGACGAATTATTTCTTGTAGTACGAAGTTATCTATTATCAAATAGTTTTTCGAGGATAGGAATATTTGACTTTATTTGGGCATACATTTTTGATATCTAGAGGTTCTTCTTTAAAAAAAAAGACGTGTGGCACTCGGAGACTGCCGCGGTAAAGCTATTGCATAATAGCTTTACGCGCGGTGTGTTAGGTTATTTTCGTTACGGAATTTCTGGATTCGGTCTCCACGCTCAAGGCCCGCGATAGAAGCTATGCAATAGCTTAAAAAAGACGTGTGGCACTCAGAGACTGCCGCGGTAATGCTATTGCATAATAGCTTTACGCGCGGTGTGTTAGGTTATTTTCGTTACGGAATTTCTGGATTCGGTCTCCACGCTCAAGGCCCGCGATAGAAGCTATGCAATAGCTTAAAAAGATCAACTCGCATAAGTCTTTTATTCTGTAGTTGCACTAATCTGACCTGTGTTAGAATACAGCAGTGATAAAATATAGAATACGCTCAGGAATTAGTATTTTTCGACAGATACAATTTGAGTGTTTTTATAACGCGACACTTTCTTCCTATCAACTTTTTTTTTTTTTTTTTTTAAATTAATTTTTAGCTCCACAGACACCGGGGTCCGTGACTTTTGTCAATTTGTCAAAATATTGCTAATATACATAGATTGTTACGGGAAGGCATGATATCCTATCAACATTTCCAACTGGCTACTTAGAAACAGGTAACAGGCAGGAAGCACGTGCAGAGTAAATGACGAAGATTTACATTCTGACGCTCTCTAGAGAGATCTGGTTCAGTTATATTATGCTTTTTGCCGTCTAACTGTGAGTCGACGGTATGAATCGATCTTACTGCAATTATGGCTGCAAGTGAGATAATTATGTGAAACTGTGTAACAGTGCATTTGACTTGACATTATGTGTAAGTTTTTATACAATTACGGCAAGCCCAAAAGAAGCCGTTATCAAATTTGCAGAACATATAATATTTATTTTTTTAATCAGTCCTGTGTGTACAAACTGTCCCACTTCTGGGAACGGGCCATCTTCTCATTGTGAGAAGGGTTATGCCATAGTCTGCCACGCTGGCCAAGTGCGGGTTGGCAGACTTCACACATCTTCAAGATCATTGAGAACTCTCAGACATGTAGGTTTCCTCACGATGTTTTCCTTCACCGTTTTAAGTTGGCGGCAATCAACAATACGCACATAACTTCGAAAAGTTACTAACTAACTTATACTAACTTATGTAAGTAAAAAAAGTATATCTGTATATTCTCATGTATGTTCCCATGTAAGATATGAAACTGATTTTGATATATGAGCTATCAATCAAATTGTTTTTATGATCTCGGTGATATAAGACATATGCTATGACATTACTGCAAATCTAATATGGCGGTTGAAGTGGCCTTATTTTATAGTTAGAAAAAACATTAATAAGTCTTGTTTTATAACAAAAGAACGGTCTATTACAAAATAATTATTTTACCCCATTTGTATCTAATTACTTTTATGGTGGTAAATTTTAAGCATTACTCTTTATAAATGTTCTGCATATATATAAATAAAAAAGTTGTTCTTTCATTTAAGCCTGAAGTATCCCATTGTTGGGAAAAAGAATTCCAATTATTAATTAATACCAATGAAATTTCAGGTGTACTAGGATTTCATCACGCCATCTCCTCAGGGTATGAAAAAAAAATCTGTATTAAAAATGTATTAAAATAGACTATGTATAATACAAAAAATACCACAAATGTTTCGACGCAGCAATAAATTAAAAAATATTTTCATAATAAATATTGTGATTAATGTGCACAGTTCTAAAAACGGATGATATATAAATACCACAACTAATTAAAGTTCAATACAAAACGTCTCAGAAAAGATTAACAATCCAAAACCTATTAATGACTAATAAAGGATTAAGGGAATCCACGCACCGCCGCGGCCGTAGAATTTTTTAATATCTCTAAATCATCCCAACGAATAGGCATTCTTAGAATCCCTACTAAATTATAATAATGTCTCCATAAAGCAAGAACCTATCTAAATTATATTTGACGTAGGAGCGAAAAATGCCATCTCTAATCTTCGAGAGATAAATCTCCGATGCAAATTTTGTGCTGTTTTATTTCTATCTTCCTGGAACGATTTCTGATCGCGTCGATTCAAAACAATCCGATTCACGCAAGGAATATTAGGTAGATCTCTTTCCATTAACAGGAAATCGTTGAATTAACATAATGCATTCTTCCCAAAAAAATAATGTGAAGAAATATAGGAGAGTAATGGGGTACGTTTTCGGAATATGTAAAAAGAGAAATAGTGGCACCGAATCGGAACAAAAAAAAATGCCGTTTTGTATCTTTTAACTTAAACATTTGAAACAGATTTTTTGACAATTAATGTCAAACATTATCTGATTTCGATGATTTTTACCGACTTCTTAGAATAGAGGAGGTTCTCAATTCGGTTGTATTTTTTGTGTTTATTACCTCAAATAAACAATAACGTTCTTTGCTTTCTTGTGACTTTTCAGTGGTGTATCGATTGCAGTCAGTATTTATTTATTTATTTATTTCATTAGTACGATAAAACACCAATTACACTAATAACATAATAAATTGTCAATAATTAAATCAGCATGTCACAGTAGTAAAATTACAATAAATATATGTCAAACTAATAATTATTATATTACAAGTAAGTCAAATAGATTAAAAATAATATTTCAATGAATTTGGAAAAAGTCCAAAATTAAAAGATTTAAATAGATAGAGAAAAGGTTAAAAATTGAAGAAAAACAACTAGAAGCATAACTAGTTACCTATATGTAGTTCCAACAGTGTAAACAAGAATTATAGAATCTGGATAACGGTTTTCTCTTCTTTCATGACAAAAACCCGCAATGTACTGACAAAAACAGCTATCTCGACAATAAACATAATTAAACCAAATAATAATGAAAAATAACTTAATGCACCTATCTAAAACCGGAGAAGCTTTAATTACCGAATTTCGAAATCTCGATGAAAGTAATAGGAGTGTATTTAAAAATAACAATACAGCGAAAAGGTGAAGCAAACAAAGAAGTTATGTTTTGCCGAGACACTGTTGTTGCAAAAAAGAATTCTCATTTCTTATCGGTTGATCTCTACGAACGAGTCTGTTAGGTTTTTTCTTGTTTCCTTATTAACTGTGTTAGAAAGATTACTGATAATGACAGCATGGTGGTAAAATTATCTTTTCATGCGTAAATTTTGCAGATACAGAACACACCAAATCTAACCACAACTTGACTTGTTCATCACAGTTTTTACCGGAATTCGTCAATGGACTAGAAAATTTCACAAAAATATTGTTTTCTTTCAAACGTCAAAATCTTTCTCTCTTTCTCTCTCTCGCAGAACGGAGCTCAAAACCACGGTAAATATCCCGTTAATAATAATAGTACTTTAATGAATGACCGTGATAGTTTAAATAATCGGCCAAGTGCGAGTCGAACTCGCGCACGAAGGGTTCCGTACTATCATCTATAATACTACAAAGTTTAGTTCTGTTTATAAAATAACGAGAAATCAACGAAATTCCAAGTAGTAAATTGCAAACTTATAGGTAGGTTTTCGATACACATCCGGGCAGCATGACAACGCTCGCGCGAATACGCGCGGCTATGGCTCACTCCGTGATGTTAACTCCCCCGCTACCCGAGCGTTCGCGCCACCACCACACCGCGGCGCGGCGCTCGCACCGCGTTTAGATGCACGGATTATTTTCATTTTGTGAGTTTTTATGTATTAGATTAGGTATTTATTTTTATAGTTAATATATTTCTAAATATTTACTTACAAATATTCAAGTTTCTACCTGTTAATTAAGATCGAGTAAAAATTGCTTAAAAATTACGTTTGTTGTATGGGAGCCCCCCTTTAATATTTACTTTATAGTTATTTAATTATTTATTTTGAAAGGTAATATACAAGTAAGTATTCTGTGAAAATTTGAAGCGTCTACCTGTTACCGTTTTTAATATTGAGCAAAAAAATACGAAAAAAACACGTGTATTGTATGGGGACCCGCCTTAATATTTTATTTTTTTAAATTTTTAGTATTTGTTGTTATAGCGGCAACGGAAATACATCATTTGTGAAAATTTCAGCTTTCTAGCTATCACGGTTTATGAGATACAGCCTGGAGACAGACAGACAGACAGACAGACAGACAGACAGACAGACAGACAGCGAAGTCTTAGTAATAGGGTCCCGTTTTTACCCTTTGGGTACGGAACCCTAAAAAGGTGTTTTACTTTAATATGTATGAAAGTGATAGACATCCGACTATTGCATGCCATATTCTATCGAGCATACATTGAATCAACCGGGTGCCAGGTATGCTGTTGTTTGTATTGATACTATTGAATTATTTCAATACATATAATAAAGTTTCCGGCAGCCTAGTAGGGAGACCGTCTAACATGCGATCCGCAGTTCCTGGGTTCGAATCCCACGGCACGCACCTCTGTCTTTTCGAAGTTATGTGCGTATTGTTGATTGCCGCCAACTTCAAACGGTAAAGGAAAACATTGTGAGGAAACCTACATGTCTGAGAGTTCTCAATGATCTTGAAGATGTGTGAAGTCTGCCAACCCGCACTTGGCCAGCGTGGCAGACTATGGCCTAACCCTTCTCATAATGAGAAGATGGCCCGCGCCCAGCAGTGGAACAGTTTGTATAAACAGGGCTAACAAAAAAAAATAGATAGTTCTGCTCGCAAAACCAATACATAAATTATATTTGTATGGTAGAATGATTACTATTGATTACAGTATTGTAGTAAAAAAAAAACCAGAACAAAAAAATCCAAAATATTCCATGCGGAATGTACAGCGGCAAATCATGAATTTTCTCTTTTCACCTTTTAGCTGTTCTTAGAATGACTAAAATACAAACTACGAGCACAAAAAAAAATTGTCCCTTAAAGCTTTTATTCTACTTGCCCTGTTAGTATGTGTGGGACAAATCTTGCGAGTTAAATTAGAACCACTTCCTGTCGTTAGATTAGGTTGAAATTTGGTTTACTTACGAAACTTCGGTGACAATGCAATAATATGGTACCATGAAGCTGGTCTCAAGATGGCTCATTTAAATAAAAGCTTGTCTTAAAAAATAAAAAAACTTCTTTATTTCATTTAATTTTGAAGTTTTTCCTACTACAATAATCTTGGAATTTTCAAGGCTAGAGTGATTAGATATCTTCTAGATCGACGAGCTCCATCTTCGGCCACGCCGTCGCTTAACACCAGGCGAGATGGTCAATCGTAGATCTATCTTGCATTTAAAAAAAAACTACAGTTTTGTCTTAAATTTTTGACCACATCATTGATACATTATATTAGATTTCGATGAAACGTGTACGAAAAAAATATAAGTAAGAAAAATTGTATAAATATGAAAGTGGTCCAAGTGTTGCATACACTTCGTTATCACCAGCCACCACCACCCTTTGTGCGAGAATGCAATGCTATCACCGGAGTATTAGCGTTAGCCTCGTTGCGTCCACAATAAAGTGGTTGATTATGATTATGAGTGCAGCATTATGCGAGGTGCACGACCACCCACATTGGAACACTTGTATGCACCATTGTATTGACTGTCTGACCGCGCACTAGAACAGTGTCTCAGCTCGGAGACTGCAGTAAGAGTTACCAATATTTGAGGTGATTATTTTTTTAGTTAATAGATTTACTTTTGACCACCAAGTCACCTGATGGTTAGCGCCGCTGTGGTCGTCAATGTGTTCTATTTACGTTATTTTCACAAATAAATGCGTAAATTGAAAACTTTGATATTTAAATTAGACTTTAAATAGATTAATAGACTGTTAGTCTAAATACATTTATGTTATTTATGTTATCTAAAAAAATAAAAAAATAAAATTAATTAACTAATAAATTTTTCAGTCTATCTCAGTGTAGCGTTAGCCAACTAACAAGAGAGAGAGAGAGAGAGAGAGACAGAGTAAGATAGAAGAAAATGCATAATATTTTTTTATTCTTGACGATTATGTTGTGGTTTAATCGTCCTATTTTGACTTGATCGACTGTTCGTCTTTAAAATCCCACATCAAATCGCAAACTAAATGCAAAAGAAACACATCTTACTCATATTTTACAAGCTTTATCCACCGTTATAGATTTTGTTGGAAGCTTATGTACTGTATTAAGATTCATTATCATCGTGAGTAAGTAATGTAATGCGGTGTGTCTGTGGGAATGTTACGGAAGCCGGCTTTGTGATTAGATTAGTGTGAATGAGTGATTTTGTTTGACATTTAGATGCGTTCAAGATGGAAATCGTTGATGTTCAGCTTGTGTAACGAACGTTTGTACGCACTTCATTGTTCGCCAGCTCGGGGAGTTCTTATTTTTAGTTCATAATTGAGAAATGTAAAGTTGTTACACTATTCGTCTAAAGCATAATATTATATTGTTTATAGTTTTTAGTTTTATTTATTTTCTAGACGTACGTTACGGCTAAAATCTTTTAAACTGTCCATACTGAGGTTGCTCGGAAGAGATCACTTTTAGCGATAAGATCAATCTTGAAATCACGATAAATAACATATGATGTAAACTTTTTGGCCTTTGAAAAAATGTACAGATCAGCTGATTTTTAGGGTTCCGTACCTCAAAAGGAAAAAAATCGGAACCCTTATAGGATCACTTTGTTGTCCGTCTGTCTGTCTGTCCGTCCGTCCGGGTGTCAAGACCTTTATCTCGGGAACGCTTGAAGGTATCAAGTCGAAATTTAAACCATATACGCAGATCTATAGTATCTTGCTCCAGAAAGAAAAATAAAGTTTCTAAGTTTTCGTAAAAAAAGTTACAACCGAATATATCATAAAAACGCACATTTCGACACTCACAAGGGAATCAATACCTATGGGGTACTTCCCGTTGACCTAGAACAATGATATTTGCCAAGAAGCATTGTGTTAGAGTACACATATAGGAAAAATCAGAAAACTCGACATTTTTAATTTAATCACAAAAAATTGTGTCTTTGTGCAAGGAATGAAGGTCAAAATGTTTAAGTGAATTAACCGTATCATGTGGGGTATCATATGAAAGAGCTTTATTAGCGTGAGCTAAAACAAGTTTTTAAATATTTTTACGATGTATATTTTTCGGTTTATGAAGGAAAATATAAAAAAAAATATATGATTTCCCCCTTTTATCTACTAGTTTGTACGGAAACCTCGGTGGGCGAGTCTTACTCGCACTTGTCCGGTTTTTTTCTCATTTCAACGCGGTTTCGCAGTGTAGTAGGTAGAGTCGACACAACATATTTTCTTTCACCACCTCACTCTATCAGCCTTTATCTCTATATTCACGTCCCTTACACACAAATCATCTTTCACGCAGTTTATCTACTTTCTTAGGTCGCCCTCTCCCGGCACTACTATGGTAGGGACCATCATGTTTAGGCCCCTCTTGCTTTCATGTCTGTCCTCTTATTTCAAAACATCTTCATACAAGGACTCATCCCTTAACTTCTCAGTGACTGATGGTACTTCTTCTTCTTCTTCTTCTCCATTCTTCCTCTGGAGTATCAAGATTGGATTAGATTACGAATGATACTCATTCCTAATCTAATCCAATCTTGATACTTGGATTTGATTAGGAATGAGTATCATTATATAATATATCATAATCCAATCTTGATACTCCACACATACATCTCAACATCAGCATCTTCTTCTGCATGCCATTTCGTTTCATCATCTATTTTATTTTCATACGTAGAAATAATTATGATTTATTAGTAGTTAACTCACGGTTTCAAGCTGTACGCACTTGAGCTGGGATAACAGCATGCCAATCAATTGAAGATCACTGTTACATTAAGCATATGCTACATGCGTGAATAATATCATTATAGAATTATCCCTACTATGGTAACTCGAATGAACTTTAGTAGGTTTTTTTTTTTTATTCGTGGTCACTTAACGGCAGTAATTTATAACAAAAAAAAAACCTCCTGATTAACCAAATTTAGCACAATATGTGGCTTTTCAATTTGTTATTTTTTTAGAGTTCCGTATGTCAAAAGAAAAAAAAACGGAACCATTATAGGATCACTTTGTTGTCCGTCTGTACGTACGTCCTGGTATCAAGACCTGTATCTCGGGAATACGTGAAGGTTTTTAAATATTTTTACGATGTATATATTTCGGTTTATGAAGAAAAATATAAAAACATATATAATTTTATCCCTTTTATTCCTTTTATCTACTGATTTGTACGGAACCCTTGGTGGGCGAGTCTGACTCGCACTTGTCCGGTTTTTTCACTCTATAACCTGCCTGATGTAAAAACGTAGTTTACATTAGACTATTTTTACATTTACATCATCATCATCATCTCAGCCATTGATTTCCGAAAAGATAGGTTGGAAGCGGCCTACATCCAGCGTCATTACAGTCATACATTAACAATATTGAATTGGTTTGAAATGATTGATTAATTTGTGTTCATTATTAATTACTGATTAGATAAAATATAATTAGTTTTAGATGCAAGCCGCTTCCAATCGGTTTTTTTATAAATCCAAGGGGGAGGCCTAAGTCCAGCAGTGGACTTCTTATAGCTGAGATGATGATGATTAGTTATAATTGTTTTGATTTAAAATTGAGCTCCTGATATTCCGTCGCAATTGTTACAAAATCCTAAAATAGCATCCTAAATTATCTAAATATAACCCAAGAAAGAAGCAAGAAGAAGCTTGTTTAGAAGCAGACCCCCAGCAAGCGCAGTAAGACAGGTGCAGTGGGGTGTGTAGCGTAGTGAAATCACAAACTGTGGTGTTCATAGAAAAATGTTTTACATATTTTCTTTATAAATCAAATTGTATTGTAGTATTTCGTTTCATAATAAAGTGTCAAATAAAAATCATGTGATATTATTGTGAATTTGTTTTTTTTATCAAAGAGCAGAAAACAGGCAGACGGCTCGCTCGATGGTAAGCAATAACCGTCGCTGGACAATTGCAACGTTAATGGCGTCGTTGTCACTTTGCTAACCAGGAGAGCTGCTTGTAGATATCCTTTATAGCATGCTTTTATTAGCTTCATACGTATGTTAGTATGTAACGGAAACTTTGAACATGATTTTGACCCAGTTCAAACGGTCAGATTTCATTCAAACTTTCTAGACGTAACGAGGACCGATGACAATTAAATAATTTAAAAAGATTTACTTTGGACAAAAAATAAGCATTGCCATCCAGAGAGGAAATGCCGCCAGCATTTTGGGCACTCTGCCTGAAACTGGAGATTATTTGAAATATCCATAAGCTTCGTTCTTTATTTATATTATACTCAGATTATTTCATTTAAAAAGATTGAGCGTGTTTTTTTTTTGTTTTTTTAAACTGTTATATTTATATAAGACGCTATATGTGTCGTAGTATTTCTATACAGGCAATCCTAGTTGGAATAGTATTACTTATAAGTGTAAAGACATTAATTTGTATGATTTACTTACTATCTTTCACACATTTCATTTCTAGGGTTCCGTACCTCAAAAGGATCACTTTGTTGTCCGTCTGTCCGTCTGTCCGGGTGTCAAGACCTTTATCTCGGGAACGCGTGAAGGTATCAAGTTGAAATTAAAACCATATACGCAGATCCATAGTATCTTGCTGCAGAAAGAAAAATAAAATTTCTCAGTTTTCGTAAAAAAAGTTACAGCTGAATATGTCGTAAAAAGTGCACATTTCGACACTCACAGAGGAATCAAAACCTATACCTACTTCCCGTTGACCTAGAACTCTGAAATTTGGCAAGAAGCATTGTGTTAGAGTACACATATAGGAAAAAATCCGAAAACTGGACATTTTTAATTTAATCACAAAAAAATAGTGTCGTTATGCAAGGAATGAGGGTCGAAATTTTAAAGTGAATTAACAGTATCATGTGGGGTATCATATGAAAGAGCTAAATTAGCATTAATTAAAACAGGTTTATAAACATTTTTACGATGTATATTTTTCGGTATAAAAATGAAAAAAAATATGATTTCCTCCTTTTATTTACTAGTTTGTACGGAACCCTCGGTGGGCGAGTCTGACTCGCACTTGTCCGGTTTTATTTATAGTTCGAGATTCCTACGTGTGGTAGGGGCAACGCAGCATTAGTCGACCTATAATGCACGACCTATTTATCAAAGTCGAATTAGTAGGTGACATCAGGGCGTAGAGCACATGGCGCGTAGCGATTCTGTCTGTAATCCACGGTGTTATAATGTCGATTAGGTGTTAGGACTGGTAAGTAAATTATACCTATTTAGTGTCATGTTGGCAACACATGTTGTCCGGAGTTTGAAGGTTTTGTCGCCTACCTGCATGCTTGTAACACTTTATTTTGAAAGTGTAATCATCATCATCATCATCTCAGCTATAAGAACTCCACTGCTGGACATAGGCCTCCTCCCCCATGGATTTCCAGAAAGACCGGTTGGAAGCGGCTTGCATCTAGCGTCTTCCTGCCAATGCGTTTGAAAACGTAATGTCATAATAATAGTTAATTATGTGTACCTATTGAAAAACAGAGATATTTGTTTTCATATAGGATCTGGTTAAAAAACTACTAAATCAGAATTGTAAATTTTTTATTTATTAAATTCTCTAAATCGGAGTCGTGCTTCTGGTAACGAAATACTTTGATATTTTTTACCAACTTTAAATATGAAGAAGGTTATGATTTCGGTTATATTTTTTGTTTTTTACGTTTTTTAGATTCCTTATCGGTTATTTATAAATCTTTCTACTTTTTTATTTATTTAAGAAAGTTGCTTTCTGATTGGTACCATATAAATTTAATTAAAATAGGTAGTTTGTTTTTTTTCTATACAAGATAGATTTACGATTGACCACCAAGTCACATGGTGGACCAAAACTGGAAAAATATGACATCCAAAATAAACCAAATTGCGTATTTAGAAGTAGGTTTTAGTTTTTGAAACTACAAATAATGATATAATAATGTAACTCTTGTACTTTGTTGCTTTGCAAAGGTAAATTGAAAATACAATAAACAACTCGGACACAACATTTAGACGTCCTTCATCCGTACAAATACAGTGACAATCTAAATAAATGTTTCTAAATATTACAAAAAAAAAACAAAGCATTACCTCATTTAGTTACCGATACATAGTCGGCTCTCGCGTTACAACAACAAAATGATTTACTAAAAAAACGGTACAAAAACGAATTTATGTCTCCTCTGGGACGGTCCTCTGGTGTCCATTACACGATATCCTTTCTTGATTTATTGCCTCGGATCTTGATGCGAATATACGAACATAGAATGATTTTACACCAGATTTATTATCTTATTTTTTTGGTAATGAATGGGTGTCGCATGAGGCGGAATGAAATTGACACTTACAAATACAAATACTTACAAAATATTTTATTTCCAAAATATTACAATGTTACCATAAAACTCAAAATTCAGAGTACAAGATTGAGTTATTGTAATATATCCTGGTGCTTGTAAGCCTCTGCATCCCTGCAACCAACCCGATTTACTGACACTACCCCATTTCTCGGGCCCTGTGCCACAGGCTGTATTTTTTGTAATAATAATAAGACTCTCGCAAAAATAGAAAATAACGAACTGTTTTGTAATAATTAAGCAATTTCATTAGTATTATTCTAAAGGATTTACACTTATAACTTTTTACAGCGATTTTACGCATACTTTCTCACAAAAAACGTGCACTCAACAGTATATCAAGCTTAACGAAATCGCAAGTTGACTAAAAAAAACACTTTTCTGCAGTCGGGTATTTAGTTTATCTTCTAATACTCATTCTGTCGAGTACTTTGTTTATCTTTTGAATATAGGTAGGTACTTATTGTAGAACCTCTCTGTAACGTCGCACCTTTTACGGGAGAGCTGGGTGGCTCTTACACATCTGGGAAAAATAACGTATTCTATTTTTCCGATAAGTTCAGAGTATGAGGCGTAGCAAAGAGACATGCACTCACGGCCTCCGATGATATTTCCACCACCAATTATAATTTTGTATTGCTTGTTGAGATTTTACGGTTTTTTCGATCCTTCTACCACGGCGGCGATCGTCAAGATGGCAGCGTGGACATCCAACTGAGCCCTTCGCTCCCATTGGACGAATACGGAGTGCATGACAGCCGCTGTCAACTGTGTTTGCTAAGCCACACATACTCCGATGTAGATAGATACGTTTTAAAGTATACCGGAACGGTACACTCTCAATACCTACTTTATCTCCTAAATATAGCATTTCTTAAAACAATTTACTAAAGTCTAGGGTGAATTCAAGTTAATCATAAAATTACAACATAAACCTAAAACGCTAAGTTTAATAACTCATATTAAAGCCATGAAGCCATTCTAAGAGCCCAAATTAATTTGGCTCTTTGGCTCTTTCTAGATTTACACATAACGACCGTAGCTTGAGATTTACTCGAACATGATCTTAATTAATAGTTATACCCAAAAACGTTTAGGTATTTATTCAAATTGAAGTTATAATATTTAAATTGTAGTGTAATTTTACATATTTCGTTGAAAAGATGGTTATCAGACCTAATATTTTAGTTTTATTGTACAGTCTATTTTCATTTTGAAAGAATTATGGAACCTAAGAAATTCCAATTTGATTTCAATTTTACGTAACTGTAAAATTTTATTTAATGTATAGATACTTGTATGAATATGGATTTAAAACTTATTTTTAAGTAAGTTTTTTTTTCTATACGATATTAAAAAGTTCTCGAGTGGAGACTACGCACTGGAAGGCGCAATGTAGGAAGACCAGCTACGAGATGGACAGATGATGATGATGGAAGATAAGAGTATAGGTAGGTACTCATAATCGGCCTTTTTGGAAATCAATAGGAGCGTTGACTTCTCGTGACAAAGAGATGATAATGATATGCGCGCTTTTATTGTAGGTATTTATTCATCATAATCATCTTCAGCCCACTTTAGTCCACTGCTGGACATTGAACACCACTTAACCCGATCTTTAGCTTTTTTCCCAGTCACTGCCTTTCGTATATCGTCACTCCATCGTGTCTGAGGGTGTCCTATACTACGTTTGCCAACACGTAGTCTTCACTCTTTTACTAATAATAATTCAATTAATAACCACCAATTTTAAACGTTAACGTCCAAAAGACTGTTCATGTTTTGTGTTTTTAAAACTTGTAAATTAGGAGTTAAAATATTAGTGAAGTTTACTTGAACATTAAACGAACTTCCTAAGGTGTTTGGGGAAAAATTAGTTATTTTAAATTCAAGCACAATTCGCGAACGAATTATTAGATGTTTTTCTGGAAAAAAAAAACAGTTTTACACCATTCTAAATTTTAAACTTACTAAGTCTTACAAACATTTATATTACATTACATTATAGGCGAAAACTTGTAATTAGCCTCGTAATTTATATAAATGTATAGTTTATTTAAGTATTTAGGCTGTAAGTTTTCCTAAAAGAAATAAAACCGGACAAGGCGAGTCAGACTCGCCCACCGAGGGTTCCGTATAAACTAGTAGATAAAAGGTTTTTTTTTGTTTTTTATTATATTTTCCTTCATAAATCGAAAAATATACATCATAAAAATATTTAAAAACCCGTTTTAGCTTGTGCTAATGAAGTTCTTTCATATGATACCCCACATGATACGGTTAAAGTACTTAAAAATTTGGACCCTCTTTCCTTGCTTAAACACCCTATATTTTGTGATTAAATTAAAAATGACCAGTTTTAGGATTTCTTCCTATATGTGTACTCTAACACAATGCTTCTTGCCAAATTTCAGAGTTCTAGGTCAACGGGAAGTACCCCATAGGTTTTGATTCCTCTGTGAGTGTCGAAATCTGCGTTTTTTACGACATATTCGGCTGTAACTTTTTTTACGAAAACTGAGAAATTTTATTTTTCTTTCTGCAGCAAGATACTATGGATCTACGTATACGGTTTTTATTTCAACTCGATACCTTCACGCGTTCCCGAGATAAAGGTCTTGACACCCGGACGGACGCACAGACGGACAGACGGACAGACAGACGGACAAAAAGTTATCCTATAAGGGTTCTGTTTTTTTATTTTGAGGTACGGAACCCTAAAAAAAAATTACATTACATTCGAAATTGAAAACATATTAAATCTTACAAACATTGAAAAGGAGTTCTAAAGAGTCCGTTAAAACAATGCCAGTAGCAGATTAGGGACCGAGAGCGAAGGTAGTTCGTTGCCAATTACCAAGGCAACATGGTAGGGACACGCGAACGGTACAATCAATTTTGTATACGAGCCTCCATGTTTATGAGTACGGCGGAGATCGTTTATCTATGCAATGTACCACTTCCTGCTTTCCACATTTTGTTCTATCATGTTTATGGCGCCTCGACAAACTTACATTACTGAACTTTAAGTAGGGTCCACTGGTTTGCGTGTGCCAAAATTCATAAGTGTATTTTTTAAATTAATTAATTGGCAGCGTAATGGGCACATTTGCCCATGAAACTGCTCGGGGCGAATTATTCCATTCATGTATATTATTTAAAGTTGTATCTTTAATTATTTTTTATCAGCCCTGTTTATACAAACTGCCCCACTGCTGAGCATGGGCCATCTTCTCAATGTGAGAAGGGTAAAGCCAGAGTCTACCACGCTGGCCAAGTGCGGGTTGGCAGACTTAACACATTTTTCAAGATCATTGAGAACTCTCAGACATGTAGGTTTCCTCACGATGTTTTCCTTAACCGTTTGAAGTTGGCGGCAATCAACAATAATTTTATTTTATTTTTTTGTTTTTGGTATTTATATTTTTATTTTGCTTAAAAATCGCTGCTAAAATAAATTACAATATTATTTTTTAAAAATGTACCATGTATTTCTCGAATGGAATTTTAAAATATCGCATTTAGATTGAATATCACAACTAATTTAATTAGTTTTTTTGATTAATGAATAAACTTCCTCTACTGACAACTCATATGATGCAAAGCAATGTTGATATTTACGATACAGCGCGTTCACTACACATGCTAGAAAAATGAAACGTGTTGTATCACACAACGAGCTATACAGAAGGCTATGCTCGGAGTCTCTCTGCGAGATCGAATCAGAAATTGGCGTAGACGTAAAAACTTCAACGACATAGCGCAGCTGATTAGCAAGTTGTATTGGCCGTGAGCTGGACAAATAGCATTAATGGCCGTTGGAGCCAAAACCTTCTAGAATGGAGACCACAGCATGCACACATGTCAAGCACAGCATGGGATGACCAGTCAAGTTGACAGAAGAACTATTTTTTTGACTGGCCTTGTGGCTCAGTTGGTAGTAAGTATATCTGCCTGCTGTGCTGTTGGTCGTGGATTCGATTCCCAACCAGGGCAAACATTTGTGTCTTTCTTTCAACAAGTCTTTTTGGAAATCGATGAGAGAGACCTATGCCCAACCATGGACTTTTTTATGGCTGAGACAATGTTGATAAATAACTTTCAAACAGACAGCTATGGACTTGGGTTTATACTGTCTCCTTTCTCATTAGAGAATGCATTCGAAGCTTATTCCACTTTCTAAATCTAATCTAGCTTCAGTATTTCTCTGATAACGTTCAAATGCCTATGGGACGTCCAAATGGTTTCTTCGTTTACTTTCAATTAATTTATTGTTAATTAAATGAATTCCAGCGAACGAATATTTTGCGTTAAAACTGAACGCTGTCGTCGTCTGGTCTGAGATTATTGCCTATAAAAGCTATTTCATTACATTTCTTTTATATCTATTATTGTTAGAATTTCAAAATGACTGAGTCGCTATGAACGTGTCGAAATTCGTATAGTAGTGTTCCGTAGCCATTACCATAGAATAGAATGGAATATAACTTTATTATACATCCATACAGTAAAAACTTAAAATAAACTGTACCATAGTGTAAAAGTAAACCACATAGCCCGCATTATTTGTTTTGACTATTATACAAAAAGCTGATGACTTTTAAGCTGTATAATGTGTAATATTTTACATAAATCGCAATCAAGAAAAATATATTATGAAGATTCACTGGTGTACAGTGGTTTTGTTGCCCTAGATATAAGATTGATTTTGGATATATTTATGCTCACAATTCATGAAACTATCAGTGATTTTGTAAGATTTGCTCTCATTTTTTTTAAACCATTATTTTCATTTTACATCACAAATATCGAAAAACAAGAAACACAATATAAGATATGTAAAAATCATAAAAAAAACATGAACACATTCAGTAATTTCATGAATAAATTCGTAATCTGGGCACTTGAAAACATAAAAATTTGCAAAGATATCCAGGACAACAAAAAAAAATTTAAGCTATTGCATAGCTTCTATCGCGGGCCTTGAGCGTGGAGACCGAATCCAGAAATTCCGTAACGAAAATAACCTAACACACCGCGCGTAAAGCTATTATGCAATAGCTTTACCGCGGCAGTCTCCGAGTGCCACATTTTTTTGTAGAGCTGTGTTATGAGTATCAAAAATATACAGTGCTAATATAGAAATAGAAATCGTGTTTTATTAATATTTTTGGTCAATTACCTACTATATGTAAATTGTGCAATTATTATGTCTAATGGGAACGTACCCTTAGTATAGAAGAAATTTATTTCCCTTTGGTGGACTATATCTCACACATGCCACCTCTGAAAAGATATTTAATAGTTTAAAAACTGAAAAACCCGACTTCAAAATGTGCAATTGGTTTACTTGGACGACATTTTTTTCAGTTTTTTTGTTATAAAAACCAAAGTACTAAACCTATTTTGATAAAATTTAAATGGAACCACTTTTGAGGTATTATCTACCAAACAAAAAAATAATCATCAAAAACAATCCATAATTGGCGGAGTAATCGCTGAACAAACATCAAAATCATGCAGTCGAATTGAGAACATTCTTCTCTTTGGAAGTCGGTTAAAAATTATGTGTGAAAACTTATTTTTATTTGGAAATGCTCGTACCAATCTATCAATAATATGATGCTAATGAAATTAAAAAGATTTTAAAAGGTTTCTCGTAGTAGGTACTACAGAACCCTAAAAAGAAAATCGTAGACAAGGTTTGGGACAAAATGAGTGTCCCATTTGTGGTTTATAATGTCTATATAAGTGCTATCAGACACAAAGCTAATGAAACTGACATTTTATTGGTCTACCTGAGAGATACAAAATCCGGCCCGCTCATCCCTGCATTACGATTTTCTACAAATCATTTATTGTCTCCCTCTTTCATCATTTCATTTCATTAGAGAGAGAGAGAGAGAGAGAGAGAGCTGACAATATATTATAATCCCTATGCATTAAGTAGAGCAGGTATTTCATTCGGAAAGGGACCTCTGTCATTTAGATAAGTTGACGAGACAATTTTAGCATTAGGCGCACGAACAAAAATATTCCAATTATTTTTGAATTAGGGTTCTATTAAGTTCACTATTTGACCTTTCCTTTCGAAAATATTTTTTTAGATATTCTCTGAACGGTCGTCGACGCAAAGGAACTCTTGGAATTTTATTAATTGATCTTGTTATAAAAATATAACTGTCGTAGACTTAGGCGCGTCGCTCACTGGTAAGTCGAGGCGCGGTCGCGGCGGCGTCGCGGCACAGTTGAGGCGTGGTGCTTATGTTAGAGTCGAGGTGCGGGCGGCTATGCTTCCTTCACACATTACAATGTTAACACGTTTACGCACGAAACAAAATAACAAAATGGCGGTGGAGTCGCGGCGAGGTCGCACACTGCACCCCTGCCGCGACGCCGCCGCGACCGCGCCTCGACTCCACGTCGCCTGCGACGCGCCTCTAGTGTGTGGGCGCACTGCCATTTGAACCTGAAGGAAACGTAGAAGCGGCGCGCCGCTTGTGCGCCCGTGCCTCGACGGCGCCTCGACTTCAGCTCGTGTGGGCGACGCGCCTTACGAGTATAAGCGAAATGTTAGTAATAATTGTACTTAAATCAATAAATTATATTTTTATTTTTCACTAAGACGCGAAATTCAGTACCTATAACTTAAAATCCTAACTTCTTAACTCATCATCATCATCTCAGCCATAAGAAGTCCACTGCTGGACATAGGCCTCCCCATGGATTTCCAAAAAGACCGATTGGAACTTCTTAACTAATATTGGTTATAAAAGCGAAATTAACTAAGTCTGTCCCTCTGTCTGTTGCCTTTTCACGACTAAACGGCTGAATCGATCGTCGTGAAATTTTGTAGGTATAGAGATAGCTGTGAACCTGGAGATGGATACAGGTTACTTTTGATGATAATGATGATGATTACCTTCATCACTACCATTTTCAATCAATACACGGGTAAAAGCGCGGGGCGCAGCTAGTCTTAACAGATATTATAAAAGCGTAAGTTACTCTGTATGTATCAAAAGGCTCAACCAATTGTTATGAAAGGAGAGGTCAAAAAATGTATGGAAACTGGTACTAAAATAATTGAAAAATATACGCAAAATAATTCACTGACGTGAACAAACAGCATAGATTCTAAGTATACTAGAACGATTGTTGACGTAATTCGGAACATTGTCTTTGATCTGAGAGTGTTAGCAGATTACAGGATGACACTGACAATGACAGTTTATACATGTAATACTTAAGGATTTTTTTTCTAATGATTTCATACCTTAGTGTTATTCCCTTACCTCCCCTACCTCCTATTAAGGAGAGGTCAAAAATGGTACTTTAAACAGAAAATTGAAATACGTTTCTGCGTAATGATTTGGATAATAGGTACATGGTAACACTAAGTACATAAATAGTTGAGAACCTGGAAACGGACATTAGTTACATTTTATCGTCATTATCACCATTTAACATCACCATTGTTTTTCATCAGCTAGTATTCTATAATCTAATAACAACATAGATATTTTAAATATATATTTGCAAAGAGCTAATATCTTTTTGAACATTTTGTAAAATAAGTTACTTTTGTGAACTTGATACAAACAATGATAAAAAAAACTGGACAAGTGCGAGTCAGACTCGCCCACCGAGGGTTCCGTACAAACTGGTAGATAACAGGGGGTAATCAAATATTTTTTTATATTTTCCTTCATAAACCGAAAAATATACATTCGTAAAAATATTTAAAACCCTGTTTTAGCTTATGCTAATGAAGCGCTTTCATATGATACCCCACATGATACGGTTAAAGAACTTTAAAATTTAGACCCTCATTCCTTGCTTGAAGACACCATTTTTTTGTAATAAAATTAAAAATTTCCAGTTTTTGGATTTTTTCCTTTATGTGTACTCTAATAGAATGCTTCTTGCCAAACTTCATAGTTCTAGGTCAACGGGAAGTACCCCATAGATTTTGATTCCCTTGTGAGTGTCGAAATGTGTGTTTTTTACGACATATTCAGCTGTAACTTTTTTTTACGAAAACTAAGAAATTTTATTTTTCTTTCTGCAGCAAGAGACTATGGATTTGCATACATTTTAATTTCAACTCGATACCTTCACGCGTTCCCGAGATAAAGGGCTTGACACCCAGACGGACGGACAGACGGACAGACGGAAAGTGATCCTATAAGGGTTCCGTATTTTCCTTTTGAGTTACGGAACCCTAAAAATGATAACTAGACTCAGCTAGATTTTAATTAATTTGACTTTAGCTTGGCAAAGTAAAAATAAGCTCGTTTAACCAAATTAAGATAAGAGATCAGCAATTATCACATCCCATATATTATATCATGACAATTCCATAATTTTGTAACGATTTATATGAGGATTGGGGATCAACGAGCCCGCATGACAGACAATTGATGCAATCATCACCAATGAGATTTCAGGGTGAAAACATAATATAGTTTTAAACAGTACTTAAATACGAATGGAACACCTTATTTATAAGTATATAAGTATCTAATTCTTAACCGTTTATAACCAATTGATGACTGCAACGCCAGTTTGACAATATTATAGAAAGCAAAGCAAATAAAACCCAAAAATAATCTTCAAATAAGTACTACTTCGTACAATATTCATATTTTACGACAATAACTATGAAGTGACTATGATGTAGTTACATCGATCCTATAATAATTCCAATGACGTATTTATGTTAACCTCATGTTACAGTCTATGCCCCACCTACGCAAGTATGGATCTATACGACAATTTGGTAAGTGACTTTCATCGAGTAAGTACCACACCATATAATCCATTTTATGTAACCACCATTTCACGTACCCCACGTTCGGGTTTTTCCGTATTCGTACCACAAATTTTCGGCCCATTTCGTTATTTTCTTGACTCGACCCCTTTTCTATTACTTATTGGATCCAAGGCATTTCTTTAAATTGTGTGTACTTTATCCGTTTCATTTTGTGTTATTTTCTATTCCTAACTCAACTCACATCGAAATTTCCAATGAAAAACACGCTTATGATTATCACGTTTAGGATTATATAAAGCACTTTAACCGTCTTCTAAATAGAAGATTATGCCGGTATAGCTCTTATATAAGTTGGTTGTATTATGGCCCAGGAGCTAGGTACAAACGTCAGTCATTTCATCCTGAAAGATAACTCGTATACTAAATGCATTAAGAAAGTTGTATTATGAGGTCTCATGAACGCCATCTGCGGCTTTATGGGTGGGCTGAGTAGCAGAAGCCTTCCGAAGAAAAAAAATAGCCATTTCGTCCCGATTGAAAATTCTATCAAATTATAACTAACGTAATATCTTAAAGAAAAAAATCATTAACGTGGTAGATTATACGTCAGCTGTACAAACATGTACAAAAATGTCGTCTACCCCTTCCTGTAGAGTATCGTTGGGTAGTTTTTGTTTATAATTTAGGTATGTGAAAACCATTTTTTAATTTAAGGACCCGTTTGTAATTAATTTGTAATCAGTTTCCGTTAGTTTTAAAGTAATAATGTTGAGTTAAGACAAGTGTGGCTCCCTGCAGGCAAAATAGTTCTTATAAAAATTTGTCAGATGACAGTTCATATGCTATTGTGAATAAATATAATCGTCAGTTGGCTGAACTTCGGTAAAAAGATCGTCTGAAACTTTCAAGCGAGAGGAAATGTCTGAAAATTGTTTTTATTCTACGATTTTGGGAGCCAGCTGCTGCTGCTGATAAAACGACCAGCTCCATCCCCAGCTAAACCGTCGCTTAACATCAGGCGAGTAGGTGGTCAATCGTATCTAGCATAAAAATATGTATATTATTCAGGTAAAAGGACTACATAATATTAAAAACTCAAATCTGTACCTACTCTTTATTTTTTTTTATATTGGCAAGTTTATGATATCCTTACTTTATCAGTTCTTTTAGAGTTGGGTCCAGCTAAGAATGGCATTTGGGAAGAGTTAAGAAAATAAATTGACATTTCTGATGGGTCGAGTTAGGAATACGTATTTGTGGGTGAGTTAAGAATGGGTCGAGATTTTGTTTGTCAACTACGGAACAAGCCGTTAAAGCCCACATTCGATCGTCAAAGCTATAATCTTTTATTTGAACGTTGGTTCACTAAGCCCTTATTAAGGACAAGGTAAGGGCGGATCTAAAAATAATTTTCAATGATACATATGTGTAAGTAAAGATTAGAAAGAAAGTATTTTAATAACATGTACTTATTTAATTTAAATAAAAACTAAGAAAACATTGTGTAAGCTTAGCGGTAGAGAATTGACCAATAAAAAAGTTTTTTAAGAACAAACAACCGGGACCTACAATTTAACGAGTCATCCGACCCAATTGACCAATGACAATCCTCGAAATCTTCGCACAAAAAAATCAAGTATTGTGATTCATCAATTCACTCTCCGCTCCAGTGGAAACCAGCCTAAAACCTAGGCGAGCCGAGTATAAGCGTATCATCAACCGGAAGTGACAACACAAAATTTTAATAACACGAATGAAAAATAACTCCGAATGCGTTTGAAATCACAATTGGAGATTTCGAATCAATATTGACGTAACTTGAAACTAAAAAAAAAGTAAAAATAATACGAGTGGCAACCGTGTATAGTTTAAGCAATTTTTTTAATTACATTCCAAAATCAAAACATCCGAATTTACGAAGTTTATTCTAAAATTAAGAAGTTCGTACAAAACAAGCGGAATGAAAGCTCCTAAGATAATCCTTGTTTATAAAATATCTGACTAATGTATATACATATATTATCTCAGAATCACGAAAGCTCATGTACTGTTTCGATCGGCCATTTGTCAGAGAGCGGAACAGTAATTGCATTGGCCACAAGTAAATTATTGTACAACTATTCAATAATAACTTACTTAGTTTCGGAAGTCTGCGGGCGAGCCAGACGTCTGGTGCCAAGCCGATACAGATATCGAAGCTTTAGGTATAGAGATGGGTATTTTATTAGTTGTGAAGGATTTTTTACGTAGTCAATAGATCTACGTTTGACCACCAACTTGGTTGATGGTAAGCGAGTGGTCGAGAACGGAACACAAAGCCCTAAAAATTCTAAGATTATAGCTTACAGGAAACAAAGCAAGCGGCAGAGAGTTCCATTCCAGAGTAGTATGTATCCTAAATACTTGTGTACGGATTTTGAGCTCATTAAAATTAATGAGAAATTGGTGATAATCTTAAACCACAAACTGTCACTTTTAACACTAGGGGAATCGGTGGTCAAGCGCAAGTCTATTATTGAATAAAAAAAAACCTGGCCGTCAAAATAAATGTAAGCCTATCTTTATAAAAATAATACATCCATAGACTTCCATTATATTTATTCCAAGTGTTTTGTTTTCGTCCAGAACAGTACGAATCCTTGATAAATAAGCTTTTATTATGAGTGTACAGATAAGTAATCTTTGGTTGGCGACAGACACATAAATCAAAACCTCTGAATGGGTCGGGCCCTATTCGTGTGATAAAAGTTTTTTTGATGCCCATAATGGTGTTAGGCTTTGTTTGCAGGCAAAAGGAAGAATGTTTAGTTGAATATTGTTATTATATAAAATACAGTAGCGTACAAAAGTAGAATGAAATGAGATTTGTCTTCAGGTTTACTTATGGAAGCTTTGGACGTTTATTTGGAAGTTTTTAGCTGAATCCAATTTGATATGAACTGAAATTTACTTAAGTTTCAACTTTTTCTTTCGAACTGAACATTAATCTGTAGACAAGTTATAAAATATGAAAATTATGAAGCTAGCAAAATTAGTAAGTGTGCGTGTTTAAAAAAATACAGAATTTCAACAAATGCACTAATATTTATTTATTTATTTCATTGTTACAACAACAAAGCCACCACCAAGACAAATTAAATAAAAATAAGGTACAAAGTGAGATACATATTGAGTTGTACTTCAAATACAGGTATAAACTACATGCAAGAATTTATACAGCACATTTACTTATCTGCTGCTACATATTTTGATTATCTATTTACTTTTCTTGTAAGTAATTAAGACGAGTCAAACTCGTCTTTCTTTGACTAAAGTAAATAATCGGGTTAAATATTATTTAATAATAGTAACTTACATTTATTTACATAAGTGACATTTATTTACATACCAATATATATATATATATAATAACAAATTATATGGAAAACTATGACATCCAAATAAACGAATTTACATTTTTTACGTAGGTTTGATGTTCAGCAATCTGAAACGTACGAAAACAGAGCAGGTCGACTGGGGCGGAAATATTTTTTTTACACGTACGAAGTTGCGCGCAAAATTTGAAGCGGGAAAAGAGTAGGATGTTCGCGGGATTATTTCTACGCATACAAAGTCGCAGGCACCAACTAGATAAAGTAAATTGGTATCTGTTATAGTACGCCAGGGGAGCACACACAACGACATTTATTTGTAGCCACAAAATGTACGTAACTGCCTCCCAAGATTTATTCCCAAACATGCCGTAATCTCTGCTCGTGGGCGTAGACGCATTTGTTCATCGAGAACCGAGATATACTTGCCCTTCTATATTTTCGGTCGGAGCAACTTTGATAAGCGCTCTCGGACCCCCATATTCGACGATAAAGGAAAATATGTTAATTCAGACGATACCAAAGAACCAATATGACCTACTAAGTGATTGGATACCCGATGCGTCCTCGTGTTTTGAATCGGAACTCGGGCCGACCGCTCCGGAGATCATTCCAATGTTTACAAATTGCTCGATGGAAAGAAAAAAACTGAATGGAATTGAGATATTCATTTTGATTAGTTCATTTAAATAATACTCCGATAAGAATATTTAGTTCGACGGGGTTGGGTTACGTGTCAGAAATTGAAATTTTCATTTCGAGTTAAAACGTTTACGGGGCCGTAAAAACTGAATAAAGTACGCTGAATAAACGGCCCAATGAATCCACTTAGTGATGCAAAATATTACCAGAACGGATGCCTTTCTCACAATACGGCGCCACTAAAAATTTCCATGTTTCATGAAATATTAGGGATTAAGACGGGGTCGTTTCATGAAATCTAATTTTATTAAAAAATAAGTAAACTGTAATTAATTTGGACGGTCTCCGTCTTGGACACAATGGTGTACAAATGAAACGTTCACGGATAAAATTCTCCCGGCTTCCCCGTCTATAGTATTTATTTTTTCCATTAAAATTATAACAGGCAGAAATTAATTCTTTCTTTACCGAAACAATTCCGTTTGTTCTTTTACCTTTTGAATTATTGCTTTGTTATAATTCAAGGCTTGAATAAATTTTCAGAAAATAAAAAAAAGGTAGATGTTAATTGCGTTCCTGTCTCCGAAGTCGCCGATAAATTAATTTGGGGTTTAATAAAGTTAAAATGGTTCAATTCCCGAGCGCCCGGAGCGGTGTTATTTTATTTGTCAGCATATCGTTCTTAAATAATTAGACTATGGAATTTATAGATGTCATCGAAGGGACGTGATTAAGGGCCGCCGGCGTTGGAGCGTGTCTGCATTGTTTCGATATATCTATTGGATTTACATTATTTTACAAGCTGCTGAGACATTTTCAATTACGTCTTGAAACGGAAGCATTACGGCTGACGTATTTTGGCTTATAATTTGTAAATGATATTGCCAGCGAATTATTCAGACAGATTCCTCTAAATTACGTAATGTAACGTCGTTGTACTTAACAGATATATAAAAACTTATAAAAGCGGTACTAACATTTATTAATTGCCGCTTAAAATCAGGTGATGTGTGGTCGGAAAATAGAAAAGAGATCGATAATGATCAGCAGTAAATTTATAACGGTTATTTTTTAAAATAATTAATAAATAAATAATTACGTAGTTGCTGATTATTTCTATTCATTTTGGCAATGATTAATATACATCAAATCAAAATAAAAGTATAATTACTTATACTCGTACTAGTGATTGTGCAGGCAGTACTTAGGTACACTACCGAGATCTCTTATGAATACCAAAAACTCTGTACAATATGAAAACTATTTCGATTGTAAACAGACTTTAGTTTTATTCATATCCCAACATAAAAGTCCTAAATGAAAAACGAACAAGGAAAACCTTTTCAATAGTTTCTCCACAAAATAAACGGCACATCAAAAAGATCTTGCATGTCGCTCTGAAGCGTGTTTTAGCTAGTTTTAAACCGTTCCATATTTAGCGATCCAAATTCAAGTTGCTAACTATAGAATATTCAAAAATATTTCCGACATTATCTTCGCCACCTACGCTGGCGACCTCTTCACCATTACTCACACTTGAATAATTTATACTAGTAAAATCGATGGTGGTGTGGGTGAACCAATCAACTAATCACGTAAGGTATAAATGGTTTATTAAATCCCGGATAGTAATTTGGGTATATTTTGTTGATTGTCACTTGGTATAATTTTAGTTTCGTAATTGACGATTGAGTCGTCAAATTGGTTTTAGTAACTCTGTGATTTGTTTAAAATGTAGATTATGATTTGAATGTTAATACGCGACTAGAATAATACTAGAAGAAATATTGTGACAACAAAAAAGATAAAAATTGTGTTTGAATATCCAGAAAAAGGGTGCCTTCATTACAGTTTTGGAGTATTGCAGCGCTTTACAGTATTTTTAAGCTAAATGAATAATAATAGGCCAAGTGCGTCTCGCGCCACGCACAGTTTACGCATCACAACTTATGTGAATTTTAAACGTGGCTTTGTTTGATGTTGTGATTATTAAAATATCTGAAATTGGAGTTTTCTGTAACTATTCTCAAGCTAGAAATGGTAAGATATACCTATGCGATAGAATGAGAATATGCGTTCTGTAAGAAATATTTACTTAGAGTGTGTGAAAGACAATACAAGACCAGAACTTTATTACGTCGAGATAATATGTACATTCGGCATAAATGCCTAAATATTTTATGAAAACCTTTAAAAGATATTTTAAATATATTGAACAATGGTAGTTTTTTATATTTCACACAACACCATCTAGCTCAAAGTAAGCAAAGCTTGTACTATGGAACTAGATGGCTGATAGAATACATATTATGTACTTTTTTTGTTGTAAAATATATGCATATGATACATAGAAACACCCAGACACAGAACAAACATCCATACTCATCACACAAATGTTTGCCCTGGGTGGGGATCGAACCCACGACCTACAGCTTAGCAGGTTGACATACTATCAACTGAGCCACAAAGCCAGTCAATTATTAAATGTATTTATTATTAAAATAATTATAAAGACATTTATTAAAATATTAGCGGTATTTCGCAGTCAAACTATTAGTGTATTATTAAAATATTAGCGGTATTTCGCAGTCAAACTATTAGTGTATTATTAAAATATTAGCGGTATTTCGCAGTCAAACAAGTGAAATATGAAAGAAGCGACCGGTTCTTTGCAAAAGTTGAAAAAAACTTAGTGCCAAGACCTTCCGTACAAAAGATACGTTCCGTTATCTTGTTTCCTAATAAACAAGAAAACTCTTTTTCTATATCCTGGACCTAAGCTGCGAAGTTACAGCTTGTTCTGTAAACTCTTGAGAGGAAAGTTTTATCTCTAACCAAATATGATTATACTACATCTTTGTCATAGTATAAACAAAGTAGAACATTAAGGGACTTACTGAAAAATCTTACTTCACTTTAATTCTTCAACGTCTTAAATTTTCTGTCTTCTCTCCGCAAGTGTCATTAAGGTGGGTACAGACTGGTGAAACGTAACATGAAATGTATCATGCAATGAAAGAATTTGCCGTACACAATGCTGCAATGTATCGTGAAAGATTTGCTTCAATTGCAATTTGCGGTCACTTTGCAACAATTTTTCATAGTTTGGATGTCTTGTGCGTGCGAAATGTGCATTTCACGCGCACGCTACCAGCGTTGCAAGCCGCGCGCGGAGCGACCCATGATTGGTCGGTTTTTCGAACGAACACAAAGAGGCACGCAGACGTACGCGGGAGATTCGTAGTGAATACGCGGTAAGTGCGCGCTATGCGTTCACGCTTGCACCGAACATGCAATGAAAGGTAGACTGATACATTTCATGTTACGTTTCACCAGTCTGTACCCACCATTACGTATCAGCGAGAAGTTGACAAAATATGTTAAGCATTTCTTAAAGTTAAGTTAACGTTTTAACTCTCGCACTGTCAAAGTTGAAAACCGCGCACAGGCCAATTGGCTTCTTCGCTCCCACACGCCGCTTGGGCGCGCGTAGTGGCTACACGTAATTTGCGTAAAAAATATATGTTCACAATGCCAACGTGAGTGTATACATACTGTAAAAACAGGCCGGAGAAAAATAAACAAAAGCGGCGGAGTTTACTTTTCATAATAAATAAATATTATTATGTCAATTTGCAATATTAGAAAGAGCGTTATAGGCCGCCATTTCGTTCAATACCAGAAGCAATCTATCGCTGCATATTTAAATTGTTCGGTTAGACCATGTTATTCATATACATCTAGAAGTTTAGGAAGTAATAATTGTTTCAGCGCTGTAGCGCTCTATCAAACTTTTGTGCACATTTATTACACGAAAAATATTGTATGAAATAGCGACTCCATGTTAGCTCGATGTGGCAGTTGTTAGTAAGTAGGTAAGTTGAAGTGGCAGTGGGCAGGGCACATAGCACGTAGAACTGATGGCCGATGGGGCCGAAAGGTTCTCGAGTGGAGACCACGTACCGGCAAGCGCAGCGTAGGAAGACCAGCCACGAGATGGACAGACGACCTCATACAAGTAGCGGGAAGACGTTGGATGCAAGCCGCTTCCAATCGGTCTTTTTGGAAACCCATGGGGGATGCATATGTCCAGCAGTGGACTTCTTATGGTTGAGATGATAATGATTAGCTCGATGTCTTACTACTTACATTTCCACTATGTTCATACACGTTCACCGGAACTACTGAATCAGATAGCTATCTTTCAAAACGACAAACTCTGTGTAACAACTTATTTATAAGGCGTCGGGTAAAATTAACTCGATTGGAATAACGAGAGGAGGTTCATTAATCAACGCCGTATCTAACAAATTGTCGGTATGTGGAGATTTTCGTTACCAAGAATGTTTCGAGCTTTGCGTTGTTTGGGTTGGGATTTCGTTTTTTATTGGTTAAAAATAGAGAAAGTCGAATAGTGTAGGACTGTATAAAATAATTTTGTAGATTCCTGGCTAGGTGTTAAACTAGAGCTTTCTTGTGTTCTAAGCACTGGCTCTCGAGTAATGTTTCTGATAAATTATCATATAGAAGTTAACTGGTGGACATAGACTTCCCAGAACCATAGATTTCAAATAAGGTCGGTTGGGAGCGGCTTGCGTCTAGTGTATTCCTGGTGCCACCATACGCCGCGCTTGCCTGTGCGTGTTTTCCACTTGAGAACTTTTCGATCGCATCGCCCATCAGTTCTAGATGAAATTAGACAGCTGAAATTTCCATACATTGTGTATTTCTGTTGCCACTATAACAACAAATACTAAACAAGTATCAATGTTAAAAGAAAAACAAAATACCCGACTGCAGAAAAGAGGTTTTTGTAGGCTGCAAAATCCTCTTCTTACGATTTCTTTACGCTTAATACGCTGTTGAGTGTATGTTTTTGTGAGAATGTATGCGTACAATCGCTGTAAAAGATTATTTCGCATTCTTTAGAAAAAAATCAAGTAAAATCACTTGTTCATTACGAAAAAGTTCGTTGAAAGTTACAGAGAGATGTATGATTTTTATTACAAAAAAATATAGCCTATGACACTCAGCAAGTGAAAACGAATCTAACGACACCTCTCACATCAAAATCGGTCAAGCCCTTTAGGCGATCATATAGAAACATACAGATAATATACATACATACCCACATACATAATACACTCGAAACACCCCCTCCCCACCTCTCCCTCCCTTTTCCCCTCTCCTTACCTTAAAACACAATTATAATGGAACAGTTGTCGGTGATTTTTTTGAGGTAGGAAATTGGTTTAATCCTGTTTTACCCGTTCCCGCGGGAATATCGGGATAAAAGGTATCTTATGTGTTAATCCAGATTATAAACTACCTGTGTGCCAAATTTCAGCCAAACCCGTTTAGCCGTTTTACCGTGAAGGAGTAACAAACTAACAGAAACTTCGCATTTACAATAAAAGTGTGATGTGTGATGTTATTTATTAGCATTTCCTATTCTAAACTCCAATAAAACATATAAGTAATATATATATTCGTAATCACCGTTAAAAATTCTTTATTTTGATACCACACTCGATGTAGGTATTTTGGATACTTTTTTTTTTTTTGAGATTACTTTTTGCCGCCAAAAATCCTTAATTTTATTTTTTATTTTATTTTAATGTACCCAGTGTCACTCGCACGACTAAGACGAATCTATTGACACCACTCACATCAAAATCGGTCAAGCCGTTTAGCCTCTAGGGCGTGCCAAAGAAATATACATACATACATACATACACTCGAAAAACATAACCCTCCTTCTTTCGCAGTCGGGTAAAAACAGAATTAAATAAATATTTAAGGGGGCTCCCATACAACAAACCTGACCCAATTTTTATAGATAATGGTACGGAACCCTTCGTGCGCGAGTCCGACTCGCACTTGGCCAGTTTTTTGAAGTCGGTTAAAAGGGAACTATCATCGCAAAGAATGAGAACTAATTTCTCCATTGTGTTGCTAGACCAAAATTATAATAAGGTCAGCAGGACCTCCAATACCACATTAGTACACTTACCGAATAGACTTTATCTGGGATTTAGAAGAAACCTATTCATTAAATTGAAATTAAACAAATATTTACATAATTTTATATTGGTTTTTTATGTCCTGACGTTTCGTACACTGCAGGTGAGACAGGTAAAAAAAAGGCATCGTCTAGCCTTTTTTTAACCCCCGACGCAAAAACGACGGGGTCATATAAGTCACACACACAGACACGTCAAGTGTCTGTTTGTGTGTCTGTCTGTGGCATCGTAGCTCCCGAACGGAAGAGCCGTTTTTGATTTTGTTTTTTTTTTAAGGCGAATTAGTCAGGAGTGTTCTTAGCTATGTTTCATCAAAATCGGTTCAGTCGTTTTTTTTCTTGTGTTATGAAAATATTAATAGGCAGCAGTAGCCTATTATTTTTATGCAAAACGTTCCCTATCCAAGCAGAAGTCGCAACCTTAGAAAACATTTACCTATTCACTAATTAAGATATTGCCACAAAGAAATCTTTGTTACTCCAAAACTGCACCAAGTTTTACCTCGAGTTCTGTTTTTTAGGGTTCCGTACCTCAAAAGAAAAAAATTGAACCCTTATAGGATCACTTTGTTGTCCGTCTGTCCCTCTGCACGTCCGTCCGGGTGTCGATACCTTTATCTCGGGAACGCGTGAAGGTATCGAGTTGAAATTAAAACCGTATACGCAGATCCATAGTATCTTGCTGCAGAAAGAAAAATAAAATTTCTCAGTTTTCGTAAAAAAAAAAGTTACAGCCGAATATGTCGTAAAAAACGCAGATTTCGACACTCACAGAGGAATCAAAACCTATGGGGTACTTCCCGTTGACCTAGAACTCTGAAATTTAGCAAGAAGCATTGTGTTAGAGTACACATATAGGAAGAAATCCTAAAAATGGACATTTTATTGGATTAAATTAATGGACATTAATTTAATCACAAAATATAGGGTCTTTAAGCAAGGAAAGAGGGTCCAAATTTTTAAGTACTTTAACCGTATCATGTGGGGTATCATATGAAAGAGCTTCATTAGCACAAACTAAAACGGGGTTTTAAATATTTTTATGATGTATATTTTCCGATTTATGAAGGAAAATATATAAAAAAAAAAAAACCTTTTATCTACTAGTTTATACGGAACCCTCGGTGGGCGAGTCTGACTCGCCTTGTCCGGTTTTATTTTTTTGGAAATCTGAGTGTTATTTTCTTCTTCTATTTTGTAGTGGGGCGTATACTAATAGACTGAAAGATCTCTACCAGATTTCAGGAACATTAAATCAATATAAACCAATAAAAATACAGAAAGAGAAACCTTAAAGCAATTCAAGGATTAAATTACTTATACAAAGTACCAAAACTTTGTGTCGGTTAATAAGTTTGATACAATATGTATCCAAGACAGTAGGTACCTATGTAGGCTATCAAATAATTTATTAGCAAAGTTCGTACCGTGTGGTTTTGTAACTAGCTATACCTACTTGTACTAATTCTTCTGAAACTTGAACCCCTCGCTACAAGTAGCTTTAATTATAGTTATTGTTCAAAAGGAGTTTTAACTTGAAGTTCCTCGTCTTTATCATGATGCCAAATGGAGGCAATTGTTATTTGTTTGTAACCGACTTCCAAAACGAAGGAGGTTATCAATTTTTTTTGTATGTTTGTTCACCTATCAGCCAATTGTGCATTTATTTTGATGATTCTTTTTGTATTTGGTAGCTCATACTTTATAGGTGGTCCCATATACATTTCATCAAAATCGATGCAGTACTTTGGTTTTTAAAAAAAATAACTGGTAAAATATCATCCAATTGCCTGTAGAAAAGTGAATTCAGCAAGTCGCGTATGAACGCGTTGTATTGCGTATTTTGAAGTCGGTTTTTTTCATGTTTTTGCCGCCATCTCTGCTTCCTGTGGAAAATTTTGGAATTTTCAAGGCTGGGGTGAATAGATATCTTCTAGATCGACGCGCTCCATCCTTGGCTACACCGTCGCTAAACATCAGGCAAGTTGGAGTTCACAATGATTGGATAATTTTTTTTGCCGTACAGTAACAAACAGCCAGAGAGACTTAACTTTTATATATAATATTAGTATATTATTAATTTCATTCACAACAAATTAACCTAATAATAATAAAACTATTTACGCAAGAATTCATACGGACAAAAACAAAAGTTGACACTATACGAGTATTAAGTATATTTGATCATCTAAAAATCACTTTGTCTACACAATTATCATCATCATCAAGGCAATAATGAAGCTTTAGTAAAAAAGTTTAATCTATGGTACCCGGACTTAGACAATCCATATTTTTTTAAGAGTTTTGTGTTACAGTTCACATTTTATTCTTTAAGCGCCTAACTATATCTTTTGAAATACAGCTTCATCTGCGACATGAGTTACTGTTACAGAGAGCTTCGCTTGAACAGCTAAATACCATCATTGATAACAAGATCAGCTTCATTGCTATCATTCTTGCTTCCATTCAGCATGCGGATTTGCTCGGTCTACGCAACTTAGCGCAATAAAATACCGAAAAAGGATATAAACGCACTAAGCGATAAAATTATAATTTAAGAAACTGATGTAACCGACTTCAAAATTTGTTGACTTGGTTTTGATGACGTTTTTCCAGTTATTAACCTTTTTAAGACGCAAATACGACGGGGTGTTATAAGTTTGATATGTCTTTGTATGTGTGTATGTGTGTGTCTGTCGGTGGCATTCACAGACCATAAAACAAGGTGAACCTTGAGAACAAAACCTTGTTTTATGATCTTCGGTGGCATCGTAGCTCCCGAACGGATGTTTTTTTATTTATTTTGATTTTGTTATTTTTTTGTTTGAAAGGTGAATTAGTCGGTAGTGTTCTTAGCTATGTTTCATCAAAATCGGTTCAGCCGTTTTTGTCGGTGGGTTTTTGGGTTTTTAACTTATAAATGTTTATTAACCATTTTGAAAGCTATACAAACCAAAGTACTGAATCGATTTTGATAAAATTTATTTGGGACCACCTCTGAATTTTTCACTTCGGCCGCGTACGTAACTATTGTTTCGTAGCTAGTTTCGTACGAAACATTGCCTACCGAACAAAAAAGAATTCATCTTTGTGCCAACTGTGACTTTGACTTAGCAAGTCAAAGTCACAGTTGGCACATCCACTGCTAATGAGTAAAAAGCTGGTTGTATGCTTCATTCAGCCATATTTTTTGTCATTATGGCGGAGATATTTTATTCTTCGTTGGAGTTCTCGTGAGTGAAATGAAAATAACAGACGTGAAACCAAATAAAAAGTTCTACTGTTTAACTTGTATAAATGTAACCAAATATTTAGTCTACAATGAACCGAGTTAACAAGAAAAAATATCGCATTATAGATACACAGATTATTGTATTTCCAAGAAGATCCAGTCAAACAGCCTATAAACACTTTTTCTTCTTCTTTGAGCGCCTTCTTCTCGTCAGCTTAGTTCTTACTTGTCTTTATTTAAATATGAGCATTTGTTTATAAAGCAATTATTATGTCGATTAGAATATCCTAATGCACACTGACCTTTAGCTCCAATAAATACGAAGTTATAGCTTGCAGGAGCCTTAACCCTTCCTTAAGGTTTCCACAAGGGGATTATGGTCATCATTCATTCTCGTCCAGAACGCCCTGGGCTAAACTGAGAGATGTGTCGGATACTTTTTGTATGGTAAGCGATTTTACGATATAAACCTATTATTGATAAATAATGGGGTTTAATGTGTTGTTAATATATGACTTAAAAGTTGATTTGGTCGTTTTTAGTTTTATCGTAAATTAATTTTGCCTCGTGGTTCCACTCGTGCAGTGATGAAAACCGGTTGGAATATGATGATGAAAATAAAGCCTATGTTCATTTTCAAATTAGGATTTATTTCGGGGAGTGTGCGCAAGAGCTTCACGACCTCATTCCACCCTCCCAATTTCACTGCAGGACTAGATGAAAGTCGGCGATTTACCACCCATTTCTCATTGAAGCACAAAAATCCGTACTCAGCCATATCCATATCGATCCATATTTTTAATGCCATCTCTGTTTCCTGAGAACTACAATCTTGGAATTTTAAAAGTTAGAGTGAATAGATATCTTCAGATCAACGAGGTCCATCGTTGTCCTCGAAAATCCATGGTAATATTCACTTCTACCCAAAACACATGCTTGCACACTACTGCTACATCCACTACTAATTGATAGTTGAATATATAAATGGCAAAAGTCCTTTTACCTTTTGTATGTATATAAAATACTAATAACAAAAATATTACCCACAACTAACTCTTTCAACATTAGGCAAGTACTATTCGTATTTCTCGGAAGAGTTCATTATGTTCAACATTCAATTTGGGAATATTAAATTTTTTTCTGAAAAGTCTTTTCAGCAAACATTTTTTTCTTTGCCCTAAAGGTTTTATTGATTACTATGTTCCTTTTTATATTGGTCCTAAAAGCGTATCAAACGGGTGTAGGTAAAAGGTTTTCTTTACCCTTTGATTGTAGACGATATGTTTTTGAGGAACATTTCGTTGGTAAATGTCGAAATCAATTTATATTTCTTACGTTTATTTTTAGTTTAGCTATAGGTACTTACCTATTTATTATTTTGCGTTTTATTGGTACTTTAGGATTATATTTTTACGCTTTTAGAGATTATCTGTGTTATAGTTTATATACAAAATTATTAGAAATCGATATTTTCCCACGATTTTTATTTTATTTTATTACGCTAAAAGAATTGAGATTGACTTGAATCAGAAAAATCACATAGAAATAAATACTACCTATTTATTACATAGATTTTTATTAATTCGGATCTTTCCTGTTATATTGTGCAGTTTTTAGGGTTCCGTACCTCAAAAGAAAAAAACGGAACCCTTATAGGATCACTTTGTTGTCCGTCTGTCCTTCTGTCAGGGTGTCAAGACCTTTATCTCGGGAACGGGTGAAGTTATCGAGTTGAAATTAAAACCATATACGCAGATCTATAGTCTCTTGCTGCAGAAAGAAAAATCAAATTTCTCAGTTTTCGTAAAAAAAAGTTACAGCCGAATATGTCGTAAAAAACGCACATTTCGACACTCACAGAGGAATCAAAACCTATGGGGTACTTCCCGTTTACCTAGAACTATGAAATTTGGCAAGAAGCATTTGTGTTAGAGTACACATATAGAAAAAAAACCGAAAACTGTTTTTTTTATTTAATATCGAAAAAATAGGGTCTTTATGCAAGGAATGAAGGTCCAAATTTTAAAGTGAATTAACCGTATCATGTGGGGTGTCATATGAAAGAGCTTCGTTAGAATAAGCTAAAACAGGTTTATAAATATTTTAACGGTGTATATTTTTCGATTTATGAAGCAAAATATAAAAAATATATATGATTTCCCCCTTTTATCTACTAGTTTGTACGGAACCCTCGGTGGGCGAGTCTGACTCGCACTTGTCCGGTTTTATTTTTCTCTTCTTATGATGGATATACGCATGCCTTATATACACTAATTATTTCTATTATAATAATCTCGAGGACATACTTTTAAGCCCTAATTGAGTACTTCAGACTTGGTTTAGACCAGTCGGACAGCCAATGTAAGTAAGTACATTGGCTGTCCGACTGTTGACTGCATATGTGTGACATTATATATTACATCAAAATTACCAATACATATATGATAATAAATCTCGTGGCTGGTCTTCCTATGCTGCGCTTTCCGGTGCGTGACTTCCACTCGAGAACTTTTCTACCCCATCAGCCATCAGTTATACGTGCTATGTGCCCACTGCCACTTCAACTTGCTAATCCGCTGTGCTATGTCGGTGACATTGCGTACGTCAGCCTCAAGATGGACAGATAACCTCATACAACGAGCCAAGGAATACGCCAATTGAATTTTACCTCGTAATATTGTACTGATATTCAACATTCAACACGTTAGTGGACGTGACAATGATATGCCTTCACCGATTAATTATGCAGATTCAGCAAGATTAGAAGAACAGTGGATTTCTTATGGCTGAGATGATGAGGTTGATGATAATGACGAAATAACAAAATAGGTATATTTCAAATTTTCATATCCGCATCAACGCAATGATTACTTCAAAGATTTTTTTCTAACACCATCATTGTCTTCACAAAACCATTTTGTGGGGCCGTTTTAGTCCGAACAAAGCTGTGATCGTCAAAATAATTTATGATGTTTTACTTTTTACAGAGACTAGCACAAAAGATTGTCATTTACAGTATTATAAAGAAAAGATCTTAAACAATTGGCTAGTTTGACAAGCATCACGAAATGACAAAAAGGATTACGTGTCTTTTTGAAACAAATCTTTTTATTCTACAAAATAAACGTTCATACAAATTTAAACTTAACACCGTTATCTTACAGCATTAGCTTAGGTAACTCAACAGCATCTTTATCTTTGTATGTTCTTGCGTCCTGTTTCTTTAGCTGCACCCCGTCACTTCTGAATAAACACTCTCCTTAGTCCATTTTAGTCTAAATTCAATCTGACGGAACGATTCGCAAAGAAAATATATCTTGTGTAAACAACCCTTAGCAGATTGGCCTTTGTTAATCGATTGACACTTTCATAAACCGGCTTTGCTAGAGTAAACATGGTTTTGAGGTTCCCAAAAGCTAGCTTTATTATTTCAAGTGATTATAAAGCAACTTTGTTATGATCTTTCGAAGAATACAACGTAACGTTTTAAATTCTTACCGTCATGTACTCAAACAGCTCTTTTGAAGTCTAAACCAAATATCTCATTTTTTATCAATTTTTTGCCTTTTGTCAATGTTGCATTGAGTTCGAAATGGCTTAGCTCTTGTTTCAAAGTTTGAATGTTGGGACGCATGATGTAATAAGCATGTTTTTCTTATGTTTGTCTTTGAAGAAGATTACAAACACACATGGCAAGCTCTTCAATCGATGGCTCCCTCTCGCTGACATCAGAACTATTTGTCTTGGAAATATCTTGTGACTTTCTACAGTTGGATATGAGTTATTGTGTTATTCCCTCGAAACAGATTCATGTCTAAAGAGCATGTTTCATATTACTTTGTATGTTGAAAGATAGTATGTCACAAATTCATGTTTAAATTTCCTTGGACTGTGTTATTCACGTTTTCAACTGTGATATAGAAAGCAAATCATTTTTAAAAGTTCACTGGTTTATGAAATATAAAAGATTATCCTTATTTTGTATGTTTACGGAAAAAGATCAAGTGATATTAGTACAAGCAAATCAAGACGATTTTCTTCGGAACTTCGTATTATATTACTGACTTACTGACTGACTTACCCGGCAGCTTAGTGGTGAGACCGTCTGACTCGCGATCCGCAGGTCCTGAGTTCGAATCCCACGGCACGCACCTCTGTCTTTTCGAAGTTATGTGCGTATTGTTGATTGCCGCCAACTTCAAACGGTGAAGGAAAACATCGTGAGGAAACCTACATGTCTGAGAGTTCTCAATGATCTTGAAGATGTGTGAAGTCTGCCAACTCGCACTTGGCCAGCGTGGCAGACTATGGCCTAACCCTTCTCACAATGAGGAGATGGCCCGTTCCCAGCAGTGGGACAGTTTGTACAAACAGGGCTGATAAAAAAAAAATAAAAAAAAGTGACTTACCGAAAATAAATCTAAGACTCCTTAGATTTCCAGGAACTTCTAATCTTTGACTACAAGGAAACATTGCTTAGTGACAGAGAAATCAGCACACCCACGCACTTGTCTTCTATACTCAAATAGTATTTTCATTTTGAAAGCTTTTATTTTTCTTAGTAGTTTATTACCAACCAATATCTTAGAAAGAAAATACCTATCTTCAAAGTGTAACCTATGTCATATATTAGGGGGAGAAAAAATATAACTGACACCTTAAAAGTCTAAATAGGTTAAACCATTATTAAGGCTATTAGGCTTTCAGCAAAAATACTGTTTTTATACTTGATAGATCGGCGATCAATTGTTTCACATTAAGCGAGTTGGTTGGCTACCAACTTGCCTGTCACTCTCGCCCACATGTGACACGATGGTGTGGCCGACGATGGAGCTCGTCGATCTAGAAGATATCTATTCACTATAGATTTGAAAATTACAAGATTATAGCTCTCAGAAAACAGAGGCGGTAAAGAATATCATTTTTGAGCAGTACGCATCAAGAACCTGGACCAAAATCATTCAGTACGGAATTTTAGCATTTCAATGAGAAATAGGTGATGTGCCTATTTGCTGCTAGTCCTGTAGTAGTATGGGGAAGCTGGAATTATAGATTAGATACATGAAATTATACACACTTATATAATTAGCACTTACACGTTCTTACTATGATACTTTACTATGTTTTATTATCCCAAAAAATATGACCATTTTTAGCAAAGGCATATAAAAATAAAATTTGAATGGTTAAACTTAGTTTTGAATCGATCATTAATAATAATTCTACGAACCCAAACTGCAATTACGAAAGAAAGTGCTCTTATTTATGCAAAACGAATTCTCGTAATTACACAAAATAAATCAAAATATCCTCTGCTACATCGACATTAACACTTAATTCAAATACCTCAAATGCATTACAAAATGACCACTTGTAAAATTTGCGCCCGCGGCAGCTCCAAGTATGCTCCAAGCCAGTTATTAAAACGACTACACCTATGTCATTATTCTTTAAACAAAAAAACGAGTGAATCGTAACAGTGGAGCAACATATCATCGGGGAACTGGCACTTAAACGCGTAGTTTCTATCATAAATCAAAGATATTAAACTGGAGTGCGGAACCTCTTTTGAGTTCACAGTATAAATCATGGAGGCGCAGAAGACCTCTGGACGCCTCACCAATAGGGTCTTTGCAAACGTGTGTTGTAAATCACGTGTGATAAAAAATACAAAATATCTGAGATAAAATGAAGTGTACTTTTAGAGGACAATTTTATTCAGAATCGGAATCAGAATTATATTTTGTTGAACATGGTTGGTACACTATACATTACAAAATAGCATACAAGATGGTATTATAAAATACCTACCACATGTCCATGCCCTCTTGGGGAGTACAAATTATATGAAAATAAATTAATGAAAATATTGATTAAAAATAAAAATGTTATAGTAAATATAAAATGTCAGAATTGAGAAAAAAGAGTTGATAATTTGATTTGCATTTATATTATGTTCTCTTATTTAATCATCAATGATGATGCTGATGATAAAATTGTCCTCTAAAAGTACACAACATTTCGTCTCAGATTTTTATTCTATTTCATATCTCTTATTTAAAAGTTTAAATCTAAAAAAAAGTTTTCTAGAGAGAATACTGTTGTATTAGAATCAAAATTAAACGAAGTAGCTGTATAATCACAAACAGTGATTTCTTATAATTTACGAAATGTCTTTGTGCTGTGAACAAAATTATGGTTTTTAAACTTTGATAAAAGTAAATTATGTTTTACTATACTATAAAAATAATATATAATATGAAAAATTTATTTTACTGGTATTTACTGATTACACTTAATGATTAACTAATGGCACTTATTAATTAATTGCTTTTATATATAAGATTCAATACCTACTGAACAAATTTGATGTTTTTTTTTATCAGCCCTGTTTTGTACAAACTGTCCCTCTGCTGGGCGTCTCTCATTATGAGAAGGGTAAGGCCATAGTCTACCACGCTGGCCAAGTGCGGGTTGGCAGACTTCACACATCTTCAAGATCATTGAGAACTCTCAGACATACAGGTTTCCTCACGATGTTTTTCCTTCACCGTTTTGAAAAGAGGTGCGTGCCGCGGGATTCGAACCCAGGACCTGCGGATCGCAAGTCAGACGGTCTCCCGACTAGGCTGCCGGAAACTTATTGATTGAATTTGATGATGAATTGAATGATTTACAGATTTTAATTCAAGAAATAAATAATTTATTCCTACACTAGAAAAAAAGAATCTATAGCAAAAAAAAAACACAATCAGAAAAATATTTTATCATGAACCTCAATAATCAGACTAGATAAAGCCGTAACTATTGAACGAGCTTAAATCACCTGCAACAAAAATACGCTGAATGTTAGCAAAAACTATACTTTCACTTTACTTTAGACTGTAGCGCATCGAGATTGAATCGAAACGTGATCATGATTTTTCTTCCCAACAGTTTAAATAACCTACTTTGGCCACAATAATGTGGCTTCTGAGACTCTCGATTTCATTAAACTATTACTTTTTTTTTTGTAGCACCAAAAATAAGAGGCTTAAGTCACCACGAAGTAGTAGGTACCTACTTACTCATATTCTTGCAAAATATTGTTGGATTCGATTCGGTATTTATATTTCTCTTTTTTGTTTTCCTCTCTGTCATTTACTTTCAGAATAACAGAGATAAAGATATAAATAAGATACATTCAGCTCTTAGGAAACCGAGAAGGTGCTGAAGAATTCCATTCTTGTGCGGTATGTATTCAGAACCGCTCCGTATCAGAAGGTCTACCAAGGAAAATGACGTAGTTTGCAGAACGTCGGCATATTAAAACGTCTATGTGGTGGCAATGTCTTGAGTGGCAAAACGACTTACTAGTAAAACGTCCAAAATGTAAAATTGACACGAAACGTGGACCGAATTCATTCATTGAGTACGTTTTTTTGTGATTTCAATGATAAATTGATGGTAATGTGCTGACTTTCTGCTAGTGCTCCTGTAGTGGAATGGGGAAGGTGGAATAGTCTTGAAGCTCTTGCGCATATTCGCAATAATTAATCCTATATAATATAGACAGACATGCTACTTTACGGCAGAGCTCGAGACTAAGTAGCTTCTTGCCAATCAGTTTATCGTCGTCGATTGCCCCATGGCACGCCGGTCAATCTCTAAAGTGGATACTTGGCTGTTTCGTCGTGTTTTTTTTTTTTACTTTATACGTTATCCTGTTATCGTTCCGAAACGCTTAAATTCACTTTCCACTAATATCACTAACAAAAGTTGGACTGTTCGACACAAAAGCGTGTTTCGTGCAAACAGTTACGTAAAATATAGATATCGTTCACAATATCAGTAAACACGTCAAGTCATTGGTTATTGAAGTGTTTCGTAATGAAGGTTTCCTTGTTAGGATCGTGACAAGATGGAGTTAAGATAACTTTACTCGGTCGGTTGCTTGGACGAATAATACCAGAGACTAGAAACGTTGCCTATACCCAGTGTAAGTCTTGCAGTTCCTAAACACACATGATGGCATTGTGACAGTTCACAAATCACGACAGACTAGAAACGTTGCCTATACCCAGTGTAAGTCTTGCAGTTCCTAAACACACATGATGGCATTGTGACAGTTCACAAATCACGACAGACTAGAAACGTTGCCTATACCCAGTGTAAGTCTTGCAGTTCCTAAACACACATGATGGCATTGTGACAGTTCACAAATCACGACACTAGCGTCTGACAACGTTGCCCGCCGTGTTGTGAGTAAAGGCAGGTCAGGCAATTACCCTACTTGAGGCTTGCCACGTAGACCCGGAGATAACCCATCTATGTATAACATATCACTGCCTATACCACATAATATTTTAATACAGGTATAAAAGACTGATCCTTGACTTGAGCTTGCTATAATGCAATAAATTGTATATCAGCTTGCACAGACGCTAAGTACCTATTTTTATACTATTAACCTTTATATATCTATACATCTCGTTCTATCGTATAGTTCTTATCTCTTTTGGTTCGCGACAAAATACTGAAGTAGCATGAACGAAGTAGATTAATCGTTTTTATACACGTTGTTATGTCAGTACATACATTTATTTCTTGTGAAAGGTGGAAAGACTAATTGTACGTCCCATGCTAACTCTGCTGTTGTGGTTGGTAAAAAATCTAGTTTTTTTGTGCCTTATTGATAATACAAAATCAGTATGGTGTCATGTCCTACAGTTTATTTGTTAATGTTCGCTTGGCGATAATTCGTGTTGTAAGTCTGTAAAAGGACACAAAAGCGCTTATTGTTATTTTGTTGAATGTAATACGGTGTTTAGTTATGCTTTTGAAAGTAAACACAGTTACACAATCGACGTATTATATTGTAGAAGATAGTTCGAAATGCTGAACGGAAAATAAATTACCTTATTTACCTACTTTTTTGGTTATTTCTCATCGGAAATTAATTTATGGTGGCTGGGGGGGGGCAGTCTGGTTGATTTTTGGGTAGTAATTATAAAAATTACATACATATTACATAATTATGTATGTAGTTTTTATACTGGTATGTTGTGGTTAGTAAAGGCACTTTTAGAACACTTGTATTCACACAAAAATATTATATTCCACCCTCCCCATTTCATTACAGGACTAGCAGAAAGTCGGCGAATTACTACCCATTTCTCGTTGAAATGCCAAAAATCCGTACTCAGCGATATCGGTCCATGTGCTTGATGCGCGCTGCACAGGAATGTAATTCTTTGCCGCCATCTCTGTTTACTGAGAACTACAACCTTGGAATTTTCAGGGCTTGAGTGAATAGATATCTTCTAGATCGACGAGCTCCATCCTCGGCCACACCGTCGCTTAGCATCAGGCGGGTTGGTGGTCCATCATAGATCTATCTTGCATAAAAAAAAAAGACCAAGTGAACTACATAATATTACTACCTACATTACTGCCCAAAATATATTTATATACATATAGTAGTGATGAAAATAAATATGAAATATTCACTGAGACAGAGATTTTCTTTTCCATTATAGTCATCATCATCTCATCATCTCAGCCATAAGAAGTCCACTGCTGGACATATGCCTCCCCCATGGATTTCCAAAAAGACCGATTGGAGCGGCTTGCATCCAGCGTCTTCCCGCCACTTGTATGAGGTCATCTGTCCACCTCGTGGCTGGTCTTCCTACGCTGCGCTTGCCGGTACGTGGTCTCCACTCGAGAACCTTTCGGCCCCATCGGCCATCAGTTCTACGTGCTATGTGTCCTGCCCACTGCCACTTCAGCTTACTAATCCGCTGTGCTATATCGGTGACTTTTGTACGTCTACGTATCTCTTCATTCCTGATTCGATCTCGTAGAGAGACTCCGAGCATAGTTCTCTCCATAGCTCGTTGCGTGACCTTGAGCTTCTTTATAAGGCCCATAGTTAGGGACCACGTTTCAGTACCGTATGTCATCACTGGTAACACACACTGGTTGTAAACTTTCCATTATAGTAACTAGATGTTTTTGCTCATAAATTGTATTTTTTACCCTCGACCCAAAAAAAGGGTGTTATAAGTTGGACGTGTATAAATGTGTATCTGTGTGTTTGTCTGTGGCATCGTAGCTCTCAAACGGATGGACCGATTTAGATCTAGTTTTTTTTCTTTGAAAGAAGACTTCATCGACAGTGTTTTAGTTAAGTATGTTTCAAAATCAAAATCAGACCAGCCATTTTTTTGTCGGGGTTTTTGAGTTTTATTTACTCATACTTGTTAAATAAAAGTAGCATGTATTTATCTCAGCAAACTTATCTTTGTTGTTTGCTGTACAAAGTCTGAGCTCATATCCGCTGCAGCTCAACAAAAGAATGGAGCTAATCCGAAACTGTTTGGATTATCTCGGTTCTTGCAACGAAAACTTTGGCGATAAGTATTTCAAGCTATGAATGTTCATTGTAATTAATGAAAGTGAGCAGAAAGAATTCAAAATTCAAAATTCAAAAAATATATATATTGCGTAAACTGGTACATTTGGTGTTATATAGTACTTAGCATCTCAGTCTACCCATTTAGGGCGTACAATATTTTTGAAGTATTATCTGAAGTAATTCATCTGCTTAAATGAATGATTGTACAGAAATATCCACATAATAAATAGCTAGATTTGCATTAAGACGATGATACGAAAACACAGTTTTTCTCTAGCTTCATAAAAACTTTATTAGTTAGCTATGTTTAACCGACTTCCAAAAAGGAGGTTGTTCTCAATTCGACTGCATGTTGTTTTTTGTTTGTTACGTGATTACATTACCAATTAAGAATCGATTTCGATGATTCTTTTTTGTTTGGTAGGACAGACTAATGTCTTCAGAGGTGGTTTTAAATAAATTTTATTAAAATCGGTTCAGTACTTTAGTTTATAAAACATAATAATTGAAAGAATATGTTATACAAGTAAATGAAATGAATTTTGAAGTCGGTTGTTACTGCTTTTTAAACTGTATTTATATAGTTAAAACTGACACGTGATAAAATGTATGAAGCTATTTTTTTATATCTGAATACAACTAGACAAGTGCTTAATTAAGCATTGCCATTCAACGTGGCAATGCGGCCAGCATGCTGGGTATGCTGCCAACTGGTAGTGGGTTTGAGCATTTGGATTATCTTTAGACCTTTATCGGTCTGGGGTGATCGATGTGCTTTTTGTGTAGTAGTTTAGTTAGTTGAGTCTGTATATTGTTGTGTTGTAGTTAATAAAGGCGCTTGCCATTAAAAATTAATTTCACATAAATATATTTTAACCACCGACTTGCCAAATGTTATGTAACTGTAGCGGTCTAAGATGGAGTATTGCTCATTCAGAAGTAACCGATTTAATGGCAATAAGAATATCTCTTATTAGAATAACATACCATATTTCTGAAACTTACTAAGATTTAATCTAAAATAACGACAATGACAATCATGGAATTTTCAAGGCTAGAGTGAAGATATCTTCTAGATCGACGAGCTTCATCCTCGGCCACACCGTCGCTTAACATCAGGCGAATTGGTGGTCAATCGTAGATCTATCTTGTATATTTTTTTTATTAAATGTTACTTCAAATAAAAATATATTGTTATTAATTTTATTATTATTTTTTTGAGAAAATATGGTAACAAAGTAAAACGCAGAACCCTTTACCTCAAAGTTTAACCACTAAAACCGAAGACGTCGGTTTCATTGGGGCAAAAAAGTTTCTTGGTCGTTGAATAAAGTAGAAAATTTCCAACTACAAACTTTGCAGCACACTTAATTGTATATATATATCGACCGACAGCACCTGTTCTGGCACGATATGACCTATAAAATCACTTATTCGCAACGCTGGCAGCTGAGCCTAGACTTATGACGCTCACGGTGCCTCACAAATCTTTTAAAGCTTTATTTACAGCCGCTGCTCTGTACGATCGCGTTCATAAATTGAAAAATATGTAAACGAGACCCGATATTCAATGTGTCGTGTGGAAAAAACATGGAGCTGTCATTTTTAACGCCCGATAGATGGCGCAGCGGCAGCGCTAACGCAGATAAATCGTGCGAAATGCTGCTGTAAGCAGTACCTAAGCTTGCCATAGTTCTGAATGCACGATTTTAAAATGGTAACAGTACGGTACGAATATAATATTAATTGTGTGCACTTTATAAAATAATGTGATTGTGAGAGACAGTAATAAATATACCACCACCACACGCTCAATTAATGGCATGGGTATGCCCAATAGTATAAACGCTGTAATTTGTACTATTGATTGAGTGGCGAGAGGGTAAAGACGTTTTTTTTCTTTTCGCTATGTAATTTGTGTTTAAGTTAAGGAAACAAAAACACAAAAAACAATAAACAACAATGACAATGTTGTAAACAATAAAGAGTTTATCTATCTATCTATTCGCCACGGGCCATGCCACGCCCCTCTTTACGTCCACCGATCGGTTGCTAGTTGATTTTTTTATACAAGAACGGCAATATTTACCATATATAATTTACATTTATTATTATATAAAATATGTATTTTGACAAAGAAAGCGGCATATGAACAAACGAAAATTATTGCGCGAATATTCACATCAATTCCGATAACTAAACGATAATTTTGATATTGTCAGCTAATAGATTAGCAAATTACCCTTCAGAATGTATAAAATAATTCATTGAAAAATTTACTTTTCGTGAATAAACCAATTCTCAAATTTCAATATTTCATTCACACTTTGGTCTGTTGAGAACAATAGTTCCTATGGTTTATGGGAAAATGCACTCATTAAAGACACATCAGTGACTGCATACGAAATTGACTGGCTTCCTAACACAGAGTGTCATTGCTTTCAGGTGGCGTTAATATATTTATTATGATTCTTTTCTTCACACAAAATTTTAATACATTAGGTCATACATCGAACTAGTCAAATTCTGGCTGATTATACTGTCTTTGGTTATATTAGTAAAATGTATGTTCCTTATTCACTGTCTTCCAGTGCAGGGCTAACGTCGCTGTCGAGAAATCGGTCGGAAGGCGCCGGTACATTGCCTTCCTTAACGACCTCCACGGAATCAGTTTAGGGTTAAAGGTGATTTTCTTTCCATGTGTGCGACTCAAAGGAACACTCGAAGGTGATATGATTTTGAAAGAAAAATGTTTTCTAATGTCGGCACATCTTTTTTACGAAGGTTTGAGGCTTTTGGGGACATTTTTTGTGATTTTTAAATGTATATTATACAAAACATATCGTGTCTATACTATTTCTTTTATTACAATCATTTAATATGTACTGTAGACTATAACCCCCTTTTCATAAATGCTAGATTTCCGATACACCCTAAGGTTGCCTGGAAGAAATCGCTCTATGCGATAAGGCCGCCGTTGTACTTTCAATTACGTTTATTATCTATTTGTGAGTTTCTCAGTATGGATGTACAATAAAGATATTCAACTTTATTTAAAGTTTCTCTGGATAGATCTAATAGAAATAATCGGCCAAGTGCGAGTCGGACTCGCGCACGAAGGGTTCCGTACTATCATCTATAATACTACAAAGTTTAGTTCTGTTTATAAAATAACGAGAAATCAACGAAATTCCAAGTAGTAAATTGCAAACTTATAGGTAAGTTTTCGATACACATCCGGGCAGCATGACGACGATTTTGTGAGTTTTTATGTATTAGATTAGGTATTTATTTTTATAGTTAATATATTTCTAAATATTTACTTACAAATATTCAAGTTTCTACCTGTTAATTAAGATCGAGTAAAAATTGCTTAAAAATTACGTTTGTTGTATGGGAGCCCCCCTTTAATATTTACTTTATTGTTATTTAATTATTTATTTTGAAAGGTAATATACAAGTAAATATTCTGTGAAAATTTGAAGCGTCTACCTGTTACCGTTTTTAATATTGAGCAAAAAAATACGAAAAAAACACGTTTATTGTATGGGGACCCCCCTTAATATATATTTTTTTTAATTTTTAGTATTTGTTGTTATAGCGGCAACGGAAATACATCATTTGTGAAAATTTCAGCCTTCTAGCTATCACGGTTTATGAGATACAGCCTGGAGACAGACAGACAGACAGACAGACAGACAGACAGACAGACAGACAGACAGACAGACAGACAGACAGCGAAGTCTTAGTAATAGGGTCCCGTTTTTACCCTTTGGGTACGGAACCCTAAAAAGATCTTAATATTCATGCATTTTTTATGTTTACGTTTTTTTTTTTTTTTTTTTTTTACTTAAATTTTCGAACTAAGGAAAATATTTTCTAGTAAAACCTTTCGAGACATGGTAAATATTGAAAAATATGGAGACTTTACAAAGAAACTTTTTTAGTGCGTTACAAAATTACCATAACCTACTTAACTACTCTTCTATCACCAAAATTATCACTTAAAAAACCTATTAAGTAATTTGTAAACAGATCACTAAATCGAAAAATTATTTTGCCACACCTACAATATTTTTTATTTCTGGGTACGCTGCCAACTGGTAGTGGGTTTGAGCATTTGGATTATCTTTAGACCTTTATCGGTCTGGGGTGATCGATGTGCTTATTGTGTAGTAGTTTAGTTAGTTGAGTCTGTATATTGTTGTGTTGTAGTTAATAAAGGCGCTTGCCATAAAAAAAAAAATATTTTATTTATCCAATTATACGCTCACATTATGGAGCCTATGGTCCATTATATATATAATAGGGTATACAAGAAAAACAGAAACATTTCCACTTTACGTTTAAGGGATGTACCCGAAACAAATCACTAAAGTTATTTGTTTTGTAATTTTCAAAAGTCGTAGAACAAAAGTTGTTTAATATTTAGTAGCAGCCCTTAAGATGTTGCAAGATAACAACTAATCCTGTATATTGCCTCATGTATCCTGAACTACAAGTAACATTTTGTAGTGTGAAGTGGTATAATTTCTTGCTTCTGTTTTACAGAGTAGAGAGAACCGTAACAAGAAAACTATTAAAATTACGAGTATTATCTACTCTTTACACTAGATAGGTACTAGGTATAGTTTGTCCGCTAATTGGTGAAGAAACGCGAGATTTCTAGATTGTTTTATCCGACTGTCCAAAAATGCAGGTTACATTTTCGGATTTACTGATGTATGTATTTTTTTACGACCAGAGTCTTTGTCAAATTAGATTACGTAAAATATATCGTAATAGATTTTACGTTCTATCGTAATAGATTTTACGTTCGATTCAAAAGTGACCGAAGAATATCTAACTTTTTTTATCCGACTGCAAGAAGGAGGTTTTTCGGGTGTATGTATGTATGTTTCAGTTTTTTCTTCTTACAGCCTAAACGGCTAGACCGATTTTCAAAAGCGCGGTGTCGTTAGATTCTTCTTCACTTCCTGAGTGGCATGGCTGTATTTTTGTAATAATACGTGTAGTGTCAGTATGCAATAATATAACTGTATCAAACATAAAATATGCGCTTTTTCCTAACATTCGTCGAACTTTTTCGTAAATCATAAGTGATTTAATAGAAGTTTTTTTTTTTTTTTTTAATACTAATTAATTCGCATTTTGTAAATTTTTGCAGCGTCTTTTCGCATAATTTCTTACAAAAAATGTACACTCAACAGCGTATCAAGCTTAACGAAATCATAAGTTACAAAAACCGCTTTTCTGCAATCGGGTATTTTGTTTTTCTTTTAATATACATACTTGTTCGTTCGCCATCATAGCTACGCGCTTTACTTGCATGTATGTAGGTGCGTTGTCTTAGGCCTGCCTGATTAGGCCAGAGAACTGATTTCTATGCTCGCCATACTCCTGCTCTCCGTCCTCCTCTCCTCTCCCATCCCAACCACACTATTTCCAGAGTCCCCACAAACATCTCCTCCCGGCATATTGACACGCACATTAATCTACGGCGTCTCGCGACTAACGGTCGGCAAAAAAGTCGACGCCCTCAAATGAACACCATTGTTGAATACTTGACAACTTTATAGTTTTGTCTTGTCGATTTATGTGACGCTGTAGGCTGCTAATATTAATAGCTGTGGGTCGGCGGACTGGAGCAAAGATTTGTGCCACAGATTATATAATAGTAATTAGTATGGCGGCTGACCAGTGTACTCGTATAGTTCCCGTCACGTAAAAAGAACGCTGGTTTGTTCGTAAGCGCGAGCAAACCAGCGTTATTTTTACGTGACGGGAACTATACATATATATTTCGTATAAAAAAATATATTAGCATTGACGCAATGACGTATGACTAGGACTTGACCCTGCTTTTTATTACTGAATGCTATATATGACTAGGACTTTTTTTACTTCACCCATTTAATATTTAATCATCAAAATGCTAAATAAGTTAACCACTCTAGTCCAAAACTAGTAAAAAACGATAAATTTTTACAAATTCATCAGCTGTGTCAGTGTCACCGGCATCTACTCTACAACGTCAAGCTATCGTCCCTGTGTCTGTGACACTCCCTCACTATTTGATTTATAGATATTCTCGCCGACTGCTTGTCTCTAAGAAACTTTATTAATGAATTTATTCAAACGTTAATGAACGAGTTGCGTTAGGGACAAGTGAAACTAATTTATCTGGAAACGTTATTTTGAGCTCATAATTCGGCGTCTCCACGATTGTCGTCTGCTTTAATTTTTCTTATGATTTATGGAGTGTAGGGGTTATGTTAGAATGTCTTTGTGTGTCGTTGTATGGGGTAATTTTTTTCAAAATTCTTGGGATTAAACGTGTGTTAATGTTAAGTTTTAGTAAGATAACTTTAAGCTGGCGTTCCGAGGCTTACTCGCGCAATGATTGCTTGTAACCGTAGATGTTTTTTTTAGCTTGCCCTGTTTTTGTTTATTGGGTCAAATTTACTTAGATATCGAAGTTTGACCCCATTCCCGTTGACAGATTGATCTGATATTTGGTACACGCCTTTAGTTTAGATAATATAATACATTTAGAGAAATATGTTTAGTATAAATTCTAAATTCAATACGGCCGCCGCCACATAATGGCGGATTTCATATTTTTTCACAACCCCCATAGTTTGGGTATCAAATAAAAGCCTTTCTAGTAAAATACAGTAAAAACATTACCTACATTGTTATCTTTCTTTTCAATAAAACCGTTTACCTTATAAGTGTTTTTTTTTTGTTGATAATTAGGTTTAGTAATCTGTATTGAGACTATGCGTCTCATTCCGCACTGCATGCTTGTTGTTTTTCGATTTTAGGGAAGAAAATAATTGTTGGTTTCATGAAATACGAGTAGGTTACATAGGTAATCGAAAAAAAACATTGCTGTTACCATAACTCATCTTATCAACTGCCTTGGAACATTACCTTGAAGAAATAATGCATTACTTATATAGCAAAAAACAAGTAGCATTTTGTATACAAATTACGAGAACTATAGTAAGGTCCTGAGCTAAGCCTGTGTTTGAAATTTCAGTAAAGCTGGAAAAACGCAGAATATAGCATGGGCCAAATAATAACAATAAAAGTGTAAGGTAGGTTCATGCAAATGGTCTACCTACCTAACACTTTTGCACAATGTACATAAAAATGTTTGTTACATTACTTCCACATAAAATGACTATTATTGACCATTATGAGTGTCTTGTATCATACGGAGTAAGCACGGTTTTTGACGTGACAACGTCTAATAAATCGATGAACGCCGGCTGCACGCACGAAAAAGTATGACTCATTGTCCCGTTACGCTCATAGTCCCTATACATCATCATAATTTCATCAATGTTTTCTTACGAAGTCACGTTAAACTATCGTCCGTAAACTGACTTTACAGACAATTTTTTTTTTGTTACTCTTATTCGTCAAATCATCCGAGCTAGTATTAAAACGTAACTAACTCTGTCTCTGTACGTCTATCTGTTTATTACACGTCTTTTTTTAGTCATTACGTACAGCAACGTAGCTTATTCAACGACTGGAAGCTCTTTACGAATGCTTTCAGAAGCGTAATTAGCATCCTCTACAGTGAATAGGCCAGGATGCTTTAGTCAAAAGATAGAGATGAGACTTAAGTTAGATTTTCATAAGGAAATAGCACGCGTATAATTTTAAAGGTACATACATACGACAGTGTAAATTTAATAACGGAACTTTGTTTGTATGATTTAAAAGTTGGTAGATATTTGTCAGGTTTACTACGGTTTTGAACCAAAGAGGCGATATAGCCTCAAATAAAGCTATGTGTACAGAGTCTGTTTACTTAAAAGTTCTTTTGTATCAAAAAAGAGACACTAACGTCTCTGTAAATATATATTACAATGGTATTCTGTGATCTCGACTTAACAAAATAATGAAATAAGAACAGCAGCGCCCTCAATGCCACATTTGCAATTATTATATTGTGGTGTCTATATAGTGTTTCTGTATTGTATTATATACTATTAGTTTTCTAGCTGAACTGAGTCTATCTGATGAGATACTTAATACTTTTATTAAAGTATGTGTTACTTATGATCCCCGAAAGCATTAAGATACATAAAAGAACACAAATAATCGTCCTGATTAAGAATCGATCTCACTACATACAGCTCCATCCTCGGCCACACCGTCGCTTAACATCAGGCGAGTTGGTGGTCAATCGTAGATCTATCTTGTGTAAAAAAATTACACTTACTTTCGTTTGTTTTTATTCAAATTCATATTTCTAAGTTCAGAATTACTATGGAATTAAAAAACATAATAATTCCAACCAAATTACATAAAATGTCAAAGTTTTGGGTCACAAATCCATTTTCTAAAACAAGGATAAAATATGAGTCTCTTTAAATAAAACATACTAGAATGAGTTAGTAGTCGGTTATTTTTATAATCAACCTCACAATATTTATTATCTATGTACCTCGCATAGAAACTTGAAGGTAAGTTTACCCACAATACTTCTAAGTTAGTTTACGTTGCACGCTCATAAAATTGTTGGCAACAGGAAACGGAAAAAGAAAATCGTTTTGTCCGATTCGTTCAAATTTTCCTAATGCTCATACCTCCGTGCGAATTCCCAAGAAACAGTTGCAGACTAAATTCGAGCTGGCAGCCAAATTACAACAGACGACAAACGAGTCACAAAGGTACAGTGATAGTTACAAACGCATGTTAAAATCTTATTCGCTGAATAAGGACTGGTCACCTTCTGTCAGATGGGAACTGTCACGTGCAAAAACGGAACAAAACACTTTTAAATAAAAGGGGTTATGAGTGAGACAAGTGATGTAAGGTACCTACTACGTTTCTATACCATAAACTAAATCACTAGTACTGTAGTACTAGTGATTTAGTTTATTTAGTTTATGAGTCGCGACAGGACCTGTAGGTCCTGTCGCGAATAAAATGCTCCGAGTGTCAAGATATTCGCTACTTTTTTATCACAGAAGAAAGATTGTTAAGCTATTGCATAGCTTCTATCGCGCGCCTTGAGCGTGGAGACCGAATCCAGAAATTCCGTAACGAAAATAACCTAACGCAGTAACGCCGATACAACCAATGCCACCTAGAGGCGATTTGCAGAACTAAAGAGACAAGCGTGATATTTCAAAAAGTCATTAAAAGTTCTGCTATTCATCGATATATGGCAAAACTAAAAAGTATCACCGCTGTGCCGGTCGGAGTGGGGGGTTTTAGGAATACTGCATAAATAAAATACATAAATAATTATAATTACATAAGTTGATAAAAAATGCTATGCAATAGCTTTACCGCGGCAGTCTCCAAGTGCCACACGCCTTTTTTTTGACTTTAAAACGCCGCTGCATGCGTCACTCTTCCCGCTTGAAAGACACGAAAATTGCCATCTACGCATACAATGTCAGCGAATTTTAATCTTGACGAGTATTGCGTCACGAATAAAATTCGCTGACTTGGATACAAATACCATTAATATCCGATACAAGGCAATATACCTGAGAAGAAAAACTGCTGATACAGACTGTATTTGTTTACCTCTCAGCTCATATTAGAAATACGGAAAAAATACTATAGTCTCAAGCTTTAACTATACCAATCAATATATTCTACATACAAGCTCTGGAAGATATTCAAAATAAATAACTATATTATTGTCTAAATTAAGGAAAAAACCTAAAAACTCTCTGAAACAAAAGATGGAGGAAAAGGCTGTCAAAACTAGAAATTACTGAAACGACTATGCTTCCATAATAATATAAAACTATATAGGTTTATGTACGTACTTAATCGTCGAATGTTCACTGAAATATATTTTTGGTGTAACTGTTAGAGACGTCTTTTGTCGTTTTATTCTACAATCTGGGGGCACTGCTGTGCCCCCGCCATGTAAACCAGCGGTTACTGCCGGGACTATCTTTTCTAGAATATGTTTCTCACGATGCATTTCTGACGTCATCAGTCGCGTCGACCGATTGTTTCATTAATTACATAAATCATATCGTATGCTGTAAGCAAGGCTGAGCGCACTTGGAAGCTAGGAGCATGTGAGAATGCGAGGCAAATTCAATTCTTGGCTGCGAACCCATCCACCCGGTGGAAGATTTAGGGTTCATTTTAGTCGGCGTAAGTTATTTGCTCATGAACATCTGGAGCGCACTGTGAGACAGTGATTAAGGTTCGTGAAAGGTTCAAAGTTCATGGCTACGGCCTACATTTCACACATCTTTATTTTTGTAGGATCAATATGTTTATTGTTTTTAGACCTTCAAAATAACTAATGTAACAGTCCAATCGTTCAACAACATTTAGACTGTTCCAATCAAGTTACTTACTACAATACTTTGTTGTTAGTTACCAACACCAATATTTTGGCTTATGGACTAAGCTTCCATATCTATTTTTTTTATATAACAATGGGATACCAACGAAGGCTCTTACTTTCGAAGCTACAAGCTCGCATTAGTCGGCTGTCCACCATTTTTGTTTACATTATAAGACAGACAATGACGCCTGGATATTAGCTAGGTAATATATGATCCCACCAAAAACATTTCATGTAAAATTGGTTGCCATGTGTCGCATTGTCATGCCACTTTCACTGACAAAAAGATATCAGATGAGATCTGACTGAATCTGAAGAGTTGGCTCTTCAGCCGCTAACTCTACAAAATCTAAGGCTACAATACTTATCTCTGTAAACCTTCAATCTTGGTAAAAAAGCATGGCTTGGCCGTTTTCCGACGGTCAGTTACAAACATTTATGTCGCATAACATGTCGTACATGGACAAGGAAGAAAAAGAAACTAAAAGTTCTGCTCTTGAATGTTGTATAATTGGAATAGTAATGTAATAGTTCCATGAAAGTGAAACGACCAAGCCATGCTTTTTGACCAAGATTTAAGGTTTACAGAGATAAGTATTGTAGCCTTAGATTTTGTAGAGTTAGCGGCTTGGCTCTTCAGATTCAGTCAGATCTCATCTGATATCTTTTTGTCAGTGAAAGTGGCATGACAATGCGACACATGGCAACCAATTTTACATGAAATGTTTTTGGTGGGATTTAATTTCTTTTTGTAAAGGACCCTGTAATTTCTGCAACGTTTTGTTTTAACGGAATGTATTTCCCTGTGCATCTGTTATCATTTCTTTAGCAGTACACTCTCTGTCATAGCCTGTTTTTTCTTGTTGACTTATTATTTAAAATAGATGATAGCTGCTGTAACCTTCAATTCTGATGTGGCGCCATACTATAGCGCGTGAATAAGAGTCGGTTTCCAGATACACTCTTCAGCACAAGTATAAAGTTGCAAATCGTCTCAATATTCTACAACATAACGAACAATAGCACACCTTAACTTGCAACGCCACATCAAATACGGTCTTCTATAGATTGAGTAAATGTCAATCAATGGAAAAGGCACGAACCATTTCCAGGCATACTATGAACTGTAGTATAGACGATAGGGCCCTAGCCCTTCTCCCAAAGAAATTGTTTCGTTACTCATAATTATTGTTCGTCTTATTTCCTTTTTATAGGAATACGTCCACTAAACCAACTTTAGATTTATTCTTGTATCCAGACTATTATTCAATAACTTAAATTCTTAACCTATAACCTAATACCCCTTCTCTAACAAGATCGGTCCCGAAACCAAGCTTCTAAATAAGCTCTCGGTTGAAAGTATTATAATTTTCTGTGTAAATAAGTCCCTAAGCCTAAGTAAGTACTACCTAAAACAAACCAAGTCATCAATTAAAGTCGAATAATGTATATATATACAACATACAAACCTATAACCTAATGTATATATATATAATACAAAATTACAAACCCATATTTACTAATCAAACATGAAACAACGAACGAAAACGATACTATTTATCCTTATACCAAACAAACCGTTATCATAAACGAGAACCAAATCAGAACGAACGAATACACAACACAGACCAACCATAAATACGGAATACACAGGTGCCTCAGCGTGTCGACTTCCAAAATTGATTTGCGACAGAGCGCGAGAAATGATACCGTGTGCTAACTTGAGGCGCACGCCATCTAGTATCGCCTTTTGAAACTAATTAGATAAACGATCCTCACTGAGTGGTAAAATTGTCGTATTTTAGATGTGAATCATATCTAAAGTACAAAAGCTAAATAAATGAAACTTTGTATGTTTTATAAATGTACTGTCTACTTTTTATCCTGAAAATTTGGGCTCTCTAGTATTATCCATATCGAAGTTATGTTGTGTTACAGAAATATAGACACACACACAAGATCACACTTTAAAAGGGTTGGAGGGTGAAAAATACAAATATCGTAATTTTTCTGTTGTTTATGTACCAATCGTAGTTTGCATACCAAATTTCAGCTTTCTGAAACTTCAGGAAGTACCCTATCTTTTTGATTACACTCAGGGGGTGTGCTCCCACAAATAAAGGGTTGGAGGGTGAAAAGTAATAATATCTTAATTTTTTCGTGGTTCATATGTAAATATTAGCTTACACACCAAATTTCAGCTTTCTAAGACTTCAGGAAGTACCTTATATTAATTATTGATGAGAATAACGTAATAGCCCCCAAATAAGGGTAGAGGGTGAAAAATACAAATATCATAATTTTTCTGTTGTTTATGTACCAATCGTATTTTGCATACCAAATTTCAGCTTTCTACTACTTCAGGAAGTACCCTGGAATATTGATGACGAGAACGGGATAACCCCAAATAACCCCAAATAGGGGTTGGAGGGTGAAAGTTACAAATATCTCAATTTTTCTGTTGTTTGTGTGCAAATTGTAGCCTACATACCAAATTTCAGCTTTCTAAGACTTCAGCAAGTACTTTATCTTTTTTATGATCATCAATTAATTTGTGCCAAATCGGCGTATTTTAGGTATTAATAAAATCGAAAGTATAAAAGCTAGATACATGAAACTTTTAACATTTTATTAGACCGTGGACCACACTTGATCCTGAAAATTTGAACCCTCTAGTGTTATCGAGGCCGAAGCTATGAGGGTCGAAAAATCCGACGAATGTGTTCGAGAAAAGATAGTCCCGGCCGTACCCGCTGGCTCACATGGCGGGTGCACGGCCGTGCCCCCAGATTTTGCTAAAAATGAAAGGTACTTACTTACATAGACCTATATGCTGACAGGATGAATGGCCACACAGCTCAGTTGGTTGATAGTATGTCTACCTTGTAGTTGTGTGTTCGATCCCCACCCAGGATAAATATTTTTATGATGACGAATGTGGACATTTCTTTTAATCTGGATGTTTCTATGTGTCTTAAGCAAGTATTTACAAAAATAATTAGATAAGAAAATATTGTATAAGCTATCTGGTTCCCAAGGTAGAAGCTTTGTTTAGTTTGGGGCTAAATAGTTATGTGTGATGGTTTTGAAATGTATTCAAATATGCATAGCTTTAGTTTAATTTCATTATGGTAATATTACTCACTTTTAGATACGTCTCATGAAGGCTACGAAAGTGTAATTTTTTTATTTTTGCCAAAGATATTTATTATTATTTAAAAAAAAATGTTGTCTGTACAGTCGGTTTACGGACGATAGTTTAACGTGACAACGTCATAACAAAACATTGATGAAATGATGATGACAATGATGTAACGTGACAATGAGTGTAACGCGTAACGGGACAATGAGTGCTTTTTCGTGCGTGCAGCCGGCGGCGTTCATCGATTTATTAGACGTTGTCACATCAAAAATGTTGCCGACACTGACTCTATGACATTTGTGAAGTAAAGACGACTCTAATAGCATCGCGTAATATAAAACCCGATCAAGTTATTTAGGACGCAAGAGGTAGTATAGAAACTTGCATACATACACTCCAAAAACATAACCTCTTTCTTGCGCAGTCGGGTAAAAAGAAAGTTCGGTCGTGCTTGGAGTACTGTTCCCATCTTTGGGATGGCTCGGCTAAGTACCAACTTGAAGCCTTGGAATCAGTTGAGAAACGTGCTAGGAAACTCATTGGCAACGATTCTCTTGTTCGTGCAAAACTCCAAAGCTTGGAGCACCGCCGCAAAGTTGCTAGCTTATCGGTTTTTTATCGGATTCATTTCGGTGAGTGTGCATCTGATCTGCATCATATAATTCCCCCTTGCCCTTTTTACTATTGGACAGTCAGAAACACGAAAAAGCGTCACCGTTTCATGGTGGATATTCCAAAAACCCGAACGAAACGCTTTAGTTCCACTTTCATCGTGCGGACTGCTAGAATATGGAATACGCTTCCTGAGTGGGTCTTTCCCGATAGATATAATCTGGGTGTCTTTAAATCGCGAGTGAATTGGTTTCTTCTAGGTAAGCGCGCTCCATCGTAGACCGCAACGTCGCTTAACATCATGCGAGTTGGCGGTCAAGCGCAAACCTATTTCTATATAAAAAAAAAAAAAAAAAAAGTACACTCTAAATTTCAAGTCTCTAATGTCAGTCAGTCACTAGGGATAAAAGCATTTTTAATGCTATAGATTGTAAGTACTTTTGATTTCATTTAGATTGGTAAGTACATATTGTAAACTTTATTATTTAAAGGTTATAATCCTATTTATAAAATAAAAATATAAAATTTTACAGTTATTGCTAGCGCTTTCATTCTACTTACTTACTAAGATGGCGCTCCGACCCCAAAGTGGGTCTTGGCCTCCGACACCAAAAGACGCCAGTCTCTACGGCTCTGTGCTTTCATTCTACTTACTTACTAAGATGGCGCTCCGACCCCAAAGTGGGTCTTGGCCTCCGACACCAAAAGACGCCAGTCTCTACGGCTCTGTGCTTTCATTCTACTTACTTACTAAGATGGCGCTCCGACCCCAAAGTGGGTCTTGGCCTCCGACACCAAAAGACGCCAGTCTCTACGGTTCTGTGCTTTCATTCTAGCACCATTAATTTTCAGGAGATTCAAGCGCTAATTTCAATTAAGTCGTGAAGTCTAGCCCTTCCTTACATTTATTACTCACTAAAAGTTCACCGTTGTCTGAAGCAACAAGTACATCACTTACGTTTCGCTCCTCGGTTTTGTTTCGTTTGATAGGCTCACTCTCACGTAAATAATGTCTCACTCCGCTTTTGACATTCGCCTTTATTTACAAAGCATTGGTACGTCTTATCTTGCACATAAATTCCAATAAAGCGAGACGGGAATAGTCGCGATTCCATCAATAAAATTGGAACATCAAAGTATGGGAAGTCGACTCTTCACATTGTTGCTTTTGCATTTCCTCTTCCTCCAGTTTAGAAAAATTCTAAAACGGTTCTATGAATATTTTTATACTGTCTTGAAGATTTTTGATTTGACTGGTTTAGATATAATAGGTATTTGCTGTCGTTTCATCAGCAATATTTTAGTTTTTGTACCCTTCTAAACATGATTATTTGTTTTATATTATTATGATGAATATTTTAAGGGGCAATTGTACTCATTATTATTATAAACAACTTTTGCTATAGGATCAATCCAGAATACCCAAAGTTTCCGGTAGATTTGTGAAGTCTCCGGCAATCTAGTAAAGTTTCCAGAAGTCTAGTGAAGTTTCTGGCATCCACTATAGTGAAGTTTCCAGAAGCCTAGTGAAATTTCTGGCAGCCTCTATAGTAAAGTTCCTAGCTGCTTAATAAAGTTTCCGGCAGCCTAGTAAAGGTTCCGATAGTCTAGTGAAGTTTTCAGCAGCCTAGTAAGTATCCGATTTGCCTAGTTGAAATAATGTCACACTTCCAACTCCAATCCGCAAGTCTGGGCTCAAATCCCGCGGTATACACTTCTTTGTCTTCGAAATTATGTGCGTATGTTGATTTCCGACAGCTTCAAATAGTGAAGGAAAATATCTTGAAGAAACCTACACGTCTGAGAGTTCACCGAAGTCTACTAAATCGCACTTGTTCAACGCTTTAAGCTATGGCCTTACCTTTCACATGGCCCGCGTCCTGCAGTGGGAGAGTTCTTATAAACAGGACTGAATGTGAATTGTGAGTTTTGTATGTTTACCCAATTTATAATAAGAGTCAATATCCTGTAAAATTTTTGAGCAGATTCGATCGAGAATTGGATATTCACGCCGTTCCCACTCAAGCAATTATAGAAACAATAAACGTGAAATTGGCGCAGCCTCCTAGAACGGTCTGCGGTCACCGATCCAACTTGCCACCAATTACTTCCCGACCTACTTCGCAAAATGGAAATTCATTAAGGGCCATTCAAGTTTTCACAATGTGAGCGTGAGCACCCGTTCGTTTTTAATTAATTTCAAATCGCGCCGGAATTTCGAGAACTCTGCGACTGGGAAGGCAAAAAATTGAGGAAATGTGTATCATTCCAGCTTTGAATCTGTGAGTTATTAAATTCCACTCTTATTTATATTTATTTGTATATCGTTCCCGACTCTTTGTAATCAACAAAATACTCGTATATACGTTTCTACTGTTTGTAATTTTTCAAAGGGGTATTTTGCAATCAAATATTCTAAATATTACACAAGAATGGAATTCTTTGCCGCCATCTCTGTTTCTTGAGACCTACAATCTTGGAACTTTCAAGGCTAGAGTGAATAGATATCTTCTAGATCGACGAGCTCCATCCTCGGCCACACCGTCGTTTAACATCAGGCGAGTTGGTGGTCAATCGTAGATCTATCTTGTATAAAAAATATATATATTATGATTAGCCTGATATGTCCCACTGCCGGGCAAAGGCCTCGGGTATCCTCCTTCCACTCTTCACGGTTTTCAGATTTTTGTGTCCAATTGTTACAAAAGGAAACCAGTTCATCCCGCCATCTCCGCCTGTGCCTACCGAGTGGTCTGACGACCTGCGGAGCCCACTATGTGGTGATCTTAGCCCACAAATCGTCGTACATGCGACAGACATGTCCAGCCCAGTTCCACTTCATTTCGCGGATTTTTGACCAACGTCAGCGATCTAAGTTTTGGAGCGCAGCACGCTATTTCTAATGCGGTCTGAAAGTTTGATCCTAAAATACTGCGCTCCATGGCTCGCTGGCATACCCCGAGATCAGACTTTTGATGTTTTGTGAAAGACCAGGTCTGAGCACCGTAGGTGAGATGGGGAGAATGAACGCGTCCATGAGCTTTTCTTTAGGGTGAGAGGTAGGTTACCCTTCATAAGGTCTTTCATGGACCAATAGCTCCTCCAGGCATTTTCGGTAAATAACTAAAAAAAAACTCAATAAACTTTCGAGATATACACATTTACAGTTTTAGGGGAGAGATGCTCTGTCCATCTCTCGCGAAACAACAGTTTGTATTGAATTTGTACGGTGAACATGAACCATGACGTCATCATTCGCTATCGTGTGCTCTCTGTATAATTAAATTGAAGTGCTTGTAAATTTCTTATTTTTGAAGGCGTTTTAATTTTGTTTTTGTAGAATAAAGCTATTGGTGGTTACCTTTATTACAACCAAAAATAAATCCCTATTTAGCAGAACTAGACTATTACTATGGTCAGCTTGTGAAAATTAAAGATACGTCCTTATCAAAAATCAATACGTATATTTTAAACTATTTCAAAATCTCTCTATTTCACCTGTTTTACATCAATTAATTCAAATATAACACAACAAATACAAGCCAAACACGATACATAATTCAGTGGATAGATAAACCGCGGTCAAGATAACCGACATTTACCAAAAACCAATAAATAGCGATTTGACCTCTTCTGAATAACAGCGCTAATCAATTTCGTCCATACCAAAGATATTCGGTTTTATCTGCGATCAATAATTTTCTAAAGACAAATCACGATCTTTGAACTCTGGAAAAGTGTATAAAAATTAAATTGGACTCGAGCTTCTTGGATAATCTAAGAAGAAGAGTATGGTGGTCGAAACGCATTATGACTTGATAATGAATCTAGATACCATTTTTTGCATATTTTTTTCGTATATACTGATAGTTTTATCCTCCCATTATCTTGTCTATTCAGCATATTTATTCAGATATAACCGTATTATTATTATTATAATTTCCTTGATATTATGATACAAATCAGTTGTGTTATCATTATTATTGTGGGTGGGAGGCCATAAGAGCCTCCCCGTCACTGCGACCCTTTTTTTTTTTTTTTTTTTAACAAATTTATTCTCCACAGACTCCAGGGTCCGTGCCTTTTATGAACTAATATATGCATTTATAACTACTAACATTTTTTTTTTTTAGTTATGCATGCATTATATGTTGGGAGAGCTGAAACTGCGACTCTTGCGGACCTATTGTAACTTAATAAGTAGTGTTACGAACTCTAGTAGACCTCGTGAACACGAACTTTTTTTAAATCGTGTTCAGTATGTTCAGTACTTCGAAATCAAAGTCAGTAGGTATTCGTTTTTTTTTTTTTTTTAAATTACTTATGACTTGATCTTAGCTTTAATATTTCTTCCCAAAATGAGACTTTACGACAAATCATGACAAACATTTGACCGATTCAAAATTATTGTTCAAAATCAATCAATGATTTTTAAACAAGATAGGTTTGCGCTTGACCGCTAACTTGCCTGATGTAAAGGGATGTTGCGGTTGACGATGGAGCGCACTTACCCAGAAGAAACCGATTCACTTGATTTAAAGACACCCAGATTGTATCAGGCTATTGTAACCGGTAAGATCTACTAAGAAAGCGTGTTCCACAATTTAGGAGTCCGTACGATAAAATGTTGAATTAAAAAGTTTCGTTCGGCCTTTTGGAATATCCACCATGAAACGATGATGCTATTTAACCGACTTCCAAAAAGGAAGTGATATTATAAATTTTATCAGATTCGGTCCAGTAGTTTGGCTTTTATAACAAAATAACTGGAAAAATATGTCATCCAATCAATGAATTCCGTGTTTTGAAGTCAGTTTTTTCAGTTTATTTAACTTTTTCAGTTTATTTAACTTTTTCAGTTTTTTTTTTTATTTAACAAAATCTACAGCCCTTTACAACGTACATAAAAGTACGTTTTATTCGTGTTTCTAACCGTCCGATAGAAAAACGGGCTAAATTTAACGTTCGGACACAATACTTGTTGATGTCGCGTCGCACACGCAGTGATCACACAGTGAGGTGTGGTCTGACCGCAAGTAGGCACCTATAGGTTATCGTAACTTTGACTAATGTGTTCATACACGTTCCGACTCGGAGATTACTGTTATACCATTTAGATGGGCTGCTGCTCTATCACTATTTATACATTAAGACGATAAATCGTGTCCACTTAATATCTGGCCGTGATCCTTCATTAAGCATTACTTCGGTACTGAGGTTCCCAATCTGAGTGCCGTGAGAAAAGCAATGAAAATAGAATATATATTCATTGTAACAAAAAAAACAGTGAGTGAAAAAAATTATATTTAAATGTTTAAGTTTTTAATGATTTTTACTAAATAGATATAGGTATACACATATGCACATCACACATACATTTATATTTGTAATAAATGACATGTGTATTATAATTTATTTTACTTTGATTTTAAAAATAGTACAATATAGTATGTTTCAGTGTATAAATTTTAATTGTTAAATTATATTTAGCTTCCATCTTGAATTTCGTTACTTGTAAAGGAAACAATAAATTACTAAACCACCGTCTTCGCTATTGGCAGCTCCATCCGCCAACTGGATACAACTTCCCCTTTTTAGTCCTCCCCTCATTATTTGCACTAAACTTGATGCATGGCGTCTTGTTATCCACATATGTAAGAATTATATGTATGAAGAAAACTCCTTGTCTGAACTTTATGACGCTTTATTATTACTTATAACACTGCACTTATTTCACTGCACTGAGCGGTCTGACGCTAAGACCGCCTTTTTACTACAGAGTTACGCCGCGACTACTTTTTCGAAGGGCCGCTCGCGCTCGTCCGCCCGCGATATATCCCCTCCCCGGAATTACAACATCACGCCATCATCCGGGGTAGCGTTCATTCTGTTCGATCACCGTTCTCCAGAGTTTATAAATTAAGAAAATAACAGTGCTGCCACTCCGCAACACTGAAAACACCGCACACCACATACAACAAATATTCAAATCATGACACTCGGCCATCCGCTTTTGTGCAACGTCCCGATGCACAACAACTCTCTAAAAGCAAGTCTGATTAATCATATCGAACCCTTTGGACTCCTTAAGGCGAGGCTTGTCCAGAAATTTAGGTATTTTACGCTACCTCAGTTTACGGCATAGTTCCGCGTTTTATGAGAGCGCGAAGTCCGCACAAAACGTGGCGTACGTTTAGTGCGATACCGATCCGCCGCGCGCGAGTCTCGCCGCGCGGCGCGCGATTCGTCTGAGCCACGTCTTCATTACATTGTAGTGGCAAGTAAGTTGTGATATACTGATATCAATCTATAAGCTTATTTCTTGAAAATCTATGAAATAATAATTTACTACTCGTACTCGTTCATTTTTCCGGGATAAAAGCCTAAGTATGTCATACTAAGTGAGTATATCTATCTCCATTCAACAACCAACTCACTAACTCACATAAAACACTAAATTATCACATTTATAAAATAATAGCTATGCTCCTGCGGTGTAACCTGCGTAGTGATGAAAAACGATGATGATTATGATAAAATATAGCCTTTGTCCTTCTCCAGGTCTTGAAGAATCTCCTGTCCAAATTTCATAAATATTGGTTAGAATTACATATTACAGGTCAAATATATCACGTAAATATCTTTGACAATAATGTAAAGGTCTATACAGGATGTTAAGTAATAAACACAAGCAGACACAACAAGGTTAATTTTATAATTATATTGCAATACCATTAGTTAACTGACTTCCAAAAAGAAGGAGGTTTTCAATTTGACTATGTTTGTTCACCGATTACTCCACCAATTGTGAATCGATTTTGAAGATTATTTTTTCTTTGGTAAGTGATTTCAGAAGTGGTCCCATATAAATTTTATCAATATCGGTCTAGTACTTTGGATTTTTATAACAAAATAACTTACAATTATTGTAGGTTTTAAAAAGATCCTGAGAGAGTTTACTACAAATAATATAAATAATAAGTTGTCTATTTTGTTTGTTTATTGATTAACAGATTTACAGATTTGCAGATTTACATATTTACATATTTACAGATTTACATATTTACAGAGTTACAAATTTAGAATCCGGAGTGTAACGAGGGATTCAAGCTCGCCCAAGACAAAAACACCTTTATCCCCGAAGTGCATACTCTTCTTTTTACACCTAATGCGTGATTATAGAAAGAAATGGGTTTGAATCTACATTATTTAACAAAACAGAGCGCTTTGTTGTTATTTTTAACGTACAGCCTTGAAAAATTTCAGCATACGCTACCTGAACGGATTTTCTTTGATTCACATTATTATACCTACATTATGTAACAGAACGTCGCAATCGCAATTAAAATAGAGTTTTTCTAAGCAAACGCGCTCCATCGTAGACCGTAAACGTCGTTCAAAACTAGCGGGATCGGTGGTCAAGCTAAAGTTTCCCATAATAAAAATATAAAAAACAACCGTAGTACAATATCAAAAAATTAACAGTTCTTTCAGTTGTAGCATATTTCATCTTCTTTGGTTGCAGTATTCGTGCCTGTTTTATTTCTTTTTTATGTTCTATTCTCACAACTTTATCACAACTCACATGTCGATGTTATTACTCTCACATGGTGGAGTACGGGACAGATTATGCGAGTTTTCATTGACGGTCGTTCTGTAATATCAAAGTAAACGTTGTAGCAACCACACATTTTATCATTACAACGAGGCTAATGCACATAAGATATATTTGAATTATACAAACAGGTGCATTATAATTTATTTTACTTTTTTGCGTGAGGTTTTCACATAAATTGCTGGTCTACCTACCAATTCATACAAATTTGCAGTTACAAAAATATATGTGCATAAACCTCATTTTTTGTAAAATAAATAAGGTTGTAGTGCTCACTCAATCCTAGAAGTATTCAAATCAACTGGCTCTAATGTTATCAAAGACTCGTTGATTACTTCAAGATGCTTCTTTGATCTGCAATATACAAGAATAATGCTAACAAGGTCGATCACTGATAAATGTACCTAACTAACCTAACACCCTGTATTTGTGGTGGAAATATAAATGTTATGAAACTACCTATCTAAAATATTTTATACTCAAATACGTAATATATGTATACGTAAATTCTCTGTAAAAAGTTGTAGTGTGTATTTTTTATTCCAGTAAAATTACTTATTTCTTGTTTATCACGAAGAAGTTCTAGGTTATGAAAAAACATTTTATTTTATTTTTGCAAGAGTATAAAAAATGCGTTACAAACAATATAATATAGCATATGATATTCAGGGAGTAAAGACGAATCTAACGACACCTAGCACATGAAAATCGGTCAAGCTGTTTAGGCTGTAGGAGGTAATCTAAAAATATGCATAGTACATACATAGATACAAACATACATATACTCGATAAACAACCCTCTTTACGCAATCGGGTAAAAATTACATACCTACGCGCGGCGCGGGCGGCGCGCGACAGACGGCGGTATATATAGGTACTCTCAAAGTCTGTGATGCGTTCAAAGATGCCGCGCCATATGCCGCCTGCCGCGACCGCGGTGTATTTTTACCGGCCTGTGCAAAAAGGTGGGTTATGTTTTTCAAATGTATGAATCATATAAGATTATAAAAGCGAAATTGTCTGTCGTCTGTCTCTCTGTCTGTTTGTTACCTAAACGGCTAAACGGCTGAACCAATAATTATGAAATTTGGAACAGAAATTCTTTAGGACCTGGAGAAAGACAGAATATATATATATTGACTGGCCTTGTGGCTCAGTTGGTAGTATGTCTACCTGCTAAGCTGTAGGTCGTGGGTTCGATCCCCACCCAGAGCAAACATATGTGTGATGAGCATGGGTGTTTGTTCTGTGTCTGGGTTTTTCTATGTATCATATGTATATATTTACAATAAAAGTATATATGTATTCTATCAGCAATCTAGTTCCATAGTACAAACTTTGCTTAGTTTGGGCTAGATGGTGTTGTGTGAAATGTCCCCAAATATTTATTTATTTATATATATATATATATATATATATATATATATATATATATATATATATATATATATATATATATATATATATTATTATCACCATTTTTCATCACTACGCGGGTGAAACCGCGGGATGCAGCTAGCATGTGTATGTATACATTTATTTTTTATGAGCCCTGTTTGTACAAACTGTCCCACTGCTGGGCGCGGGCCATCTTCTCATTATAAGAAGGGTAAGGCCATAATCTACCACGCTGGCCAAATGCGGGTTGGCAGACTTCACACATCTATCATAACTGTAATATTTGAACATCAGGTAAGAGTAAGTACATTTTCTTTATACGAGTATGAATAGAACTCATAGGTTTATGAACTGCGAGTGCGAGTGATCTATATAAATACTTACATGTATATTTCTAGGAAATAATAACTTGCAACTGGGTATTTTGCAATCAAATATTCTAAATATTACACAAGAATGGAATTCTTTGCCGCCATCTCTGTTTCTTGAGACCTACAATCTTGGAACTTTCAAGGCTAGAGTGAATAGATATCTTCTAGATCGACGAGCTCCATCCTCGGCCACACCGTCGTTTAACATCAGGCGAGTTGGTGGTCAATCGTAGATCTATCTTGTATAAAAAATATATATATTATGATTAGCCTGATATGTCCCACTGCCGGGCAAAGGCCTCGGGTATCCTCCTTCCACTCTTCACGGTTTTCAGATTTTTGTGTCCAATTGTTACAAAAGGAAACCAGTTCATCCCGCCATCTCCGCCTGTGCCTACCGAGTGGTCTGACGACCTGCGGAGCCCACTATGTGGTGATCTTAGCCCACAAATCGTCGTACATGCGACAGACATGTCCAGCCCAGTTCCACTTCATTTCGCGGATTTTTGACCAACGTCAGCGATCTAAGTTTTGGAGCGCAGCACGCTATTTCTAATGCGGTCTGAAAGTTTGATCCTAAAATACTGCGCTCCATGGCTCGCTGGCATACCCCGAGATCAGACTTTTGATGTTTTGTGAAAGACCAGGTCTGAGCACCGTAGGTGAGATGGGGAGAATGAACGCGTCCATGAGCTTTTCTTTAGGGTGAGAGGTAGGTTACCCTTCATAAGGTCTTTCATGGACCAATAGCTCCTCCAGGCATTTTCGGTAAATAACTAAAAAAAAACTCAATAAACTTTCGAGATATACACATTTACAGTTTTAGGGGAGAGATGCTCTGTCCATCTCTCGCGAAACAACAGTTTGTATTGAATTTGTACGGTGAACATGAACCATGACGTCATCATTCGCTATCGTGTGCTCTCTGTATAATTAAATTGAAGTGCTTGTAAATTTCTTATTTTTGAAGGCGTTTTAATTTTGTTTTTGTAGAATAAAGCTATTGGTGGTTACCTTTATTACAACCAAAAATAAATCCCTATTTAGCAGAACTAGACTATTACTATGGTCAGCTTGTGAAAATTAAAGATACGTCCTTATCAAAAATCAATACGTATATTTTAAACTATTTCAAAATCTCTCTATTTCACCTGTTTTACATCAATTAATTCAAATATAACACAACAAATACAAGCCAAACACGATACATAATTCAGTGGATAGATAAACCGCGGTCAAGATAACCGACATTTACCAAAAACCAATAAATAGCGATTTGACCTCTTCTGAATAACAGCGCTAATCAATTTCGTCCATACCAAAGATATTCGGTTTTATCTGCGATCAATAATTTTCTAAAGACAAATCACGATCTTTGAACTCTGGAAAAGTGTATAAAAATTAAATTGGACTCGAGCTTCTTGGATAATCTAAGAAGAAGAGTATGGTGGTCGAAACGCATTATGACTTGATAATGAATCTAGATACCATTTTTTGCATATTTTTTTCGTATATACTGATAGTTTTATCCTCCCATTATCTTGTCTATTCAGCATATTTATTCAGATATAACCGTATTATTATTATTATAATTTCCTTGATATTATGATACAAATCAGTTGTGTTATCATTATTATTGTGGGTGGGAGGCCATAAGAGCCTCCCCGTCACTGCGACCCTTTTTTTTTTTTGTTCGTCAAGGTTACTTGCTGCGTGTCCGATCGGTTGATCTCTCATATATGATTTAAATTTTCTCTATGAAACTAGAAACTACATCAAAACTGGAATTATAACGTTATATCATCATTAAAAGTCAGGTGCTCAGGTTCTGGGAAAGTCCGATCAATGATTCTGCTATTCAACGCTTAACATAATCACATTAAAATGATCATTAATCGACTGGATTAATCAAGTCCACTAAAACACAAGATCTGTGCACACTCTTGCACACCATATACATATTATACAAAATTTAGTTAATCAAGTTATTTTGGATTAAATACAGTTTGGAGCTTCTACTTTCCTTTGAATAGGCTTGACCTGCTGCAGTTTAAAACGTTCATGGCTGGAAGCTAAGTGTTCCGTGACCGGTTAAAATTATCATCCTGAAACCAAACCTTCATGGTTACAGCTAAAACATCATTGAATAATTGAACTTAAATCTTACAGCTCACTTACATGGTTGCAGCGAGAACATCATAAAATCTTCAAACTTCGACATCGTCAAATCTTCAAACTTCAAACATCATCAAAACTTCAAACTTCAAATATCGTCAAATCTTCACACTTCAAACATCGTCAAATCTTCAAACTTCAACCTTACAACGCGCCTATATGGCTGCGGCGAAATCATCATCAAATCTTCGAACTTTCCTTACGGCACACCTACATGGCCATACTTCTTTAGAATATTACCCTGCAGCTCACCTACACGGTTGCAGCGATAACATCATCAAATCTACGAACTTCAACTTTACGGCACACATACATGGCACTCTTTGGAACATTTTCCCTGCAGTTCACCTACATGACTGCAGCTAACAAACTCGTAAACACTAAAAATCCTTGAATTTCAAACTTGCAGTAACACTAAGTGTAGTTGTTAACACTAAGAAATGCAATTTAATTTTCAGCACTGTCGATACTCTGATATCTTAGCGCGGCTTTAAATTCCGCCTCCATGATTACAAGGCGTCACGGATAAATATTCGCGACAAGTTACCGGTACACAATGGTGCTATTTCTGAGGTTATACATGCCTTTGAAATTCAATTAAGATTTTAAGTCAATCAAACTATGTTATCTCTGTATAATTCAACTTCATAAACAGACTTCTGTATTAAATATTTACGCAGTGATACTCTGGTAAATCCATCAATTTTGTAGCTCTACTCATATAATATTTCGTTTGACACACTTATGTGGTTCAAGATCTTACAATAGTTACGTCACAAAGTAGTTATAGTGTTGCAGGTGGAGATACAATACCAAAATTTCGCTTCATGGTATAGCAAACTTACACGACTAAAGACAGTGCTATTAGTTGTAGTAGACTAGTTGTCGTACTAGAATATTTTACTTGCGGTACTTTATTAACCTTACAGAAAAAACGAACACAGTACAACTCGCCCTAAATGGCCGTAACCGTCAGAACAAAAGAAGAAAAGACAGGATTCCACCAGTGTGCGGCTCTGTACCGCACAGAGTGCAGCATAAATGTATTTCTTGGTGAACTCTTACGGGCAGCACCAGCAAACTGTGCGCGCACTCTATTGGACAAACCGTGAACTTTTGTCGCGCACTCCTCGGTCTCGCGGTGTACCCGCGACGACGCACTTGCACACATGTTTACACACTAAACTGAAAGTAAAGCACATTTCCGATGTATAAATGTTTGTGTACAAATGTACCGTACAGCACGCATACTAAAGTTACGCACAACTGAGGTGGTGGACACAGGCAATCTACTATTGTGATCAAGTTCGCGCACTGCAAAAGGTCTGCACCAAATTTTTATCAACAAGTGTTCTGAATCTGAACACAATTTTAGTGGAGCCCAACCTTAACAGCTAGATAATAAGCTGTTAAGTTTACCATAATATTTTATTTGCATTACTGTTAGCAATATTCTAGAAAAACTACATTTAGAAGCTCGCTTAATTGGCTGTATTGATGTAGCCCAGTTACCGAATTAAAATATTTTACTCGCAGCACTTTACTAGTCTTCTAGAAAAATAACACACTGCTGATCGCTGACACGGCCACAGACCGATATGCCATAGCCATTGTACTATTAAAAACACTACTCTCACCATCACACCAAAAAAATATTACCACGCTATGGTTCCTCTGAATGGCTGCAGCATAATCAAATACAAAAAGTAAAAATGGTTCTCAAACGAGAAAAACATATTTTCGTATACTTGTCTCTCGGGATGTTAACGAAATAATTTACTAATGACTTACTTACAACCGACTTCATTTCGTTTAAATAACGATAAAATTAGCCCCAACCACACTATCAAAATTTCATTAGGTTATAATAAAATCGTCGTATTATAATCTTTAATCGCTGTGCTACAATAAAATAATCTGGGAGTAACCCAGATCACATCTCATTGCAGTATCTTAACAGATTCTGTCTACCCGTATTAAGAATATCCCGTTATAATTATTTTAACACCCTGTTTCAACACTTTTAAGAACCATTTTCTAAAATTCGATATGCGTGACAAATTTTTAACATCAATATTCAATAATCGGAGGGTAAAATATAATCTCTCAGGTGACTCACGATTTTACCGGGCTCGGCTCGCAGGTTGATTGCCACTTCTGATATATGAAGAAAACTCCTTGTCTGAACTTTATGACGCTTTATTATTACTTATAACACTGCACTTATTTCACTGCACTGAGCGGTCTGACGCTAAGACCGCCTTTTTACTACCGAGTTACGCCGCGACTACTTTTTCGAAGGGCCGCTCGCGCTCGTCCGCCCGCGATATATCCCCTCCCCGGAATTACAACATCACGCCATCATCCGGGGTAGCGTTCATTCTGTTCGATCACCGTTCTCCAGAGTATATAAATTAAGAAAATAGCAGTGCTGCCACTCCGCAACACTGAAAACACCGCACACCACATACAACAAATATTCAAATCATGACATATGTAATTACGGTAATTGCACATACGTGAGTTCAATGAAAATTAACCCTACAAGGCTCAATTTTTTTTTATTGCGCGACAAAAATATATAGGTTGTAATTAGTGATAAGAAGATAGGGGAAACTTATAAAAATAAAAATAAATCTATATTTTACGAAAAACTATTTTTTTTATTTCAGTTCCACATACGGTACATTGAGCCTTAACTATAATTAACTTATTTTGGTATTAAACTAGTACAAGTATTAGTATTTGATATTTTTTTTAATTATTGACTTATTATTTTAAACAACATGAAATAACTTATAAACTTTACTTATACTTTTTATATATTGCGATTTATAATAAACAAATACATGCAACTAATATAATAAATTTGTATTTTTTTATTGGTGTAAAGACCTAAAACAATTATTACATTTATTTAGGCAAAGTTCTACGCGACATTTGTCGCAAGATAAAAACGTTTTTCCTTTACAACCAGGATGTTTGCAGCGTTGTCTTTTTTCATCCCAAACAGGAAAATGCTCAAACCCATCACGTCTGACATCACGAGGAGGTAGGATTGATATATTTGGCTTCTGCCTTTTATTTTCAATTTCATCAGATAAACTTGGTCTACCTCTATTTTTGATTATGGATGGCCGAAACATGCACAAACTTTTCCCTACTTCAAATTTGAATTCCTTCTGTTTCATTGAGGTTGGCGTATGCTGCTGTACCCCGACTCTTCTGTGCAATAACCAGCAATTGATTAGAGTTACATCAAGAAGATGATAAAATAGCCTCAAGTACCATTTTACTCGTCCTAACTTTTATTTTATATTTCCCTCGAACGAATCTAGGAGGTCCACACCACCCATATGCTGGTATTTGTTTTGATTATTTGGGGGCAATTCACTTGGTACCTGTAATTGTCCCTGAAGTCATTCCTGAGGTACTAGGCTGAGAATATTTCTGGTATTTCTGAAATTTCTGGCTGACGATTTTCAATATTCGTAACAACCTCGTTGATGGGAGACGAACACTGATGTATCTGCGGAGAAAAAGAAGTTTCCACCTCGCTAAGTGGATCGGATAAAAAGTTTTGGATGGACTGAATTTTTTCGATGTCATCATCACTTTCAGCGTCAGATAAATCTTGTTCATCTTCACTCCCAGAAGGAATATTCAAGAAATCCTCAATATCTTCATCACGCAATATTCTTCGCGACATTATCTGCAATAAAATCTAAGTATTCATGAGGAAAGTTATCGTAAGTACGTATAAGTAAAAACGGACACTAAAGCTCAACGTACCGTATGTGGAACATATATTAAAATGTTATTTACTAATACGTTTACTATTGCAATATAAAAAAACAACTTACCTTTGCAAAGTATACACTACGTTATAACACACAGTATTTTTTTTTGAGTCAAAACTGTTCAAAAACTATTATTTTTTTATTTTTGAATTCAGACAAATGACTAACATAACACTTTCATTCAAATTTCACACTGAGTGCACTATAACAAAAACACGAACAACATCTTTAGGTGACGATTCGCTTTACTACATTGCTAAATGTCAGTAGCTTCGATCAAGATGTCAAGAGATGCCGCTACTAATAGTTTTATAGCTATAGAAACGATTAAAGTTGGTGTTCCACATATGGAACTGGGTGCCTTGTAGGGTTAAAGTCAATTTAAATTTACCTTTCAAATAATTTTTTTATGCCGTTTTGTAGATTAAAATTTTATCAGTTAATAAAAAGTAACTAAAACATTGTTGGAATGAAAAATGCATAAAAAGTATGTTTATGATTTCTTTTTAAGTATAATATAAATACTAGATGAATCCCCGGTTTCATCCGTAGTGATGGAAACGATGATGATGATGATTTTTTCAAAAAAGGTAACTATAAATTTGATGTGTATATGTTACTGTAAAAGCCCGAATATTGGTAAATCTTAGGTTTTACCAGTAAATCTTAGGGCTTACCAACACGAGTCGGTAAATGTAAGAATATGTAAAAAAGAAACGATTTAATCGGGCTTTTACCATTAGAATTTAATACATGCTAGGTTTTACCAGTGACGGTTGGTAAATGTTAGTTTTGGAAATAAAACAATGCATATGTTACTGTATTCGGCTTTTACAGTAACATATATAATAACATTTGTTTGATTGAACGATGTAGCTTGGTGCAACGCAGTCTTAGGTAGAAGCAATAATTTCTTCAGAGATTAGGTAATGTTTTTTTTTTTATACAAAAAAAACCATAACCTAATCTCTGAAGAAATTATTGCTTATACCTATACCAGGATCAACTAGTTTGGCCTAGCCTAAACTGGTCTATTATGCATTGTTTTATTTCCAAAACCAACATTCACCAACCGTCACTGGTAAAACCTAGCATGTACTAAATTCTAATGGTAAAAGCCCGATAAAATCGTTTCTTTTTTACATATTCTTACATTTACCGACTCGTGTTGGTAAACCCTAAGATTTACCAATGTTCGGACTTTTACAGTAACATATATATGTAATATTGTTAGAATTGCACAATTTTCATATAATATGTGTTAGTCTATACCAGCATTTAAACATGTGTGTCAAATTTCATAGGTGTAAGTATAATTGTAGGTATGCTTGTCCACGCATATCTCAAAAAGCATAAGTCGGTTTGCAAAAAAATCTACCCAAGTCTACCTAAGTACCTAGGTCTGAACGTATCCCAACTATTTTTTGAGGTCGATGCCTGTCTAAGACTTAAAGTCGATGGTAGTATGGTACTTAGTGACCTGGCACCGACTAGTTAGGCGCCCACTTTTGATTTAATTTTTCAGTATTATGTAACAGCTGTTGTTATTTCTTCCTTCCCAGCTCATTGAATAGTTTTGAAGCCGATTTTTTTTTAAATTTATTACTTTCTTTTATGTTTCAAAACGTGTGAAAACCACGAAACCATTAAACCATTAATAGAAAAATTATTATGTTTATTTAAGACACCTCTATTATTTATTTATTTATTTGATGACCTCATACAAGTGGCGGGAAGACGCTGGATACAATGATACAAGCCGTTTCCAATCGGTATTTTTGGAAATCCATGGGGGAGGTCTATGTCCAGCAGTGGACTTGTTATGGCTGAGATGATGATGATTTAAGACAACACAAAAGTTTAAGCACCACCGCTTCTATTTCGGTAGATGGAAGCATCAAGTACATTTCTCGAGAGATTAAGAACACCCACGTGTTTTATCAATAATCCATTATACGCAGAGCAAACAATGCGCCGTGTTATCAGACGCGTCGCTATCGGCCCGCCATGATGAATGGCCGCAGAGTCACATTAGAAAACGTCAATAAATAAAAAGATATCGGACGATCTGTAACTTGAGATTGTATGGTAAAGTTCAATGATTTAGCGGCTGAAGGGAATGTCTTATGGGCTTGAGGTTTTGAGATAGAGCAGTTGTATTGTGATAGCTATCTGTATTAAAACAACAAGTATATATAATAAAAGAAAAACAAAATACCAGACTGCATAAAATAAGTTTTTGCAGTTGTAACTTACGATTTTGTTACGCTTGATACGCTGTTGAGTGTATGTTTTATGTGAGAAAGTATGCTAAAGTTTATAAATGCATATTATTTAGAATAATTCTAGTAAAATCACTTGTTTACAACGAAATAGTTTGTTGGAGGTTACGAAAAAAACGTTAACTTTTTTATTTTTGCGAAAGATGTATTATTATTACAAAAAAATATAGCCTATACTCAAGAAGTGAAGACGAATCTAACGACACCTCGCATGTCAAAATCAGCTAAGCCGTTTAGGATGTATACTGTCATATAGAAACATACATACATACTCGTACTTCTTACGCAGTCGGGTAAAAACAAATTTTACAATCGCAGCTATCTCTCTCGCGCATCACAACCTTTTTTAAACATATCAAATCATTGGTTAGGGATATTAAGTTAGAAACAATTTGTTTATTTAAAAAGGAGAAACATTTAAAAAAATATGTAAAAATATGTCTTTGATATCTTTTAAATTGGCTGAGGAGTTAACAACATACATTTTCCTAATCCGCAACCAATTTAAAAAATATCAAACATAATATAATATGTATATGTATATTATGTTTATAAATATATTATCTTCATATATTTATCGGATATACTTTTACTTTGTATATTATAATCCTGTAAGCCTTACTTTATGTAGGTACGTAAAAATACAATTTTTCCAAACTTCAACGAAAATAGCGTTTTGAGAATTTTTTTACTTCACGCCTAAGGAATTACTATAATGAATTCCATTCCGATAAAATGTAAATTAATAACTAAGTTTTAGACGAATTTAGTTGTCTTACAAAAATTACAAATTAGACTGATTTCCCGAAGCTCAATTAACGAAAAATCTGGAATAAAAATCTCTTAGCATCTGGAGAAGCCGAGATTTATTAGTTCAACACTGTTCTCTGAAACTTTCGGTAATTTTATTAAATCTTATTTTAATATAAAGGTTGGAGAAGAAGAAAATGATGAGCAATATATTTTAACAGTAGGTAAAAAATGATGAGCAATATATTTTAACAGTAGGTAAAAAATGATGAGCAATATATTTTTAACTGTTCGATACTATGAAGATGAACATACGAGTTACATGAAATTTTCACAAAATATTTTAAATTTTTTAAGTTTTTTTTTACGATAAACAATGTATCTATTGTGACAAAAACTTTTAAATGTTTAAGTAATTTACTTTAAACAAAGTTTTTGTCAGAAGCCGGTTCCAGTTCAGCATGTTTTATGTTGGATATACTGGTATCTATGATTGATTGATAAATTAATAGTTGGTCAACTATTACTTGTTAACTTGTAAAGTCTACTTAGCCATTCAAGTTATCCTTTTAATTTCATCGCACATGATACTAGCCTGAATTTATTCATAACTGCAAAATCAATTGTTTAGCCGATAGGGGGACACTTGAATCTAACAAAATCCGTTTGCTAAATATTAAGCGCTTTGAAATGATATCAAAGCGCCTAATATTTCGCAAACCGATTCATAAATTGAAATCATACCTGCAATTATTTTTGATTACCAATCCAACGATACCCCACTCGATGGGGTAGAGGAAAAAAAACAATTCATCCGCACTTTGCACGTAGCGGAGGTACCCAATTTTTTCGCTTAAAAGTTCCTTTATAGTGGGAAGTACTAGGTTTTAGGCCTGTATATAACTTGCACTGCATTAATCGCGCTTTACATTAGGCAAGTTAATGGTTAATCTACAACTGGGCTATTTACCATTAAATATATAGTTTTAGTGAAAAATTATAGCGTTTTTCTTATTTTCGAAAACAAAATTCGTTAGATACTAAACTCTTTAAAGGGAGCATCAAAAATCATTCACCTCCATGAGTTAGTAAATGCAAGTCCAACATCAGAAATTGATTTACAAACAAACGAAACTTCATATAAAAGCGACGCGCCGTCCGACAAACGGGACGTCAGATCAGTTTGCCCAAGCAAATTGAGCGTAGGAGCGGACCTGCATTATCCCCTTGTAGCTCTAGCCTTATCTCCGATGGCTACCGGTTTTTCTTGTATGAAAGTTGATAGTCTCGATGCTTTCAAATTGATACTAATTGCACTTCGATTTATTGTGTTTTACTTTTTATTTTAAAACGACTGAAGGAGGTGAGGTTCTGCTAACGCTTAAATTAGGTTGAAATGTTTTAATTTAAATTTCCGGATAATTTAAAGTAGATATAAATTGAATCTAACTAAATATTGATATCTGCTGTTAAAGGTTATGGTGTACATATATTTACTGACCAATTACTATCATGATAACTTCGTCTAGTTTCCTGCTTCGTAATTTATCCAGCTTTCAAGTTGCTTGTTCTCTATTTCAATAACAGCTAGGTAATAAAATTAAACTAAAAAATAATCAGTGAAATATAATGTTTTACTGTGAAATCTAGTTTACCTCTATCATTTATCTAAATATATTGCTTCCACAGAATGCGATATCATAATATGTTAATAATGTTGCAAACAGTGGTCTGTGAAATTGTATAGGTAAATGTTATGGTGAACCTTTGTGTGATGAGTTTGATATTTTTCTGTATCTGTTTGTTGCTATGTATCATTATTATATTTTAAAAAAACTGCTTCTCATATAAGTTTTATTTTATTTTGGGATTAAATCATGTTCTGTGAAAATGTTAACCAATATTAATAATTATTTGGTCATTTTCAAGTGCTTAGATATTTCTCTACCAAATTTCATAACGATCGGTTCCTTCGCACACAAGAAAGCAATACCTTCTTTCTTGGGGGGTCGAGCAAAGTCTATATCATCATCATCATCATCTCAGCCATAAGAAATCCACTGCTGGACATATGCCTCCTCCATGGATTTCCAAAAAGACCGATTGTCTTCCCGCCACTTATATGAGATCATCTGTCCATCTCGTGGCTGGTCTTCCTACGCTGCGCTTGCCGGTACGTGGTCTCCACTCGAGAACCTTTCGGCCCCATCGGCCATCAGTTCTACGTGCTATGTGTCCTGCCCACTGCCACTTCAACTTGCTAACCCGCTGTGCTATATCGGTGACTTTAAAAAGTCTATATCTACATAATAATATCCAACTAGATAATTTCGTCTCCCCAAAACATTTTAACACAAAATCCTAGGACCTCCATCATAATCCTTAGAAGCACGTCCCCATAATAGATGGCTATATCGTTATCGTATAAATCTCTGCTCAGACCGGGTACCTACCGGCCTTCCAGCACGTCGTTAAGATTTTATCCCACTTCTTACGGCTAATCTGTACTTGCTTTGCCACAATGGGGTAAGGTAGGGTTGAATAATAGGACATTTTTTACTATTTTATTAAGGTATACAAAACCTCAGGTATTTTAAAGCAGTGCGAACAGTATGGATTACTTTGTCTTATAAAAAATAATATTGTTTATGCGGGCCAAAATTAAATTATTTATTGACATACAAAAGGAACAATTAAATAAAATGCAGGCAAGGATGTTGATCCAGTAAAACGTTGTCCGCTGCAAAATATTAATATGTATATAATTATCCACATTTATTTATTTATTTATATTTATTTATTTATTTATTATTATTTATAGCATGCTGGAATAATGCAAAACAAAATGTTCATAATTTAACATACCTTCATGCAATATAGATAATAAATTCCATTGTGTCATTTTCAGTAATTAATAATATTAAGCACTCGTATCGAAACTAAATTCTAGTAGGTATCTGCTAAATGTAGCAAATAAGTTAAAATCAGTTGTTCTATACATTTTGTCGGAGGTCATCGATACGAATTATGTATTTCACTGAAAAAAAACAAATTGTTAAAAATAAAAATGTTTATCAAAATTTTAATTTTTGAAATAGTATATAGGTATAACTTGTTCATAATGATAAGCAAGACTTCATTACGACATATTGTACAAGTCACCATAACCCTTTTTTAACCATCACCCCCAAAAGAGGGTGTTTTATAAATTTGACGGGTGTATCTGTGTGTCTGTATGCGGCATTGTAGCTCGTGATTTCGATCGAGTTTTTTGTTTGAAAGAAGATTTCATCGAAAGTGTTCTTCATCATCATCATCATCATCTCAGCCATAAAAAGTCCACTGCTGGACATAGGCCTCCCCTATGGATTTCCAAAAAGACCGATTGGAAGCGGCTCAAAAGTGACAAAAAAAAAGTGAGTGAAAGTGGCTTGGAAAATGTTCTTAGCTATGTTATATCAAAATCGGCTGAGGCGTTTTCTTCTACGGGATTTTCGAGTTTTCTAAGCTTATGCCGTTTTGCTTTACCTTTTTTTATATAAAAAAAAAACTTATACTTCTCTTCATATCTTAACACAGGTGTAATACTAGACAACCTATCCATACTGATTATATGTGACAATATTCGCCCTCAAGAGACGTAATGCCGTGTCTCATATGACGGATCGATCCCGTTGCCACGGAAAAAAATATTGTCACAGGAATACGGATGCTTGAATCATTTCTCATGCGTTTTATTAGAATTATTACATCGTGAAGGGGATCCTATTGAAGCCTTGGTGGAAATTGTCTTTTTGTTTTGAGATTTCCTTCCTCATATTTCGTGCTTTGTGAAAATATTTCCTATTTCATTACTTATTTTGCTTTCGTTACAATTCTATTGGAATTGACATTCGCAGCGTTTACAAAAGTCTGCTTTATTGTTTTTATCATATCCTTATACTTGGTATAACGCGTTATTTGTACAGGCAGACTTGATACACGTAAAAATATTAAGTAAATATTCTATTGAAAACAATATTAAAACATACTTTCACGGGATGTTTTCTATGTCAGGTCATAAAGTGGTGTAAAATATACCTACGCGATAAATCCGTTACAATTTGTTTCATTTCAATACATTCACAGGTTTAATCAGATGAAAATATAGTAATTGGTGAAGAATAGAAGTTATCTGATGATAAAACCTGAACCACTTGATTGTTTTTTTTTTTTTTACTAGATACATGCAATATAAAAGTTCTGAATAAAGGCCTTAAAAGATGAACAGTAGAAATTTCGATGTGCTTAAAAATATTTTTAAAAATAATAAAATATTGTTTCAAAAACAGATTTTAAGATATACTTACCGACATAATAACATCCAAATAAACGTATTACATAATTTAGTAAATTTACATCAATTTCAACCATCATTTTCAAATAAAGCTCAAGTATCAGCTGGAAGCTTTAGAATCAAAGGACCGGCGAGCGGTGAGGTTAATCGGTGACGATAAACGAGCTGCCAAGAAGCTACTTAGTCTCGAGCACCGTCGTAAAGTAGCATGTCTGTCTATTTTCTACAGGATTCATTTCGGGGAATGTGTGTAAGACCTTCAGGACCTAATTCCACCCTCGCCATTTCTCTACAGGACTAGCAGAAAGTCAGTGAATTACGACACATTTCTCGTTGAAATGCCAATAAAACGATCCACATTCCTGTTGCATACTGCACAAGAATGGAATTCTTTGCCGCCATCTCTGTTTCCTGAGACTTACAATCTTGGAATTTTCAAGGCTAGAGTGAATATATATCTTCTAGATCGACGAGCTCCATCCTCGGCCACACCGTCGCTTAACATCCGGTGAGTTGATGGTCAATCGTGGATCTATCTTCTATAAAAAAAATCTATCATGTATAGAAAAAAACTGCTAAACAAACATTTAAACTTCATTAAATAACCATTAATCCTAGAAGCTTACTCATGTCATTGTTTATTATACAAAAACGATAATCATGCTTCCAAAATGATGTAAGCACCGTATTAAAAAATGACAAACTTAACTATGTTTGTATGCCATAGCTAAACTACCACACGCAGTCTAAAGGCATCTTCTCATAACATCAAAACGGCTTAAGATACTCCTAAAGCTAATTTAGGTAGCATTGTGAACCTCACAAGAGGTCTGGTACCTCTGAATAAAGATTATCACGAGACTAAAACCCGTTGGGAGTCATCGGTCATAAATCATAACTCATAAAATGAAACTGACAACCTCTATCTAAAAACGTTTCCTAGAGTCAACATCAAAGAAATATACACCATAATTTGAAAAGTTTAAACTCCAGTTTCGATTGTAGCTATCGATGTGATTTGGGACAAAGGTAGAAACCGATAGTTAAAATGACAAGCGAACTTAATATTCCGTTTGATCGGACCAATTGTTGGTATTGTGTTTACTGTCGATTTTTAGAAAGCAGAAAAAGAACGAGCCGAGCTTAATAAGTATGAAGAACGTGGGGTTACAGGACAAACATCAATCAAGTTAGACGTCATTTCATTTTCGGCTAGTTCAGCGATTTTAGACGCGTCGATGATCAATGGAAAATTGTAAGTAATGAGGCATGCTCGGATCTGTCTGTGTCATTGCTTTTTGCGTTCATGTACGTGGCTATTTTGAATGACAGCCGTTTTTTTTCATATTCAATATTTTGATTGCCTCTATTTTGTCGGTTTTAAAATTGAAAATCTAAGCAATTAGCTTCATAGATCGTGTAGACATCAATCAAAATATTTTATGATTAGTAATACCGGCTGAATTATTAATTGGCAGTTTCTGTCAAATAAAAATCAATTTGGATATAAAAATGCATAGACTTTTTACTATATTATTTTTATTAGATTTAGTCTATTCGTATTAATAGTTCGTGTTGCAGATTGAGAATAAAATCATTATCGATAGCCATTAAAAGTAACAATGTCTGACCATGGAATGGCATTCCCGGACAATCCAACTATCTAGTCGCGTCGAGGTTTGATTACTTATCCTTATCCGAAATTCTTTTTATATCTCCTATATTATGTCTCGACTTAAATTGGAATTCATGTACGTTATTGTGGCCTGGGGAATTAAATCCGCCGCATTCAAAACTCAGACTATCCTATTGAGACCTCTCGGAAGGGAACCGAATCTGATAAGGCAGATCGGAGATAGGGAGCCTTTTTCTTTGCGCGACACCTTTGTCATGACAAAAGGGCTGTTTTGCCTCAACTGTGGCATGTGAATGGGCTTGCAATAACACATCCAAGCGAAGCTCACATCCCGCAAGATCGGCCTTAGATATACTCTCTGCAAAGATTTATTAATCTCTCTCGTTGGTAGGAACAATGAGCGCTTTTGGTTGGCACCTGGCGGGTTTTTTCTCGTCACTCAAGTGCGCTCGAGCCGTGTATTCAGTTTTTGCTCGCCGCTTGAGTGAGGTAAGTGGAAATTGGAGAGTGATTGTGGCTACTTCTAGTGTACGCTTGTTTTGGAAGCATCTAAATTGAACAGTACCTTTTAAGCATCACTCTTAATGGTTACTTATGCCTTAGAATTTATGGAACAAGCGTTATCTAAACAGTGATAAAAAAATATTATACGCTTTATAACTGTAGTAGTCTCTCTCGTTTGATAGTATCTACAATTCTACATACTTATATTTTAAGGGCGTTATTCAGTAAGAATGCAATATAATAAAATACCTGTTATCTGTATACATTAAAGTTGTATACGCCTTGTAGTTATGATTATAAGGCCTTGTACCACCTATCATGTTTTACAAGATTTTGGTGCGTCCTAGATAAATGTTTTTAATTAATACAACCATTTCAAAAAGTATCGTATTACAAATACGTTACCGCATATTAATTTTCTTCTAAGAACTTAATACCTACCAAAAGTTTATCCCCGACGTGTCGTCCGGTCAAGTTACGCGTTTAATTTGTCTAGATCGCGTGTTATGAGACAGCTTTAATAAATAAGGCTTTTTTATCTCTACATCGGTGGGCTCTAGGCAGAAATTCTTACACGTTCCTTCGCTGAATCGACTCTTTTTGTTTGTGTTTGTTTTGTAATGTTTGTTATTATGTGAAAGTGCATGCAAACGATGTGATGAAGAGATAAGTTCAAAGCAGGCTTCATTTATAAATAAAATCTGTAATATTTTTGTTACGCTCATATAGTTTATGTCAGTCGAAATGAAAAAAATAATTGTCAAACACATTAAAAAGTGAGCCCACACAATATAATGGATCAAAGTAATATAATAGTTGACGATAAAAGTGCCCCTGGTTATAAAAATGATAAACTACCCAACATTGTTAGTAGTATTGGAGATGCAGAGGTCTAACTATGCGAAGCCGTTGTTACAGACAAAATACGCAATGTGTTTATGAAGTGAACAACTGAACAATAAAACCAGCTGCGTGCATCGATGTCACGATAAGAACCCACATTTTGGCAAATGTATCTCTGCGGGTTGCCGTCACAATATTTTAGTATCTACGACTGTATCTTTGTATGTGGTCGAAGATTGTGATATAATCACTCACTGATGGCGTCCTTTCAAACTTTCACAGGAAAGGTAAAATCTTTGAATCATCATCATCTCAGCCATAAGAAGTCCACTGTTGGACATAGGCCTCCCCCATGGATTTCCAAAAAGACCGATTGGAAGCGGCTTGCATCCAGCGTCTTCCCGCCACTTGTATGAGGTCGTCTGTCCATCTCGTGGCTGGTCTTCCTACGCTGCGCTTGCCGGTACGTGGTCTCCACTCGAGAACCTTTCGGCCCCATCGGCCATCAGTTCTGCGTGCTATGTGCCCTGCCCACTGCCACTTCAACTTGCTAATCCGCTGTGCTATATCGGTGACTTTTGTACGTCTACGTATCTCTTCATTTCTGATTCGATCTCGTAGAGAGACTCCGAGCATAGCCCTCATAGGCATAGCATAGCCTAAAATCTTTGAATAGGTAAATACTATTGAAATCTGTGGGTAAAATGTTGGTTTTGTAAATTAGTAGGTATTGATTTGATTTCTTTTTTTAGGCTACCGTATTAAAGAAGGAACCCTAATAGTTTCGCCATGTCTGTCTGTCTGTCCGCACCTTTGCGTAGACTATTGGTACTAAAAATCTGTAATTTGCCATCGATATGCATATTAGTTATGTCAAAAAAGTCGTGGAATAAAATTTTGAAAAAGAAAAAACTTTTTTGTGGTACCTTCCGTAACATAAAGTGAAGATGTTTTTTTTTTCTCATCTACCTCGTGTGGGGTATCATTTGATAGATAATCGTAATAAAAAAAAACATTGCGCGTGTTCGAAAAACCATTTTTCAATTTAGGGATCCGTTTGCGAAATATTTATGCTTTGAAGCGATAATTTTTGTTAAAGTCAAGTGTATACTCTATACCGGCTAATCAGTAAAATTTGTATCTATATATGAAAAAATTATGCTAGTAGCATATATTATGAAATTTAAAGAAAAACTATAACGACTAAGTAGGCTTGAATAATATAAGGTATCGATTATACCTTAACTCAACTTAAAAAATGTACTTAAATAAATAAATAATGAAACTTTTGTTCAAATTTCATTTAAACTAGCTTATGTTAACTCGTAGATTCATACTGTCCATTTTAAGTTCACATAAATTATGATGTGCTACTACGGAACTTTACATTGCGTGTGGCACGACACGCACTTGGCCGCTTATAATTTTCTAAATCGATGATACTCAAACGAGAACTTTTGATGAGTGTCCACGCTATTTTTATCATTTGATTACATCGATAAGCTGTGGTCAAATATTTTTTATAGTCATTATAAAAAATACAAGTATTGTCATCAAAAATAATGATAGCAATTAATTTTCAAATAATTTTATATAAAAATATTTATTAGTAGTCACTGAATCTTTTGCAAAAACTTATGTTTTTAACTTCACACAGATTTTAAGCAGATTAGCAACTTGAAGTGGCAGTGGGCAGGGCACGTAGCACGTAGAACTGATGGCCGATGGGGCCGAAACGTTCTCGAGTGGAGACCAAGCACGTACCGGCAAGCGCAGCGTAGGAAGACCAGCCATGAGATGGACAGACGACCTCATACAAGTGGCGGGAAGATGCTGGATGCAAGCCGCTTCCAATCGGTCTTTTTAGCAGTCCATGGAGGAGGCCTTCTTATGGCTGAGATGATGATGATGATAAGATTTTTAGATGTTCATATCACGTCACTTGTCAACATATTATTTTCTCAGTTCTCAATATGGTGGTTTGCAAACAAAACCAATAAATTATATACCACAAGACGAGAAAACACTGTTTTGATCACTCCCCTTGTCCCTATTATATAAAAGGGGACGTGGGATAACTCCGAAATGCACTCGAAAAAAGCGGGTTCCTTACCAAAAACCCCAATCTTTTGTGTTATACTAAACTGCCGTTCCCAAATTTATTGTTGAAGAATGATATGATGTCTTTATGTAGTTTCTTTTGTGATACACTTATCTGATCATCTCCCACATTTGGTATAATGGTTCCGATGTGGATCTTATATTTTCGACTATTTTAATCTCCTCACATTGTTTGTGTCTATGCTTTTATTTTTTGTTGTTTTGATACATTCTGCTTTGTCATTCGGCTAACGATATTACAAGAATGTGAAAGACATAAAAGTATACGAACAGAGAGTGTATAGAGATAGTTTATCTTAGTAAAAGTTGCGCTTCTTTTGGAAACGGGGCGACGATCTTTGATTAAATACGAGTATGTGCTTCACTTTTGTTGTCTTTCACACTATTAAAACATAGATCATCATTATTATCAGAAACAACTAGATTCGTCACAATTTCTTAGTTTTGTTTGTTGTTCAGTGTACCTGTCTATGTATATCAAAATAGATATTTCACAGAATTCACCTATGTAAGATGAGTTAAGAGTTACTGTTCAGGTACCGCCAACAGTTTGCGGTCGCGGCAAATCTGTCGATTAGTATTCTGCGGTGGCGGTCACTGTCATCGCTTTATCGCTCGCGTGTTTCCAATACAAAAATATCTGTCTGACAAACGATAGCTATTGTTTTCGTTCTTGTGGTTAAGGTTATTTAAAATGTTTGTGATATCTGTCACAATAAATTATGACTATAGATATTTGTTGTTGTTGTTGTTAGCCTGTAGTGTCCCACTGCAGGGCAAAGGCCTTCCAGTTTTTAAGGTTTTGTGCATTGATGTGCCAGTTTTTTAACAAAAGTGTCAAGTTCGTCCATCTCGCCACTTGGTAGTGATATTGGCCCATAGTTCATCCGGCATGCAGCCGGCATGGCTGGCCCAGTCCCATTTCAGCTTGGCAGCTTTGAGAGCTACATTTGTAACCTTCTTTCTGGTTAATCGACCGCATACGCAATATCCTTGCTTCTATTATACATATTTTTTAAAATAAAAAAATGAAAACAAATAGACCAAAATTGTTTGATAAAGTTAGTACTTTATATTGCACATAATCAAAGTCCTAATCTAATCTCACTCACGTATGGAGGTAGTACATTCGGTCATTAATAATCGAGAGATCGAAGTGAACTAAAGTTTTTGTAACAACTTTAAAAAAATGCTTTCATCTTCCCGGATGTTTAGATGTTATTGCTAGCGATTTTTTTCGTCAAATCTTGGTATACAACTCTAACCCTTAACCTCTAACCCTTACTCTCTCTTGCTCTCTTGGGGTCTTGGTATCTTGGTACTTGGTCTTGGTTGGTAACTTTGTGGTTGGTTGGTCTTGGTATCTTGGTATTGGTACTTGGTTGGTATCTTGGTTGGTCTTGGTCTTGGTATCTTGGTGGTTTGGTTGGTGGTCTTGGCTTGGTATCTTGGTGGCTTCGTAGTTTTATGGATTTTTGATATCAATTTTTAAATACTTCTCTCAAGAACTGCTTTTCTGTGTTGCCAATACCGGCTGATGTTAGTAATACTGGGCAAAAAGAGTTGGCATCTAAACTTGAATTTTTCGTTATACCTATAAGCAAAACTGGTCAAGAGATTTTCGAGACATAAGGATAGGTAGGTAATAACATCTTTATCAATTTAGTAATATAAGGTGTGGAAGTTCACGTTCACGTTTTCGTACCACGTTCTCCACCAATCAATTTTTACCCTCTAGATAAATAAAATATAATATTCCAATTCAATTAGAATACTATCAGTAAATAAAGCAATCGGCTTAGTACTGCTTAGAATAATCATGAATCTAAGCTCACTCAACGAAATACTAATTTAAATTCAAACCGTATGCAATTACGTGTAATCAAAACGAATACCTAAGAACAGTATCTATCTATAGCAATTAAGACTAAAGCTTTTAAACCAATAGACGTTATTACAAACCGGTCAGGATTTTACTATTGAACGTTTTAAATTGGAAGCTAAATATTCCTTAAAGCTAGTTTTTTTATCTTTTTTATATCAATTGAATTTAATCAAATCAATTTTGGAGGTTTTAATTCGGTTATTAAAAGAGCAAAATAAAGATAAAGAAAGTGTTTGGATGTGTATATTACCAATTTTATAGGTAGCCGAAACAATGTCGCTTAATTAAAAGGTTATAAAATTCTAGGATGTTATAAAATACATTATTAGACTAGAATCTTGCATCTGATTTAAAAAAGTTTTTTTTTATTATTTAAGTATTATACAACAGATCACTAGATCAGATATTAAAAAGTAAGTAATATATTTTTGAGTTATTTTATTCCTTGATAATTTAGTCGATAGTTTGACATTTGACACTTGCAGTCACGATTATTTTTACGTATTAATAATATCCAAACATTTTATTTAGTTTTCATATTTCAATAACTATTTTTAAGTCGACTTCTTCTGTGTGGTTCGACAACACGAAAACAAGTTACACATTATTAACTAGACATACTATTTGCGAATCTACGCACTTACATACTCATGATTCAACACTCATTCAATAAAAAACTAAAATTTTAGTTTTGATAATAACATTAAAAAATATACAAAATAGAAAAATAATTCAGTGCGACCAGGTTTTTCCACTTTCCCGCCTCAAATTTAAAAAGGTTTTTTTAAGTTATTTAAGTTTCAAAAACTATTTGCACTGTCTGAACTGAACAATTTTCTATAACACGATTGAATTGAATTAGTTTTTGCGATACATTTTCGAATTGAATCTGACATCCTTGGTCATACAACTCACTGCACATCAGAATACAGAAGATATTAACATACCATACTCATAAATGTCTCGGTAATGCTCTCTGTTTCACCATAGCTTAGCATTGTTACAGCAAGGGCCGAAACGTACCACGAAATCCCATTTCGAACATCAGGCAAACAATTTTCAACCTTAACTCTAAAGACATACGGAACATGGAATTATATTTTGGTGATCCTAAATGTGTCAGTATAGTCAAAATGTATGCATTTGAATAATGTAAACCTGTCTTGGTAGAGGTTCGAGAGATGACGAGGCATAATACTCAACCAAGGATGGAGAGCATAGTTGATGATGCTGATGTTGATATTGATAGGCTCAATATGACTGTCGAAAATGTAATAAAGCATGAGCTCACATATTGAGATATCAGAGAGAAAGAAATATAGGATTTAGTAAAGTATTGATGTTGAGATTATTTTTATTGCTAACTTCTTGTTTTTGTTTTTGTTTACCTAGATATTCTGAATACTGTCTTAATAACTGAATATGGGATTCATGTTACGATAGTTTCTACATTATTGACTATAGTAATATCGTATAGGGCTTATCATATACTTTGATTTTCGAAGTTTTTATGCTGCCTGAAGATCTTTCCAGGTATTTGTGTTTTAGTTAAAATTTGAAGACTCATATTGGAAGATTGATCATGCTATCCGTCGTTATATATCATAAACATATAATAACATAACATATTATCTTTAGATCTTTATCGGTCTGTGGTAATCGATATGCTTTTTGTGTAGTAGTTTAGTTAGTTGAGTCTGTATATTGTTTTGCTGTAGTTTATAAACCAATATATAACTAAATACTCATAGTAATCATGGTAATGGTTTTGCGAATTAAATACTTAATCTATCTAAATTATCAAGTAAAACTACACAATATAAAACTCATGGATGTAATCATAATGTTTGACTGGCCTTGTGGCTCAGTTGGTAGTATGTCTGCCTGCTGTGCCGTAGGTCGTGGGTTCGATCCCCACCCAGGGCAAACATTTGTGTGATGAGCATGGATGTTTGTTCTGTGTCTAGGTGTTTCTATGTATCATATATATTTACAAAAAAAAAAGTATATATGTATTCTATCAGTCATCTAGTTCCATAGTACAAGCTTTGCTTAGTTTGGGCTAGATGGTGTCGTGTGAAGTGTCCACAAATATTTATTTAATATTATAATTATACTTTCAAGCGAAGACACAAACTGACCAGGAAATTGATCGCATAAAATGTTACCTGGTAATAGCGGATGCTATACTTGTTTCCGGACTGGACACATCTTAACCTCAATCGATACTTACAAGTACAACATAGAAAATTATTCCTGAAGACACTTCCTATGACAAAGATGAATCATCGAGATTATCAAATCTATTCACGTCTTTAAAGTAACATCCATATGAATCCAACGGTCTATGGTAGGTTACTCCCAGGAGCGCACAAGTTACAAATTATTCCACCCACATATTTGTGTAAGTGCACCTGAATCAATCAAAACACACGTTTGTTCCGCCTTTTATTCGTGTTTTATGCACATTACCTTTATTGAATCTGTTTTATGAACAGTGAAATCGTAATAAACAATTTGTATGGCAATCAATGTTCTTCGCCCGTGACTGTTTATATTGTTACTTTGTCTTTTGCGCTTTTGACTTTGTTAAAAGCGAAAAAGACAAAATTATTAAAAGCACTCGTAGCACTCGGTCAAACGTAGATCTATTTCGAATGAAAAATGTAAAAATGAACTGCACAACTCTGCACAACTGCACAACTGAATATCAATGTCACTCAGGACAAATTTAACTAGGTACATAAATAACAACAAAATGTATGTCAAGCGGTTTAGGCTAAAATAGGTAATATAATATAAATAAACATAATTTTTCGGGCGTACGTATCTTTTAATATTTGTTTAATTGTGCCAAAAAAAATCCTTTCTTTCATGAGCTTCTAGACCCCCATATTTATAAGGCATTGAATTTAGTGACCTCTCTCAAAGAATCCGACCCTGGCTTATTACTCTTTTCACTTTTTTCAACGATCCAAGCTTATGCAAGCTAATGTAAATCGGATCTGTCTTCACGCTGTTCTTACAACCTGAAAGAATATATGTTGTATTCTAACTTTATAATTTAGCACTTTGTAAAGTTTAGTCAAAACTTTTTGTCTCATACATGTTGATCCTCATAAATTTATACCCGACTGCGTAAGAGGGTTACGTTTTTAGAGTGTACGTGAGATGATATGTATGTACAATTGTACATATGTGGGTATGTTTGTGTGTATGTATGCCTACAGCCTAAACGGCTTCACCAATTTTGATGTGCGAGGTGTGGTTAGCTTTTTCTTCACTACCTGAGTGTCAGAGGCTATTAGTTTTTTTGAAATAATAATAATACATCTCTCGCAAAAATAAAATAATTACGTTTTTTCGTAATCTAAAACGCACGTTTTCGTAATAATCAAGGGATTTTACTAGAATTATTTTGAAGAATGCGCATACTTTCTTACAAAATACGTACACTCAACAGCGTATTAACCGTAACGAAATCGTAAGTCAGAATGGAAAAAACTGCAGTGCAGTCGGGTATTTTGTTTTTATATATTTTTTTATTATTATTATACATTATAGATCTACGATTGACCACCAACTCGCCTGATGTTAAGCGATGGTGTACTATAATACGGTTAAATAAACGGTTACGGTTACGGTTTAATATAGATACTTGTCATGTCTATAATATTAAGCAGGACGAGGTATACGTTCCAATTTATATAACTTATCGTAATCAATGTGTAAAGTCGTACATTAAATTCACCCTCAAGCCTCTTTAATGCCACTTCAATTTCCTTCATTAATTTTATGGTAACCGCGATCAATAATTCAGAAATCAAGCATGTCATACGAAGCTTGTTCGAAGTCGTTATCCATGATTGCTGGCCTGCTGCAGTTAACTTTCAAGGTGTGTACTTACGCGATCTAGTTTTCTATAATGGTCTTTAGTACGATGTCAATGAACTACCCGAGTCTATACAAGGCTATAAATATATTGGTACAGTTTATTATGTATGTCAGTGGTGTTACAGAGCTATGGTATAACATAATATGGGCTAAATAATTATTATTATACCAATAGTAAAATAATACTTAAAAAAATTATTAAAAACAAGCTTTTATTTAAATGCTCTAAAAGGAAGAAAATAAATTTTGAATGCAATCAAACCCACCATTTTATTAAATTATAAAATTTATATTGATATAAATAAAAGCTTGTCGCGAGATTTCAAACAACATCGTACCTATCTACTAAGTAATATTTAATTCCAACAAAAGACTTAGACGCGTTCTTATCATTTGCTTAGAATTAAAGTTAGTTTGTTCTTTTGAAAAAATATATATGTTTGTGTTCTCGCGACAAGCTTTTATTTATATCAATATAAATTTTATAATTTAATAAAATGGTGGGTTTGATTGCATTCACAATTTATTTTCTTCCTTTTAGAGCATTTAAATAAAAGTTTGTTTTTAAATCAATATTTTATTTACTAGACTAAAAAGAGTGTTTGTGAAGACTATTCAAACGAGTCCAAACTCGACGGTTTTATCTCGTTTAGTTTAGGAGTTCCTATGGCCACCTTCCGACGCCATCTTGAGACCCTGGATATCACGTAACACAAGAGTGCTTGTCAAGACTATTCAAACGAGTCCAAACTCGACGTTTTTATTTTGTTTAGTTTAGGAGTTCCTATGGCCACCTTCCGACGCCATCTTGAGACCAGCTTCATAGTACCATATTATTGCATTGTCACCGAAGTTACGTAACCAAATTTCAACCTAATCTAACGACAGGAAGTGGTTCTAATTTAACTCGCAAGATTTGGCCCATACTAACAGGGCAAGTTAAATAAAAGCTAGTAAAAAACAACCTTAAATTCAAAGTCCACGAAGATTTTGTCAAGAAACCAATGTACTCATATTTACCATGCAAGCATTACTTGTGTTACAATATTAAGCCGCGTACATTAATTGACAGGGTTAAAATTAACATCAAAGATATTAATAATAGCTCAGTATGACATTCCTGGTAAACTAAAATTAATAAATTCAGAATACTACATCCAATCACCACCAATAAGTAATAACGTTAATATGATTGATTTTTCAATTTTTTCTTGTTCTGGTATAGAGATTTTTGGTTCTAAGCTGTATATTATATACTTAGTTATATAATCATCATCATTTCAGCATATCTATTGTCGGACATAGCGGACAATGCGTGGACTCCATAAAAAAAAAATAACGGGTTGCACTCCGGGAGTGCCGGCAGAAGTGAAAACAAAAAATAAAACAGTATAAAGACTGACTCGTGAAGGATTTGAACCTCCGCCCTCCGATTGACAAATTGAAATTTATATCGGTGCTCTAACCTATTGAGCTAACGAGTCTTACGTGCATGTGTCGAAAATAAGCATTCGGCGCAACGAAATGACGTCATGCTAGAAGGACAAACTTGTACATACAATAATGAACTTTAAATACAGAACGTTAGAATAGGTTTCTGACTGTCCGTCTTACGATCTGACGCTCTGACGCGAGTTTAAAATTTTTTACCCATCCCAAAAATGCACAACGCCGCTAAAGATGTTTTCACTTCAAAAACTTTCCGGTCTCATCATTTCTGCGTGTCACACTTACACACACAGTTATAAATAATTATATAGAACCCTAAAAATGTATTGTTGTGAAGTTATAAATAATAAAGATTTTATCTATCAATCTAAGCAATTTATTGCAGAGATATACCTACCGAAGTGATTGTAGTTCAAAGTTATTTATTCGCTATAAATCGAAAATCAAAGCATAATATTTAGCTTCAAGATTGAAGATTTTCTCGTTTTCGACATGTGAAGCTAGTAAAATAAATAACGTAAAACAACACTCATTCCCTTTTGAAATGACAAAGTCAAAGAAAAAATTATAAGATCAAATGAACGTTTTGAGGGGTGACAGAAGTTATGCCGGTGACGGTACGTGATGGGGGTCTGACAACCTATTTTAGTTGACACTAACACCCTAATGAAAACTTCATAAATACCTCAGTAAGCCTAATAACTGGAGCAAAAAATAACCGCTGCGAACGTTCAAAATTTTAATCCCATAAAAATTTTAATCATTAAGATTTTATAACCATCTTTATTTTTTTTATGAACATATGCTATCGTAAACATATGCTTACTATCTGATATAGGATTAATTTACAATTCTCCGCAATATTGAACTGTCCAGTAGCACTGGACATACTTTCACGAAAAATTTAAGTACACTTAGCAGCTTAGTAGTGGAACCATTAAGTGATATTATTAATATTAACAACCTACTAGGGAAGCCTACCTTTAACAATTTTTTTTTTGTTAAGACTTTATCTGTTCTGTAATAATGAACAGGATATAATTTATGTTCAAGTTTGGTTATAAAGATGGCTAGAATCTTTGACATGCACGAGTATGTACTTAATCTACATTCCAATAACACAAAGTAAAATCGCGGGGCACAACTAGTACGATAATTTTAATGTAATTAGCATACACAGAACGACCCGAAAAAAATCATTAATCTCAGGATGGATCATATATTTCTATCATTCCAGTTTCTTAGTAACATTTCACTAACCATATTCCTTGCACAAATGCGAACTCATTCAATTTTGTCAGTTCATTTCTCACATACAGATGACACTTTAGTGTGTAAGTTACAGAACAATGTAAGCCACAAAATATAAATTTAAACAATTCAATAAATGTCAACTAATATCAAAAGCTTAGTTTAGCCATGCGACGAGGAAATGCTGCCAGTGTTCTGGGAACCCTACCGCACGGTGGAATATTGGATGGTGTATTTTTTTTTTCACAAGTTTTTTTTTTGTATTTAAAAAAAAACATTTATTTAGTTCAAAGGTTTTTTAACAGTTAAATAATAGAAATAAGTTAAATCATCTCGAAATAAATTATTTTCGTTTTACTAATATTGATAATAAAATAATATCAATATACAATAATCTAAATGTGTCACAATATTGGCATCCAATATTTAAGAATGAGAGTCTTTGAACCTAGTTTATCTAATAAAGGAATGAGTAGAAGTTCACACAAGGCATTGAGATAAACAAGTCATCCAGACTGGACCATCCTCACCATTTGAATATCCACATTGTTCCCAGTGGATTGGATCGTATTGTCTCATCGAGTGGACCTATTTATAGGATAACGTCATACCAACATAGGGTCCAAGTTAAAAGATATCCGCTGGCTCACATCGCGGGGGCACGGCCATGGATCTAATATGATGATATATGGGCATATTAGATTAGATCCAAAATTGTTAAAAAGTAATTTTACACTATGTATCCGGTAAAAATAAGAAAAATATTGTTTAGTGTGAAGCCAAGAGAAAACTTCAGCTAGGTAGAGCAGCATGAAACTGTCTAGTATTTTTATCGTCCATGTCGCCAAGTCTCAAAACGAAAGTCAGCGTGTCTTAAACCAACTATGGTGCCAAAACGTGGTTGCCATGGTTTGCAAATTAAAAAAATCTTAAGAATTTTCTGAAGGATTGGGTCTGGAACGAAGTAGTTTAAAAGAAGCAGAGTCGCGATATAGCACAACGTATTAGCAAGCGGAAGCGGAAGTACGTCAGTTATGTAATCTGTTATAACACTGTTAACTGCTGGTAGACGACGAGATGGTGTGTCAGTAATCGTAGGGTCCAATGTCCTGAGCATCACACGTCGAAGTGATGATAGTGAGACACAGTTGGACACAACCAACAGAGTTAGTTGAGGCTAGATAGTGTTCCAAATTTAAGTTTTTTACGTGTTTTTTTTTCAACTCTGAAAAAAAAACTGTTTTTTTTGTAACAAGTGGCTAGAAACAGAACGTTGAAGAGCGGTTCAGTGGAGTTCAGTGAGCAGATATAATAAATCTTGTTACCTTCCAACAACATTCTAATACGGCGTCAAATAGTGCGACCTTATGGTTTTTGATGTTCAGCTTAACCCATAAGGGAAAATAGGCGTAAGTTTACGCTTCCATAATCTTAAAAGTATTGTCGCTCTAAGTTTATAACGTAAAGATCAAAGAACAACAACATGTAATAGCAACAGAAACTGCGTAACATGTGACTCGACACATGGCAGGCACGGGGGTGGGTCCGAGAGATTTGTTGTTGACAACTGAAATAAAGAATGTCACTTATCTATCCTGGTGGAAATAGATAGTGTTGATGGCTGATTTCGTTTCTTTGTTGTTAGACTTGGTAAACTGCGTTCCTTAGAAGACATTCTGATTTGTTTTAGTTTATTTATTTATGAATATAACTTTTTTTAAATACATTTATTAACCAATTTTATACCACGAGCACGGTAGCAGAAAAAGTATATACTTAGTGTTTACTAAACTATTTATGGTATGGGATAATCTAATTTGACAGCTTTTGGACATACTTAGATATCCAATTTTTAAAGGTTCAAGTGCTTTTTAACTACAACAACACTATATTATCTAACTTACCTAAACCTATACAAAAGAGCAATGGAATTACCAGACCGCTATGATTGAATAATTAAAACGCTCAAAACCACTATCTGTTATCAGCGCACCCGACATCCTAACTATGTGGTGATATATATATTTTTTTAAATGTACCCGAAGAAAAGTAAAAAGCTATCTACGTTGGTGAACAAATAAACACACATACGCGCAGATGAACCCAAATCGGCCATAATCATTATCATTCCATGATTTGTTTTGCCCTCTCAAGTTGTACAGGATTCAAGTACTAACCAACTCCAACTTAAATATCTTATAAGCCTCTCAATTCCAATATGTATACGACCATTCATGTCGCCGTAGCTCTGAGAAGCAGTACAAAGACTTAGTGGAGGCTTACACGTTCCCTTTACTCGTAACCACTGGGCAGAGAAATTGCCCCAAGTCAGGTAAGCCGCTTTCTTTGATAGATACGTTAGACTTTGTAGTGTTGGGACTTCAGTGGAATAGCTCGATGCAAAGATGGCACAGTTTTTCTTAAATTCTATTTTAAATCTCTGAAAATGTATTAGCTAATATGTAGTAAAAATATGTTGAATATGCATATGTTGATAAAATAAGTTTTGCATTTATTTAGAAAGTATAAATAAATAATGATAAATATTTTATTGATTTTGTCTAATCATAATCATACAGTTACAATTTCAATACCACTACACGTAATGTACCTAGTGATCATTTTCATATGCAATATTTAGTAGATAAATTGTACGTTGATTGCCGCCAACTTCAAACGGTGAAGGAAAACAGCGTGACGAAACCTACATGTCTGAGAGTTCTCAATGATCTTGAAAGATGTGTGAAGTCTGCCGACCCGCACTTGGCCAGCGTGGTAGACTATGGCCTTACCTATCTCACAATGAGAAGATGACCCGCGCCTAGCAGTGGGACAGTTTTGTACAAACAGAGCTGACAAAAAATTGTTAAGTTAATTACGGCAGCTCCATATAACAAACATGACAAAACAAAACATACAGTCGAAATGAGAACCTCCTTCTTTTTGGAAAACGGTTAAAAGAAAATTCAGGTCAACAACCCGGATCGTCACTTTCCTCAAAACACCCGCAAATTGCGGAGAGAAAACCGCCGTCGCGTCGTGATTAGGGACAGCGGTTGGCAAGTGATAGAACTGCACGCGCTAAATAATGCTCCTCTTGATGAGTTAACGGACGAAAGTTACTTTGGCGGTTTCACTAAGTAGCCCTAATTGTATGGAGTGTCATAATGATTGTTGTTGTTTATACAAATGAAACAGTAACTAAACTACAGACTTTAGTTACTTTTTTTTATATTTTTTGAATATTCAGAGAATTAACCCAAAAAAGACATACATATATTAATAATTAAATAAATATTGGAGGACACAGATATTTTGGTTTGATAAGCGATGTGCCAAGGCCAAGGAAGGAAAACGTTATTCTAGATCTGGAAGATATTTATTCACTTTAGCGTTGAAAATATGATTGTAATTCTTAGAAAACAGAAAAGGTGAATGAAGTTCCACTGTGCACCAAGATTTTCATCAAGATTTTTCTAATATATTCTTTAACTAGTATAGTAAATAATAATATTTTTACGAATAAAATTAATATGAATATGAATCACGCAACTAGGCAGCTTGGTGCTAGATCTGGAAGTCTAGGTTTGAGTCACAAGACACTACTGTTTTATAAGTCATGTATTAGTTGCTAGTCACAGATAGTTGCATAAGGTAAAAGTAAACATTGTCAAGAACCCTTGCATGACGAGAAAAAAACCTGAGTCCGCTGGAGGGACTGTTAATAGAACACAACAAATTAAGATTTTTTAACAACCATGAAATGTTTTTGTTAAATACCTATTACTTATTTTAGAATTAAGTACGCACACCGTCTTCATTTTAATACAATACCGGTCATCCAAGACATGATAAGAATATTGATATTTGACATTGTTATTTGTAATGTATGTGTGTTTTTTAAATATCGAGGACATTTGTTTTTACCCGACTGCATAAAAAGGAGGGTTATGTTTTTCGAGCGTATGTATGTATGTATGTATGTATGTATGTATATTTCTTTGGCACGCCCTAGAGCCTAAACGGCTTGACCGATTTTGATGTGAGTGGTGTCAATAGATTCATCTTAGTCGTGCGAGTGACACTGGGTACATCAAAATTAAAAATAAACAAAATTAGGGATTTTTGGCGGCAAAAAGTAATCTCAAAATAAAAAAATGATTTCAAAATACATCGAGTGTGGTATCAAAACAAAGAATTTTTAACGGTGATTACGAATATATATATAACTTATATGTTTTATTGGAGTTTAGAATAGGAAATGCTAATAAATCATATCACACTTATAATGTAAATGCGAAGTTTGTGTCAGTTTGTTACTTCTTCACGGTAAAACGGCTTGACGGGTTTGGCTGAAATTTGGCACACAGGTAGTTTATAATCTGGATTAACACTTAAGATACTTTTTATCCCGATATTCCCGCGGGAACGGGTAAAACAGGATTAAACCTATTTCCTACCTCAAAAAAATCACCGACAACTTACTGTTCCATTATAATTGTGTTTTAAGGTAAGGAGACGGGTGAAGGGGGGGAGGTTTTTTTTTCGAGTGTATGTATATGGGTATGTATGTATATCTGTATGTTTCTATATGATCGCCTAAAGTCTAAAGGGCTTGACCGATTTTGATGTGAGAGGTGTCGTTAGATTCGTTTTCACTTGCTGAGTGTCATATTGTTTTGTAATAAAAATCATACATCTCACAAAAATATAAAAAAACGCGTGTTTTTGTAACTTCCAGCGAACTTTTTCGTAATAAACAAGTGATTTTACTAAATAATGCGCAATAATCTTTTACAGCGATTGTACGCATACTTTCTCACAAAAACGTACACTCAACAGCGTATTAAGCGTAAAGAAATCATAAGTTAGGCTGCAAAAACCTCTTTTCTGCAGTCGGGTATTTTGTTTTTCTTTTAACATTGATACTTGTTTAAAAACAGCAACTGTCTTTATTAACTCCATTAAACCAAAACAAAAGACAAATTAAGGTTTACGTTATTAAAAATAGATTCAAAATAGTAACCTATATTAACATACCTGTAACTAGTATCCTGTAGTAACATTTTCAAGAACCTCGTTCATAAGCATTATCTCTCCCTATCCTAAATTAATAAAGTAATTGTATATATTATACGTTATGTATTAGTTTATTGATTTATTAAGTATTTACGTATTAATATTATGTAATCTTTATTAGTATATATTATAGTGTCATACGCATTTTATTGTTAAATATGTAATGTAACCACAAAACCTCCTTATTATACTACTTCTATCCATCTTAAGGTTGCCTGGAAGAAATCGCTCTATGCGATAAGACCGCCTTTGTACTGTCGTTTAAGTTTATTGTTTTTTTTTAAATTTATTACTGTATGGATGTACAATAAAGTTATATATTCTATTCTATTCTATATTTCAATTCGATTTCCTGATTGGTACAATGAAACAATTAAAAGAACATCTGTTTTAATTTTGGTTAACTCATCAAACCTCATCTCTAAAATGATCCTCGGTGAGATTCGAACTCTTATCGATATAATATCGATACTCGATAGAAACACTCATATGCTTTAATTAAAACACTCGTCGATAACCATCTATAAAACCAGGTGTTATACATGTTGGGGATGATAGCTCTCTACCACACAATACGTAATGACTCTCAAAATTCCGCGGGGTCCAAGGAATCGGACCGTATAGTTTTAATGCAGTACATAAGCTTCTAATGTCGATAATGCTACTTAATAGCGACAACGTTTGTAAAAAAAAACAAGTTATAAAGAGGAAGAATATTGCATGTTTATTTATTTTTTACTTTAAATAATGCTATAATATTTGTCAAGTTCCGATTTGCATTCATTAACATTTAATATTTCAGGTTAACCAAAGTCAACAAAACAATAGGATTTCAAATAACTTTACTTATTATTTTATTATTATAATTATTTTAAGGTCATGTAAACTAAAATCAAAGTGCACTTGGCTGGACTACTAAATTATCACGTAATCTAACAAAAACAAAAATATCAATTTAATATCACCTCACACTTTAAAATCTACAAAAAGATTTAAGCTACTATAGGTATTATACAAACACCCATCACTATAGTTCGTTTGAACTCGGGTTAGACGTAATTATGTAACTAATAATGTATGTCTTACTATTTGGGAGATGTTTCGTGATAACGCACTTATTTTTTAATTTAATCCTTAGTTGATCTATATTTTACCAATTTTATTATTGCCACCATGGTTCCACAATCACCATTATTTTGGTATATATCTATAAGTTTTGATATTAAGATTGGGAGACCCAATTGTAAAAGCCTGCAAATTAGGTACTTACGTATAAACAAACAATCCAACAACATTAGCAATGGTAAAAATTTCGATAGCAACAGCTATACATTATGCAAGTTCATTGCCAGGATTTTCCAAAAACAAGCTGCTTGACCGTTGGCTGTCCAATTAGTCTACCCGGACTAAGTTAAGCTCGCAATAAATTCAAACTCAAAGCAAGACATTTTAGCGTAAGCTCTGTCACTGTTTTACGCGTGCTTGCGGTGTCTATTAAAACAATTTAGTAGGCCCATTGTTCAAATGTAATAGACAATCCCGCTGGCGCCCCGTGGCGAATTATAATGAGACAAAACTGTATAAAGGAGTGATATAACAAATGAAGCTATCACATTTCTATCAACATATGGCGCGTCACAAAAACTTCACAGTTTGCAATCAAGAGCCGCTATTCAGACGTTTTTTGCTAATGTAATTAATATAAGTAGGATCAAGAAACTATATTTTTTTTCTGTTTTTTAACCTTGCTTAAATGTTCCTAACGTTAGTGGCATTACTTGTTACTTATGAATTACAGCAATTGGTTATATTACCTAGCAGAAAGATTAGCTACTGAGCAAGAGTACTGATTGGTTACTTAGCAGAGCTCTTTCCAAGTTTTAAACACTGACTGGCTACTTAGCTGGATCCTTCACATTTTCTAAAACCTGTCAAGTTACGTAACTTGAACCCTTTACAAGTTTTAAAGACTGACTGGATATTTAGCAGGATCATTTACATGTTCTAAAGACTTACAGGCTACTTAGCAGAACCCTTTGCAGGTTCTAAATACTGTCTGGGTATTTAGTAGGATCCTTTACATATTCTAAAAACTGATGTGCTACTTAGCAGGCCCCTTTACAGGTTGTAAAAATCGACCAGCTGAATGATTTTGTATTTGTGTAGTACTTGTATATAGTCTTCAACGGATCTCAAGTGTTTTCTTAAAAAAAATCGGTTATTTTTTTAATCAGTTTCAATCAAATGAATATTTTCTTCGGTAGGATTCTGATTGAAGTCAAATTATATTTCTAAAGCTATCCTATTTACGTTCTATTTGGCCTGTATTCACTCACTGCTGGGTACAAGCCTCATTTATGCAACATTCTCTTTGTCACCCTTCTCCTTAAATATATAATTCTTATCTAATATATATTTCTAAGTATAAATACAATATATTTTTGACATTGTTCTGAAATAAGTCGTCAAATTACACGAGTCAGTAGCTCAAAAGCTACCAACGGTTATTGTTTACAAAATTATTCAACATAACAATGAGAGGAAAGTAAAACAATACGCTTCAAACAGACGAAGCTGTGACTACGAAAATATGTCTCAAAGAAAACAATGGTACAAACGCTTCGTACTAAAATAACCTTGAGTTGATACTTCAAAATATGACGGCTCACTGCGTGCGGTAGGCAATATTAAAAGGCATTTGTAAGTATTTATTATGTTACGCGCCCACACGCACTCTAAATACGTGCCGCACAAAAGGGAATACAAACCAAGAAAATAACGCATTTGTGAAGGAAACCTTCCTGTCAGTACTTTATTTTGACCTCTAGAAGAAATCCCTGCGTTTATTTACCGTTTCCCTCTCGAATTTGGCAGCGAAACAGAAAAAGGCTCGACAAATCTGTCTTGAAATTTAACGATTTATAAAAAGTCGGTTGTCGGACCGACCTCTAGAGGACATTTCGAAAAAGTAATCTATTCCGATAAGCCAACAAGGAGACTGTTCATTTTTATTTTGTCCATTCCCTGAGGCTTAGAGCATCTTATGAGTGAGGGACGAGTGAAGAGCTATTAGCGGGAAACGATTTACTTACCGAAGTATTATCTGAATATGGGCCAGTTGTGCACTGTTTTTAACTTTCGACTCAAAAATAAAGTTTGACATGTGTATCTGTGTGTTTGTGTGTAGCTCTCAAACGGATGGACCGATATTGATTTTTTTTTTGTTTGAAAGAAGATTCCATCGAGAGTATTCTTAACTATGTTTTATCAAAATCGTTCAGCGGTTTTTTCTTTAACTGACTTCCAAAAAGAACGAGGTTCTCAATTCGACTGTATGTTTTTTATGTTTGTTACGGGATTACTCCGACAGTTACGAATTATTTTTGATGATTCTTTTATGTTTGGTAAGTCATCTTATGTGGTTCTATATAAATATTATCAAAATCAGTACAGTACTTTGGATTAATAAAAATAATCGAGCGGGTGAAGAGAGGTTTCTTTAGAAAGTTTACAACCGTGAAGGATTTAGTAAAAAAAAAAATGAAATATACGGGAAATTAAGTATTTGACCATATAAATGACAGTACTTTTATACTGATAAATAAAGCAATTCGTGCGAAATTATTCCCTAACCATTCCAAAATATTAAAAAATGCACAACGTTAATATTCAAGTTTTCACCTCTGCCGGCACTCCCGGAGTGCAACCCGTTGTTTTTTTTTTGCATTTGGACCCTTAAAATTACAACCCTTCAATTATTGTCGGGGGTTTTTAAGTTTTCAGTTAAGTTTTCGTATATTGTTTTTTTATTGTCTCTTATCCCTCATACTCCACGTCCAGGGGCATGACGATGCATTCGCCCCCGCCGCAGCCTTAATCTCTCCACGATGGTACCATGATAACGTTGTGTGGCGAGTCTACTACGAAACTATTTTGTAACTTGGGAATTCTTGGTTAAATACTTCTCTGTAAAGTCTTTGTTACAGGAAATTTGTGAGTAATATAAGTGTGTTGCTAGGCTAGTACTGTTTAATCTTTGGTACTGCGTCTAAATATACGTGAGATTACGGTTTTTTATCCAACTGCGCCAGAGGGAGGGTAATGTTTTTAACCCCGGACGAAAAAGAGGGGTGTTATCAATTTTACGAGTGTATAAACATTTCAGTGTGTGTCTGTTTGTTATTTTTGGGGAGTCATACATAATACATAAGTACATACATACAAACATACATACACTCGAAAAACATAACTCTCCTTCTTTTTTTTTTTTTTTTTTTTTTTTTTTTTTTTATTAACAAATTTATTCTCCACAGACTCCAGGGTCCGTGCCTTTTATGAACTAATATATGCATGTATAACTACTTACATTTTTTTTTTAATTTATGCAAGAGGAAGACAAAATTTTAATTTACACTTAACTAACATGCATGCGTGTATACGCCGAGCAGTCCAGCTCCCGCAAGCAGCACCCGTTCACGAGTTGACGCATGTGCCAGCCATCGCTCTCCTCAACCATGTTTGAGGGAAGAGGGCGACCCGCCACACGACGCCGCCGCAAGAAGAAGCTTTTTAGTGAGCGTGAGTGCTCTGAGTATACACGCTTTCTTATTATTATTAAAATAACACAACGGGGACAAATAATACATACAAGAATTTACAAAATTAGGGACAGACAACTAAAGAATAAAAATAACCTAACACCTAACACTTTTTTTTTTTTTTTTTTTATAACAAACAGCGAAACTTTCCATTCAGGGCCTCCACTACCGCCGTGTTGCGATCTTTGATAGCCATTTTGAGGTTGTAGTCTAAAATGGTCCTTGGTGTAGCTGCCATTGCCCGCCGCACAAAACGGCTGATGGCATCTCCTTCATCATCGGTGTAGTAAGTGAAGGTCCCGGTGTGCCTCGAGACTGCCACGACTGCATGCGAGACGCTGTCATGTAGCTGCAGTTTGCCTTTGGTCTTAATGACGATGACCGACTCGTACGTCAAACCTTGAGCTTCATGGATGGTGAGGATTCGTGACCCTGTACCTCCCCCGTAACCCTGGTTGCTAAGGGTTAACTTTTCTTCTTGAGTGTGGACCAAGAAAAGAGTTTTAGGGGCGGCTTTGGGTATTTGGGAACCCGTGAACCTTCTCTGCTCTAGTGACTGGATGTGGGCGACTGAGGAATATATTCCTGAATATATTTCTCTCAGCGCATATGCGACGTCCATTGGATTGCGATGCGTGCATAACAATTCCTGGCTGATGTTGGTTACCAGATTTGGGCGATGGTACCTTAACTCAAAGAGATTTTCTCTGTCGATATAAGGCAACTGGTTGATATCTCCAATGAGAACAATCTCGCCGGCACCAGACAGCCGTGTAGCCATTACTATGGCTCCGAAATGGTTCATGAGTGCTTCATCTACCATAAGGCGGATGTAGCTCTCGTTTTTTCTGAAACCATTTACGAGAACAGAAGCCATGGTGCGCACTCTGGTCTTTACCAAGTTTCCTATCCGGTGCGCTAGCTTCTCTCTCAGATCTTTAGCTGCCTCTGTTGTTGTGGTGATAATGGCGTCCTTGTTCGCATCAAAGTTTCCAACTACCCAAGTTGTCTTGCCGCATCCTGGAACTCCATTGACCCACTGTATATTAGGCACCTCCCAGTTTTCCCACAATGCTTTAACTCCAGAACCCTCCTCGAGAAATTCTGCCATTTTGAGGATTTTGTCATCTAGCATTATTTTGGTGTGCCGGGTTGTGACTACAATAGGGTCATTCAGTGGTGTCGCATATTTTGGTCTTCCCGTCCGCTCCGTTTCACCCTCATCTAGGGCCACAAAACCATTCTTAGCGCTGTAAGCTGCCATATGATGACATGACATTTCTCCTCTTATGACCAGGGATGATTCGTTGTCATATATGGCTGCTTCTGCTTCATCTAGTCTCACCCTCAGAAAGCTTTCGGATCCAAGTCTAAATAACTCCAAGATATTTGCGCATATTTTGAAGTTGACTTGTCTCGTTGCCCTTGTGACGGCTAAAAACTCGATGAATGCATTTCTGGCATGTTCTGATGGTCTGTGTGCTGGGATATAACGGGGTGGACAGACCTGGCCCATGTCGGCTCTCGTCCGGGCAGCTCGCAGTGGTACCAGTTCCGGAGCCGCTTTTGCTACTTCTGGTGGTGATTTTGGTATCGACCTGAGCAAGCTCTGCCCTGCAACACTGAAAGCCGTTAGAAAAGCCGAGACATGGCTCCTGCTATTTAAACAACTGACACGTTTTTGCGACGTGGTTCTTTCATCAGTTGCTTTTTGCTGCGCTCGCTCGGATCCGCTGAGATTGGTCGATGTCGGGATGGGGTGTCCCCAGCTATCTGTTGTAGAGGGGCCGTCGTGTCTCTGGGATTTTAAGTAAGACAAGTTCTCACCCCTATCTTCATACACGACCACCTCATGATGTTCTGAGGCTTTCAGGCTGCCTAGCCGATGCACCACTTCTCCTTTTTCGCTCTCGATCACCATTGCGTCGACGCTTATAACCCGGGGAGCACTGTCTAGATTTTCACCAAGTTTTGTTAGAAAGGAACATACCTGCACGAAAGGTGATTGGGCCGTCCATTCGAACAGTAGAATTGTTTTATTTTTCGATCGTACTAGTCGACATCGGTAGCCAAGAACATCGGATACTGGCATGGCATCGTACGTTTTCCGCTTCATGGTGGTTTTAGTGGTACTCCCGTTTAAAAGACATGCTAACCCAGGTGACAAACGGACACGCTTCCTGTTACGAACCCGATAGAAGCCTACCCCAAGTCTTTCCTTGGCATTGTCCATGAAGAAAGCTACGCCACGTATACGAATTCCCGGCACTCCTTTGTCTGCGTTGGCAAACAGTTCTTCAATTGCTACGCTGTTAGGAGATATCTCCGGATTATTGAGGCTGGTGTTATTTCAGTTGTGTTCGGTGTATGTGATGTGATGTTAGGGGGAGGATGTGGTGGTGCTAATGCTGTTGGCTGTGTTTGTGTTTCTTTATTTAGGGTGGAATTTCTATTGGCCGCTATGCGAAAAGACCTCTCAATAAAGGACAAGAAGTATGATCTATTCTGTGCATCCGATAGGATGTGATGAAGATCAGACTCCACAAGATTTCTATCCATCTGAATTTCAAGATCCTGTCGTGCGGCCAAAAAACGGGGACATTCCATGAGCACGTGACTTACAGTTTCATGGATGTTTGGGTCGCACTCACATCCGGGACTGTTTTTGAGCTTACATCTGTACAAATATTCAGCTATTCCTCCGTGTCCTGTTAGAGCCTGCACATGGAAAGGTGACAGTTTTGTAGCTCGTATCAACCGATATGCCTTAGCTACGTCCGGGAGGAACTTCTTTGTTACTGCACCAGTGCTGGAGGTATCATATCGGTCTTGCCATTTCCTAACTGATTCCTCGCGTATCTTCTTTCTACTATAGGACAAGGGGATCTGCTCATAATCCAGCTTCTGTGAGTGCTGCTGATTTCGCGAGCTCATCGGCTCTTTCGTTTCCAGCAGTTCCCACATGCGCTCTTAGCCAGAAAAAATGGACAGATCTTCCTTCGGCTACAATCTTTCCAATGTTTTCCTTTATAGCCTTTGCCAGAGGGTGACTTGTCTTAGGATTTCGTAGCAGTTCGAGCGAGGATCTTGAGTCGCTTAAAATATTGACCACTGGGTCATTGCTCGATTTCACCATTTGGGTCGCTTGACATAGGGCAAAAAGTTTTCTCCTTCTTACGAAGTTGGGTAAAAAAGTCAGCTGTTTGTGAAAATTGTTTATTGACTCCGACAAAATGTACTGGACACCTGATTTTGTTTCCGTAAATGTTGACCTACGCCCATAGCCACTATTGCACTTATAAATACAATGATCTTAATTTTGTTTAGTACAAGGTAATGTAATAAACATTTATAATATGAATATACCCCGTACTTTTAATATTTATATATATATATTTTTTTTATATGTAAAAAACCAAACTTAACTTCCTGTACCAATCCGTACCTAATCACATTCAAACATCAAAAGAGTCAACGGTCAACGACATAAAAAGAATCAAATTATAAACAGAGCTCAAAACGAAAGGTAACGGAAGCCCAAAAACCCCCTTTTACATATTAAAATCGTCCAATGACAGTTAAAATTCATTGGATTCCAAACCCCACCGGTCCCTAAATAAGGTCATAATGCCCCATTTAATAACAAATTAGATCTCACCGCATTAATGAAACGAGCCAAAAGGTTTGTCCCTAACTCCCCGACGTTTTATTTCCAACGTGGTTTTTGAGACAGGTCACATTTATTCGAAATCAATCGAGATCAAAGCTTTATGTATATAAATGTGTGTTTATTTGTATGTGTTTGTTTGACGATTATTTTTTATAAACATTCTAGGTCTACTTTTTATCATATTTTTAAGCGACTTTAAAAAAAGAATAGGTTTTCAATTCGTTTGTATTTTTACCCGACTGCGAAAGAAGGAGGGTTATGTTTTTCGAGCGTATGTATGTATGTATGTATATTTCTTTGGCACGCCCTAGAGCCTAAGCGGCTTGACCGATTTTGATATGAGTGGTGTCAATAGATTTGTCTTAGTCGTCCGAGTGACACTGGGTACATCAAAATTAAAAAAAAGCAAAATTAAGGGTTTTTGGCGGCAAAAAGTAATCTCAAAAAAAAAAAAGTTGTCAAAATACATCGAGTGTGGTATCAAAATAAAGAATTTTTAACGGTGATTACGAATATATATACAACTTATATGTTTTATTGCAGTTTGGAATCGAAAATGCTAATAAATCACATCATCACACTTATAATATAAATGCGAAGTTTGTGTCAGTTTGTTACTTCTTTACGGTAAAACGGTTTGACGGGTTTTGCTGAAATTTGGCACACAGGTAGTTTATAATCTGGATTAATACATAAGATGCCTTTTTCCCAGGATTCCTGCGGGAACGGGTAAAACAGGATCAAACCTATTTCCTACCTCAAAAAAATCACCGACACCTGTTCCATTATAATTGTGTTTTATGGTAAGGAGATGTATTTTGTTTTTCTTTTAACATTGATACTTATTTACCCGACTGCGCTTTGCAAAGGAGGGCAATTTAATGTTTGTAAGTACCTCATAACTCCATTTATAAACCGATTTGGAATATTCTCTATTTTTGTTTGAAATAATATGTACTTTCAAATTGGTCTGATAAAGATTTTATTAAAATTGGTTCAGTCGTTTGGTTTTTAAAACAAAATAACTAGAATCGAGTACAATAAATTGATAATGCAAAGTAAAGTTTAGCTAAATCTTAAATTTTACTATAATAGTGTTTATTCATCCGTTTAGACGGGTAAGGTAGAGCTCAGCCACCTAGTCAATAAATATTTGGTGGACTGCTGTTCTTATTCTGTATTTCCTAACTTGAGGAAAATGGAAACCACCAAGCTGTTCCGTAAAAATGTGTATCAATCATTAGACATTTTTAAATATAGTTCCAATTTCAAAAATACATAAATAGAAAACTATGAAAAGGTTTGGTTGGTTGGTAAAGCTTGTAATTTTGTAAGATTTTAAGTTTTTTGGTTTGCGGTAACATCTGCAATTACGCAACCGAATTTTTTAAATGATACCTTAATGACTAATAATGTTTTGTATAAATAAAGTTAGATTTCATAAAAATAAAAACAAAAAACTGTAGGAGAGTGGGTGAACCCACGAGGCGCAGTTTGGTATCCTTAATTATACAGCACCTGTCATATGTAAGTGCGTTTAACCATAGTCTAATATCCTTGGTTCAACGAACCGTGCTGACAGCAACCTACCTGAAAGTTTCATCCCATCCTACACAATGTGACCTAATCCTATACTGACGGCTGAATATTAATCAATCCCTAGTATAAATACCGCACTTTCTAAGATTTTCATCACATTCGATAATAATCCCTTGGAATCGAATAAACATGAAGATCTTCATCACCCTCTTCACCATCGTTTTTGTTGTAACAACTTTACTAAAGAAGACACAAGCTCAAGAGAAGCAAGTATACTGCGGGAGAAAGTTGGCTGACAAGATGGCACAGATATGTATGTATACTGAAGAGGAGAAGAGGTCTAGAAATGAGATCGACTATGAAAGTTCTTATGGAAATCCGTTTGGATGGTACGGACCTCGTGCTTACCATGCGTACGGCGGTTTGAGAGGAAAAAGGGGGATCGTCGACGACTGCTGCTACCAAGCTTGCAGTATCTCTACACTGATAATGTACTGTTAATGTAATGAGCTACTTATTACAATTAAATAGAAATTTTCATATTACCATGATATTTTTGAGTGACATTAAATTTTAAGTTACGTTAATAAAATGTTTGAATTTGAGATTTTTTTATAGCACAAACAGAAAGTTGGCAGACTACCGTTTTCCCATTTCTCGTTGAAATTATAACCTACCTATAGTCCGAAATTCATTTGTTTGAATCTTACTTGCCCGAATCCGTTTCATCGAACTTCCTGGTTCCAGATGTTTTATTTGACATAATCTTCTGAATCCATCAATTTAGTTAGCCAACAGTTTCATTTGCCCGAACAGCTATTAGATTAGGTTCATTAGGCTTAGGTATGTATGTATTATATTCAGATACTTTCTTATTTCTAAAGGTTCCGTTATCAGATATATCAATTACAAGATTAAGTTCGTTACGTTTCTTTTTAATATAGGTTCACATAATTTTTCGTATTAAAAAGATTCAGTTATCAAACGAGTTGTCAAATGTACTTTTCATAAAATTATATTTTTGAAAATAATACATTTCGTTTTCGGCAAAATGATATTCGGTATTACACAATTCGGGTTACAGATAGGTAACTCATTGAAATGCCAAAAATCTATATGAACGATATTGGCCCACATCACATTATCAATACGATACAGCGTACTTGCAATGGAGTGAAACTTCCTGTCGCCTTATTCTATGTTTACTGAAAACAAAATTTTTTGTAATTTTTGTACCTTATTTCCTTATTTTTAACTACCGACGCAAAAACGACGAGTGTTATAAGTTTGACGTGTCTGTGTGTGTGTCTGTCTGTGACATCGTAGCTCCCGAACAGATGAATCGATTTTGATGTTGTTTTTTTTTTGTTTGAAAGGTATTTAGTCGGGAATGTTCTTAGCTATGTTTCATCAAAATCAGTTCAACCATATTTTTTTTGTCGGGGGTTTTGAGTTTTATAAACTTAAGTATACTTGTTAATCTTCTTCTTCTATATTCTATATCAACGTGGTCCATCATCGCTTGTCATCAGGAAAGTTGCTAGTCAAACGTGCCTAGATTATTTTGGATAAAAATAAGTAGCCAAGACCGTGTCGAGACATGCATATAATAGGGTTCCGTAGGTAATGCTGCAATTTAAAAGAAAATTTAGAAATACAGGGGAAACAATTTTTTCACCTTTGGCGGGCTATGCTATAGGTATCTCGCACAAGTCACATTTGCGAAAGAAATTTAATAAAATTAAGAATAAAGATGATTCAGAATGTTTAAACAGTAAGTAAATGGATATCTCGTAAAAACCAAGAATTGAGGTGAATATGAGCAGACATTTTTACTTAAAATAAGCGTAAAACGAGTGGCTGGCTACTGATGGTAGCTGATAAGGTACAGTATACTTGTTTTGACTTGAGGTTGTGGGAAATCAGTTTTTACATGATCACCTAAAAAGAAGGGTGTTTTCCGCGTGGTATCTGTTATTATACGTAAGTATTGGTATGTGTTTATCTAACGTTATTGAAATCGTCCAGTAAATAGTGCCACCTCACGGCAAACTTCCGGACTTGGAGGAATAGTCAAAAACCTTACGGCAATTTTTTTTATAAAATTAAGCCGTAATATAAGCCGTATACAAAGTTTCGCCAAAATTAAAATTTAAAAAAAATAAAAAAAATTAAAATATTATTATTATTTCGCCAAAATTAATTTTTTTATTATAAAATTAAGCCGTAATATAAGCCGTATACAAAGTTTCGCCAAAATTAAAATTTAAAAAAAATAAAAATATTATTATTATTATTTCGCCAAAATTTTTTTTTTTTTATAAAATTAAGCCGTAATATAAGCCGTATACAAAGTTTTGCCAAAATTAGTTAAAAAATACGACCTCTATCAAGTACCAAGAAACATTTGGGTAGAAAAAAAAATATTAGCCTGCAGTCTTGTTCGCTTTCCTCACTCAGTTAATTATATATCTCTATTCATATTAAAAAAAACTTATATACAAACTAGCGGCATCCAGAAGGTATTTACCAACACTTAATAAATCCTTTATTTGTGGATGCCTATCTACATCAAGTATAAGTTTGGAAAACTTAAAACCCCCGACAAAAAACGGCTGAACCGATTTCTATGAAACATTAGCTGAAAACAATATCGATGAAATCCTCTTTCAATAAAATAAATCTATGTAAAAACACGGTCCATATACATATAGGTACGTTTGAATGCTACGATGCCGCAGACAGACTGACAGATATACAGATACACACGTCAAACTTATAATACCCTTCTTTTTGGTCAGAGGTTAATAAGAAAGGCACCTTTGCTTTGCCTAATCTCTATGCCGAAAGATTTAGGCGTACGCACTGGGCGTTTATGTCAGTCAGTCGCTGAGGATAAAGATATATATTTATGGATAAATATTTTTATAAATAAGTATATAGGCACATATATTGCTGTAGGCACCACATATCGTCGCCTCGCGGCCAAGGCAGGTTGTGGGAAAAAGGTTGCCCTTTTGAGCAACCTTTTTCAACCAATACAGCTTGGTTTTGGTTCGCGTGGCGGATGTGAGGCTGCTGTTCATTCCATTCGAATTTTGGAGATGTGTTGCTAAAGGTGGATGTAAAAAATGCATTCAATTCTGTTGATCGAGGTGCCCTGTTGACCTGGGTCAGTCAAAGACAAAATTCCGGATCTTTTTAGTTTTCTTTTTCAATGTTATGGTAAGCCCACAACATTGACATACCAAAACAACTTTCTTGAGTCTTCAGTTGGCTGTCAACAGGATGATCCTTTTGGACCTGCCATTTTTAGCCTGGCCATTCATCCAATTATTCAACGTCTCCATTCTAAACTAAATGTTTGGTATTTGGATGACGAAACCCTGGGGGGTGATGCGGGCACTGTTCTTAACGATTTACAAATCCTGATAGACGAATTTCGTCTTATTGGTTTAGAACTAAATTTTTCCAAATGCGAACATTATGTTTGCTACTCCTGTCCTGACAAAGATTTGGTTATTAATAAATTTAATGTTTTGGCACCTAATATCAAATTGTTGGACAGCCGTTCTCTTCGCCTTCTGGGTTCACCGATATTAGATGAATCTTTTTCATGTTTTGTTGAAGAAAAAATTCAAAATTTTAAGAGTGCCTCTTCTAGGTTACTCAAAATAAACGCCCACATGGCGTTTACAATTATCAAATATTGTTTGTTCGTTCCGAAATGTATGTATTGTTTACGATGTAGTCCACTGTGGAAACACGGTGAGCTCCTTTTGAGCTTAGACAATGTCGTAAAGGAAACTCTGATATCGGTTTTGAATGTTGACATGAATGACAGGATATGGTCACAAGCCTCACTTCCTGTACAGCTAGGAGGCTTAGGGGTCCGCAAAATTTCGAGTGTTGCTTTACCGGCTTTCTTGTCCTCGGTTCATAGTACCCATAAATTAGTAGAAAAAATTCTCGCTCCATCTTTAGGCCATTCTGTAGTCTTTGCTTTTTTGGACGAGGCCCAGATTGCTTGGAGGCTGGCTTGTCCAAATACCGATTTTCCCAGGACGTTATCGTCGCAGAGACTGTGGGATCGGCCGATCTGTGAACTAGCACGGAATTCTCTTTTAGATACGTGTACTAGCGTCGCAGATCGTGCTCGTATTCTTGCAGTTTCTGTTTGGGAATCGGGTCTTTGGTTACAAGCTATGCCGTCTTTTAATACCGGCTGCCTTTTAGATCCAACTGCATTTCGTCTAGCAGTCAGCTTGCGTTTAGGAGCAAGGTGTTGTGAGGCCCATATCTGTCAGTGTGGTACTGCAGTTGATCAACTCGGCCACCACGGTCTCTCATGCTCGAGAAGCTCTGGTCGAATTGGTCGTCACGCGAGCCTGAATGATATCATCCGCCGGGCTTTTACCACCGCCAATGTTGTAGCTGTGCTCGAACCGAGCGGTCTTGCACGTGACGATGGTAAAAGGCCTGACGGGATGACACTTGTGCCATGGAAGTTCGGACGGCCCCTTGTGTGGGACGCCACGTGCGTTGATACTTTGGCACCGTCTCATCTTCCTGAGACACGGAGTAGGGCTGGCGCTGCGGCTAATTCGGCGGAGCAGCACAAGCGGCGTAAATATGTTAATCTCGGTAGAGGTTACATATTTGAGCCGTTTGGTGTCGAAACTTTGGGTCCGTGGGGACCGGGAGCTCATCTCATTTTCAAAAAAATTTCTGAGCGCCTGATCGATGCGACGCGTGACCAAAATGCTGGCGCGTATCTGGCCCAACGCATAAGCATTGCCATTCAACGTGGAAATGCGGCCAGCATGCTGGGTACGCTGCCAACTGGTAGTGGGTTTGAGCATTTGGATTATCTTTAGACCTTTATCGGTCTGGGGTGATCGATGTGCTTTTTGTGTAGTAGTTTAGTTAGTTGAGTTTGTATATTGTTGTGTTGTAGTTAATAAAGGCGCTTGCCATAAAAAAAAAAAAAAAAAAAAAAAAAGTATATAGGTAGATATACCACAACTATATACTTGGCATGCCAATTAAATATTTCAATGGACCCATACATAGCAGTTGATAAAATAATGTGGTCCTTATTGTATGCAAAACAATAGAACAACTCAGAGATTAGGAAAGGCCTGTAGAAACAACTTCACGCGAGATTTCGGTGAGGCCCGATAATGGCAAACATATTGCGATCCCTATTTCATTTTAAATTAGAATAAGGACAAATGCAAATGGTGTGGAAGCGATAATGGCGAAAGATTGCGTTTACGGACAAATAACTTTGTGATTTCGCCTGCGGGCGGAGTTCGTACTTTACGAAATGTGTAGGTGGCTTTATTTTTGGATTAGCGTAAACGGCTTTAGTCAAACAAGTTTATTTTAACCGATTTGAAAAAGATTCTTAAAAACTTCTTAATAGAAAAATTATTTCTTTTTGTTAGGATATACATTAGTTCCTTATATAGTTCATCAAAATCAACATGTAAAGGAAACGAAATTGAGTGTTTTACTTTCTATGGTGAGCGAGTTTGATTTCAGTAGGTATTTATTTATTTTTTTGATATTTTTAAGCTTTTTCGCTAAAATAGAGAGTATATGCTGGTTGAAGTTGTTTTTAATTTTTAGTTTTTTCCAACCAACTTCAAAAAGGTGGGAATATCAATTCGATTGTATTTAACAGAAAACTCTTATTCTGTTAATTGAATTTTTTATTTTATTTGAAAGAATATATTTACATACAGATTTATCCCGTAAAAACTTATCAAAATTGGTTCAGTACTTTGGTTATTAACATAAATAACAACTAAAAATGCTATTTCCGGGCTCAAAAGATTACGAGATAATCGCCATTTTCGAAATAAGTAGAATTATAATAAACGCCACAACCACAACTACCTAAATAAACACAGTGAAACAGTGAATATCGGCTGCTATAAAAGCAGCCGATATTCACTGGTTGTTACAGAATGCTCTGTCTATATTAAAATTCGATGTGGTATCAAGTGTATTTGTATTTATTGACCTAAGTTGCACTGAAATGGTACTTATACAATTCTTCGCGCCGCCGTTTGCGTGTTTTAAGTTAGGTACAACGCCATCTAGTGGCAGCGAAGTGAAACTGTCTACAACACTGGTAAACTTGTACGAATATCAAGGAAACACAAAAACACACCTCGCGCTGCCACTAAACGCTACGTCAGACCTTTTAATTATTACTTGTGTTATCAAAGTAGCGATCTCGGAGCGTCTACCGCCCACTTCCTCCGATAGATATACTCCCCAACTACGGTTAGATTTCCCAAAGTACTGTTCCGAGACGCACATAACCATATGTCACGCGACGGGATGTCGATGTACGACTTGTTGTGATCTCTTAATATAGAAGACGACGGGAAAGATGATACTTTTTAAAAGTTGGAAAACAAACAATAATGTAGACAACAATAAAATCCTTGTAGTGCGCAGGCGCAGCTAGACTACAATACAACCGATTAGGTACTAGATTATTATTATCGGTCAGTTTTGTGATTAAGTAGCAAATTGCGATTGAAATAATCTTATAGGCCATGATGCTGTCTCGCTCAAGTATGATAAGTATTTTTTAGTATTTTTTTTAATGTATTTATGATAAAAATAAAAAGCGGCATCCTTATGAAAAGAGTTATAGTTAATTGAACAACTTTTAACGGAAATCACGTATATTTTACGTAATTTTAAAACACAAATATATACTGGATCAAACTAAATAAAACCGTTTAAGTTATTTTACGTAATCGTGTTCTCAGTATTTTTTTTAATTACTTTGGTTTCAATATTTATATAAAATTGTATCATAAAAAATCATGTATACGCGTAACTGCGTATTTGATATCAGTTTAAAAGAATCACCGCCCAAAATTAAGACATCAGGAAAACTTAGTGTTTCATAAAAATACTTACCGGAGGTTTTGGTGGATACTTATCCAGTAAAACTACCAACTGCAAAAAAACTGTTCCAATTTGCTTTAACAAATTTTGTCCGATAAGCGACTTCTGAAGAGTCTAATAAGAGCTAAAATTAAATGGAGCTTAAGAAATTGCCAGCTATACATTAACACTCTTAATGCTTGTAAAATTTGGGAGTAGTTGTGCGATTTGATCTGAATTAATTAAAATTGCGAGCAAGTATTGAATTACCCACCTTAATTGCCTTCCTTTATGGCCAAATATTTGTAAGAATTTTATTCTTGGAAAACAAATTTTGCAGGTTTGCTAATATTTTATTATGTTACATTACAAATGCAAAATGTGGAATATCCTTTCTCCGGAAGTTTTCTGACTCCCAAATCAATCACAATACAAATAGTTGTTGTTATGTTTCGAAATAAAAAAATGTTTCGAAAAAAAAATTATTTTGAAACTAAATTTGATAGGACTCAATTTTTGTGCGTTTAACGGGATAATCCAGTGTTTATGTTTAATTTACTTTTTCAAAGATAAAATCAAACTCTCATTGCAAAAATAAAATCACAGGTACTTAATATAGGGTAATCTAATTTTTGTAAGAAAACAAGTTGCATTGCTTAATTCGTTGAAAACAAAGATTCTCACGCCACAGCGCTATCTCGATAAAAACCTGCGATGTCCACAGGGGATCTTCTAAGAAAGTCTAGCTGGAAAAAAAATATCGATACCCCTTATCTCGCTACATTAGCTTGTAGCCAGGAGCGTCCCAAACGGATATTAAGATTTGACACCGCGAATTCACAAAGAAAAAGAATCGCATAAATCCAGTTCATCCCAACGTTATCGGGGATCTCATGTGGAACAGTTTTACGAATCTGTTCGAGCGATGTTTATAGAGGTAAAGGATCTGATGACAATATTAATTAATTCTTAAATTAATTTAACGGAGCTACTAAGAGATAAAATGTTAGTGAAGCCCAGTTTACTTTACGGCCAGATTTACCAACTGTAGCTGTAGTTTGAATTAGCATAAAGTATTTATTTTTTATTATAGGTACACATTTTCAGTGTAATAATTACCTTAAACTTGTTTTTTCATCTGCATGGGACAAATTCGCAACTCGCTACTAGGTGTAAGGATTCTATTTTAGTAAAAATAAGATTTGTGTCGACATAAAATACAACTAAGAAAAATCGTTATTTAAATGAAAGCTTTTAAATACAATTGTCACAATTTGATAATAATCCTAACATAAAGGTATTTTAGCAAAGTTTGTTATCTTATCACAATGAAACGGCTGAACCAATCGACATTAAATTAGCGCAGAGATAGCTATGGACCTGGAAACGAACATAGGGGTACTTATCACCATCATCGTTTTCACAGTTTTTCATAACAAATGGAGTGAAACCGCGGGTCGCAGCTATTTTTAACCGACTTCTAAAAAGATGGAGGTTCTCCATTCGACTTTTTAACGCGATTACTCTGCAAGTTACGAATTGTTTTTGATAATTCTTTTATTGTTTGGTAGGTAATACCTCCGATTGTCCCATATAATTTTTCATTATTCTGTTTTTTATAAAAAATTCTGAAAAATGTCATTCAAGTAAACGAATATCCGAACGAATAACTCCAATCCGAATAACGTATTAATATGGGGCCGAAAGGTTCTCGAGTGGAGACCACGTACCGGCAAGCGCAACGTAGGAAGACCAGCCACGAGATGGGCAGATGACCTCATACAAGTGGCGGGAAGACGCTGGATGCAAGCCGCTTCCAATCGGTCTTTTTAGAAATCCATAGGGGAGGCCTATGTCCAGCAGTGGACTTCTTATGGCTGAGATAATGATGATGATGATGAAACGAATATCGTATTTTGAAGTCGTTTTTTTTAAACTATAATTATATAAATTGGGGTTTATTGTGAATCTGTAATTTTTAGTTATTTTCCTATTATAATTCCAAAGAATACCTTAAGTTTTTTTTTTTAAATGTACTATGCATGCTCTAAGCTTTCGAAAGTTAAATAATAGAAATAACACTCATAATAAAGCCTACAGTTTGCACAAGAGTCTCAGAATCAGAAAGTTAATTGAGAATTACTAGCTTCACTTTAAACATTCACAGTATTTTCTCCATACAATATTTACTGTGCGCCAAAACAAACACGCCTCCAAACCTCAGAGAAATTATTTACTCTACACTCAAATCAGTCGCAGTACCGATCTTATCGATATAAAATACAGATTCCGAAATCAATATCGTGTTCACAGACAGAATATTAATTTTAAATTATCATCGGGTTCCGGACCCCTGGCGAGTATCGCGAAAACATGACTAAACAATAAACTGTGCGATTTTGGGTTATAAAGGTCGATGCCCACTATAGCGTGCCTTACCATGACCGTGCTAGGTACGTATCAGACACGGCACGCCCATACGCTGCCCACTAAACGTAAATAACGCGTCATGCTCGTCGAAAGATACATCGGCAGAGAATACTGGACTGAGTCTTATTGTAAGTAATAGTGCCCCGCGGTTTCACCCGCGTAATGGAAAAATCTTGTTAAAATGAACGGGGATGATGGTGACGATAAATGTAGTATATGTCCGTCTCCATATTCTTAGCTGTCTCTGTACCAAATTTCATAAGAATCAGTTCAGCCGTTTGGTCGTGAAAAAATAATAAACAGACAGAGAGACAGACAAAGTTGCTTTCGCTTTTATAATATCAGTTAGGGTTATATAGTTATAAAGTTGCCTGTTACACTTTAAAAACGCAATAAGAACTAGCAATGATTTATTAATCTTTAATGTAAATTTAATTAATGATTATAGTTCGTAAAGTGGGCAAGATACCAATTACAAAACTGTTCCCTGCAACACGCGCTTTAATAAGACCTAGCGCAGGGCTCTGAAAATCTAAATATTACAATTTTTACCTACCACTAGCGCTTAGTAAATAAGAATCTAGTACCTACCTAGGTTACATAATTGTAAGACTAAATAGACGTTTTTATTTATTTATTTATATAGACTATATTTTTTGCACTTGTCGGTATGGTTATGGTCATGGTCCAGTGGGCCTCTACCTTTAACCGTGCAATTTTGGGCAATAAATAAGGAAATTTAACAGTTTGTCGCCTCTTGCCTCTGTATGTTTTATTGTTCTTTGTTGTTGCCAGTTACTTTCGTCGCTTTTGATTTGTTTCTTTTTTGGGGACGCAAAATATTTCGGATACTTGACACTTTACGATGATCTTCGTGTAATAAGTAACTTTTATCTTGACTTCTCACTGTCAGGGGTTTCAAGTTGCAATATCGGAATTTTGCAATTTTGTCCTTCTAGCATGACGTCATTATTTTATTCAGAAACCTATTCTAACGTTCTGCATTTAAAGTTCATTATTGTATGTACAAGTTGTGTCCTTTTAGCATGACGTCATTTCGTTGCGCCGAATGCTTATTTTCGACACATGCACATAAGACTCGTTAGCTCAATAGGTTAGAGCACCGATATAAATTTCAATTTGTCAATCGGAGGGCGGAGGTTCAAATCCTTCACGAGTCGGTCTTTTTGATATTTTATTTTTCAGTTTTCACTTCTGCCGGCACTCTCGGTGTGCAACCCGTTGTTTAAAAAAAATAAAATAGGTACAGTTAAATTGGATTTCAAAGCGTGCAGCTATCTCTCTTGCGCAACACAACATTTTTCAACACATAAAATAATTGAGTAGGGATATTATTTATTTACTTACAAGAAAAATATTTAAAAAAAAATGTTTTATTCAAATATCATTTGACACACTGGTGACTGTAGACGGAGTAGTGAAAAACATAGATATTTTCCTACTCCTCAGCCAATTGCGATTCCAATGCATTATAATGCGTAGCATAATCTTCGATGGAAGACAAAGCTAAGACGTCGGTTATCGGATTCGTCACTTTTAACCCCCGACCCAAAAAGAACACCCCATAAGTTTGAAGTGTGTATCTGTATTTCTGTATAACTGTGTATCTGTGTATCTGTCTAGCAGCGACTGATCAAGAGTTCTGACCGCCCTCAGCTAATTATGAGGACGCGTTCCCGCCAGATGTGTTACGGTCGGCCTAAAAACTAGTATATATTAGTTTTGACTTTGTTTACTTGTGTGAAAATTTTAATATGGTTCATACTACCTATAAAGGTTTTCAGATCGATCTGCAAGCGAAATTAACGTTGTCCTTTAATCAGCACGACATTCAACTTTAGGGCTGCAAAACATATTTTTAGCTGACCGTACATAAAGGCAAAGCACCTCACGCATTATACCACGTCCAAAATCAAGACAAGTGACTGCCAGATTGCCAGGCTACCAAGTAGAAAACCAAATCCATGTCGTGTTTGGCCGCATGACTTGTATTAGCTTAGTTTCTATAGACAACTTAGTTGTTGCGGCCATTGACCACGACTTTAAGTTTTTTTTTATATTTACACTTCTATTGTTATCTTTAAAAAAGACAATGATAAGGGTCAGTCAGGCCCTGTGTCTAGGGCATTATAGCTCTCAAACGGATAGACCTATTTTGATGTTTTTCAGATCAATTACTCATTTTGTTAGTAAACAAAAGCCCCTCATCAAGCAATAGCGTAGAAATAACACGTACCAACTGAGCGCGAAACATTAATTGCAGGTTATATCACGCGTGCATCCGAGGGGCCTACCGCTGAACTCATATCGACATCCAGGCGGCACTAAAACAAAACTCGAGGCAGATCCGCCCGTATATCACTAACGTAGTCACAGTGAACGCGGCAGAAAGACAAGTAACAAAACATGTGGCTTGGACTAAAGGCCGTACTGTCATTTCCTAACACGTGATTATTGTCACATAAAGAAAGTGCTAATTTTATTTATCTATTTTTGGTAAATAATCTGTTTTTTTAAGTGTCAACCAAATCAATCAATCAATCCTGGTGATTCCATTTCATTCAATATATTTAATTATTTCAATAGAAAAGTGTGTTCCCCACTGCTGGCCAGAGCATTGTGACAAACAAAAACTACTACTTCTTATTATGTATTCATTCTTACTAATTATTTTACATTACACTATTAATTTAGTCGAAAAGAAGGTAGCATCCCTCGTACGCGCTTTTTTATAGGGCACTAAACACTAAACAAACGTTGAAATATAACGGAATATCTACCCACAAGGTAATGTGCGAAAAGGGTTCACTACATACTAGTAATTACTTTAAATTCATCAAGCAGTGAAAAATTCAATTGAAGGTTAACATATCATAATGACTAACGTTACATGAGCTAAGTCTAATAGTGTTTTAGCTTTCATCAACATGAAACGTCACAGATCCCAATCCGGCGCTGTTTTTTGTCAGTTGTCGGCTGAAATCTTGCCTAGAATAATATTAGGAAGATTAAAAAGGAGTAGGAGGAGAAGTACCCTCATTTAATTGTATTTCTTACAACAATAGAGGAACAATAAAAAACAAAATCAAAATCTCAAAAAAAAAACTTTTATACGCATGTCTTACTTTTAAATGTTTTCTCTGTGTCACGACTAGGCTATCCCGGTGCGTGGCAAATAGCCCGTAGTGGTAAATCGTGCGTCGAAACAATAACAATGTGGCTGCAGTTTCATTTAGAGAATGGTCCATTGATCGCACGCGCCGCCTGACCTTGCGATAAACTGTTAGACTCGTTTAGATGGTTAGGCTATAAGTAGTGAGATCTTCAAAGTTTTATTGTTATTATGAATTTTAAAAAAAACACATTTTTTTTCGTTTCTTTCAGGTAAGCGTACTTTTATGGGTTCCGTTCCTCAAAAGAAAAAAACGGAACCCTTATTGCCCTTATTGCCACTTTATTGTCCGTCTGTCTGTCCGTCCGTCCGGGTGTCAAGACCTTTATCTAGGGAACGCGTGAAGGTATCGAGTTGAAATTAAAACGATATACGCAAATCCATAGTATCTTGCTGCAGAAAGAAAAATCAAATTTCTTAGTTTTCTTTAAAAAAGTTACAGCCGAATATGTTGCACAAAAACTTACGTTTTGACACTCACAAGGGAATCAAACCTATTGGGTACTTCCCGTTGCCCTAGAACTATGAAATTTGGCAAGAAGCATTGTGTTATAGTACACATATAGGAAAAAAACCGAAAACTGGACACTTTTAATTTAGTCACAAAAAAATTGTGTCTTTATGCAAGGAATGAGGGTCCTAATTTTACAGTTCTTTAATCGTATCATGTAGGGTATCATATGAAAGAGCTTAATTAGCATAAGTTAAAATAGGGCTTTACGATGTATATTTTTCAGTTTATGAAGGAAAATATAAAAAAAATATGATTTCCTCCTTTCATCTACTAGTTTGTTTGGGCGAGTCTGACTCGCACTTGTCCGGTTTTTTATGTAAGATAGATCTACAATTTACCACCAACTATGAATAAGTAGTACCTTTAGGTACACAATTAAATTTTCTCAAAACCTATGCTATTTTGACTAAACTTTTTGGCTGTTTTTGTTGTGGCATGGTTCTTGCGCGATAATCACTTTACCAATGATTAGATTTATCATCGATGCTGACATGTCATATCCGAAGCAGCAGCGCCACAAGGTTCTGCGCCTTAAATCACGAGACAATTGCTTGCTTTACTGCGAGTAAATTAAATGTTCCCCATAGCCTTATAGTACACCGTAACGTCATCGTTTCAAGTTTACTAAGTTAGCGGTCAAGAAAAACATACTGATGAACAAAAAAAAAACTGATGAAAAAGATAAACTTGAATAGGCTAGATTGGCAACCTTTGTTTCTAAGCTATAAAGGAAAATAAAATAAATGCTGTATAAAGCAGAACTGCTATATACAGCATAAATTTTATTTCCCGAAGATCTAAAACTACTAGAAACATGATGAAAAACGTTAAAAAGACACCGCAAAATCTATTAACGATACCATATTGGATATAATCGCCAGTTCACACGTTAGTCGTGGTTATTAGTTACCGGTAACCAGTGTCATTCCCTCCGTCACAAACTAGTTGCAGTGGGTGCTCCACACTTCGTATAACTTACGATTAGTGGCAAAAAACGGGCAGCGCTGTAAGCGCTTTTTGATGCGATCGCCGCCGCTTGTTTTCTACATCGACACGATTTCATTAGCAATACTGGAGATGTACGAAACTCTTGTTAGTAGGTATCTGGAAATATGCGTATCAGATATGAATGATTGAAGAGCCTTAAATATTACTGTGATAAATTAATAACACATTAAACTGTTGTTGCCGATTACCATTGCAGACACTATTTTGATTTACCATTGAGAGACCATTGTCTTACGTCAATGTCAACATTGAACTTTGGAGCCTTACTACTTCTCACCGGGTCAGCTGCCTCAATTGTATCAGGCACAGGTCCAATCGTGTGTGGAATCTACCGTGTCTGTCTATAATCTATTCCATAGGATTCATTTCGGTGAATGTGTGCAAGAGTTTCACGACCACATATCATAAAAACAAGGGTTTGTTCTTTTTATGATCTATGTTCACGATCTTTCTACTACAGGACTAGCAGAAAGTCGGTGCATTACCATCTATTTCTCGTTGAAATTCATATTCAACGTTTTCTGTTCATGTTTTAATGCTTACGTAAATGAATAATAATAAAAGAAATGTGGTCAAATTTAAATGAAATAAATAGTAGTTAAAATGTATGTCATTTCATTAAACAAAATTAAATATCCAATTTAAATTCATTTATTTAAGTTTCATCTAACAACGTCAACAACTCTTACGGGAGCATGCCTAATTTCCCTTCACAAATTAAATTCACCGCAACAATTTACTTCGCGGTTCTCAGTAATTTATATTAGCCGCTAAAGCCAATCTTCCACGGATATAAATATAAACCGCAACTAAAGAAATCTATTTGATAATAGCTTCATTCTTTTAATAATGTAATCGGATATAACCTATAAAGACCAGAATTTGCGACAACAAAAAGCTTAAATACCACAGTCATTGCAAAATGCCGCATCCAATCAATGGGTTAGTTTTTTCCATCGCATTCCCAAGCTTCAGTCCTCCTCGGACATCCACGGTTTTTGCTGCGTTCGAGCATCGGACTTGTCCAAGATGTTTTTACTGCTCACAAACGGCCAACTGGCTTTTTTGCTTCACCAAACTCATCACTGGCCGTCAAGTGTCCATACATTTCGGTAGGTGAACGCCGATGTTGGTCGTAATTGATTGAATTCACTGTAAATAAGCTTTATATTTACTTGCAGCCTTTTTCTTGATCATTGTTCTTTGGGAAATATACACGAAGTTTAGGTTCGCCGGCTTTTTGCCGACAAAAAGTCCGCAATGAGTTTTTGTGTTTTATTCATACGTTTTATTTGTGATTGGAGTGAAAATGTTTTTTGAGTATTTTTATTTCGTGCTTATAAGGGTTCCGTAGAACTGACGAGACGAATTTTATTGGATCATACAATATTCAACGGTTCGAATTGTTTAAATGAAGAATATAGATTGTCACTTTTTTGTGACACTGTACAACTGAAAAGCATCGAGCATTGGTAAATATTTTCATAATTTATATTTTTACATCGATAAGAGCAAAACGTAAATGTTCGTTCGATATAACAAATAACCAACTCGATAATTAAAAAAAGAGGCGTAGCAACGTTATTGACGTACTCGTACAAGTGCTTTTGTTTGTAAAGTTTTACGGCAGCTAGATATTATCCTCTCTAAAAGTCATCTATTTAGCTTTTAGAAAACAAAATGCTACCATTCTGTTTTCTAAAGGCTAAATTTAGGTGAGTACTACTCCTGTGCAGTGCGCATCAAAAATATCGACCGCAAAGCACTTTTTATGGCTAAAATGAATCTCACTAGATTAATGTAAAGAAAACCTTCGAGTGCTTTTCTCAAATTTGTCTTTGCTGCGTTTACGTCAAAGCCTATCATATGTCACAACTGACATTTGTGTCAGTTAACAAATAGATTCGGAAGTTCTTAATTATTAAAAGCAATATTAAAATAAGGGCGAATTCTGTGTATTACTTATTGTTATAATTAAAAACATAGCTGAAATAGAGGCTTTAAATGTTGTTTCTTTAAAAAGTAAGTATTTTAGACTATATTGTTATGTACTAAGTTAATTTTATTTCTATTTAAACGATTTAACTAAAATAATTACTGTTTATTTTATTTTTACAGGTGAGTTAATTTTGTGTTAACAAATATATAATAGAATTAAGTCGTTAATTATTCTAGTAAGATTTGGATCATTTTTTAATTTCATTTATTCAATTATTGTTGTTCTCTTAAGTTCTCGAATTCTCGCGTATGTTATGTTCATTGAAAAAACAGTGAAGAACTATTTCTATTGAAATATAAATTAATATTGATAGAATAGCTACAAACATGCTAATTTACGATGCGATGCTCGAGACTAAGTAGCTTCTTGATAACCGATCAACTTCACAGCTTGCTGGTCAACCGATTCAAAATCTACCAGTTGATAATTGGCACTTCCGTCAAATGGGTAGACAAACGAACACAAATAATATCACCAATTTAAAGAGGGAAAAAAGCAACGATGTAATTTTTCATCTTCCTGCCAAAACTCATCTCGATACATCTGATAAGCATCGTAATCATCGCAAGAGGCAAAGAGGCGTTATACGTTAAATCGATACAAGTCAAACATTAACAATCGAGTAGCCTTGATTCGAATCGAAACATTCAATTAAAACGAGTCGATTCCGCTCAAATGGCGAGATCAATATCGCCGTTTAACAAAACAGCCGAGCAACGGTCTCCCGTATCCGGCATTTACTTATTTTTTTCAACGTGAAAAAATCCAATGCCCCTCGAAAAGCAATGATAATAGAAACAACGGCAGCTCCGCGGCGATTCTAAAGGGTTATTTTGTATTTTTATTTGCGCTTACAGCTTTTTAGGGTTCCACGCTACTACCAGGAATCCATATAAATGTGCCATATCTGTATGTCACAGTTACTTTACTTAGAGATAATTTAAATGTATCCACAAAATTGGACAGGAAGGTATGTTATATAAATTAAAATTATTAGGGACCCCATAAACATATAAAAGAGGCTGTTTTTCTTTTTTCAAACGCCCTTCGCAATGAAGTATCGTTTAATAAATCTTTTAAAATTTAAGTAAGGTTTTATAATACATATCCTTACATAATTCTTTTCAGCTGAAGGATATTATTATTCCTGTCCAATTTTGTGGATATTTAAGTAAAATTACTGTGACACACAGATATGGCACATTTATAAGGATTCCTAGTAGTATGGAACCCTAAAAAGCTGTAAGCGCTAAGGCTAATCTTGAATTTTTGCTTGAAAAATGTAATCCGACAAAGGTGAAAAATTTGTCCTCCCTACATTTCCAAATTATATATTAAATTAAATATTTGAATTATATATTAAACCTATAAATTCAAGATTACCCTTAGTAGGTATGTTAAAATATTTAAAGGACATTATTTCCAACTTTTGAGATATGTATAGGTACAACTTATGTAATGTACCTTAGCACTTTATCGGCTTACATTTAACAACTTTTTGTTGACCTTTTTAGGGTTCCGTACCTCAAAAGAAAAAAACGGAACCCTTATAGGATCACTTTGTTGTCCGTCTGTCCGTCTGTCCGTCCGTCCGGGTGTCAAGACCTTTATCTCGGGAACGCGTGAAGGTATCAAGTTGAAATTAATACCGTATACGCAGGTCCGTAGTATCTTGCTGCAAAAAATAAAATTTCTCAGTTTTCGTAAAAAAAAGTTACAGCCGAATATGTCGTAAACAACGCACATTTCGACACTCACAGAGGAATCAAAACTTATGGGGTACTTCCCATTGACCTAGAACTCTGAAATTTGGCAAGAAGCATTGTGTTAGAGTACACATATAGGAAAAAATCCTAAAACTGGACATTTTTAATTTAATCACAAAATATTGGGTCTTTAAGCAAGGAAAAAGGGTCCAAATTTTTAAGTACTTTAACCGTATCATGTGGGGTATCATATAAAAGAGCTTCATTAGCACAAGCTAAAACGGGGTTTTAAATATTATTATGATGTATATTTTTCGATTTATGAAGGAAAAAAAACAATAAAAAAACCTTTTATCTACTAGTTTATACGGAACCCTCGGTGGGCGAGTCTGACTCGCCTTGCCCGGTTTTTTTTTCAGACTGATCTTACAAATACTCGCTATTTGGCCTTCTTCTAAATTAGTGTATTAGCTACGGAACCTCACCAGATGCGTGCATTACACAGTATTGGCCACGTTTTTTTTTTTTAAACGCTCGTGTTTATAGTGCGCGGGTGAAAAAATAACGTGGGTAAAGTCTGTCGTGTAGCGTTTGAATATTTGTGTATCCTGTACCCGTTTTACATATTATCGGCATCTAAATGGCTCATGAAGTTATGTTTTATATGGAAATCGATATTAATGCGCGGATGGGGGACCGATACGATACAGTTATTGTGTTTGCCATTTTTCTTGATGTTGTTGACATGTTGTTTGTTATATTGTGGAATGTTTATGTATTTTGATATTCGTACCATGTTACTACGTGGAAATAGACACAGACAAAGTGACATAGACATAGCACAGACATAATAGATGAAGCATGCCACTTCATTTATATGAAAACTTTGCGTGTCACATTTTTGGTACCGACTGTGACGTCACATTAGACATTAGACAAACAATTTAGTGATGGAATGTTCCATCCGTGCGAAATCTATTCAACCTAACGCATACAAGCGCTTGTACGCTAATAACTAGTTGACAAAATATCGAATCAGAAGTATATATCACCTGAAATTAAATAAATCTTAGGTCAACTGTGATTTTTCATCTTACTGTTGACACGCTAGGGCTACATACACTTGGGGTATCTATAGAAGTCTATGTTCTATCCCAAATTTATCTCCTTAATAATTTAGTTTATGTCCACTATTTCGGGGATTCAACTCCATATTAAGATAAAGATACCTCCTAAAAACTAAACCTAACTACCTGACAGAAATCCTAACCCAGAACCCAGAAATCCTATCTCAGAAACCCTAACTTGCCGCACAAAACACTTCCCTAATCCAACGCAATAAATCTTACATTTAAACCCAAGTATTTCTCCAAGAAGGCTAACCTAATTGGTGAAGTACGGTCACGCACGGTGGCGTGACCGATCCTGGTGACAGTTCCAATGCTTAATTACGTAAAATATGGCATTCGGTGCCGCCTTTCTGGAATGAGCGTTTTGTTTTTATGTACGGTACTTAGGTTATTTAAAATTACGAAAATATATAGGTATTGAATGTGTATTTATATTGATTTATATTAAAATTTCATCATCATCTATTTTCTATACAATACTAAGCCAAATAAATGCCAAAAATCCGTACTCAGCGATATCGGTCCACATTCCTGTTGCGTACTGCACAAGAATGGAATTCTTTGCCGCCATCTCTGTTTCCGGAGACCTACAATCTTGAAATTTTCAAGGCTAGAGTGAGATAGAGTGTGGCTTAGCATTTCATCTTTCGCCACACCATCATCGTCATCATCAGGCGCGTTGGTGGTGAAATACCTATATAATTTTATTGCATATAAAAAAATCATGTTATTACTTTTCACTAAATTCAAATTCAAATTGTTTATTGGCCTTATAACAAAATCGCTATACTAGGCAAGTCGTTTTACAAAGTACGTTCTCTTAAATTAAATAGTCAGAAAACAAAACAACTAATAAAATTGTTCCAAGATTTGCCTTTTTAACTACTTGCAACAATATTATTAATACAATAACAATAAAAATGTCATTGAAATTAAACAAATTTTGACTGATTAATAGTGCAAATGTATAAATCTAAAGAGCTGGCGTTTCGAACACTTTCCAGCGTCCGTGGTCAAGGGTGAGACTGAGGTGAGGTGGTTTAATTTCAATGAGTAACAACTGCGAAAAAGTAAGATATACAATTTGAAAATAAGATAATCGACTTGACTCAACCCGAGATTCAATTTCAAATTTCAAAGTAAATAAATGTATTTAATTATTTAAATTTTATAGTTTTATATTATGTCAACATTTAGAAAATAGGTGCATTAAATATATATCTCATGAAATTATAGAATAAGTAAAACATCAGATACATTATTAAAATAAGAATGAACATTCAGTAAGATGCATTTTCATGTATTCATTCAGGGCGTAGAAAGGGTTAGACTCTAAGAAACGTTTAATTTTTCTTTTGAATTCGTTGAGATGCAGTTTTGTAATACTTTGCGGCAGTTTATTAAGCATACAGATTTTATTATATATACCTTGCTTCTGCACTTTCTGCATTACTATTACATTATTTTTACATTACATTACTATTAATTTCGTGGCAAATGTCGTATCAATGCTTTGGTTTAATATACGTCTTTTATCTTTACTTGGGCGTCGCGATCAGTTTAACCACATATTTGACCTTATAGTCTTGAATTGCACTTAATCTTACTATACCAGATTTTAGGAATCTAATTGGAACAGGTATTGGCTCTGAAATGGATATCAGAAAACTAATTCACTAATTGTTTGGACTGTGTGTTAGTAATATGTGTTTCAGAGTTTTATATTCCACTCGCTAGATGGCGTGCTAACAACATTAACACGCGATATCGACTTGTTCAATGTTTTAGCATAGATATTTTGAATTTGTTGAATAAATTGTCTTTGAGCACACCTTAAGGCTTTTACTACTTCCTCGCTAGTGCTATAGTTTGGACACTAATCCTGTTTCGTATGTTCATTGCTTATTATTACAAGTGTTTGTATCTTCACCAAATGTCATTTAAATTAGTTATTTTAAAATTCTTCAAAAAAAGTTGAAGTTATATTTTCATAAACTAAAAAAAAAACGACTTCAAAATACGCAATTCGTTTACTTAGATGAAATTTTTTCAGTTATTTTGTTATTATAACGAAAGTACTGAACCTATATTGATAAAATTTGTATGGAAAAATCTACCAAACAAAACAGAATCATCAAAAACAATTCATAACTGGCGGAGAAATCGCTGAACAAACATGCAAAAAAATATAGTTTTTTTTTTAATTTATTTATATATATTTAAATTAATACAATTTATTCCGTCGAATTGAGAACCATCTTTTTGAAAGTCCGTAAAAAATTAACAATAACTGAATTAATATTACTCGTATATCAATTTATTGAGAATGATTAAATAATTTGTACTGTAACCTTCTTGCAAAAGTTAAGTGCATTTTTTTTAATCCAAGTTGTACAAAACCCATGCAGACTTAATTATTTTCTACCATAGATAATCTATGTTGTCTACCATATTCAGTTTCCAGCTAGATTATTCTTATACACGAAACAGATAATTTAGCTCTTATCTTTTCCTCAAGGATATAACGTATGTCCACATAAATTTTAAACACAAACAAGTCATACCAGCACGCACTATATTTAGTTGATTCAACCCACAGATAACAAATAATGGCTACACACATGATAAAAATGCCGTTTGTACAAGTTTTCAAAATGTTCTTACTAGAAATAAAGATAAGAATCTTTTAAGTTTTTTCATCCGAAGGGGTGCGAGTAAAAACTTATAAAAGTAGGGTCCTTGCACGGTGACGGTCGCAACAAGTTTTATTTTTCCCAGTTGACGAATAGATCTAGTAGTGAAGCAAAGAATGAAGGAACAGAAGGTGAAGGGCTATTAAGTAGATTGGACGGCGTGGTTCTGTCTCATACCACCTTACTTGAAGGAGGAGATTCTTAATTATATGAAAAAAAATGATCACCAAAACTTTTATTCATCAACGACGAAATCAATATTAGTTAACATGAATATATATTTTATGTAAGATAATGCATTATGAGTCCGTAGTTCGACCATCGTGCGTCTCGCTCACGCATACCCACATTTTTGGAGATATAAAATGACCGAATGAACTTATAAAAAATCGTCGTTTGTAAATCTAGAAAAAGACATCACAAATAGCAAATCAACAATTTAATTTAACCCAAGTTAATTTTCATACATAAAAATGTTTTTTGCGTTAATGATTTCTAAAAATGATTTTTATGTATAAAAATTTACTTACATCAAATTGAAAATTTGGCGAATATATTGTGATGTTGTTTTCTAGTTTTACAAACGACGATTTTTTTTATAAGTTCATACGTCATTTTATATCTTCACAAATGTAAGTATGCGCGAGTGAGACGGACGATTGTCGAACTACGGACTCTTAACTTGCAGTTTAACAAACAGTAAAACAAACTTTTTGCAACAAGAGTTAGGTTGTACTTACGTATTGTAAAACAAGTCTGTTGTAGTTTAGTAAAGATGGGATGAAAAACGACATACACGTGAGTACCGACAAACATCTAGAGAGAAGAAAGAAAATTTTGCTAGCTGTTATTTTTTTAATCGACAATAGGCCTGCGCTTGACCGTCAACTCGCCTCGTGTTAAGCGATGGTTACGGTCTACGATAGGGCGCGTTTGCCTGGAAGAAACCTGTTCACTTTCAATTTGAAGACGCATAAATTATAATATCTATGTATACCTTAATACCCATTCCAGAAGTACTTTCCACATTTTGACGGAACGCACAATAAAAGTGAAGCTAAAGCGTTTCGTACGAGTTTTTGGAATAACGATAGATCGACGAGCTCCATCTTCGGCCACACGGTCGCTTAATATCAGGCGAGTTGGTAGTCAATCGTAGATCTATCTTACATAAAAAATACACCATGAAACGATGTCGCAGATACCTTTGTTAGCTTTGCTAACACGGTCTATTAGTTAAACTAAATCAGCTAAACTAAAAGCTAAAAAGTATATATATATATATATATATATATATATACATATATATATATATATTTTTGTTATATTCTCCTAGCTAGTTGCACTTCTCTCCATTCGTCAACTACTCTACATAAAGTTGGGCTCGGCGTCGCGCGCGTCGCGTGACAACAGCGCGGCACGCACACTGTCAAATGATAACTCCATGTCTATCAATTTACAAAGGAATAGTCCGCACCACTGCTTACTTTATTACGGTTTTGTTGATAAGACTACTGTGGCCTACCATAGACTTATGATGTAACCTTGGAACACATATCTTGATAATTCTAAGTTCATGTAATGGAACTGCGTAGACAGATAGGGAATATGTATGTTTTTTTATTGTTCTTAAAAAAAACTGACCACAAACATATTCATTCTTTAAAATCAAAATTAAAATATGTTCAAAAATAAGAAAGTTACAAGCATTTCAATTCCATGTTAGATAGAGTGAGACCACACCATCGCGGAAAATTACGTCTTATTCAACGTATGCTCCGTACAAATCCAGTACAAACTGTCATTTTGCTGAAAAGGGACATACCATCTCCCATCAAAAAAAAAAAAAAAATGTATCTCGGAAGTTTATGTAACGTTTTTTTTGTATAAGTATTGTTTTTGTGTATTATCCATTTAAACTATTTCTTATTCTTAATGAATACAATTCATGCATATTCCTTAAAATGAACAATTTTCTTTGCATTTACATACCAATAAAGAATATAAAAAAAAAAACAGAAGCAGAAGAATATCATAAAAAAATCTCAATAGCAAAAAGATTTCATAATTTGTAATTTTCAAATCTCAATTTTTTTATCAAGGTAACTCTTACTTTTTTTGTTATTTTTTTGTTTTAATTATTTGTAGTATTTTTCCTGCTATTTTTGTTATTTTTTTGTTTTTAATTGTTTGTAATATTTTTCTTTAGACTATCGCATTGTGATGTTCTTAGAAAGCACATTTTAGTAACATTATTCCTGTTACCTACCAAACATAAAAAGTGGGTAAACTTAATTCAGAGGGCAATAAACAATCATCATTATTAATGGCATTTAATTAAACCTTATTTAAGGGCCGCGCGATTTTTCTCTCGTCCCCAGTAAAGAAACACCGATTGCTACTTACGGGCCACACAGGGACCGCATTTTAAATTATAATTAATCCATACAACAATTCATCATGGAAAAGTCATGTTTAAAAACTCTAACAATGTCAAAAAGGTAGATCTCTTGTAGAATCACATTATTGCCTCAATAATTCAGTTATCTGTTTAAACTTTAGGGTTCAGTAGTCAACAAGGAACCCTTATAGTTTCGATATGTTTATCCGTCTATCCGTCTGTCGTACTAGGAAGTTGTAATTTAGTATGGACATACATTTATAACACCGACAAAGTGGTCAAATAAAATTTTGAAAAAAATGTTTTAGAGTACAATCCCCTACACGAAAAGTGGGGATTTTTTTCTCTCGTTTACCGCAAAATGTGGGCGAGGTAGGTACCGTTGAGATAACAAATTTATCTGCTTGGAATGGGGAACTTTAACTAAAACTGTCAAAAGAGCACAGAAGCTTGAGAACTAAGTAATTCATAAATTGAAATTAGTGGCTAAGTTAGTAAGTTGGATAGAATAGTGCATTAGGACAAGATTAGGATACGTTTACTTGACGTAAGTCTGTTCTTATTAATCCAATGCTGTAAATAGAAAAATTTGAACTCTATATCCTAGGTGGTCAAAACCTATGGGGTGACCTAGAACAATGAAATTTGGCAAGAAGAATTGTGTTAGAGTACACATATAGGGAAAAATCCGAAAACTGGTCATTTTTAATTTAATCACAAAAAATAGTGTCTTTATGCAAGGAATGAAGGTCCAAATTTTAAAGTGAATTAACCGTATCATATGAAAGATCTTCAGTAGCATAAGTTAAAACAGGTTTTTAAATATTTTTACAATGTATATTTTTCGGTTTATGAAGGAAAATATAAAAAAATGATTTCCTCCTTTTATCTACTAGTTTGTACGGAACCCTCGGTGGGCGAGTCTGACTCGCTCTTGTCCGTTTTTTTAACCATAATGCCACGGTTTCTTCAAACACTTTTCTTTGTAGACAGGGAAAGTTTATTATTGGTACACATTTTCTTCGAATTTCTATTGAATTAAACAGTAAAGGAATTCACGTAAGTCATTATTTTAATACTTTTCAACAAAAAAAGCGTGTTGAATCGAGCCACCCTCAAAAATACCATTTCGCCGTTTTTAAATATAATTATTTGTAAACAAAGACGTTTTTAAAATCAAAAAGTTATTTTCCTTCAAGATGGTAAATCTGTACCGTTAATTTCATACGTCCCTCAGGGCGGCTCTTAATTCGGTTAGGGAGGCTTAAGCTTTTACGTGTTAATGAAAAAGTTAGATTTTGTTGGCGAAATAACAATATTTAATTTTGTTGATTTTTAACTTGGCTTGTAAACAAATTAATTTTATAAAGAAAAAAAAACAAAAAAAAAACTGCTTTTATATCGTATTAAAAGCTTATAGGCCTGGCTGTAATGCACAGATCAGCTTTAGTAGAATTACTAGAATGAAGAAAGCTCTTTCTGAGTTGGTTCTTTTCTGATATTTAGAATATATAATATACTAATAATAATTTAGAAGAAATTAGCATAGAGAAAATGTAAAATATAGCGAAGGACATAAGCTATATTTTATCATCATAGTCATCACCATTTTTCATCATTACATGGGTGAAATCGCAAGGCACATTTATTGTAAATACATTTCAAAGTAATTAGCAACTCGATAGTAGAAAATAGTTTAATTTAAATAAGTAAGAATTACGAAAACGTAAGAAAACTTAGTACAAAAAAGTAGTTTCTGCACCTTACTTGCTTATAAAACACAAGGCGCACTATATTTTGTAAATAAAATATTTGTGTCGTGTTTTCAATGAAAAGTCACCCCATGCAATAAAACTCCTTGGATTTGACAGCATTATCAAACAAACAACGCGAAAATTGTAATTTTCTTAGCTGCGGGAGATCAATTCTGGTACAAAAACAATACAAAAATATTTAAATAAAAATTGGTTGTCTGTAAAGTCAGCTTACGGGCAATAGTTTAACGTGACAACGTCATAACAAAACATTAATGAAATGATGATGATGATGGTGTAACGGGACAATGAGCGTAACGGGACATTGAGTCATACTTTTTCGTGCGTGCAGCCGGCGTTCATCGATTTGTTAGACGTTATCACGTCAAAATATATAAAACGTAAATGTTTAACTGTTGTGGTTATACCTATTAGCAATTTTCGTATAAACCAATAAACCACAAACTTTGGAATATCGATGTAAAATTGTTTTCATATCGAGTTTTATTATGTGAATGTACTTTACAATGTTTGTTTCTTGTTTTCTTTTGACGTGACAACGTCTAATAAATCGCTGAACGCCGGCTGCACGCACGAAAAAGGATGACTCATTGTCCCGTTACGCTCTTTGTAACGGGAAGTGTTTTCATCAATGTTTTGTTATGACGTTGTCACCTTAAACTATCGTCCGTAAACTGACTTTACAGACAACCAATTTTTCGTTTATGTATTGACTGCGATATACGGACGGCCAGACAGACTGACAGGCGAAATTATTGTAAAACCCTAAAAATCACAGTGTCCACAATGCAGCACAAAATCATACAATAAGATAACCCTCAAGTTACGCTACAGGTATTCTGGACCATATCAAAAATTTGCAAAAACTTCCCATTCCAATAATAATAAAAACGCAGTATGAGCACTTCAATGTGTAGTGGCAAACTTAACAAAGATAAGGAATGAGTATATTTACATTTAGTATTGTTTTACAAAATATTATAAATTTGATACATATTGATATTCGATTTTAATTCCCACATAATTTACAAAATCAGTTGAGTACTTTGGTTATTAAATCAAAATAACTGAAAAAATATGTCCTTTAATAAGATTTTTAATATTTTTTTTGCCGTCTGAAACTTTGATGAAGTGGTATTTCTCTATAATAAGGGCGAAAGTTTGCTGTATTACCATTTACTGAGCGAATTTAATATTAAAGCTTATTCTAAACAAAAAAATATTTGCAAAATAAGTAAAAAGGTTGTCGAGACAAACTTGTGAAATTTCAGTCAAACAAGTTTGTTACCGAAGTAATTTGTTACCCAATTTTGATAGTATTTGACACTCGATACTCGATTTTTACCAATAATTTCGAATATTATCGGTAGACCTCGCGAGAACATACTTTTGTGCAACAAGTATTTTTATTAAAAAAATGTGCTCGTAAGATTAGCTACTATTCCTAAAACTACTAGTGTATAAATGTAACTTATAACCAATGATTACTTTGGATTTTTTATTCCTTATCAAAAATTTAAAATAATATAAAGTTCCCTTACTGTCGTTGTGGTAGGATCTCACACGACGGCAGGCAATGTGCTTATGCGGTTTCTTTGCGTGCAGGAAGTTATGAATGAATCAGGTGGCCTTAAACGTTTAGGGCGTCTAAGATTTTTTTCGCATTCCCACGCTCGACGAAGGGTTAAGTATTTAGGTATATTAGGGTTAAGAGTTTCGGTAATCGCTTGTTTACGCATGAGATAAGAACTGATATTAACTTTTCTTTGAAATATTTTGTTTTAAGCATGGTATGAGAGTTCATACCATGTAATAGGGAGTCCTATTATGTTGTACTTTGTATTTGTAGTAGCAAAAGTATGTAGTAAATCAAAATTATTATTTTATCTGAGTGTCTATACTAATTTTAACCTAACTACTCGCTACTAGCCGTAATTCGTAGGTATATTTACCAGCGATGGATTTTTTATCTTTAAAAATTGAAATCCGCGTCTTTTGTAAATCAATACCTACATACTAATTTCTTAACCAACACTGTTACTATAAAAAGCATGTTAAATCTTATTCACTGAATAAGGACTTGTCACTTTCTGTCAGACTATCACGCGCGAAAACGGAACAAAACACTGTTTAGCTAAAATGTGCTTGTTCAGTGTTTATGAGTAAGACGGTAAGTTTACATGTTTTTTTTAAACTGTTATACAAGAGAAAGACGTTTTTTTTGTAAATACCTTCTTTTCAAAAGAAAGTTGTGAGCATATGTGTGGATGTATATGGGTATGTATGTAACATACATACCCATATACATCCACACATATAAACTAACATACACAAAAAAAAAAAAACTTCTTCTTGCGCAGTCGGATAAAAAACTATATAGAAATTCATGTGAGTCTAATTCATTACGCCCAAATTACTCCACTTCCTCTGCCGTGAACGGATTTTAAATCACACATGCTCCAAATTAACATGCTGTGAAGGAATCCGACGGAAAAAGTGGCAAAAACCTGTTAATTAAATTATAAAACGCTGGAAGACAGATGGCTAATGCTACTTAACGGTAGCTGACGTGTTAACATGTGGGCGACCTGGGTTATGTTTCGTAAATCTGCTGAAACAAAGAAAAGTAGATAATAAAATCACTTGCCCGTTTAAAAATGTTAGTAGTTATCTATAAAACAAAAAATAAAAACCGAGTTTGATGAAATCGAAATAGACCATTCTTGAAAAAAAATCCTTTCAAACAAAAATAATCGGCCAAGTGCGAGTCGGACTCGCGCACGAAGGGTTCCGTACTATCATATATTATAATACTACAAAGTTTAGTTCTGTTTATAAAATAACGAGAAATCAACGAAATTCCAAGTAGGAAATTGCAAACTTATAGGTAGGTTTTCGATACACATCCGGACAGCATGAAGACGCTCGCGCGAATACGCGCGGCTATGGCTCGCTCCGTGATGTTACCTCCCCCGCTACCCACGCGGCCGTTGCTTAGCAACCGCCTCGCGCTCGCGCCACCACCACACCGCGGCGCGGCGCTCGCACCGCGTTTAGATGCACGGATTATTTTCATTTTGTGAGTTTTTATGTATTAGATTAGGTATTTATTTTTATAGTTAATATATTTCTAAATATTTACTTACAAATATTCAAGTTTCTACCTGTTAATTAAAATCGAGTAAAACTTGCTTAAAAATTACGTTTGTTGTATGTGAGCCCCCCTTTAATATTTACTTTATTGTTATTTAATTATTTATTTTGAAAGGTAATATACAAATAAATATTCTGTGAAAATTTGAAGAGTCTACCTGTTACCGTTTTTAATATTGAGCAAAAAAATACGAAAAAAACACGTTTATTGTATGGGGACCCCCCTTAATTTTTTTATTTTTTTTATTTTTAGTATTTGTTGTTATAGCGGCAACGGAAATACATCATTTGTGAAAATTTCAGCTTTCTAGCTATCACGGTTTATGAGATACAGCCTGGAGACAGACAGACAGACAGACAGACAGACAGACAGACAGCGAAGTCTTAGTAATAGGGTCCCGTTTTTACCCTTTGGGTACGGAACCCTAAAAAACTACATCAAAATCGGTTGACAGAGTTTATCCATGGATACAAAAAAAAATATGGCACTATTTGAAAAAAAAATTGTCAAAATTAGTTATTTTGGCGCATACCTAGAGCTCCGCACTTTTATAGTATTTATAAACATAACAATTATAAGTGACAGATACAGCACGACTTTTCTAAATGGCACTTTAATCATGCGTGTGAGCGCACAATGTTATCTACCTTTTTTAAACTAAGCGTGTTTTTAAATTAAAATGGTATACAAAAACGAACGATTTCCTCCTTTACATAAAACCCATATTTTGATACATGGATCATCACCTGCGTCCATTAAAATTTAAGAGTCGATAAATCTTTTATGAATTATAATATAAACTGACATGTTAGCGAAATATCACGCACGCGTTATAAAATATCAGCATAAACGTCATTTTATTATTGAGTAGTAAAATGTAGAGGTCGCGCAAAAAAATACGCATCGTAATAAATTACGATGCGTATTTTTTTTAAACACTCACCTAAGTTAGTGTTTAATAAATGTATTTCAACACAAGACATTAATAGTATCTTGTACACTTATCTGCTTTGTTTTCCAGCTAGTACTCTTGTCTGCTTCGGTGTCTTCAAGCTGGTAATCTTGTCTGCTTCGGTGTCTTCAAGCTGGTACTCTTGTCTGCTTCGGTGTCTTCAAGCTGGTACTCTTGTCTGCTTCGGTGTTTTTAAGCTGATACTCTTGTCTGCTTCGGTGTCTTCAAGCTGGTAATCTTGTCTGCTTCGGTGTCTTCAAGCTGGTCTATTTCGATGTCAAGCACGGAACAAAATAATATTCTCATTTTTGGTCAAGAGTTCAAAAAATTAAAACGTCCAGAAAATGCCTCGTAAAGAAGTGAAACACGCATTGACAAGAGTACCAGCTTAAAATTATCTATATTAAAAGAAAAAAATTCCACCCTCCCCATTTCACTACAGGACTAGCAGAAAATCGGTGAATTACCACCCATTTCTCGTTGAAATGCCGAAAATCCGTACTCAGCGATATCGATCCACATTCCTGTTGCGTACTGCACAAGAATGGAATTCGTTGCCGCCGTCTCTGTTTCTTGAGACCTACAATCTTGGAATTTTCAAGGCTAGAGTGAATAGATATCTTCTAGATCGACGAGCTCCATCCTCGGCCACACCGTCGCTTAACATCAGGCGAGTTGGTGGTCAATCGTAGATATATAGTGTTAAAAAAAAAAATAAAAAAAAACTCGACTGCAGAAAAGCGGTTTTTGCAGTCTAACTTACGATTCCATTACACTTGATACGCTGTGGAGTGCAATTTTTTTTGGAAAAAGTATGGATAAATTGCTCTTAAAGAATATAAAAGTGCACTTTCTTTTTAATCTAAGCAAGGTTAGTAGTGAAATATAAGAACAGAAGCCATATTCAGAGTGGGCTATTAGGTTCTGAAAATAAAGGTTCTGGTACAAATGTAGTACGTTTCCTCTGACTTTTATAGGTAGTAAACCAAGATAATGTGTAGTTTAGAATATTTCCGAGTGGTGTAAATTTAGAATGGAGGCGCCTGTGTACTCAATGTTGGCGAATGTGTATTCGATGCAAGTATGTTTGAGAAGCATAAAAAACAAAAATTGTATTTATACAAGATTGACCACTAACTCGCCTGATGTTAAGCGACGGTGTGGCTGAGGATGGAGCTCGTCGTTCTAGAAGATATCTATTCACTCCTAGCCTTAAAAGTTCCAAGATCGTAGGTCTCAGGAAACAGAGATGGCGGCGAAGAATTCCATTCTTGTGCAGTACGGAACAAGAATGTGGATCGATATCGCTGAGTACGGATTTTTGATAAATAAAGCATTGTGACTTTGGAAGCCTTCTTTATCGTAGGGATGACTGTAATTTATATTTAAATTGCAAGTTCAAATTCAGTATAGTCGCAGTTAAATAGAGCAATTAAGGTCATTAAGGCCAATTTCAATCATAAAGTTAAATACACGCCATCAATCATTTTTGCATTTATTAACAATATCGAACAGACAAACATGTCGTAGTTGCGTCTACTATTTCTATATATGTATTTTTTATTTTCGATGTAAGTACATAATAATATGTATCAACATAAGCTCTGTCACACACATGGTAGTAGCACATTGTAAGGAAATAGACTTACACTGTCCTTTAAGTGTAAAAGAAATGTCACAAAAAATAAGAAAAATATACATAAAAATTTACAGGTGCAACGCATAATTTTTTTAATGATATATCTGCTGCTAAGCCTGTACAGAAAAAAAACATGAATTTTTATCAAATTTTTTATCGCAAAATTCGTAGTAACATTAGCTCTAATCCAAGTCCGTATAAATAAATAATAAATAGATATAAATAAACTTGTTGACCTGCTAAAATTACTTATTCAATTCATTACTCATACAAACCTGAAAAACATAGCTCTTCTTCAGCAGTCGGGTAAGTTTTTATAGCAATTACGTAATCCAAGGTACCATACATATTAGTAACAGTAGGAGCGGGAATGTCACAACTATTTACACTCCAATTGTCAGATGTACAAATTGGAGTCGATGTGTGAAACGCCTCATTTGACACCTACCATGTTGAAATGTTTTACTGCGCGCCGCTTTATAGTGGCCATCAAAATAGTTTTACTAAAAATATTTTTAATGGGCTATTCTGTAATTTGTTGCATGCTTTTGTTGTGACTGTACTAAAGAATAAATTAAATTATAAACAAATATAACCACTATGCAGTGGTAAAAGAAGGTAACTAAAAATCATAAAGCAACCTTTTTATTCTCTAAAATAGAAACTGGACAAGTATCTATGTTTAAAGAAAAACGAAACACCCGACTGCAGAAAAGCAGTTTTTGCAGCCTAACTTACGATTTCGTTACGCTTGATACGCTGTTGAGTGTACGTTTTTGTGAGAAAGTATGCGTAAAATCGCTGTAAAAGATTATGAGTGCGCATTCCTTAGGTTATTTCTAGTAAAACCACTTATTTATTACGAAAAGGTTCGTTGGAAGTCAAAAAAATGCATTTTTTTATTTTTGCGAGAGATGTGATTATGAATACAAAAAAAAATATTGTCTATGACACGCAGGAAGTGAAGCTGAATCAAAGCCACCATGCCCATCAAAATCGGTCTAGCCGTGGCTGTAGGATATCATATAAAAACATAACACACATACCCACATATATACTACAAACATACACACACTCGATAAACATAAGCCGACTTCTTACGCAGTCGGGTAAAAAGCAAATAAATATACATTTACTAATCGCGAAAACCTAATCTAATTCAGATTTTCTGTTGTTTTCTAAGCTGCAAGCTTGGATGTATCTTAGATTACTTATTACCAACCTGGAAGCTGGTGAAGAAACAAATGTAAAACCTACGCGAAAGGAAAACCTATTTCTTCGAATTTATTAACACATTTGCCACTATATAAGTATTTACATCCTCTACCCGATCGCTGTAACTACCCTATACTGAGGTAAACTTCAGCTGAAAAATCGCACTATTTGCGGGTAGTTGTTTATTGATATTATGCAGCGGCTTTCCTTCGGCCCGGTTTATTTTTATGGCTGCAATCTTTGGAGCAGGAAACGATTTGCTTTTAGTTGAAGTGCATTAAATTTCTATGTTTTTCCATGTAAAACATTTTTATATGATTGCCCAAGAACATGGGAGTTGATGGTGAAATATTAATCGCATAGAGACAACCAAAATCCTGTCGATCGTCTTAGTGAAAGGTTTTTTTTATTTTATATTTTTTTTATAGAAGATAGATCTACGATTGACCACCAACTCGCCTGATGTTAAGCGACGGTGTGGCCGAGGATGGAGCTCGTCGATCTAGAAGATATCTATTCACTCTAGCCTTGAAAATTCCAAGATTGTATAGGTCTCAGGAAACAGAGATGGCGGCAGAGAATTCCATTCTTGTGCAGTACGCAACAAGAATGTGGATCGATATCGCTGAGTACGGATTTCCGGCATTTCAACGAGAAATGGGTGGTAATTCGCCGACTTTCTACTAGTCCTGTAGTGAAATGGGGAGGGTGGAATGAGGTCGTGAAGCTCTTGCGCACATTCCCCGAAATGAATCCTGTAAAAAATAGACAGACATGCTACTTTGTGTTTTCTGTTTATATATTGACAAATTTCTAGCAATATTTGATTAAATATCGTTATTCAAGTTTCTTTTTAACCCCCAACCCAAAAAAGGGTTTTTTAAATTCTTTATTCGAATCTTAGGGGGCCAAATGGGATCTAACAGCCCCGGCTAGTCACTGCGACCTTTACAGGTTTGTGATATCCCCTGTTTCTTGCAGCACCTCTCCAAGTCCGATGATGAGCATGTAGTCAGTGATGGCTTTGGGGGAGGAGGTTTTTATCTCATCGGGTGAGATTAGGCGACCTCCAAGGAGCCGGCTTCTGTTATGGTGCAGAGGCTCACATTCGCAAAGGATATGAAGAGGGGTGTTATAAGTTTGACGTGTGTATCTTTATATTTGTGTGACTGGGGGATAGTAGCTCTCAAACGGATGGACCGGTTTTGATTTAGTTTTTTTTTGTTTGATAAAACATTTCATAGAGAGTGTCTTTAGCTAGGTATATTTCATCAAAATCGGTTCAGCCTTTTTTTTTGTCGGAGGATTTTGAGCTTTCGAAACTTATACTTGTTTGTCATTTTAAAGACACTAAAATATAACTTACACTAAATACTAAACGACCTCACTAAATACCATCGCTTACCGATTGATTCAACTAGAATAGAATTAAACTATTACGTACCTATCTGAGAATAATAATAGTTAAAAAAATGAAAAAAAACACAGACTTCAAAATACACAATTCATTTACTTAGACGCAGCGATCTACCTTGGATGACATATTTTTAGTTATTTTCTTATAAAAGCCAAAGTACTGAATCGATTTTGATACAATGTATATGGGACCACTTACCTATAAACTATAAACAAAAAAGAATCAACAAAACCAATTTATAATTGGCGAAGTACCTAATGGATGAACAAATTTGAACAAATATACAAAAAAACATATACCTAGTCGAATCGAGAACATCCTTCTTATTGGAAGTCGGTTAAAAATTCACAATGTATAGATGATAGTGGGCCGAATTTCTACTTGTCCTGTAGGACAGGGGATGGTTAAATATAAAGTAAGTAAAGTAAAAGTATATTTCCTCATAATGAAATTACACAAATCTTTTCCAGTGGGTCCCAAACTCGGCCAAGCCGGTGTCTTGGGAACCCTGTGGCAGAAATAAGTAATAACTGATGCGTGCGCGCTGGAGATATTAAATGCCTGTTTATGCGTTACAATTATGAAGAAAATCTATTTTAAAACTTGGTAAATTAATCATAAGACTAAACAATAATAAGGCACTATTATTATTAACGGGATATTTACCGTGGATCGCGTTAATTTTGAGCTCCCGATATTTCGACAAAGTTACATGCACCATGTTCACGGGCGACGGGGGTGTGTCGCTATGTACGGTAAATATCCCGTTAATAATAATAGTGCTTTAATGAATGATCGTAATACTTTAAAAAAGTGTTTTATAAACAGTAATAATATTAACAGTAAACTAAAAGATTACAAGTGTGTATGTCAAAAAAGTGTAGAAAATAATAAGATTGTGTAGTTCGGATACACACTCCTCAAAATTAATTCTGTATAAAACTGAGAGTCTATACATTTTCTTAGCTGCTAGCTTATTATCACCTAAAAGAGTACAGAGTCGCCTACAGAGAAATAAATTACAATACGTCAGAGAGTAAAATTTTGGCAAAACAGCGGCAGAAAATTTTCGGCAAACAAAAAATTAAATCTAGCGTAGATTTAATAAATTTTACACAATGTTACAGACAAAATAACAAATGACAGTAAAACAACTACAAAAAAGCCGAGGTCCGAAATAAAAGTAAGCAAACCGCCTTAAGCACATAATATAGATGCGAATCTTTATGGGCACCTACAAATACGCGGTCCCTTAGCGTTGCTCCCCATGCTATAAAAGCAGCATTACAGACGTTAGATGCTTTAATGACGTCATATTTTCCACTATGTTTCGCGACTGCCGTTAAATGTATTGATACGACCACGAAAAGCTCTATTGGTAGCTGGTTTTGACGGAAAGGTAGATTTCCAAGTTTTTTTATTTTTATTTTTATTGATAGGCTTGCTTTTGATCGCAACTTTGCATGATTTTGAGCGACGACACTACGGTTCACATAAAGCGATTTTTTTCTTGTATAAAGCACTATTATTATTAACGGGAGCTCAAAATTAACGTGAACCACGGTATATATCCCGTTAATAATAATAGTGCTTTAATGAATGACTGTGATAGTTTAAAAAAGTGTTTTCTTGTTTATTTATTGATTAAGAGACACCAAAATTATATCTATCAAATTTATTAAAACTCACATATTTAATAAAATACCATGTAGAGCTAGTTGTGCACACTACAAATATTTAGCTACGTATTCTTGAATACAACGTTAAAAAAATAGTCAAGAACTAGCTGAGAATATCTCGATTCTCAGTTCGTTCTTGATTATTTTTTCTGTAGTATTTCCTAATGCAAATACCTGTATGATTTCATGGTCACTTTTTAGAACATTTACATTAAAGATAGGTACAAAACATTTTAACCGACTTAAATAAGTAGGATTATTCAGTAGGTAGGTAGGTTATTCATTCGTAGCGTATAATTTTTTCATAAAATAAAAATACTTTTTGACACTTTACTCCGTTCAAAAGCTCAAAAGTTTGAACTTTGAAGTCATTTGAAGTTACATTACACAGTTTTTCTTCACTAGATACCAAATAATTACCTAAATTCAGGTCATAATTGCGCAGCATTTATAATAGTTAATTTTCTAGTAACGACACGCGAAGTCATGTATCTTATCTGATTGGAAGCAGCAAATGCAGTTGGCAATTTAATTATTTATTTTAACAAGCTTTAAGAACATTGTCTGCTGGGGTAGATTTCAGACATAATTAACGTATGTTTTGTATTGTTGTCATTTTTCAAATTAATTAATTTAAAATTAATCGACTCGGTCAAAACAACGAATTTTAGAACTTTCCAGACTCTTGCATTGGGACAATATTACTATGTAGATGGAGACAATTCTAATGACTTACTACTATAATAAGTAAAATTCTCAAAGTAAATAAATTTAGAAATTAACGAAATTCTCCAAATTTTTATTTTTATTTTTATTTAATTAATATCTACCAAAAAAATATTGAAATACAATATAGCGATTGAGCTAAATTATATTTTTGTACTCATTGTCTAAGAGTATGAGCAATCGAGGCGCTGAGGCCTTAGGCGACGAGATAGGGCGTCGAATTCAAGAAATAGATGGTGACTCTCGCTCGGGTGCATTCCTGGCGCAGCAAGTATGGCCATCGCATTCATTTAGTAGGGCAATGTTGTAATGGGCAGTATTACGGGCACTATTGGGCACATTTGCGCTGGGAACATCACGGGACATTTGAATGAAAAGCTCCACAGCGTATCAAGCGTAATGCAATCGTTAATTTAGTTAATATCCGGAGAGTTGTTTAATCTAAAATCTATTTAATGTACAAAAGGCGGCAAGAATTGCTCTTCTGCGGTCTGGTATTTTATTTTTTCTTTTAATATAGACAGTTGTTATACAAAGCGAAACTAAGCACTTGTATGTAGATGCACATTGCACATGCATACCAATGTAGCAGCGATCTTAAGCGTTGCAGATTAAGAAATCTACCCTATGTACACAAGCACCAGAAACGAAGCATAAAATTATGTCAATGTCGTTTAGTGGAGCAATATTCTTAGAATTATCGACGTTAATGTTTTGTATAGCGCAAGTTATGGTTCTGCAAATTTGACAGTATACCTACTTTACAACATGCCCAGTTGATTCTAGGGGCTGATAGTGTTTGGTCACGTACTGAGCCGGTTGGCACGGAAGTAGTTTCGAGGCGCATGTTTCTGTCTATGGGACTTGGTGTTGTACTATGCCAGTTATGATCTCAAAATGAACTTGCTCATAAGAATATTCATGATTATATCATGGTCCAATAAAGCGTGCAATGTGTTTCGTGTCCAGTGTCTTTACTTCTTACTTAATAATAATAATAATAACTGTCCCGTTGCCGGTGGCAATCTAGGTGTAGGTTTTTATAATGTTTTTAATGTGATTTTATAAAAATATTGTAAAAATTTATGCTTAAGAAAATAAATAAATACATGAAAATAATAATAATATATTGCTTTATTGTATCTACACCTTATAAATAAACTTAAAAATAAACAATAATATAATTAGCAGTAGTACAAGGGGCGGCCTTATCGCCTTAAGCGATTTCTTCCAGGCAACCTTTGGATGGACAGAAACTAACAGTAATATAATAAGGACGGTGGTGTATATACTTATGTTACATATACTTACCTGCTTCTTTCGGCGCTGTAACCCTTTGTGGGTCTTGGCATCAACAATCTTCACATATTTGCACTGTCTTTGGTTTTCCTTCGCCAAGTTTTCTTTTGACTTATGAGTGAATGATTTTTACAAAAGATTTCCAAGAATATTCATCTAAATATCTAAATAATTGTAAAGTGGTCCTGGGCATACTTTTTCCCGAAAATGAACATTCAATATCATATCAAGCTTAACAGTTCCACCAATGAAATTGATTTGATATTTTGTTTTTTTTAATATCGCTAGGTTCTTGTGTCTAGATTTTGTTATATCATTTTGAATGTGCTTAACTCTGCATCGGCCTGACGGCACTTCACAATTTGCATGGCCTAGATACCAATATACGATATCTGAGACAATGCCTGCTTGATTGGTTTAGTTAGACAAAACCGATTTCCGAGCCCTGACCGTCCACCCGAAACGTGACTCTACTGCATGATCCATTTGACACTTCCACCCAAATCTTTTTTATTTACCTCATGTTACAACACTGCCGAGCAAAATTGACCCTTACGGATCAGTGAATAACATACACGACAAATAACGAATCGAGCATCGAACGAAACAAGTTGGTAATGGATTGGATATCGAACCCTAAAAAAATTTTACTCAGCACAAAATTTGGAAATTCAACTTTTTATATAAACTTTTGCAAAGCAATCATCTACAAAGATAAATTCTGAGAACGTTTTAAATTTCTAGCTTAATTTGTTTAGAAGGCACAGAAAGGCGTCATCATTAATCATTCCCAAATAATAGAGAAGTTTATGAAATATTAATATCTGAGAGAAGATCTCGCTACAATCGAAATTTTAAGCAATAACATAACAAATACAGCAATTCTTGCTACAGAGATTTGTATCAGTATGCTAGGCGTGAGAGTCTTTAGGGAGTGAAATTTAATTGGTACAGAGTAGGTTTTAAAACAAGTTACAACTTAATCGCTCATGGATTAGCGGTTAATGAGCGGAAAGGTAGTAATTCTTGTAAGTTGTAAACGAATTAACAACCTGGGTAGTCTGTATTGGCTCAAAAACACACCAAATTAATATCAAATATTGACTTAGAATATCGAAAGAGTCACAATCGTGAACAAAATTACAGAGCTTAAAATCTGCGCACGCTACTGGTTGTGCAGACATTTTGGTTAGTTTAAAAATATCTGCGAGCTATCTAAAATTTCGCACAATACCAATAGTTCATTAAAGCTGCTGTTCGAACAATATAAATTTCATTAAATATGTCATAATCATCATCTCAGCTACAAGAAGTCTACTTCAGAACATAGGCCGACACATCAACTTTCTAATCCGCTGCGCTGGCGGTGATTTTCGTTCGTAGACACCTCTTCATTTACTTCATCTCTTCATTTCTGATACGATCTTCTAGAGTGATTCAGAGTAATAACCTTCTTCATATCTCGTTTACTTGTGTCACTGAAAATTAATTTTATTTAATGGACGTTTTAAGTACAAATTTAACTAATAAGTGTTTTTTCTTAGTTTAACTTAGATATTATGACTCTAAGTATTCTAGCTTATTATTTTCAAATCCAATTCAAGTTAGATAAATTCAATAAAAAAATGAGAAAAACATGGCGTCTATACAACGATTTGTTGACGTATCAAGAGGCATAAAAATTCGGTAGAAGTCAAATGGAATTTCCATTAAAGCTAAAATATTAATGATTAAACATAGATAAATAGTTTTAAGAAACAAAAGACAAACAGGTTGAAATTAAATAAAACATTTAATGAATGATTAAAGACAAACAGGTTGAAATTAAATAAAACTTTTAATGGATGATTAAAGACAAACAGGTTGAAATTAAATAAAAACATGCCCTATAATAGATGATTATGCCTTTGATGAGATCGATACTGTCATTTATAAGAAACTTAATCGAATAATTGATTATAATAGAGGAACAATAAAGTGATTAGTTAAACAAAAAGTAAGACAATGAGTTATTATTCACCGGATAGATTTCTACTGTCTGGCTGGAGATAATATAACGTATATCTGACAGCTCGGGTCGTTGGCCGATCGTTTGCATCATTTGTTTATACGGCGATCGAACTTTGATATAAAATTTCAATATTTACAGTAAGGGCACAAGGAACACTTCCACACAAACGCAAGTTCACGTCTCTATATAACACACACGCAAATATGAAGTTATGGTTGTCCTCTGATTGATGCTCACTTGTGACGGCAATTGTAATTCTAACGCTTGAAGTCCTCAAAGCTTGTGAATCTTGTGATTGACAAATGAAAACGCTGTTCCGGCAATAGACAAGGCGAGCGCGGAGGCGGGCGAGGAACCCGAGATTGGCGGGAGGCGGAGAGTGTCCGTTCTATATGTGTGTAGCTGGCGCTATGTATCAAAAGATGTGTATTTATTGTATTCTATCAGCTATCTAGGTATCATAGCGCAAGCTTTGCTTAGTTTCGGGTTAGATAGTGTTGTGTGAAAGTGTCCACCAATATACTTTTAAAGTAACAAGTATGTATATTACAAGAAAAACAAAATACCCGACTGCAGAAAAGCAGTTTTTGTAGTTTAAGTTACCATTTTGCTACGCTTGATACGCTGTTGAGTGTAAGTTTTTTTTTTGAAAAGATTATAAATGCGCATTCTTTAGAATAATTCTAGTAAAATCACTCGCTTATTACGAAATAGTTCGTTAAGAAACGCATTTATTTTAATTTTTGCAAGAGATGGATTATTATTATTACAAAAAAAAATAACGACACCTCTCATATCAAAATCGGTCAAGCCGTTTAGGCTGTCATATAGAAACATACGCACATATCCACAATTCCACATAAGTACATATATAGGTACATATATACATATACACATACATACATATAATTTAATTCTCTTCGATAATCTCTTCTAATTTTAGTTTTAATTGTAATGTAATTTATATGGATGTAAAACATCTGGAATAAAATTATTTCATTTCATTTCATTTCATAGGTTCATATACACATACATACATTCGAAAAACATAACCCTCCTTACGGATAAAAAAATGGCAACGGCACGGCGCTGTGGCTGTGGCCGGCGCATCGACGCTGGTAATCGGCGACCATGCAGCGACGTTAACTACTTAAATAAAGGCATTGTCCTATATGTATAACGTAGTATATATGTAGGTATAACTCAATGCATACAAGTTTATTCATGTACTAGTTCAACGAAATAATGTCAGCACTTTCTCTACTGGCTGTGTTTATAAAACGATGTTCATCTTCAACGATGAGCAGTCAGATTTTCCGAGACGATATTCAAAGGTTACTTCCAAAATTATATTTATCATTTGTCATGTTTGCTTTTGATAAATAGCGAAGTATACCGTTTTGTTTTGATCATTATCACTGAGTCATTAGCATGTGAACTGAGAAATTAACGCCCGCAGTCATTATGTTTGAAGTAGTCGAAACTAATTTGAATACTTCAGATTAAGACATTAATCCTAAAGAATGGACTGCAGATATAAATGATTTCGCCCACAGCGAATCTCTAGTCTAGTTCTTTTTTGTACGAGTGATCCTTTTAGTATGGAGTTAATTTGAAATGTAAGTACTTAGGTAGTAGTAAAGTTCTTGCAGGCATTTATATCTTTCAAATTAACCTTTCTCTATAACTTTGAGAGTGATTTTTAACTCCCGACTTAAAAAGAGGGGTGTTATAAGTTTGACGTGTGTATCTGTGTATCTGTCTCTAGCAACGCAGCTCTCAAACGGATGGACCGATTTTGATACATTTATAACCGATTTTTTTGTTTTAAAGAGGATTTCATCGAGAGTGTTCTTAGCTATGTTTCATGAAAATCGGTTCAGTAGTTTTTTTTTTGTCGAGAATTTTTGACTATTCTAAACTTATACTTGTCATTAGGAGCCGAGCTCGGTAGACATTATCCTGTCAACTTGGCTAACCATACTAGTTTTGTCTTGGTCTTTCTAAACCTTATGTTCATAAAAATGCCTCAAGGGAAATAGCTTACTCGATTCTTCTTCTCAAACTATTTTATTTTGTAACCTTACCGATTTTTTTTTTAAAACATTAAAAAAATACGAGTCAATCCAGCTATTTGTATATCGTGCGTATAGTTACGGACAACGTTTAATTTTTGTTTTTATTCTCAGAATGTCTTTCCAAATAAACAAAACTCTAACCTCAATCTGAAAAAACGAATGTAATAATTACTTAAACAATTGCAACAAAAAACAAGAAGGCAAGAGTCATAAATGCAAATGAGGATCTAGATTCCCCCCTCCATTCCCCGAGGCTGATGGGATGCAAGGCGCGTGTTTAATTTGAAATAGGTTCCAGTGAAACACATTAAAGTTTCCTCTTTGATAGAGTTAATTAAACTCCAGCTGTTTACATAAGTAGGTATCCGAGATCTACGACTTGGAACTTCTGTTTGCTGACGCGCGGGAGACGCAAGAATCACACTTGACTTGCTTATTGATTAAAAGTACTCGGTCTGTCGAGAAAAAATAACAGTAAACAATGAAATTAAAATATAATTTTATCCTTATTTTATAAAATTCAATAACTCTATATCTGGTTGTTTGCTAACCTTTTCCCAATCAAATGGTGGGAACGATTGCTATGAATTTCGGTACAGAGATAGCGGAAAACCTTTTTAACACGCTTTTATTAGGTCGACCTGTATGTAACTATGTAATGAAATCTAAGGTACCTAACTAATTTAACCAACTTCCAAGGATCATAGCGTCATGAAAATTGGCAGCTGTATGTAGTTCTGATGACAATATCCGTACACGGCGTGAATACATTGACAAGTCGACTAATATCAAATTTTAAAATATAGCATAATTGTCGTCCAGATTACTTGCTTTATATGGGGAATAAATGAGTAACTCGATTCTCTCACTTATTTTTGGGATATCGCACTTGTGAATTATTAAACAACTCTGTTTCCAACGAGAACATTATGACGTTTAGAGTTATCTAAATATATTAATGTCATTTATTTAAATAACTCAACACGTTAAGTTATTTACGCCACATAATAAAATGAACTAACAGAGTAGCTTTAGATGGTCAAATAATCACATTACTCATAATTGCGTTCCCGACTATACATATCCAGTTGACAAGTTATTACCGGCACGAAAGTGCAGTGACAAGTAAATGTATCTATAAGGCGCAAAACTGACCGTTGCTTGTCTAATAAGACAAAGCGATACTTAAGTCAATGATAGCTATAGTTTTGCCATTATCTCCTTTTAATCAATCAAATCACGCCATTTTTTCTATGAGTGAGCTTTTGTAACACTTCCGCCTCACTTACTGCGATGTCCTTGACCCATAATTTTGATTTGGTTTGGCACGTCGTGCATGATTGTATTTAATAATAATTGTATTATTGCGTAATAATGGCAGCAAAAAAATGCCGATATTTAAAAGAATTACGGCAAAAACAGTAATTTGCTCAAGTATACAGTTCGAGTATACAGTTCAATTATAAAGCTCGAAAATTTCCTAAATTTTATAGAATTAAGTTCGAAAAAGGGCCATTCACGATAAAAAAACCGGACAAGTGCGAGTCCACCGAGGGTTCCGTACAAACTTGTAGATAAAAGGGGGAAATCATATATTTTTGTATATTTTCCTTCATTAACCGAAAAATATATACATTGTAAAAATATTTAAAAACCTGTTTTAACTTATGCTAATTAAGCTCTTTCATATGATACCCCACATGATACGGTTAATTCAATTTAAAATTTGGACCCTCATTCCTTGCATAAAGGCACACATTTTTTTGTGATTAAATTAAAATTGTCCACTTTTCAGATTTTTTCCTATATATGTACAATGCTTCTTGCCAAATTTCATAGTTCTAGGTCAACGCGAAGTACCCCATCGGTTTTGATTCCCTTATAAGTGTCGAAATGTGCATTTTTACGACATATTCGGCTGTAACTTTTTTTACAAAAACTGAGAAATATTATTTTTCTTTCTGCAGCAAGATACTATGGATCTGCGTATACAGTTTTAATTTAAACACGATAACTTTACGCGTTCCCGAGATAGCACCCGAGTTGAGTCTTGACACCCGGACAGACGGACAGACAGATGGACAACAAAGTGATCCTATAAGGGTTCTGTTTTTTCCTTTTGAGGTACGGAACCCTAAAAAAAGACTTCCGGAGACAAATTCTCATGGCAACCTGTAAAATGACTGAAATACAAAAAACCTACTGGAAAAATACGTTTCAAGACAGATCTTACAGTGAAAGCCCTTTTAAGGTAATCAACTTCAAGAAAAGGGGCAAATACAATATAGACAACGTCCAACGACAAAGGTAGAAGATGTCTCCAAAGAGACCTTGCCAATAAGTAGAGAAAAAAAGTAGGATTTGATGGATTTACCTTTAATAGACAAAGCATTTCACGATTTTTTTTAAACATAAAGACTGACAATGACAAACCAAACAATGACCCCGACTTAGATACCGGAGACCCTGATTTAGAGGGAAATGGAGAAGAACAGTGAACTGGAGAAAAATAATAGAATAATAATTTCAGAAGCAGAATAATTTCAGTTTATTTTAATTATTACAAAATATAATTAAGTACAAGTTTTGTGTTTTAGTTTGAGATTGATCAATTCAAATAATTATGAGAGAACTGGCTATTACATATTTATGTAATATTTTTATATTTCAGTCAATAATCATATTACTTTTATCGAATTTCAATAAATTGATTAGGTGAATAAATTGACAAGTCGTCGGTGAACAACTTGATATGTAATTTTTTTTGATGATTAAAACGTAAATTTATACTTATACTTTTATTATCTGAAAATTCAGATACTTATATACTTAGATACGTATAAAAATTATATAAAAGGATAAAAAAATAGATTTACCAATAACATGTAAACTTAAAAATGGCTGCCCTGAAAAGTATGCATTTTCGACTTGTCAATGTATTCACGCCGTGTATAATAATATGGTACTGTCGAACTGATCTGATGATGGAGCCGGAAGATATGAACTAGAACTTCATGATGGAACATCGTATCATAGCTGTGTTTGGATTTGTTAGAAAAGTCTTGTAATGAACTTTGACCACAATAATTTGTAGCGTGTTTTTAGTTTTAAACTGTAATTCACGCCTATTGGAGCTGCTTCCGCTTCCCACACTTCCGAACTCCACCGCAGCAAAAACAATACACGGTGATCCCAGGCGGTCACCCATCCAAGTACTCACCGCGGCCGTCGATGATTGGACCAGAACCGATGTTTTCAACGTGGTATGAACATTGGCGAGATAACTGAGAATCTGGACATAGCATAGGCGTAACTAGTATATTATTATCGACAGGCCTCATGACTCAGTGGTAATAAGTTTGACTTCCGAGCTGTAGGACGTGGGTTCGATCTCCACATATGGCAAACATTTGTGTGAGGAGCTTGGATGTTTGTTCTGTGCCTGGGTGTTTATGTGTATCATGTGTACTTAGAATATAGAAAAATACAGAAGGCGCGTCCAGATGCAGTTACAAAATCCGTGCTGTGTCCAAAAACAAAAGAATCGTCCCGCACCCTTCTCACCTCTCACCCGCATAATGTTGCTAGTGTAGGCATTATTTACCCGTTGCTGTGGTAAATCGTGGAGATAAAAATATATTAAAATAAAATATTTACTTTCTTAAACGGATATCATTATTTTTATAACTGTTCTCTTGACTTACTATTCGGATTAATCGGTCAAATAAATTATTTTGTGTTTGTATCTTATTACGTTAGCTCAGAATATTATAAAATTCTATATATATTATTATTCTATATATATTATAAAATATATAATATTATAAAATTAAAAAAGTTTTGCGCTCGATTCGCTCGCGCATGATTGTTTCATATTGATCTATATTTGTATTGATCATTAAAGTGCTGTGAACTTTCTAATACGAGCAAGTAATTAACTAAAAATAGCCACTAATCAAAAATTTTTTGGGTTCACTAATACGAAAAACAAAGCATAACGAGCGCGAAAATTGTAGTAGTGTTTTTATAGTATATTACTATAAAAACACTACACTACTACACACTACATAACATTTTGCGCGAAAAAACCATAAGCTATGCCCAAGTCCATTGCTGAAGACCCCCCCCCCGAAATGAATTCCTGGCTACGGCCCTGGTAGGCTTTTATAAGTTAACGGTTATAGACTACCACCACAAAAAAAAACTGAGGAAAAATTTCGCACTAAATCCATTTAAATCGCAAAATCAATCAATATGTTCACAATATCAAACAAGTAGTTCTATTCTAAGTCCATATAGGGTGAACTGCAATTATGAAACGCTACCCTGAACAGTACTCGACATGCACTTGGCCAATTAATTTTTAATCGGATAAAAATATATTTAAATACCTACTCATTTAATTTACAAACTACTAACTAAAAAAATCAGTAGCAAGTAAAAGTAAGGAAAATCAAAACGTTGATATTGGCAACACCAACAAAATGGACGATTCTTTCTCTACGATGATCAAAGACCGAACAATTTATTAAATAAATACGTAAGATAATGTCAATTGTGCTACTTACACGTGAAATGTTATCCCATCGTGTTTTTTTTTCACCCCAGCAGTATTTTTACACGTAGGAACGACACATGACGGCATATTTGAATTAAATTTAACACCAACAAAGCTTGCCACTCGTTAAGACGTTCATAGAGCAACTGATCGCGCGCGCTTCAAACTACTCTATATTTGAGTAGTTTCTGTCGCTTCAGTTCGAAGCATGTTCACGGTTTCTGTATTTTTCTATATTCTAAGCATGTGTATGTATTTACAAAAAAAGTATGTATGTATTCTATCAGCCATCTAGTTCCAAAGTACAAGCTTTGTTTAGTTTGGGCTAGATGGTGTTGTGTGAAAATATCCTTCAATTATTATGATATTTTAAATGTAAATGTCATGATCAAATGACTACAGCGATTGTAATGAAATTTGATTTACAAATTATTTGGAAACGTATATAGCCTTATATTTCATCATCATCACCATTTTCTTCACTACGTGGGTGAAACGGGTGCAACTTCTTCACTAAACTTCACGCGTATATAGTTAGATACTCATAATGAAATGTATACATATAAGTACAGCCTTTGCAGGCAATCGGTGTAAAGTAAACGAGAAAAATATATCAGTATTTAGGGGCACAGTTAATAAGTTGTTCGACGTAAGCGGCTCACGTCCCAGCGGTCGAGGATGGCCATAAATTATGGAATCTTTATAATTTTGAGTCCGCCGCCGATACTTGCCGGTCATAAATTGAATATAGTTAAATGCGCCGGTCGGATGTGTGCTTAAGTAGGTATTATAAGTAAACGGCCTTACCGAAAAACGTTACTTAACTTTAAGCATTGCTTAACATGTTTTGTCAGCTTCTCGCTGACACGTAATTACACTTGCGGAAAGAAGACAGAGAATTTAAGACGATGGTTAAAGTTAAGTAACGTTTTTCGGTAAGGCCCAAAGTCGTTGCGCTGCTCGTCGGTACTGATCAGGTGCTGCTGTTTTAGCTGTCTCGCTGGCAGAAATGGAATTCTTTGCCACCATCTGTATCCTGAGACCTACAATCTTGGAATTTTCAAGGCTAGAGTGAATAGATATCTTCTAGATCGACGAGCCACACCGTCGCTTAACATCAGGCGAGTTGGTGGTTAATCCAAGATCTATCTTTCACAAAAAAATAATTAATGCTAGACCTCACAATTTAGCTATTTTTATGTTTTTAAACTACCTATTTGTGGATTAATTTCGGCAAGTATACTTACGTGAAAGCTTCTAAAAATCGAAACATTAGGTACTAATTTTGGCAGAGCCAAAAATTCAGAGCACAATGGGCAGTTTTTATACATTTATTCCATTTCAAGCATCAATGAAGTAAATCTATAATCCATTTATCCATCCAAAATTATACACTTACAGTTTATATCGCAATATTGTTTCAAGTTAGACAATTTAATAGCCTTGAGGTTTATCAACATCTTGCTACTTTTTCAGTTAAATCCGGAATGGCGGTCCTGCCTTCGAAACCATAGCCCTCGAGATTTTCCGGAAGTTCCAATATTGAAACATTATTACAATTCATAAAAGTAAATTAATTATCTTTACGTTAAATCAAGACAATATTTATAAATTAAATTATGCGCTAAGCATCATTGCAAATTTTGCAATGTTTTCCAAACGAAAATACAAGCGACCAGAAACTGAATAACTATAAATCAATTACATTTTACACAAAAACAATTAGTCTATAGTTGTTCTATTATGCTATAACCTAACACTAGGTACCCATTTTTTAACGAATTTACCTTATTTACCTTACGATTTCCGTGATTACTTCACCAATGTATGAATTGATTTTGATGATTTTTTTAATGTTTGATAGATACAGCTATTGCTATACTATATGTAGTGGATAGTTGTGTCGTATAAGTTTGATAGATACAGCTGTTGCTATACTATATGTAGTGGATAGTTGTGTCGTACCTATAAGTTTATTATCTGGACCCGTGTAATCCCTGAAGTGGGGAGCTTAAAGAACCAAGTTTTATTCTGTCCAAGTATTCCCGATAAGCCAACATTTTATACAATTCGTATTTTACTCTGGATTTCAGGATAATTTTAACTCGATCCAGGATGCTAATAAAGTTGCATCATAATAAGATTATTTATTCATATTTGTTAATGTGTTTTCTGAACTGGACTTGAAACTGAACTTTCTGTAAAAATATTCAATATTAAGTTTGTATTTTAATCATTTTTATGTAGGTACGTGTTAATAAAAATATATTTATAAATTCCTATGTATTTTTCAATACTCCAATAAAAAAATATGGTTGATTAATTAAATAATTATATAAAGATGAAGAAGTTTAATTAATTTAATATATCACTTTAAATTAGGTATGTATCAAAAAACTAAGGACGTAAAAATGTTTACTTTAGTACTTCCAATTTCATGAATCATTTTCTTTGATTAGAGTTTGATAATTATATAAACTTTAAAAATCGAAAAAAGACACCAAAATACACAATTCGTTTACTTGGATGAAATTAAAGCAGTTATTTTGTCATAAAAACCAAAGTTGAACCAATTTTGATAAAATTTTGCTATATTGGTAGAACCTATATCTGTGAGATAAAAAAAAAGAATAATCAAATTCAAATCATAATTGGCGGAGCAATCACGTTACACACATCTAAAAAAATACAGACGAATTGAGAACCTCCTACGTTTTTGGAAGTCGGTTAATAATAAATATGGCAAATTATAACATAAATACGTTACTGATGGGTGTCTTTGAGCCAAATAAATCTGAGTACAAATTTAACAAAAAACCTTCCAAAACGTTTTTACACATACATTAAAAAATAACAATTAAGCATTTTTTCTAAGAAATCGCTACAATAAAAAAATAAACATAGGTTACAAAAATAACAGCTAAAGCTCACAAAACCACAATTATGGGAATTCTTACGTGGAACTATACGCTTGGTTGAATACCCAGTTTATTTCTAATGAAGTAATCAACTTAATGACCAGGGTATGCGTTTTCGCAAAAAAAGTCGCACGCATTTGTGTGGAATTAACTTATTTCGTTCAAAATAAACGCGTGGGATTTTTCTTGCTTATCACATTGTTGCTGATAATGGATGGTTTAATTTACTTCACCGGTGCGTTACCTGGCGTTAAGGTGATGTTCCGACATCTGCGACAATAGCAAATCTCATCGTACTCGTACGTGGCTTAGACGCACGCGGACATTGCGACTATTTCGTATCAACCATGATTCTCGAGATACTATCAAACTTATTTAAACGACTTAAAGTAAGTAGTAATGATAGTGAAGCCAAAAATCAGTCTGTCACTAAGAAGTTTTTAACTAAAATTACACCATCTCTTTCATAGGCCAAATATAGATAATTTTACCAGTTTTTTGACAGTTACAAAAAGTTAGTGCACAAAGCATCAGCTTCTTTGATGGTGGAGTAGCACGCATTTCCAGCTTGTTACATCTTGAATGTTTACTTTATCCTAGACCGTTTAATGTGTTTCTTCGCACGATGCACGCGTCTGTCGTGTGGCAATATTGTGTCGTCAACCATCATACCTTGGAACGTCACCTTTAGTATTGTTTACTGACGAGTGTATTATTTCACACGATCACGGAATAGAAAATATAAGTGTTAAAATTGGATAACTTTATCAATTATAGGTACTTAGTGCACTAAAACCAATGTTGTATAACAATCTAGGTATACTTACAACTTTATTAAAGTTTTTTTTTGTTATTGCGTAATTGACATTTTTGGATAGTGCTATCTAGCTCTAAAATAAGATAAAAAACCGGCCAAGTGCGAGTCGGACTCACGCACGTAGGGTTCCGTACCATTATCTATAAAAACGGCAATAAATCACGTTTGTTGTATAGGACCCCCCCTTTAATATTAATTTTATTTAGATTTAACTCAATATTTTGTGAATATTTCAAGCGTCTACCTGTTGCCGTTATCAATAGATATCGAGCAAAACCGAGCAATAAAATCACGTTTGTTGTATGGGAGCCCCCTTAAATATTTATTTTATTCTATTTTTTTGTATTTGTAGTTATACCGGCAATATAAATACATCATCTGTGAAAATGTCAACTGTCTATCACGGTTCATGAGATACAGCCTGGTGACAGACGGACGGACGGCCGGACGGACGGATGGACAGACAGACAGCGGAGTCTTAGTAATAGGCTCCCGTTTTTTACCCTTTGGGTACGGAACCCTAAAAAAAGATGTACAAATTTCAATATTTGATACTGGTAAAAGCGCAAATCGCACGGGTCTAAAATCAAAAATAAAAGAAAAGAGATTGATTCAAAATATTCACCACAAGTGAATATGACTTTATTATGAAAAACAAGGACAGATTGAGAACACATTTAAAAATATCGTGTGTAAGTTCAAAGAGAGTCATCTAGAGCATTATGAAATAATCCGACAGATTCATTTTTAAATTTGTTGACGGCCGAGTCACGTTTCAAGGATTTCGGGAACTGCTTCAAAAACGCTATTAGGTCGATCGTTAAACTTTGAATGAGTGACATCTTTAACAAAACAATATTTACTCAACACCTAAGAAATAATTTCAACTAATTGTTATCTTTACTAACCTTGAAATAGGGTTTAAATTCGACATCAGTAACTTTGAAAGTGTAAAATTAAGTTTGTATTCTTAACTTGTCGACTGCACAGTTACGGTATACTTTTTGGAACATCACTCGTATGTGATGCGTTTTAAGAAACGTTGGGGATTAATTTTAGTTTTAATAGGAATTTGGATGTTTGAAGCTGGGACTTAAAGTTCAGAACTAAGTCCGATTTATTCCAGTTTTATAGACCCAATGTTAGAAGTGAAGATTTTCGTCTAATTGATAGGTGCTTGGTGCACGTGACTTAGCTAAATAAAATTTAGAAATAAAACAAACAGAAAACTAACTCAAACGAGTAAATTTGATCTAATATAGCTCTTTTAAATTATTAGGTATTTGACCCATAACACCACAATGCTATTTTGTTCAAGCGGTATACACTTTTATTAGACCACATAAGATATTAAGGATGGAATTAATTATTTCTATGGAATATATATTTATTGAAATGAAACAAGTTTTAACGGATTTATCGTGTATATTTTATATAGCAAAAAACCCTAAACTTAACCTAATAATTGCGGAAACCTTAGAAAACAGAATATATTTAGTCTTAAGGTTAAGCCGCACTGGCGTGACACGGCAGCGCAGTGGCGCGGCACGTCACGAAATTTAATCTATTTGTGGGTTTAAGTTAAGTAAGCCAAAAATAATAAAACACATGTCCAAACATTGAGCTGTATGTACTTACGTACCAGAGGAGCTATTTGAAGCAAAATTATTGTCATATTTTTTGGTAATATATAATAATTACATCGTTTATCTACGATTATACGTTACGATTGCAACACAGAATTTCATGGACTCGTGTGGTGTTGTTTTGCCAGTAAAACGTCGAAAGCACTCACTTCACTAATAAGCCAATGAGTGAGGTGCGGCGCTCTCGCCGCAGTTGAATGTAACAAAGTAACTATGAGTGGTGTCTGCTCTCGTACGTAAGTACATAGAGCTCAATGTGTCCAAAATGAGATCTAAATCACAAGACTACTGAAACGTATCTTGGTGCTTGGCGATATCATTTCAAATTAAAAGTCACAGCTTAGCCGGATTCTAAAATCTGCTTTACCATCTATGACAATATGGCGTTCTTCGCAATGTTTTTCTTACTTACCCCACAATATCTGAACACACATAATCAATTCCAGTAAAAATATTCAAACCATGTAAAAAAATAAAGAATATCACGTAAAACACGACAACACCGCTCGACGCTTAAAAAGCCTGATTGAATTAACCCGTACAGGTTCCTTTATTGAAATAGGGTTGTCTACTTTGTTTCTCAACATTTATTTATCGATATAGCGTATAGAAGATTAAGCTATAAAGTCTGATACGAAGCTGAGCTCCACGGGACGTCAGTCCGAGCATTACATTTTACAACTATTAGAGGAGACAGTGTAGTGTGACCACGAGATACAATTTAAACGGGACTGTCCAGCAGAGGCTTTGTTTTTTAACGGAGTCTTCTAGTTTTGAACAGGGCTTTTTGGTCTGAACGTCGCTCTCTTGTTTGAACGATTATGATTTATTATTCGATACTCACTCATTGCAGTCTTGATTGCGGTGGATGGGAGTTATCCACTATCTCATTTCATACATCCTAAGGTTGTCTAACAGAGGTCACTGTTAGCAATAAGTCCGCCCTTTGTGCCATTATCTTATCATCATCATCATCTCAGCAATAAGAAGTCCACTGCTGGACATAGGCCTCCCCCATGGATTTCCAAAAAGACCGATTGGAAGCGGCTTGCATCCAGCGTCTTCCCGCCACTTGTATGAGGTCATCTGTCCATCTCGTGGCTGGTCTTCCTACGCTGCGCTTGCCGGTACGTGGTCTCCACTCGAGAACTTTTTGGCCCCATGGGCCATCAGTTCTACGTGCTATGTGCCCTGCCCACTGCCACTTCAACTTGCTAATCCGCTGTGCTACATCGGTGACTTTTGTACGTCTACGTATCTCTTCATTTCTGATTCGATCTCGTAGAGAGACTCCGAGCATAGCCCTCTCCATAGCTCGTTGCGTGACCTTGAGCTTCCTTATAAGGCCCATAGTTAGGGACCACGTTTCAGTGCCGTATGTCATCACTGGTAACACACATTGGTTGTAAACTTTCGACTTGAGGGACTAGGGAATATTGATCGAGAAGACGCTTTTAAGTTTCCAGAACGCTGCCCAGCCGAGTTGGATGCAACGATTGACCTCTCTCGTAAAGTTGGACCTGCCTAATCGGACCGTTTGTCCTAGGTAGACGTATTCGTCAACAACTTCAAGAGTGAAGTTCCCACAGTTATTGGGGTGGGCACTACATGGGCGTTTGACATAACCTTTATTTTGTCCATGTTCATTTTGAGGCCCACCCGTTGGGAAACTCTATTGAGGTCTTCGAGCATCGTACTGAGCTCTTCCATCGAGTCTGCCATGACTACTATATCGTCGGCAAACCAAAGGTGAGTGATCTACTCGCCGTTAATATTGATGCCGAGCCCTTTCCCTCCCTGCTGAGGCTCCCTGCCTCACGCCTCTCTTTAATGGAATTGCCTCCATTATCATAGGTGTTTATTTTACTTTTTTATTACTTTTGTGGTGTCAATAAAGTGTTATTGATTGATTGAAAACGATAGGTTGAAGAATTGTCATGATTTACGTTATGGGTTAACAATTTATAATCATTGGCGAAATAGATATATAACTAGAATTATATTTATAATGTAAAATAGCATTACTTTTTTTTTATAAAAACAATTAACTTGACCCTTAACCACAAAATATATAAAAGAAAAAATAAGAGATCCTTTCATATACAGAAAATGTACAACGAAATAATGTTTTCACACAACTGTCCTCAAAGAAATGTAAATGAAAATTATATTTTGATGGTTAAATAATTTTATTTTGAGTAAGAGAGCGTTTGGCCACCGACTCCAATTTTGAAATAAGTTTCTTTATAATATAAAAAAATATAAAATATATATATATATATATAAAAAAATAGAATGATCCTAAAATATAGTGGATGTAACCACGTGTTGAAAATAGATCATTCTAGTTGATTTAATTGCTTGTATTACTTTCTGAAACTAGTATCAAAATTCTGTTAACATCTGTTTCATGCTATCTTTCTAAATCCTCATTAAGGTAACATCATACAGTATATCAAACATATATACAGTATATGATTCCGAAGGAAAATTAAAAAAATATATTTGTTTTTCTAACTTTAATTAGTTAATTTTTAAAATTTGTTTTTCCTGTGTCAATTTCACTGTCATCGTAATTTTGACGTTGTCCTGTTTAATTAAAACGAGAAATGGTCACATTAGCACGTGGTTTTATAGCCAGGCACAACGGGAATACACCACGCCACCAATAACAACTGTTTGAGACCAAAGTTATTGCATGTAATATTTGTTTTTAAGACCCTATTTCGGTACTTAAAAGAAGAAAAGAACACGAGATTTGTATTGATCCTCGATTTTTTATTGGGTCAAAAGATCATAAAGATAAGGATATTGATGCGGTATTTTTCTTTGATAATAATTTGATTTGAGTCAAAAACTTTAGATAATTTGAGTTGACACTGTTTTGTTTTACTTAATAGTAGGTACATTGTTTTGATATGTTCAAATAATACTGGCTTTGAAAGTTATTTGTGCAATTTTTTTTCACATACCAAGATAGGTTTCAATTCGCAGATAGACACATTTTTAACTTTCTATCTTCAAAAGTGTAGAAGGTTAGTATTTTTTTAACTCATACTTCAAAAACATTCAGCTCCCAACCTGTCAAAAAAGACGTCCGAAATTCATATCTGTCATCTGGCATCTAAGCATTCCTGTGATCACGGTAGAACATACCTTTCTAATTTTTCCGCGACATAAAAAGCAGAAAAAACAAGCACATTTCTAAAATATATATCCAGGTCAGCTTACAATATTTTACATTCTTTGTACAAAAATGCGTCTGCATGTTGCGCTGAAACAATTCTCATAATGTTTGCGGTATTCCTCAGGAATGTTCCGGAATGTTCCGTTGGAAATGTAAAAAGCTGGGACTAATTTTTTTGAGGGAAGTCAAATTATGCTCCGTTTTATTGCTTTGTTTTAGGTCAGGAAAACTTATTTTGTTTTGAAGGAAATGCTTTTATTCGACGCTTCCTTTCGATGCTCTTGAGTGATGTTTTTTTTTAAACTTAGCTGAGATGCGCGAACTTCAGTTTTATGATTTGTTCCACATTCAACATTTATTTAGTCTCTCTTGATATGTATCAGGATAAATACCCAGATGGGTAGGGGTAAATCTAGGAATTTAAACAGTTAGTCAAATACATAATATGAAGAAAACTCCTTGTCTGAACTTTATGACGCTTTATTATTACTTATAACACTGCACTTATTTCACTGCACTGAGCGGTCTGACGCTAAGACCGCCTTTTTACTACCGAGTTACGCCGCGACTCCTTTTTCGAAGGGCCGCTCGCGCTCGTCCGCCCGCGATATATCCCCTCCCCGGAATTACAACATCACGCCATCATCCGGGGTAGCGTTCATTCTGTTCGATCACCGTTCTCCAGAGTATATAAATTAAGAAAATAGCAGTGCTGCCACTCCGCAACACTGAAAACACCGCACACCACATACAACAAATATTCAAATCATGACACTCGGCCATCCGCTTTTGTGCAACGTCCCGATGCACAACAACTCTCTAAAAGCAAGTCTGATTAATCATATCGAACCCTTTGGACTCCTTAAAGATTTGCTGCAAAATAAAATAGTTAAACAGTAATTATTATGCTAATTTTATAAAACTACTTATGGCACACTAAACTTTGTAGTATACGTTGTCGTAACTAGTTATTATTGTAGATACAAGTAATCATGACACTCGGATTCGTTTTTAAATATGACAATTATTTTATGTTTATTCTAGCTGGTCTGGGAACCGGAGGCTTCCTATTCGTGTGTAAATGTACACTATGCAGATAAATCATTGTTGTACAAATATGTTGTACGGATCGAGTATATATTCTGGTATTTCCAGAGGTTTGGTATATAATTAAAAAAAGTACATAAAAACTTATTCAATTCGCATTATTAATTTACTGTCGGTTACTCAATTACTTCCTCCTCTGGCTTAGTGATTGCGAACGGCAGCATCATTATATAAATGTCCCAATGTTGTTGTGGCCACTGAAGTATCATTCAAACCTTGTAGACTTGGACTTGTAGACTTTTTTTTATGAAAAACTCTATAAATACTCCTTTTTGTTCTTCGTCTAAACATTAAAATGACCAACGACAAAGCTTGAATAAAATGAAAGCAAATTTCGTCCAAAAATAATTACACATAAATTCAAATATTTAGATCCAACTCAAACCAGCTCCAGTAATAATTTGGTGACACGAGTACGTTAATTTTGTAAGTGCTCTCATAGGAATCAACATTTTAAACTGTATTTCTGTCATTGTCCTGCCATTACCAAATAGCATTTTAAAATTGTGTAACGTACACTCCCCAAATCCGAGTAATAGAGAGAATAAGAGAACGGAAATAATTTTCCAAACCCCTTTTTTTTTAGCAAGTCGCTACAACCGCATTAATTTCTGTCAAGCTTGTGGATGATCGGCAAAGCACATGAGCAAAATTTTGTCAGTTTAGAATGTCAGAAGTATTATTATTTTCTAATCACTAAATTTCATTATCATAGGGACAAATTAGTCACGATAAACTACAGGTAGCTGATCCATTGTCAGTCCTTCACCAACCGTTATTTGACTGGCGTATACCTGTTGCTGTTTACCATTAAATTGATGTACTATCAAGTTGAATCACTTCACATCACAGATGCCCTGAGTTGACATCTGTCGGATTTTAATCTGTTGTTTGCCAAATTCTTCTTCTTAATCGTACACTCTAGTCAGAGTGGTCGTGGTTGCAATGGCGGTGGCTCCTCGCCGTCACCGTCACTCTCCAGGCCAGCTGCTCTTCTCGCGATGCTTCTCCATTTCTGCCGGTCGGTTGCATTGCGAGTACACTCTACTTCGGTGGACTGCGTAGCTTTTCTAATGAGGTCGGTCCAACGTGTTGGTAATCGTCCAGGACTTCGCTTGCCTTCTACACGGCCATGCATATGCTGCGATAGGCTCTCCGTCGAGTGCTCTTTTCTTGAGATCTGCGCAAAGAACTTCAGTATTTGCAATTGCCCAGTCGACGATAATCTATCTCGTATATGAATCTCTTTGAGGATAGAGTTGTTGGTTGTTTGTCAAATACGTCATCACTATTTTGATGACACGTTAGCTAGAAAAAATACTGTACACATTACATACTAACAGTACTCAAACCGAGAATGTGGACATATTTATTTTCCCATCCAATATTTATAGTACTGATGTAACAGTAGAGCAGAAATTACTTGACTAGGTTTTAATAAACTTAATTGTAGGTAAAGACTGAGAATGTTTATACACAGAAGCATACTTAATTCCTTTTAGTGCACACCTGAACTAATACTAAAGCATCAAAAGAGAAGAAGCAGGTAACCACTTCCATAAATAAAATTAGTCTCAATATTTGTCTTACTAATTTCTGTTGTATTTTTTTTAAAGGTCTATATGATGTCGACTAGTCATATCATAACTGCTCTTGCACTGAGTACAAGCCAGTGGTGATTTTGATAGTTGCCGTTTTATTTCAACTAACAATCATATTTCGGAAACGTTACCAGTCCTATCAAATATTGCTTATTTTTAATGAAGATATTTTTTTATTTATCGATTAATTTTCGTATGCTGGATCCAATACTGTTATACGCTTACCAAAATTATACTAGATTTATCAAAATGTTCATATGCACGAACGATATTTAACGATATTGATCTAGAACCTAGAAATACTTGAACGCTTTGACAGCAAAAATAGAGGGCCAAATGTTACTACTATCATAAGACCACATGTTTGTATACCTATTTTGCAAGAAATAAATTAATTATGAATATTCGGTTTTTATATTTGACTAATTTTTGAACTCATAAACTGTACTTTTACAATAAAACCGCCACCGGTGCAATCTATTTTTGAGGCTACTTTGTTTGAAATATGAAACTGATCAATCAGTTCTCTCTTTGAATTATCTTTAGTTCGTGATAAGAAACTTCGGTCATCGCTTAAATTCAAAGTCAAATTATTTCTTGGGCTTGTAACAAAAGTGTTATATTAGAAAAGCCCTTTTCAAATTAGTATTTTTTGTTATGTTTGTACTCCAAGCTTTTTCTGTTATAAAATACGATTTAACGTAGTTTTTATTAATTTAGATATAATATATTCTATTTATTTATGTCATTTTTATATCCAATAACATAATAAATAATAAAAGGATGTCGTCAAACTTATGTCAATATTCATAATAATGTTCAAAAGGCCAAAATAGAATAATAAAAAATATGCTAATCCACTTATGGAAGAAAGTAGAAAATATGATCCGCTGTTCCATTAGAACGAGAATTCAGCAAGATCTATTCTCATCAACTCATTCAAGGCATAAAATGGGTTTCTCTCAAAGAAACGTTTACTACGTACGTTTACTCTCGACTAATAGTTTTGTAATATTATCGAGTGGTTCGAGTAGTATCGAGTATTAGATTTGTTTATATATATTTTACGATAATTGTCAACGCTCATCACTGCTTACGTCACTGTCCAGCGGACAATTCAACAAAGTGTAGACACTGCTCTGCAGTTGCGAAAAATAACGTGGGTGTTCAAAACATGACATCTAATTACGTTGGCACATACAGATCGCTGACATCTATATATATTTTTATAATAATCCTTAACCGAATAGTATTTTTCGGAAAATGTCTTAGGCTTACTCATTTATCAATTCATGAATCTTATTGATGGAGTAATTTCCATTCTCTCTATAATCTAATAATAATAACCATAATAATTGAGAATCTAATAATTGCAAACAGATTACTCATAAATTTATTCGCTCTAACGCACTATACGCGTTTTATCAAAAGTAAGTGACTTAGTGGATTCTAATTAGTATGTTTCGGAAATTTCAAGCATAATGGCATTTGTCAAAACTCCTCGACACTTCGAGTTGCTATGCTCGTCAAGGTTACTTGCTGCGTGTCCGATCGGTTGATCTCTCATATATGATTTAAATTTTCTCTATGAAACTCGAAACTACATCAAAACTGGAATTATAACGTTATATCATCATTAAAAGTCAGGTGCTCAGGTTCTGGGAAAGTCCGATCAATGATTCTGCTATTCAACGCTTAACATAATCACATTAAAATGATCATTAATCGACTGGATTAATCAAATCCACTAAAATACAAGATCTGTGCACACTCTTGCACACCATATACATATTATACAAAATTTAGTTAATCAAGTTATTTTGGATTAAATACAGTTTGGAGCTTCTACTTTCCTTTGAATAGGCTTGACCTGCTGCAGTTTAAAACGTTCATGGCTGGAAGCTAAGTGTTCCGTGACCGGTTAAAATTATCATCCTGAAACCAAACCTTCATGGTTACAGCTAAAACATCATTGAATAATTGAACTTCAATCTCACAGCTCACTTACATGGTTGCAGCGAGAACATCATCAAATCTTCAAACTTCGACGTCGTCAAATCTTCAAACTTTAAACACCATCAAAACTTCAAACTTCAAATATCGTCAAATCTTCACACTTCAAACATCGTCAAATCTTCAAACTTCAACCTTACAACGCGCCTATATGGCTGCGGCGAAATCATCATCAAATCTTCGAACTTTCCTTACGGCACACCTACATGGCCATACTTCTTTAGAATATTACCCTGCAGCTCACCTACACGGTTGCAGCGATAACATCATCAAATCTACGTACTTCAACTTTACGGCACACATACATGGCACTCTTTGGAACATTTTCCCTGCAGTTCACCTACATGACTGCAGCTAACAAACTCGTAAACACTAAAAATCCTTGAATTTCAAACTTGCAGTAACACTAAGTGTAGTTGTTAACACTAAGAAATGCACTTTAATTTTCAGCACTGTCGATACTCTGATATCTGAGCGCGGCTTTAAATTTCGCCTCCATGATTACAAGGCGTCAACGGATAAATATTCGCGACAAGTTGCCGGTACACAATGGTACTATTTCTGAGGTTATTACATTACATGCCTTCGAAATTCAATTAAGATTTTAAGTCAATCGAACTATGTTATCTCTGTTTAATTCAACTTCATAAACAGACTTCTGTATTAAATATTTACGCAGTGATACTCTAGTAAATCCATCAATATTGTAGCTCTACTCATATAAAATTTCGTTTGACACACTTATGTGGTTCAAGATCTTACAATAGTTACGTCACAAAGTAGTTATAGTGTTGCAGGTGGAGATACAATACCAAAATTTCGCTTCATGGTATAGCATACTTACACGACTAAAGACAGTGCTACTAGTTGTAGTAGACTAGTTGTCGTACTAGAATATTTTACTTGCGGTACTTTATTAACCTTACAGAAAAACGAACACAGTACAACTCGCCCTAAATGGCCGTAACCGTAAAGACAGGATTCCACCAGTGTGCGGCTCTGTACCGCACAGAGTGCAGCATAAATTTATTTCTTGGTGAACTCTTACGGGCAGCACCAGCAAACTGTGCGCGCACTCTATTGGACAAACCGTGAACTTTTGTCGCGCACTCCTCGGTCTCGCGATGTACCCGCGACGACGCACTCGCACACATGTTTACACACTAAACTGAAAGTAAAGCACATTTCCGAGGTATAAATGTTCGTGTACAAATGTACCGTACAGCACGCATACTAAAGTTACGCACAACTGAGGTGGTGGACACAGGCAATCTACTATTGTGATCAAGTTCGCGCACTGCAAAAGGTCTGCACCAAATTTTTATCAACAAGTGTTCTGAATCTGAACACAATTTTAGTGGAGCCCAACCTTAACAGCTAGATAATAAGCTGTTAAGTTTACCATAATATTTTATTTGCATTACTGTTAGCAATATTCTAGAAAAACTACATTTAGAAGCTCGCTTAATTGGCTGTATTGATGTAGCCCAGTTACCGAATTAAAATATTTTATTCGCAGCACTTTACTAGTCTTCTAGAAAAATAACACACTGCTGATCACTGACACGGCCACAGACCGATATGCCATAGCCATTGTACTATTAAAAACACTACTCTCACCATCACACCAAAAAAATATTACCTCGCTATGGTTCCTCTGAATGGCTGCAGCATAATCAAATACAAAAAGTAAAAATGGTTCTCAAACAAGAAAAACATATTTTCGTATACCTACTTGTCTCTCGGGATGTTAACGAAATAATTTACTAATGACTTACTTACAACAGACTTCATTTCGTTTAAATTACGATAAAATTATCGGGGAGTAGCCCCAACCACACTATCAAAATTTCATTAGGTTATAATAAAATCGTCGGATTATAATCTTTAATCGCTGTGCTACAATAAAATAATCTGGGAGTAACCCAGATCACATCTCATTGCAGTATCTTAACAAATTCTGTCTACCCGTATTAAGAATATCCCGTTATAATTATTTTAACAACCTGTTTCAACACTTTTAAGAACCATTTTCTCCAATTCGATATGCGTGACAAATTTTTAACATCAATATTCAATAATCGGAGGGTAAATTATAATCTCGTAGGTGACTCACGATTTTACCGGGCTCGGCTCGCAGGTTGATTGCCACTTCTGATATATGAAGAAAACTCCTTGTCTGAACTTTATGACGCTTTATTATTACTTATAACACTGCACTTATTTCACTGCACTGAGCGGTCTGACGCTAAGACCGCCTTTTTACTACCGAGTTACGCCGCGACTCCTTTTTCGAAGGGCCGCTCGCGCTCGTCCGCCCGCGATATATCCCCTCCCCGGAATTACAACATCACGCCATCATCCGGGGTAGCGTTCATTCTGTTCGATCACCGTTCTCCAGAGTATATAAATTAAGAAAATAGCAGTGCTGCCACTCCGCAACACTGAAAACACCGCACACCACATACAACAAATATTCAAATCATGACAATAATATGTCTTTACAATAAACAACGAATCATTTTATTTGTAAATATTATATACTGAAAACAAAAAATATAATATACTATTTTACCCGACTGCGTAAGAAGGAGGGTTATGTTTTCGAGTATATGTATGTTTGTATGTATGTATGTTTTTATATGACAACCTACAGCCTAAACGGTTTTGATGTGCGAGATGTCAATTGATTTGTCTTCGCTTCCAGAGTGTCATAAACTATATTTTTTGTAATAATAATAATAATACTTCTTTTGCAAAAATAAAAAAAGGTTTTTTGTTACTTACAACGAACTATTTCATAATAAACAAGTGTAATAATAAATTTTACTAGAATTATTTTAAAGAATGCACATTTGTATAATTTTACCGTGATTTTATGCATACTTTCTCACAAAACTGCTTTTTTACAGTCGGTTATTTTTTTATAAATATAGCTAAGTATTTATCTTAGTATAGCCTATGTTTTCATTCAAGAATGGCGTTTGTACATAAATAGCATAGCCAAAAGCGTTATCATTGTGAGAAATAGTATGTAAGATAGCTGTTGATTTATATTCTTGTTTAAAACTTACATTTTAACCATAGACAACAGACTAACTGTCAGCAGAGCTCGGCAGGGATCATAAACTACATTCTAGACGTCTTAACTCCAAACTTTGACACTGTCGCCATTTTGTGTTAAAGTACGCAAAGGAAAATAAAAAGTTAGCTCAGCCATCGAGCTTATGCCCCACTCGAGACGCGAAAAAACCCAGCAGTGGAGAAAGTTTTTAATAAGCGAAAACATTTTGTGTTAACTTTATGCTATTCTAGCAGATTATTATGAGTAAGGGCGGGCATAAACTGGAATTTTATATATTTTTTTACAACTTAAGTATCTTCACTTCATGAAGTCTTTTTAAAAAGAGTTTTCATTCATTGAAAATTTTCGGCCACAATGTATTGGTTTATTGTTAACTATACTTATTTGATAGTTTCATAATGGATTATTTGTACTTACACTTTGCTATGAAGGCACTATTCAAGTTTAATGTCTCTGTTAACCCGATTTTAGGATAAACTACTTTTTCCTAGGCTTAACCAGTTCTTCCTATAGGCGTTAGGACAAACTAGTTAAGCCTAAGCCGAACTAGTTCATCCAAGTCCGAGTTGGTCCTGTTTCATAATAAAATAACTTGGTACGGCTTCGTTTGAACGAATTGTTATCCAACAGTAATATCAAGGTAAACTGAATAAAAAAATTGTATTAATAAAAGGACAAAAATCATTAAGAAGTCAGTGCCATAGTATTGCTTAAGCTACATTTGCAATAAAATTTTTCTTTTTTTTATGCTATTTTAAAAGATTGTGTAAGAGATAGGTATAACAAATACTATCTAGTTCCCTGGAAAGGTAACTGCTTGAATACCAATTCCAATGAAACTTTTCTATTCAACAGGAGTACTGTTTCAATCTGCGTGAATCAAACCTGCGTTTGCTTTCCATCTGCCTCTCTGGGCGGGCTCTTTTGTCTTTCTCGAATGATTGGATTCTAGTACAGATGGATTTACTTTGAATTTAGTTTTGTAAAAAAACTTTGTCTTTTTTTTTTTTTTATCTATTTAAGTAATCTTTGAATTTGATTGATTTTATTCAAAAAGAGGTATATTTAGGAGTTTTGGCGGGAACGTCTTAGTAACATAATTGACTGTATACGTGACTTAGATTGTGACTAGAACATTTACAACTTGTTTTATTCAAGAAACTTGAAAAAATCCTAATACTTGACACTGGCAAATGCTTTAATGCGGGTAAACTGGTGTTATTTTGAACGTTAATGTCATAAAAATGTTGGTGTGGGTTTTATTTATTAAATGTTCGTTCAAGTGCGTGAGTGTAGGCATATGAAATAAAGCAGTAATACGTGTGATTTTACGTTGTCGGCAAAACTCCATAGAAGCTTCTAGTAAAGTCGCCATCACTTTACTGAGGCAAGACTTAAATTTGAAAATGACTGTTTACGTGACTTAGACTGTGACTGGAACACTATATAACTTGTATTATTCAAGAAACTTGAAAATATTTCAATACTTGACACTGGCAAATCGCTAATCGCGGGGTCCAATACAAAAAAGAAGAAGAAGAAGAGGTATATTTAGTCAAAGTCATCGAGAAACGACGGTTTTTTAAAACCGCCGTTGTTCGACGTCCGTCAAAAAACCGTCAATTTTTTTAATTTATTTCTTAAGTTCGACGAAAAAGGTAATTATAACTTCATTTTTTGTCATAAATGAACATCGATTGTTCTGTTTTATCGGCTGAAAATACTTTTTCACAAAATGTTACTGCTTTGACCACGGTGCGTTTGATATTTGTTTTAGGATGTAATTTTGAACTCTTTGGATGATCATTATATGTGAGGCGCAAACTGAACCCCACAACTGCATTCCATACGTTCAAATTGGTTTCAAAATCGTCTTGTAACTTGTACACATGTTGTCAATTGAAAGTTTTGAGTTACGTCCCAGTAGCCAGTACCTAGAGGCCCTTTTAGTTACTATTTGATTGATGTTAATTTGGGGTTAAGAAGCAAGAAAGTAATGTTTTTTTTCAGTCTAGCACGGAGGTATAAAGAACATAAAATGACATAAGTCGCTGAATTAATCATGATAAAAATTAAATTACGCATCACGAATGAACACCTACCTAAAAATCCCGCCACACATTGAATTTGGATTTAATTACGCAGAATAATCGCAAGTTAAGCTACAGAACACAGTAACTGTAAAACTCGCAAAGCAAACAAAATTATTCGAATATAAATTAACCCAGTAACGAATATCCGATTCGGATCGGATTTAATTAAGGGTCGGTTTCACTGTCACGACAAACAGGGCGATTTGAATCATCGCACAGATCCAATGCTCACGATCCATTTTATCGAGTGAAGTGAATCAATACACACAGAACGTTTTACGTGCCACTGGTAAGTATTCCGCACCGATGCAGCACCGATGCAGCCATGGAGTGATAAAAGTTGTCTGGAATAAATGTGATTAAAGTGAAGAAGATTTTCCCGCCGAGCTTCAACAAAGAGCATTTTAAAAAGGGTGTCAAGCACCTTTCCTAGCTAGCAAAGCAACAGTCATGTCACTGATGTTGCAGTTGTCCATAGGCGACGGTTATCGCTTACCATCAGGCGAGCCGTCTGCCTTTTTGCTGCACCTTTTTATAAAAAAAAGAAGAGAAGAAATATAAATTAATTATTTCCTATTTCAGCTTGTTATATTAATGAATGACCAAATGAGCGAAACGATTAAAGGCCTCTGAATCAATTGGCATTTTTTTCATCTGCCCGGATGTCGGTATGTTGTGTTTGGATTTTGGTAGTCGTGTAGGTTGAATATTTCAACGAACCTTGATGAAACTTGGTGTACAAATTACCACTAATATATTATACTTTTTTAAATATTGTACAACAAAATTATATTGAACGATTTATAGAAGACATATCATTTTTTTTAATCAGCCCTGTTTGTATAAACAGTCCCACTGCTGGGCGCGGGCCATCTTCTCATTATGAGAAGGGTAAGGCCATAGTCTACCACGCTGGCTAAGTGCGGGTTGGCATACTTCACATATCTTTCAAGATCATTGAAAACTCTCAGACATGTAGGTAATCATAATAAGTAGGTGGTAGGTAGTGGTAGGTAGTGGGTCTCAGGTATGTAAATTTTGTTTATGTAATGTTAACGTAGACTCATTGCAGATCTCTACACACTACTCGCGAGTGTAACGTATAATGTTACATGCTAATTACATGTTACACTAATCTGGAACCGGATTAAGCAGCACCCGTTCATGAAATGCTTGAGTTTAGGACAGGCAAAGACAGCAGTTATATATGTTAGTAGTATGTTTACATCTACCTACTGAACTGAAAGGTCGTGGGTTCGATCCCCACCCAGGGCAAACATTTGTGTGATGAGCATGGATGTTTGTTCTGTGTCTGGGTGTTTCTATGTATCATATGTATATATTTACAAAAAAAAAGTATATATGTATTCTATCAGCCATCTAGTTCCATAGTACAAGCTTTGCTTAGTTTGGGCTAGATGGTGTTGTGTGAAATGTCCACAAATATTTATTTATTTATTTTTATTTATATAGGTATAATTCTGATTTAAGTAAAACATGCGTAATCTAGTTAAAATAGGAAATGATAATTCTTATATATTGATACACAAAATGAGTAGAAAGCACTATTCTGGGACGATCACCTACTTCTGGTGTTCCGCAGTCGCATAGCTAATATGGAACGGAAAAGATTTTATGTTCAGCTTAAATTTCAGTAGAGCGAAAGTTCGTAAAAGCGACTATAAAATGAAATTCTACTCTTTATTTGTTTGAATCGTTGTCCATCACTAGTCAGATTATATTTGGGTGTGATTTCACGCTATAAAAATAAAGTAAAATAATCTTTGGAATGTATTAAACTGCTTTAGATCGGCTTTTAAATTATGGTTTTCAAGGTTTGAATAGAATACCATTAGTTTCGACACTTAGAGACGTCTATAAAACTGGTGTTTGTTTGTAAATATTGTTAGTGATATGATCATAATACCTCTTTCATAAAACATGGTATTTACGAATATCTTTGGTTTTTGAAAATTCTTTCTCTAATATTAGGTAAGTTATGTGATCTATGATTAACATACTAGGCTATTTTTTAATATTTTTTTTTATCAGCCCTGTTTGTACAAACTGTCCCACTGCTGGGAACGGGCCATCTTCTCATTGTGAGAATGGTTATCCACGGCACGCACCTCTGTCTTTTCGAAGCTATGTGCGTATTGTTGATTGCCGCCAACTTCAAACGGTGAAGGAAAACATCGTGAGGAAACCTACATGTCTGAGAGTTCTCAATGATCTTGAAGATGTGTGAAGTCTGCCAACCCGCACTTGGCCAGCGTGGCAGACTATGGCCTTAACCCTTCTCACAATGAGAAGATGGCCCGTTCCCAGCAGTGGGACAGTTTGTACAAACAGGGCTGATAAAAAAAAAAAAAAAAAGCAAAGGGGAAAACATAATCAAGACGTACGTTCACGTATGAACATATTGCTTCCGAGATAGAAAAGATTCGTGACTGCGGAATCAGTTCAGTAGCCGTCGGAAATCAAATCCAATTTAGTTCATTTGCCCGCCAGTAAAGTTCGCATCCAACTCTTCAATTGAAAGGATTACGTTCGAATGGAGTTCCTCAACGTTTTCCGTATTTGAGATTGCTACCTGTTTGTTTGTAAGTACTGTTTATTTTTTCTTGTGTATTTTTGGTGCTTGAGGTTCTTAAAAGATAATTAATTGTAAAACACATTTCTGAATTTTTCCCGTATATTTATTAACCATATTCCAAAAAAGAAGGTGGTTATCAATTCGACTGTATGTTTTTTTTTTAATAAAACGAAATTAATTAATTATTTACAACTTAAAAATAAAATTAAAATAAACATATAGTAGGTACATAAAAATAAAATAACAATAATAATCTACAAAACACTATAATACAAAAATCCCATCTAAAACTCCGCCGTTAGGCAAGGTTCCCAAATGTATGTTTATGTATGTATGTATGAATATTATAACATAATATTATAATTTTATAATATTATTTATATATTTATGTATGTTTATTTCTGTTTGTTCAGCGATTACTCCGTCAATTATGAATTGTTTTTGATGATCCCGTTTTTGTTTGGTATCAAATCAGTTCAGTCCTTTGGGTTTTTTAACAAAATAACTGTAAAAATATCATATAAATTAACAAATTGCGTATTTTGAAGTCGATTCGTTAAGTTTTTATAGTATGATTATTTCGCTTCATTTAGCATAGTTTCCAAAAGAAAAACAAAACTTTGATTAGCTAATGTTACTAGTTTTTTTTTATTTGACAATATTATCTCCACAGACTCTGGGTTCCGTTATTTTTACCCGACTGCGAAAGAAGGAGGGTTATGTTTTTCGAGTGTATGTATGTATGTATATTTCTTTGGCACGCCCTAGAAGCTAAACGGGTTGTCGTATTTTTATGTGAGTGGTGTCAATAGATTCGTCTTAGTCGTGAGAGTGTCACTGGGTACATCAAAATAAAAAAAAATAAAAAAAAGGATTTTTGGCGGTAAAAAGTAATTAAAAAAAAAAATGTTTTCAAAATACATCGAGTGTGGTATCAAAATAAAGAATTTTTAACGGTGATTACGAATATATATATTACTTATATGTTTTATTGGAGTTTAGAGTAGGAAATGCTAATAAATCACATCACACTTATAAAATAAATGCGAAGTTTGTGTCAGTTTGTTACATCTTCACGGTAAAACGGCTTGACGAGTTTGGCTGAAATTTGGCACACAGGTAGTTAATAATCTGGATTAACACATAAGATACTTTTTATCCCGATATTCCCGCGGGAACGGGTAAAACAGGATTAAACCTATTTCCTACCTCAAAAAAATCACCGACACCTGTCCCATTATAATTGTGTTTTAAGGCAAGGAGAGGGGAGAAAGGAGGGAGAGGTAGGGGGGGGGGGGTGTTTCGAGTGTATGTATGTATGTGGGTATGTATGTATATCTGTATGTTTCTATATGATCGCCTAAAGGGCTTGACCGATTTTGATGTGAGAGGTGTCGTTAGATTCGTTTTCACTTGCTGAGTGTCATAGGCTATATTTTTTTGTAATAAAAATCATACATAAATATCTCACAAATATAAACAAACGCGTGTTTTTTGTAACTTCCAACGAACTACTTTTTCGTAATAAACAAGTGATTTTACTAGTTTTTTTCTAAAGAATGCGCAATAATCTTTTACAGCGATTGTACGCATACTTTCTCACAAAAACGTACACTCAACAGCGTATTAGGCGTAAAGAAATCGTAAGATAGGCTGCAAAAACCTCTTTTTGGAGTCGGGTATTTTTTTTTCTTTTAACATTGATACTTGTTATAAACTAATATTTGTATTTTTGATAGTATTAGTCAACACTAGCATCTTCCTCTTGCATAATAAAAAAAAAACTTCAATAACATCTCTTTTACGATAAAGAGGGTCAGAAAGAAGAGATTCCTCTGAAAAGTTAATGCAACGACGTAGCCCAACGAACAACTAAATTCATCTAACAAAGGTTGAATCATTAAAACTAGTAGAACTGAAGCAAATGGGGCGAAAGTTCTCGAGTGGTGACCGCATATCTGTAGACGTAGGCAGGCCGAAGGTAGGCCGATAACGACACTAAATGTTAAGGTAGGTCAGTAAAAGTGACAGGCGAAAGTCACTAAAATCCGCTGAATACAAGCGACAAAGATCCGTCATCTGTCGTAGAGATCATTGGAAGACGTCAGCGGTAGGCATCTGTCAGCAGACAATAAAAATATAATCTGCTGAAACCTAGAAATGGAAGGGTGACAGTTTTGAAATAAAAGAATATTTTTTGTATATTATCCATTTAGTATCTTTTTACCCGACTGCGAAAGAAGGAGGGTTATGTTTTTCGAGCGTATATATGTATGTTTGTATGTATGTATGTATGTATGTATATTTCTTTGGCACGCCCTATAGCCTAAACGGCTTGACCGATTTTGATGTGAGTGGTGTCAATAGATTCGTCTTAGTCGTGCGAGTGACACTGGGTACATTAAAATAAAATAAAAAACAAAATTAAGGATTTATGGCGGCAAAAAGTAATCTCAAAAAAAAATAAAAGTTTTCAATATACATCGAGTGTGGTATCAAAATAAAGAATTTTTAACGGTGATTACGAATATATATATATTACTTATATGTTTTATTGAAGTTTAGAATAGGAAATGCTAATAAATAACATCACACTTCACACTTTTATTGTAAATGCGAAGTTTCTGTTAGTTTGTTACTTCTTCACGGTAAAACGGCTTAACGGGTTTGGCTGAAATTTGGCACACAGGTAGTTTATAATCTGGATTAACACTTATGAAACTTTTTATCCCGATATTCCCGCGGGAACGGGTAAAACAGGAATAAACCTATTTCCTACCTCAAAAAAATCACCGACAACTGTTCCATTATAATTGTGTTTTAAGGTAAGGAGAGGGAGAAGGGAGGGAGAGGTAGAGGGGGGGGGTGTTTCGAGTATGTATGTGGGTATGTATGTATATCTGTATGTTTCTATATGATCGCCTAATCGATTTTGATGTGAGAGGTGTCGTTAGATTCGTTTTCACTTGCTGAGTGTCATAGGCTATATTTTTTTGTAATAAAAATCATACATCTCTCACAAATATAAACAAACGCGTGTCTTTTGTAACTGTCAACGAATTTTTTCGTAATAAACAAGTGATTTTACTAGATTTTTTCTAAAGAATGCGCAATAATCTTTTACAGCGATTGTACGCATACTTTCTCACAAAAACGTACACTCAACAGCGTATTAGGCGTAAAGAAATCGTAAGATAGGCTGTAAAAACCTCTTTTTGCAGTCGGGTATTTTGTTTTTCTTTTAACATTGATACTTGTTCGGAATATCTTAGAATAACTTTTTGTCTCTTACTGAGTTTTTTTTCCTTTAAATATAACATTTTTCAGAAAGTCTTGATTGTTTCCGAAATTGTAGCTTAACAATACAAACCTCACTTTTTTCCTTTGAAATTTCAATGTTATGTTTTTGAGCATGTTTGTATGTATGTATGTACTAACATGGGTATATATGTATTTCTATATGAGCCTCAGCTTAAACGGCTTACCGGGTTTTATGTCGTTATATTCATTTTCATTTCTTGAGTGTCATAGGACTTATTTTTATGTAATAATAATAATACAACCCTTGCAAAAATAAAAAAATTCTATGGCAGAGCTACATTTTTTTATTATAAACTATTTCTAAATTGGACATGTTTATGAACATTGTAAAATGGCTTCGAAATTTTGAGTTCAATTATAAGCATTTCAAAGTTATAAATTAAAAGTCGGAGTTAGTTTTGAACTTTTGCTAATGTTAGAGAGGTATCTAGTATTAGGCATTAATCCGATGTCTAACTCAAACAGCTTAGTTAACCTTTTGCCCAATTATAACTATAAGTTTTTTAAAATTTAAAATTAACTTATACTGATTTTGCTGAATAAGGCTGAATTTTTTATCTTCGACTTTTAAAAGGTAATTTGTTTAGTTACATATTTTATAATTTCGTTATAGATGTATGTGACATATAGTGCGCTTCCTGAATGGGTCTTTCCGAATATAATCTAGATGTCTTCAAATCGCGAGTGAATAGGTTTCTTCTAGGCAAGCGCGCTCCATCGTAGACCGTAACTGCATGTCGCTTAACACCAGGTGAGCTTACGGTCAAGCGCAAGCCTATTTTCGGAAAAAAAATTGATATGTTTGTATAGATATATACTCGTACACTGTTTGTATACAAACTTTCCCACTAAGGGTGCTTCTCACTGTGAGAAGGTCTAAGCTAGGACAAAGTATACCACGCTGTCAAAGTGTGGTTTGGTAGACTTCGCACTTCTTCAAGAACATTGCGAACTTTCCAACTCAAATTCAGTATTCAAATTCAGAAAGTGCTGGCCAAGAAGACCAATTTCATACATTTGAACAGGACAATCGTCTTCGTTATAATGTTGATAAAACAATGTAATGTAATGTAACTATAATTTAATTTTAATAAATTACTAAAAAAATCTGTTTCATATCAATAAACAAATAAATCTCTGTCGGTATCTTAACTTGTTACTTACGATCAAAAAGCTGAACCGTTCGTTATGTTTGGTACAGAGATAGCTCAGAACCTAAAAACGGATATAGAAGATATCATTACCATCATCACCACCACCACCATCATCTTTACCATTTTCACAATTTTTCATCACTAAATAAATAAATAATATATAAATAAATATTTGTGGACATTTTACTCAACACCATCTAGCCCAAACTAAGCAGAGCTTGTACTAAGATGATGATAGAATACATATAAACTGATAGAATACATTTTTTTTGTTGTTGTTGTAAATATATGTATTATACATAGAAACACTCAGACACAGAACAAACATCCATGCTCATCACACAAATGTTTGCCCTGGGCGGGGATCGAACCCACGACCTACAGCTCTGCATACTACCAACTGAGCCACAAGGCCAGTCTGAATGGGTTGGAAGCAACAAATAAAATAGTTCAAACTTTAATAGTATAAAATAATATTTAGAAAACTACATATGCAAGGCTAGTTATGTTGGTAAAATTACTTAAACAAGGTGTTATTGAAATAATGTTACACACTATGTACTTACCTCAAAAGCATTTACAACACTTAACAAATTTCTTCATTCAAGTAATCATAGTCCGTTATAGACGAAACTTAAGTAACTAACAATAACAGTTAAGTTAATTAAAATAAAATAAATAAATAAATAATAATAAATAAATATTTGTGGACATTTCACACAACACCATCTAGCCCAAACTAAGCAAAGCTTGTACTATGGAACTAGATGGCTGATAGAATACGTATATACTTTTTTTTTGTAAATATATACATATGTGTAGAATTAAATAGGAAGGAAGAAAATATAAAGAAACATTTTTATGCGACTGCACGCGTGTAAATTTTATTTTGAAGTAAATAACAAAAAGAACATAAGAATAAACAGTTTAAAAACAGATTCTTATTTTGAAATGAAAAAGTATGTACAACATCTCCTCCTTTACTTTAAAATAAAATAATCTGCTACTCACTGCAAGAAAATAAATAATTTAATATATGCCTATCTGTTGTACACATTTGTTAAACTTGATTCGTCCTAAAGGTTTCGTTAGGACGTCTGCTGGTAACTTTTGGGAAGGCATATATTTTAAATCAATAACCTTCGTTCCCACTTTTTCCCTAATAAAGTGATATTTTACATCAATGTGCTTAGTACGATTATGGTGGACTGGATTCAGTGCTAATGCTTGAGCACTTTGACTGTCTGTAAAAATATCAACAGTTGGTGACTTACCAGTTACTTCACTGATAAATCTTTTCAAAAAACAAGCCTCTTTTGTAGCAGAAGACAGTGCCATATACTCTGCCTCGGCTGAGGATAGTGCCACTGTTGATTGTTTCCTAGACTCCCAGGATACGGCTCCTCCTGCCAGCTCCACGTAAAAACCCGTATGAGAACGTCGACTTTCTTGACAGTTCGCAAAATCTGAATCACTGTAAATTCTTAACTTTCTGTCTTTCTCCTTTAGTTCTGTGTTCCTTTTATAAGTAATGCCAGCATTTTTAGTCCCACTCAAATAGCGAAGACATCTTTTTGCTGCATTCCAATGCGTCGCATCATTACTTTTATTAAATTGGCTAAGGTAACTCACCGCATATGCGAGATCCGCTCTAGAGACCTCTGCTAACCACAACAGCGAACCCACAAGGGCCTGATAGGGGTAATTGCTCTCACCAGTTCCAGGGACGAGTTTCTTTTGAGCGAGAGGCGTCTCTACCGGCTTACAATCTCTCATATTGTATTTTTTTAACAATTCTTCAATATACGATCTTTGCGAGATCTTTATATTGTTTTCAGAGCAATCTATATTAATTCCAGTGAAAAATTTAATTATTCCAAGATCTTTGCAACTGAAAAATTTTTCAAATTGTTTCTTGAAGTTGTCAATTGTGACATCGTCTCTGTAAAGAATGACAATGTCATCGACATACACTCCTAATATCAAAGAGTTTTCATCTGAAATCTTTTTTGTGTAGACACAAGCCTCCGAAGGAGTTTGAGTATAACCCAAACCTGTCAAAATTTGTTTTAGTTTCATGTTCCAGGCCCTAGATGCCTGTTTCAAGCCATACAAGGATTTTTGCAATAAACAGACTTTCCCTTCCTCCTTGTCTTGAACAAAACCTTGAGGCTGCATCATGTAGACTTCTTCCTCTAATTCGCCATTGAGAAACGCCGTGTCAACATCCATATGTCTTACTTTATATCCCTCCTGGACCGCTAAGGCCAAAAGTGTTCTAAAAGAAGAGTGTCTCACCACAGGAGCAAACGTCTCCTTGTAGTCTACACCTTCTATTTGTCGATAGCCTTTAGCAACTAATCTCGCTTTATATTTGATTATGTTACCATCGGCATCTCGTTTAAGTTTATAAACCCACTTGCAAGGAATACAAGTCTTGTGACTAGGCTTATCGACCAAAACCCAAGTGTGTTTTTGGAGTAAAGCATTATACTCCTCCTTCATTGCTGTTATCCATTTATCTCTATCATCGCAATTAATAGCTTCATGATAGGACTTTGGATCGTCAGAAAGTATCTCATCTACACGTGTACTATACGAGTAATAATCGGGAGGCTTACGTTCTCGGTCTGGATACCTTCTCGCTGAAACAGTTGGTTCATTTGAGGGAACCGTCTGAGTCTCTGTTTCATCAATATCTTCATCTGCATCTTCGAAATCATCACTTAACTCTTCAGACAATATTTGCGTAGCCTGTGATGAGGAAGAGCTCTGTTCATTAGATGAACTTTGCTCTCCCGACACAGTTTCCACAGACTGCTGCGATGTGGAAGTGGATGGAACATCTTCCATTAGACTCAATGATGTCGGTGATGAATTCTGCGATAACAAATTAACCAAATTAGGATTAACTGTATCCTCAGGGATCAAAACTTTTTCTTTGAGACCTGTAAAGTTACTTTCAAAGAAAGTAACATCCCGAGACTTGAGTATCCTCCTTGGATTTTCCGCTTGACGGAAAAAGTAGCTCCGTGGATCTTCTGAGTATCCAACAAATATGTGTTCTGTCGCTTTCATATCCAGCTTGGTTCTTTGACATGAAGGCACATGAACCAAAGCTCTACAACCGAATACTTTTAAATGAGAAAGGTTCGGTTTCTTTCCATACCACATTTCAAACGGTGTTTTACCAACAAGTGCGCGATGCGGCGATCTATTTTTTAAATAAATGCTAGTCTCCACAGCATCCTGCCAATATGCCTGCGACAAAGAACTATGTGACAGCATTGATCTTGCCTTTTCTACAATACTACGATTGCAACGCTCACTGATACCGTTTTGTTGAGGACTGTAAGGCGCCGTTGTCGTGTGCTGTATTCCCTGAGACTGTAAATAGCTTGTCATCTCAGAGTTGACGATTTCAGTTCCATTATCTGAATGCAGCCTACGAATTTTGGCTCCAGTCTGTCTCTCAACAAGTGATTGAAAAGCACAAAAGTACTTCTTTACTTCTGTTTTTGCAGACATACAATAAAGAAAAGTAAAACGTGTATAATCATCGACAAAAATAATAAAATATTTATTACCTTTGAACGAATTTGTGGACATCGGTCCACACACGTCCGTCCAAACCACCTCAAGAGTGGAAGTAGCTCTCATGTGCTTGAGCCTTTTGAATGGCTTTCTCGCCTGCTTACCCTCGATACAAGGTATACAAGACTCTTTGTCTACCTCGTTGTCTGTGTACTCTACACCGTCAGCAAGACCTTTTCTAAGAAGGTCCATCCCAATACGGCAAAGGTGTCCAAGTCGCTTATGCCAAAGCTGAAACCTGGACTTATCGGAGTGCACATTATAAGCTGAAACATATTGCGGCAGATTTACAGTACAGTCTAAATTATACAGTCCACCACAACAAATACCTCGCACTAAAGGTTCATTATCAAAAGAGACATTACCTGTCTTGTAAAAATTACAACCAGATTTATCAAAAACTACCACTAGATCCTTTTCTACTACCTTTTTAACTGAAAGTAGATTACTGTTCAGTTCAGGCACATGTAAAACATCACTAATTTTGTTGACTATAGAATTAGTATAAATTGGAACTTCACCGCAACCTAAAGCTACCAAATCTTCACCGTTAGCAACAGTAACACGTCCTTCACTGATTTTCTTGTAATTCTGAAGCCAATCACCTCTTGAAGTCATGTGTGCAGTAGCTCCGGAATCTATAATCCATTTATCAGTATTTACTTTACATGGTGCTGATAAAGTGGTGCTAGTTACTTCAGTAACTGCTTGCGACGACATACTGCGATTTTCACTAGCAGCACCAACTCCTGTGGTATGATTAACCATCATGGTTTTACCTGACGTTGTCTCATTCTTTGTCTCTTTCTTTTTATTAAGACGACAATTTGGACTTTTATGCCCCCTTTTTCCACATCTGTAGCAAGTCACTACTCTCTTGGATGATGCAAAAGCTGCGTCTACATCTACTTTTCCATCTCCACGGATCATTTCACTCAAGAGTTTATTTTTTACCATCTCTGAAGTAACTTCTACATTACAATGTTCTAGCGCCATTATTAAGGGCTCGAACCTAGGTGTCAAGCCACCTAACATAATTGCAGCTAAAGAGCTGTCCTCTATTCTCTTGCCGATATCGGCAAGATCCTGAGCAGTCGTTGTTATTGCAGTCAAATACAGCTCCAAGTTGTCAAAATCATTTAATGAATACCTGTACAACTTCCTCTCCAACGAAAGTTTTCTTCCAAGGCTTTTGTCCTCATACGCCGAACATAACGCATCCCATGCTTCTTTTGCACTTGACGCAGTTCTCACGTGTGTAATTGCAGAACCGTCAATGGTAAGACAAATTTTTGACAATGCCTTTTGATCATTTTTATTCCGCAACTCCTGGGACGTTTTATCGCCTTCTGGATATCCTATTATAGTTACCCATAATTCCTCGTGAATCAATAGCATACGCATCTTAAATTTCCAGGTAGGATATCCATCTCTGCTTTTTAGAAGAGGTATTGAACTAATATTTGACGTACCGGCCATCTTTTTATTTCTTCTCAATTTAAACTCAAATATATAGTTTTCCGTAATAAATCTTCTTTTAATAGATTTATCTACTGGAGTTCGTGCTGATAACGAATGTAGAATTAAATAGGAAGGAAGAAAATATAAAGAAACATTTTTATGCGACTGCACGCGTGTAAATTTTATTTTGAAGTAAATAACAAAAAGAACATAAGAATAAACAGTTTAAAAACAGATTCTTATTTTGAAATGAAAAAGTATGTACAACAATATGATACATAGAAACACCCAGACACAGAACAAACATCCATTCTCATCACACAAATGTTTGCCCTGGGTGGGGATTGAACCCACGACCTTTCAGTTCAGCAGGTAGACGTAAACACACTACCAACTGAGCCACAATAGTTTGTAATTCTATCACAGGTCACGGAACCCGTGTGTGTGGAGCTAAAAAAAACTACGACTAAAACAGTTGAAACTATTTGCAGTTCCAAGAGTCCCGTCTTAATAGTAATTAAACCGTCGTATTTAACCTTTAATTTAGCTATCACGGCTCCTTTACCTAGAATATATCGTTGGTCTAGTAATTAGTGAAAAGAACGGCCTTTTAGACCGGCTATTAGGTACAGCCAGTTGAATTTATGCAAGCGAGATGAAACTTTCAACTATAATATTATTGTAACTAGCAATAAGTTTCCGGCAGCCTAGTGGTGAGACCGTCTGACTTGCGATCCGCAGGTCCTGGGTTCGAATCCCACGGCACGCACCTCTGTCTTTTCGCAGTTATGTGCGTATTGCTGAGTGCCGCCCACTTCAAACGGTGAAGGAAAACATCGTGAGGAAACCTACATGTCTGAGAGTTCTCAATGATCTTGAAGATGTGTGAAGTCTGCCAACCCGCACTTGGCCAGCGTGGCAGACTATGGCCTAACCCTTCTCACAATGAGAAGATGGCCCGTACCCAGCAGTGGGACAGTTTGTACAAACAGGGCTGATAAATAAATAAAAAAATATTGTAATCACACCACTACACAGATATATAGTTTTACATATTTTTGTAGTAGGAGAGCTGCGTAGCGAGACTTGGCCTTTTGTACATGTTATGTTTTTGATGGGATATAGTTTTACATAAACACAAAGTGAACCAGTATAAGTCAAATAAATAAATAAAGCTTAGAACAACCCCCGACATAAAGGCTGAACCGATTTTGATGTAACATTTTCATCTACATCTTTAAAAATTATTGCGGTAATGCAATTAAAATGGAACTGGGCAGGACATGTTGCTAAACGCAGTGATGATTGGTGTATTGTGACTGAGTGGTAGCCAAGACAAGGGAAGCGGATCGTAGGTCGTCCAGCTGCAAGATTGGGAGCGGGTCGAGCCTGGACTCGTTTGGCACAGGATCGAGGCCGATGACATGATAAGAGAGAAGCCTATACCCAGCAGTGGGATAGAAAGGCTGTGGATGATGATGATGACCTTTATCAAAATTTTCTTTTTTTTTTTTCACATATTTTTTCGGGATTGGTCTCATAGTAAAAGTAGATCAATTTAATAAGAAAATTTTCAAAATGTTACTAAGTACACCTTTCTAATATACGTCTGAAATAAAATAAAAAAACTATGATGCAATATCTTCCTTCTTTCAGTTCTGATTTTATCTTTTTTTTTTGTCGTCGATAGGCTTGCGCTTGACCGTCAACTCTCCTGGTGTTAAGCGACAGTTACGGTCTACGATGGAGCGCGCTGGCCTAGAAGAAACCTCGAAAACCATAAACTCGCGATTTGAAAACACCTAGATTATATCTATTCGGAAAGACCCATTCAGGAAGCGCATTCCACATATTGGCGGTACGCACAACGAAAGTGGAGTCAAAGCGTTTCATACGTGTTTTCGGAATATCAACCATGTAATGATGTCGCCTTTTCGTGCTTCTTACTGTCCGATAGAACAGCTCACCGAAATGTATGCGATAAAAAACCTGACGACTGAAATTAGTTTACTTTTCAGAATCGAATAAAAAAAGTTATCAACAAACAACAAACTTAGTGAGCCAACAAAAACTAAATAAACAGAAATATATTTCTATTCTAATCTTCCTATCAAGTTACACAGAAAACTCAACATCTAAAATCTTTAAAATTCAATTTTCCACAAGAGAACAGCAAAGCAAAATTTTAACTTATAAAGCTTTGCAAAACTTACATCTAGCAAAGAGTTGAAACCTCTGAGAATCCAGTTAAACTGTAACTTCAAACTGTATTGTTTTGTAACTCAATCGGCTCACAAAGGGGCTACATCTTGACATTTCTTTGAGTCCCCTTTGCTTGCATAAGTCCGGCAAACAATAAAGCCTTGTGTAAACGCAGTAAGCTGGCTCCAAAATCCATTGACAATATGGTTTACGGGCTCAGCGAAACACATTACGTGAGGCGAAATTGAATATTTTTGTATGTGAGAAATTTTTATCCGACAGCGCAACAAAGAGGGTTTAAAATGTTTTTGACGTGATAACGTCTTATAAATCGATGAACGCCGACTGCACGCACGAAATATCATGACTCATTGTCACGTTCCGCCTGAGCTGAGCGTGCAAGCGAGAGCGCGGAACAAGCGATAGAGAGGGACGATCGGCCTAAGCGTTCGGCTTGTGACGCATCGTTATCACGTAAAATTATCGTCCGTAAACAGACTTTACAGACAACCATTTTTACGAGTGTATAGAGGTTAGAGAGCCGCCGAACTGAAGTGGAACTGGGCAGCTCATGTTTGCCGTACTTATGTCGGACGATTTGTGGGCTAAGCTCACTACACAGTGGGTTCCGCAAGTCGTCAGACCACTTGGTAGGCCCAGAAGAAGATGGCGGGATGAACTGGACTCCTATTGTAAGAATTGAACCCAAAAATCATTGAACCGAGAAGAATGGAAGGAGGATAGGGAGGCCTTTGCACAGCAGTGGGACGGAACGGGCTCAAATAATAAATAAATAATGTGTGTGGGTATTTATGTATGTTTCTATATACCTAATAAAGCCTCTAAATTGATTGACCGATTGTAATTTATCGTTAGATTAGTCTTTATTTCTCAAGTATCATAAGTCTTAATTTTTTGGAATAACAATAACAAAGCTCTTGCACAATATAAAATATACACTTTTTTGAAATTAATAATGCAAATGATTATAATTTATTACAAGAATTATTATAACAAAGAAAAATATAGAAAGAAAGTTCGATAAAATAAAATGTATAGCGGTGCTAAGCATACCTTCTCACTAAAACCCTCACTCAGCATCATATATTATGTGTAAGTACTTTAAAATTGCTTTTATGCGGTCTATCTCAGCAATTTTGTTTTTCTTTTAATATAGATACTTTTTCATGATAGAGAAGCTTTTCTTACTCGTACATTTAGCAAGCTAAGCATTTAAGAAAATCTATCTATCTATTTCTGCCTTAGCAGAAGCCTTACCTTAGTTGCTTACTTATAATACCACTAATATTATTAACGTCTATTTCATTATTCCAATAATAAAATACCCCAAACCTTAATTAAACCTAAAGCTGCCAATGGCCAGCATTTACCAACTTTTATTCGCCTAATTTATATTCTAGAACCGAGGGTTGGTCTTTAATTAAAAGTTGGTCAGCAGACTGTGAAATCTTGTCAAGTGTTCAGTTGTCAGATAATGTATTAAAGTAAGGTAATATGAGTGGACAGGCGTGTGATTCGTGCGACCCGTTGCTTTTTGGGTGAAGCCTCGTTGCCTTTGAAGCGGACAGCGAACAAATGTTTGGCATGTTACAAATGTTTTACCTACTACTTGGCTAAAATACTAAGGTACTGGAAACCAAGCTTTAGTTCTTCAGAAACGTTTTAAAAACATTAAAAACTACTTGAAGAATTTAATGTTAGTTGATGTTCAACCTAGTTTGTTAAATCGATTTTTACCCGACTGCGTAAGGAGGGATATAATTTTTGAGTGTATGTATGTACCTACATATATATGTTTCTCAATTTTGATTTGCAAGGTGTCATTAGATTCGTCTTTAGTCCCTGAGTGTCATAGGCAATATTTTTTTGAAATAATAGTAAGGCTCATATAAACATTGTAAATTTCTACAGCGATTTTATGCATTTATGCGTAAAATTGATGTAGATGGTTTTAATGGTTTTTGTACTAAAGTATACTTTCTCACAAAATACTTCCACTCAATAGCGTATCAAGCGTATCGAAATCGTAAGTCAGACTGCGAAAATCGCTTTTCTGTCGAGTATTTTGTTTTTCTTTTAATATAAATACTTGTTTACATGTAGTAGGGTATTGAGTATTGATATGTAATCAAACTGAAACGTCTAAAACAATAAATTTCAGAGTGTGTAACATTATTTTTTCAAGTGACGGAACTATGCCTTAAGTTGTAAAATTAGTAGCTCGGCCCAAATGGGTAGCAGTTGTTCGTATTCAATTTCATTTGTGGTTTTAATATTTTTTGTAGAACGCTTCAAAGTTATAACGGACGCGTTGAAATGTCATATTTCGTTGATTTCTTATCTGTGGGTTCTTATATTTATGTTTAAAAGGTTCACGTTAATGTCGTCAATGGTTCTACTCGTTATTTTTTTTTTCTTTTATTTTGGGAGATGTAATGTTTTTGGCTGCGTGAAAATGTCCACCAATATTTATTGTGTATTTTTTTTGTATGTGCGTATAGAGCCTAAACAGCATAACTGATTTTGAAGTGCAATTGTTTTTAAGTTCTACTAAGTGTACTATTACTTACAAAAGGGTACGTTATATGCCTATAAAACAAGTATAAGAATAGAAAACTCAAAAACACTCGACAATAAAAAACGGCTGAACCGACTTTGATGAAACAGCTAAGAACACTCCCGACTAAATCACCTTTCAAACAAAACAAAAAAAAAACGAAATCAAAATCGGTCCATCCGTTCGGGATGACGACGCTACAGACAGACACACACACAGACACGTCAAACTTATAACACCCCGTCATTTTTGCGTCAGGGGTTAAAAGTATCGCGCGATAACGTACAGTATAAAGCGCTAGTTGTGGATATTAAAGGAGGGTGCCTTATTGAAGTGTAGTTATCCACATTTTTTAATACGAAAATAGGTTTGCGCTTGTCCGCTAACTCGCTTGATGATAAGCGACTGTTACGGTCTAAGATGTGTGCTTGCCTAGAAAGAAAGATCAAAATATTATGTTGATTTTTCTTTTCTTGTAATTAATTGAAATTGGAAGAGAGGTCTTTGCCCTGCAGTGGGACAGTAATGGCTGAGAAAAAAAAAATTGAGATGATTTCGAAGTATTTCGAGGTTGTTACTCATTGAAGTTAAACAATTTTTTTATTTTTTTTAGGTCGCTTTTTAACATCTAAGGTCATTAGCGACCTCGGTTGACATTTTTATATTATATACTATAAATTTAATTCATTTAAAATTTACTTTAATTACATTTTTATACACATATATTTTTACATTGAGTTTAACCTTATCTTAAAGTATCATTTTGCCATCCACTGCTGGGCCTAGGCCTCCCTATACCATTTTATACTAGTTTATAAATATTCAACATTTTTAAGAACTTTAATGTTGCCATATATCCGTCCTGATTCAAACAATCTTTTAATTTGTTTGGAAGGTTACATTGTTTCTTTTCGTTATTAAATACTGTACATTCCTCCAATAGATGCAAAACAGTTAGTTCTTGTTCACACTTGCATTTATTTTTATCAGCTTTAGTTATTAAGTGGATATGTGTCATGTTTGTGTGGCCAATACGCATTCTAGTGATTACTGCTTGGTCTTTTCTAGAGGGGAAAGGGGTAGGGGTTTTTCGAAAATCGATTTTCTTATATTAAATCATCATCATCATCTCAGCCATAAGAAGTCCACTGCTGGACATAGGCCTCCCCCATGGATTTCCAAAAAGACCGATTGGAAGCGGCTTGCATCCAGCGTCTTCCCGCCACTTGTATGAGGTCATCTGTCCATCTCGTGGCTGGTCTTCCTACGCTGCGTTTGCCGGTACGTGGTCTCCACTCGAGAACCTTTCGGCCCCATCGGCCATCAGTTCTGCGTGCTATGTGCCCTGCCCACTGCCACTTCAACTTGCTAATCCGCTGTGCTATATCGGTGACTCCTGTACGTCTACGTATCTCTTCATTTCTGATTCGATCTCGTAGAGAGACTCCGAGCATAGCCCTCTCCATAGCTCGTTGCGCGACCTTGAGCTTCCTTATGAGGCCCATAGTTAGGGACCACGTTTCAGTGCCGTATGTCATCACTGGTAACACACACTGGTTGTATATTAAATAGCTTTGTTGAATTTGAAGTTAAACAATTGTTAATGGATTTATCGCGTATATTTCACATAATTTTATGAACTGACGTGCGATTAATTTTACTTGTTCATTTTGTCTGCAAGTATAAGGAAAATAATTATTCCCGTGTTGCACACCTATTGCTTATAGTCTTGATAAATTAAATCAAGACTGGTCCAGATATATAGTAGTAAAAGGCTAATCAACGAACTAGGGTCAGTACGTTCGCATTAATAAAATTAATAATAGACTGATTACGAATAAAAAATTAACGAAAATCTTCAGTAAAAATACAGTAATATAAAAACTTTCACAATATTACTTACTCTATATTAATAAGTACGTTGAAATTTCCGGCATAGTCTAGTAAAAATAAGATTTGTGACAACATAAAAGACAACTAAGTTTATTGTTATTTAAATGAATGTACTGGTGTTTTGAAATACATTTGATGCAATTTCATAATTATATTATAAAAGCTAATTTCTTTACACGCTCAAACGGCAGAACCGGTCGTTATGAAAATTAGTATAGAGATAACTTTGGACCTGGAGACGGACATAAGCTACTTATAATCATCACCGTTTTTCATAACTACGCGAGTGAAACCGCGGAACGCAGCTAGTGTATAAATCGGGGATTATTGTTGATCTATGATTTTTAGTTATTTTCTTATCATAATTTCAAAGAATCCCCCCAGTTGCAAATACTGTGATCAGCTCCATACAAACGGATTAATTTTTACTAGACTAGGCAGCCTAGTCGGGAGACCATGAGACTTGCGATTCGCAGGTCCTGGGTTTGAATCCCGCGGCACGCACCTCTGTCTTTTCGAAGTTATGTGCGTATTGTTGGTTGCCGCCAACTTCAAACGGTGAAGGAAAACATCGTGAGGAAACCTACATGTCTGAGAGTTCTCAATGATCTTGAAAGATGTGTGAAGTCTGCCAACCCGCACTTGGTCATCGTGGTAGACTATGGCCTTACCCTTCTCACAATGAGAAGATGGCCCGTGCTCAGCAGTGGGACAGTTTGTATAAACAGGGCTGTTAAAAAAAATAGGTACGTTTATAGAAATGTTCTCAAATAATTAAATTAAGTACCACAATTGTGTGAACCACTCACAAATAGCCCCTTTCAGTTCTTATCGTCAATTTCAAAGGTCGTACCTAGCATTTACAGCTCGGTATTGCCAAGGGACTAAATTAAGAACTAAAAATAAATAATGACCAAATGTTCGTTCCCGTCCTAACTTCAACAGATTTTATGGCAACACTAACAATCTGGAAAATTGCTCACTAAATTACGACGAAAATTTATTGTTTCTTTGGATTTTGTAATTAGAAGAAGATGAATCGAGTAAACTGATTGGCAAATTTAAGCCACGTCGTAATTTTTTAAATATAACGTTCGTTGAGGTAATTAAGGGTTCGGTGATTGTAATATTTTTAATTTTATGTGAAAACGAAGATTAAAGTGTCAGAGGAGATTTACGCATTGTTTTATTGTGTCTAAGGCTGAAAGTATAAGTGGTCATAACATTAGAATAATTTAGACGAATGGAAACTTACTTTTGAGTAATGCTGCCAGTACTAGATTGACTATAAACTTACACGGCCTTTCCGAAAAACGTTACTTAACTGTAACCATCGGTTTAAATTCTCTGTCTTCTTTCCCCAAGTATCATTATGTGTCAGCTAGAAGTTGACAAAGTTGCTTAAAGTTAAGTAACGTTTTTTGGTAAGGCTGACATTGTATATTATTAGTAAATAAGTTGACGTGATAATAAAATGCCTCAGTCAGGGGAACGCATCGGGGATAGTTGCGGTGACCAGCGTTTTGGTTCGTTCCTGGTGCAAAGGCTGGCCATTGCCATTCAACGTGGTCATGCCGGCAGCCAATTTTTTTTTTTTTACAAATTATAGATCTACGATTGACTACCAACTCGCCTGATGTTAAGCGACGGTGTGGCCGAGGATGGAGCTCGTCGAATGGGAACTTTTGCACCGGGTACGGTCAGGGGCGGGTTATTCCACAGAAATATATTTTGGCTTGCATTGTAGTTATTTTTTTTCATGTATTGTTTCAGTGTAAAAAGCGCTTGCGTATATCGTCGCACTCATAATATGTGCTATACCATTTCAGTTATTTGTTCAGAATAAACATTTATCGGTTGAGCCGTATACCGATAGCGGCGATTCTTTGTTGTCAAAACAACTTCACTCTCCTTTTCCGAACAAAGGGTGGAGGGGGTCAAAAACTAGCAAAAATAGTCTTAGTAATAAATGAATGGCCCCATATAAAATGTAATAAGGCAGAATGCACAAGATGTGACTTTAAATGCAGACTAACCGTTACAAATATTCTGGTCTCTAAATCCGCTTATGTGTGTTATTTAGCCATAACTCTATAGCGGGACTGTGTCCAACTCTCTGGACATAGAATTAAGTTGCAGTAGAACAGAAAATGGTTTTTTGACCAACTGGTTGCGCTGCAATTTCACAAAGCGACACGCAATTTTCAATATTTTTTTTCAATTGTGTCTGAATTTGGGCAGAAAATTAGAATGTACAATCAGTGGCAAACTATAGGTTAAGAAATTAAAACCCGATTATGTCCTTATATTCTACGACTTTTCTTAAAAATATTTTGAAGTTATTATATATATATATATATATATATAAATCAATTGTTGTTCGTTTGTCTCGCTAAACTCGAGAACGGCTGGGCCGATTTAGCTGATTTTGGTTTTGAAATGTTTGTCGTAGTCCAGGGAAGGTTTAAACGTTGAGAAAATATCGGGTCCACTCATTGATAGGTGATACGAAGTACGCCGTGTCAGCTAGTTAATTATATAAATAAGTATATTTACGTAACTTTAAAATATATTTAATCAGCGTTAAACATTTTTGTTTGATACCTCTATTTTTTTTATGACCATGCAGAGATGTTGTATTTATTTTAGTGTGGTGTCATATTGGCTACAACAAGCGGAAAAACTTATCAAATTATGACAAGCTGCTCAGAAGTTAATGTACATACATATGGGTGAAGCCTCACCCAAAATCCCTCCTTTCGGCATCGCTAGTCGGACAAACTTCTTTCAACAGTAATTCTATCTGTGTCTTGGTCTATGTCACAGTTGTGGAGTGACGTCTTGCGTAACTAAATATCTGAGTCCGTCAAATCGCAGTTGTAGTAGGTAATCGGATTATACTAAATACAGCCAGTAACGGTATTACGTGGCTTGATCTATTTACGAGTAGTAGTGTGCCCAGCTTCCCATCATTGGTCTGATGGACATGCTCCACTGAAGATAATAGTTTGGATAAGCTTAAAATGCAGTCGCTTCTAAGTGAAGCATCTTTTAATAGGTATTTTAAGACCTATATCGTCATCTGCCCGACGCTACATAAGACAGTAAGCTAAATTTGGTTGGCTAATTTTACCCTGTGACCAATGAATTTCCATCACGTGGGCGTAAAGTCCGAAATAAAATGCACGAATATAGTGTCCTTAGTTGATCGATACTTAAATTCCAACAATGACAAACTTAAAGATTTTGATTATAAAGACTATATTGCCGCGTTAAAGCCTAATTTAGATTGAGGAGTCTAGAGACATCTGTTTTGCCGCTTCGAATTATTTCGAAAATCGAAATTATTTTGTTGTTTTAAATTATTTTAATTGTTTTAAGGGGTCTAGTTAGACCTCATTGAACTCGGACGTTTTTGAGGACTGACGCTAGATTCCGTTGATACTTTATCAGTCAGCGACAAATGCGTCTACTCACTTGAAACATAATGAACTTGAACGCTTACATGCAGGTCAATGTCAAACAAGGCCATAGGCAGGGGGTTTGGGGGGGATCAAACCCCTAAACATCAATCAAAAATCCTTCCAGGCTTCAATAATTTCATAAAATGCTTCAAAAAGTTTCGCGCTCGCTTCGCTCGCGCATTATTGTTCCGCCATTATTTCTGGCTACGGTCCTGATGTCAAATACTGAATTTTGATACATTTTTGACTTCACTTGTCAACGGAATTTTGAATGAAACTATTACTCTAAATATCTTTAACCTAAGGCTCTGATTATTATATGTATATAGTGTTGGGTTCACAAAATCATCCAATATATAACTAACCAAACCTGCTATATCTTCGAACTCATTGTCATTTCAACATGTGATATTGTAGTCAAACGCAAGTATAGTTTTCCAGCAGCAACAGCAGTCTCAAGCATTTTCCTAGTGTAGTATCTAATCATGGTGAGAATAATCCAATGAGATTTTATATATAGAGAGGTTTTACTTATTGGATATCTTCATATTCAATAAGTAAAACCTCTCTATAGATAAAATCTCAAAAAAATTGTATGGGGACCCCTCTTTATATTATTATTTTTTTTATTTTTAGTATTTGTTGTTATAGCGGCAACGGAAATACATCATTTGTGAAAATTTCAGCTTTCTAGCTATCACGGTTTATGAGATACAGCCTGGAGACAGACAGACAGACAGACAGACAGACAGACATACAGACAGACAGACAGCGAAGTCTTAGTAATAGGGTCCCGTTTTTACCCTTTGGGTACGGAACGCTAAAAATATGGATATAAATGGATGGCAAACTCAGTTCTCAGCATTTTCGAGGATATGACACATCCTTAAAGGTTTTAGTATTTTGGCCTTACATATTTTGGTGTTGTTCTTTTGAAATATACAGGATAGCTTGACACTATTTACAAGTCACAACACGCGTCTAACAGCGTTGCCCGGCGTGACGCAATTGAAGCCGAGTCAGGCGATCACCTTGAGGCTTGCCACGCAGAGCCGGGTATATCCTATCTACGTTTAATACATCATTGGTATAATCTAACAGTTTGATGACCGTAAATCATAATAACGGTACGATGGTGTGTGGTCAGTAAATGTTACCATCGTTATCACTGCGTCACATTGATTCCGAGTTGCGCATTGATTAGCCGGATCTGACCGCAGTGTGAGAGTGTCGGCTGACGTTACAACACCTTAGTAAACAGGTGGATTGGTGCGATTTGTAACTCAACACTGATTGGTTGTTTGTGAAATTACGAACTAAATACCTTTGAAACTAACCGGACAAAATATAAATCCAGTGATTAACGGACTTCGCCGTAGCCATTTCGGCGTAGGAAGACCAGCCACGAGATAAGCAGATGACCTCATACAAGTAGCGGGAAGACGCTGGATGCAAGCCGCTTCCAATCGGTCTTTTTGGAAATTCATGGGGGCCTATGTTTAGCAGTGGACTTCTTATGGCTGAAATGATGATGATGATGATGAACCGACTTCTAAAAAAGGAGGTTCTCAATTTGACTGTTTGTAGATCGATTACTCCATCAATTGTGATTGTTTTTTTTTTGTTTGGAAGAGTGAGTAGTACTTACATACTTCAGAGTAGTTCCATATAAAGTTTATTAAAATCCGATTCAGTACTTTGGTTTTTATAACAAAATGACTGGGAAAATGTCATCCAAGTAATGGAATTGCGTATTTAGAAAACGGGTTTTTTCAGGTTTTTGAAATATAATTATTTTGTCACTCAAAATCTAATCCTAGCTAACGTTTGGAAATCTCAAAAGCGTCTTTTGGTATAATACCTCAGTGCCTCAATTTTACGCCAGTGTATGTTACCAGTATTGACTGGTATTGGAAGGTGGTCACTCACTATGGGCCTTATAAGGAAGCTCAAAGTTACGCAACGAGCTATGGAGAGGGCTATGCTCAGGGTCTCTGCTAGATCAAATCACAAATAAAAGTAAGTAATTTCGTATAGTTAAAGACTGAGTGGCCAGCCCTATTGTCAGAGTTATTAAGCCGCCGAAAGGCCTCTGACTTGGCTTGACGATTGCTGAACAACAAATGAAGACATGTGTAGACGTACGAAAGACCAACCGACCGATATAGTACAACGGAAGCAAGTTGAAGTAGCAGTGGGCAAAGCACACAAAATATAGAAATGATGGCCGATGGGGCCGAAAAGTCCTGAAGAGGAGACCACGCACAGAAAAGCGCAGCGTAAGAAGAACAACCACAAGGTGAATAGATGACTTCATAGAAATAGCAGGAAGACGCTGGATCCAAGCCGCTCCTAATTGGTCTTTTGGGAATCCATGGGGAGCCCTATGTCTATCTATCTCTAGACTTGTTCTGTATTCGATAATAATGATGATCTAATTCTGCAAACTTATTTGTAGTCTTTAATCATTTTAGTAGGTATTATTAGTCACCTATTTTTAAGACTGGTCATACTAAAAAGCTCCTTGACTAATACTTTGTGGATCATTAAATTTTTCGCATTCTTTAAGAGTATCACAACAGGGTTACGCTCAACTCTTATAGCGATGCAAAGTTTGCTCGCACCCGTTTAAATCTTGCTTTTTCTGTAATTAAGAGTATGAGACAAAAAGCCCAAATAAGTCTATTTTGAATTATGTTATTTTAACAGTATCTTAATTTTTTATGTATATTATATAAACATATATGTATGTATGTATGTGTATGTATATGTATTTAATATGTATGTATATGTACTATGTATGTGTATGTAATATGTATGTGTATATACTTATATGTATGTATAAATAAATAGTACATCGCGATTTTAATTCATGAAATAGGAGAAAACTGTTTTTTATACACTAAAATATGAACCAAATTTATCTAATTTCAACTATTTGTATTTTTATGGTTATAAACATAATAGTTCAAACAAATAGCATTAAGCAGCCATTCAACGTTTCAACCGATAAAACAAAAATCACTAAAATCGGATGTTTATAAAGTATCGCGTTCTACTTTTCCACAGTACATGCATCGATACACCGGATTTTATTATCACCGAGGGCATTCTGCATCGAAACACTCGTACATTTTAACGGCTACTTGAATATTACAGAACCAGTCTTTGAAGTGCCGGCGAATGCACTAATTTATAATTTAAATTTACAATTTAACAGTGCATAAACACCGAACTTCAGATTTATTGAGTTTGAACGTCACTCTTATTGGGGTGGCCAGTTAAGATGGAATGTTGAGATAAAATATTTCTTGTAATAACTTGAACATTTTAGCTATACAATCACGCTTTTTTTCATGTACCTACCAATACCTAAATTATATATAAATTATATTTTTTTTTTTTTTTTTTTTTTATTAATTTTTATTAAATTATAAATAGTGGCTACCGTCAGTATGATGTCTGCGCTGCTCCTTTTGAAAAAGACCGCCGTAAAACATTTTTGATTTGCCTAAGTCTTGTCTATACGTGTTCATTGCTTACTAAATTAATAAAAAATTAAGTATATTAATGTATAAAATATGTAATTAAATACAAACACGTATAAAGCTTTGTACTAACTGACAGATAATGTACCTACCAAAGACTTACTGTAGATAAGGCCACGAATTCTGTGGTACCTACTTACAATATAAACTGCTATTCTTTTTTTTTTATCAGCCCTGTTTGTACAAACTGTCCCACTGCTGGGAACGGGCCATCTTCTCATTGTGAGAAGGGTTAATGAAGGGGAACTGCTATTCTTAGAGATATGAAATTTAGAGAATTTCTTAATTGTCAATCTACAATTGATCGTTATCTACAATTCCACCAAATATGATTTCTTGATGATCTTGAAGCGCTCGAAAAAAAAGTTTATATAATGTAGTTGGTTAGAAATATAAAATATGCTTAAATTTTACATTCCTGAAATACCTTTTTGCAACGTGAATAAAAATGTTTTTGAACATGCATAAAAAATAAAGCGAATTGAAAACACTTATTTACTGACGTCGATTAATATTACGCAAAAATGTAAACCCAAAAACTTAAAAAAAATGGCAACACTCGGTGGCGTAGTTGTGAACACGCGATGGGGCGTTATTCACGCGCCCAGTCCGCGTTTAACTTATCACGCGTTTAATTGGGTGTTACTCTCCGTCACTCAAGGTAGCCCTTAACGGTATCTGGATCAGAATCGAGCTCGCGGAATTTGCATCTCGATCCTGAGACCAATCTACACGTGCTATTATTTTGGTCTGTAGGGTTGTCAAATATCTTAATTTTAGATTTTTTTAATATGTTCACGAGCAACTACCAAGTCACCTGATGGTAAGTGACAATGTTGGTGACGAGGATGACGAGGTAGAAGATTCACTCTAGCTTATAAATTCCAAAATAATTGATGACCCATGTATTGATGTAAAATAGATTAGTATTTAGATTTTTATTTATTTAATAAAACGAAAAATGTACATTTTGATACTACATTACTTGATTATTGTTATTAATGCAGTGTCTGAAGTAGCACAAAGGCATTACATGTACGTTTGTATTTATATGAACTCTGTTAGTATCTGTAGGTTAACATTATATAAGAGTAGGCTCTAAGCGCCTTTGGAAACTGAAGTGGAACAAATTGCCGGCTTCTATGTTCCCTGAGAATTACAACATTGGTTTTTTCAAGGTCAGAGTGAATAGGTATCTTCTAAGTCTGCGTGTTTCATCTCCGACCACATCTTCGCTTTCCAACAGGCGAGTTGGTGGTCAAACGCGGACTTATTCGTGTTTAGAAAAATTAAAAAACTGCCTTGTGCTTTAGATTGCAATTGTAGCAATTTAATAATACCTATGTGTTTGCATAGCGTGACTTTTGTGCATGTGTCTTGTACTAATAAGTATTCTGTGGTATTAGTTTCACGATGTACTCAAACATGCAAGTGGCAACCCTGAATTGAATTCTACATTAATTGACAGCGCCTCGGATTCGATTTATTTTTTCGCAAGTTCTCGAAAGCTTGAATACTTTTATAATGCAACCAATAATTTAGAGTTGGCAATTTCAGGAAAAATAAAAGTATTGCTAAAAATTCGTAAACTAGACAGGCACCTTTTAAATTTAATTAATTATAATTAGTGCAGGCAAAATTATTGTATCTTAGATTATAGTAAAATTTTCCTTGGTTTCTAATTTACAAAAGTAAATTAATTTCGATAAAAAAAAAATTACTGTATTTTCAATAAAGTATCAAATAATAATACTTAAATTTTTAGATTCATAATCGTTCGTAATTCCTAAGGCTCAATTTACAGTGGACATGTGCTGTTTAAATATAATTATTACCATAAAACTCAGATTACAATAAATATATAGACAAATTAACAGGAACTTTTATGGCTTGACCGCCAAGTATATTAAAGAAATCTACGATGGAGCCCGTTTTCTTACAACACGCCGACTTACTCGCGGTTTAATGACATCCATCAAGAGTATTCACGTTCATAATTTACATTTAGGTGGATATTTGGCAATGCGTTGTATAAATTTTGTCTAATTCTGTCACTCTAACAAATTAAATAATGGAATAAATATACAAATATATTTTCTCTTATATAGGTAAATAACTACATGCAAGAAACAATACCTTCCTTGTTAGACAGTCGGATAGAAGCTACCCCGATAATTCACCGAAGAGAAAATCATTACATACATTTTACAATCAATTTACGACTCGGATGTTGCGAACTCGTGTTACAATAATCCATATCTAATAAAGTCACATCAAAGTCCGCCATAAAACATAGTCTGTTTACGATAGAACTATAAACTGATCTTATAGTTTTAAGTCCCAGCATCTCGCTTCACAAATTGAGTTTTATTAGAGAATGAACGGTTTACGACGCGTGATATATAGGAGCGAATAAAGTAGGTTACAGACAGGCGTAAACACTGGCGTACTTCGTGTTTCAGCGCCAAAATGTGCTTGGGAACTATTTCAATCTGTGGTCAGCTTATATAGCTTGTAGATGTGGGACGATACGAGTATTTGTTATCGTGTTACCCTAAAATCACATTTTCGTTGATAGTTTTCCAAAAATCTCGCAGTATTTATTTATTTTTATGTTCACATACAATGTGTTAATTGTGAAACATACGCTTGAAGTTCAGCGATTAGTAGACATTGCGAACATTTTTGCTGAGATTTCACGACCTTGTATCCTGACAACCTCTTGACCGACTTTGCAAGTCTTCAACCAAAAAATTCTAATAAATATTTTCAAAGTTAGTGTGCGATAACGATCACGGTAATGAGTGGAAATGAACGAAGAAAATGTCGAAGTCACGACGAAAACATGTAAACTCGACTAAGACTTTACTTACCAAAAGTTATAAGATTAGTAAATGTGGACACAAAAGTAAATCGAGCGAACGTACGTAAATACGTACCGATCTACGAAATTCACCTAATGAACGAACTGGTTCGTTCATTGATGAGATGAGATTCATTCATTGCCGTTCACTAGGTCTGTAACTCCCCTAAATTATTAATTAATTATATATTTATCATATATCATAACATAAATAAGAAGTCACGTGTGTACAATAATTGTATTTGGCTTAAAAAATAAGGGATTCACGATAAGTTATATTAATGAATTGCTATGTTTTAAAGAATATTCAGAATATTATCTTATATCTCTCTCTTATCTTTATGTTATCTCTTATATATTTATCTTATATTAGCCCCTGACGTTAAGTATTTTTTGAACTATATTGGTAACTCAAAACCTTATGTGGTAATGCACTACGCTGTTTACTTTAAGATATCATATATTTTTATTGCTGTAAATGCTGCAAAAATTGTCCTTTAATTAGGAATGTAGATTTTTGGTTCTTCCAAGACGGCCTCTGCAAAAGAGTGATATCACTATCATGTAACACAATGAATTATATTTTCTCTAATTATATTTTCGAACAATGTTAACATTGCTTGAAGCAATTAATATGATTATTTTTACATTTTCGTTCATTTGACTTGTAACTTATTTTTTGTTACTAATAAATATGACTATGACTATGACTATATACACAATGGTGTTGTGACAATCGAAAATTGAAAAAAAATAGAACTTTTCTTGAAACCTAAATTTCAAAACATCACGCAATATAAATATTTTGGATGAAATCAGCGCGCTAAAGTTCCGAAGATAAATAACCTAAGTTGCTAAGCTTGTTTACTCGTATACTCCCTTCTCAGAGTACAAAGTTGATATACAGCTCGTCGATCATTCTCTTTGCGAATCGTTTTTCTCGGAGACTTTGTTGCTCCTGTTCAATTTCGTGTTCGCGCATTCGTTTGAAGTTGTTTTACGAAAATTCAATCAGAATTTATCAACGTGTCCGCGAAATTCTTTTCAGGGAATGTTAGGTTAAGAATAAAATGTGCATACATTGTGAAATTATACTTAAGTAATAATTAAAACAATCATTAAGTCATAAGTAATTTATTCATAAAATGTCAATTTACACGTCAAAAAATATAAATATAAATTTCACACAGAAATAATTTCGATTTAAATAAGATATTGTTAATACTTAAATAAATAAAAGATAGCCATATAGATCTAAATATATTACCAGTATACGAGGAAATTGCGTCATGGTAGATAAATATTTTGATAGATGTAAATAGAGGTAGTGAAGTATGTATTGTACTTTAAAGTACTTATTTGTATACAACAAACTTATCGATGGCTTTTCATTGGGGCGACACTATAGTATTTTCTAAGAGATTCCGTAGAGAGACTGTAAATTTACAATCAAGATCAAGGTCTTTACGTTTAGCCAAAACGTAAAGACCTTGATCAGACCGTCGTTTATAAATAAAATCGAAATATTAAAAAATTCATTCAATCAAATTCATACTAAGAAATGTCACCAAGAATATAGTAAATTAAACAGAAAAACATTAAAACTTAAATAAAAACATTAGGTTAATTCAATTTTATATTCATAAATTCGTCAAAACTGTAAAATGCTTGCTCAATGAGCCAAGTTTTAAGTTTATTTTTAAATCGTTGTAGACTTAACGCTTCAGTGATATCAGTTGGTAATTTATTATAGACAGTCGGTCCCATGACATGCGTCAACTTGGATGACTGCGAGAGACCGTGGAATAGCTGCTAACTTGCCTCTGTTGCGTGTGGAGTAGCAGTGGTCCTCACCTCGCTCAGAATAAGCGTTCAGGTTCACTCTAGTATACACTGCTACTTGGAAGATTAACAGGGCAGGTAGTGTGAGTACCCCTAGTACTTTAAAATGAGGGCGAGCCGGTGCGTCCCAGGGCACTCGCGCAACGCACCGCACCGCACGCTTCTGCATGCGGAACGCTCGCTCCCAGTCTGCGCCTCTCGCCCATATTTCGGCACCGTACTGCAGCAGCGAGTGAACGGTCGCAAAGTAGCATGCGCGTGCAACTTTTGTCGGCATTATAACTCCACTTGACTAAACTACATCATCATCATCTCAGCCATAAGAAGTCCACTGTTGGACATAGGCCTCCCCCATGGATTTCCAAAAAGACCGATTGGAAGCGGCTTGCATCCAGCGTCTTCCCGCCACTTGTATGAGGTCGTCTGTCCATCTCGTGGCTGGTCTTCCTACGCTGCGCTTGCCGGTACGTGGTCTCCACTCGAGAACCTTTCGGCCCCATCGGCCATCAGTTCTGCGTGCTATGTGCCCTGCCCACTGCCACTTCAACTTGCTAATCCGCTGTGCTATATCGGTGACTTTTGTACGTCTACGTATCTCTTCATTTCTGATTCGATCTCGTAGAGAGACTCCGAGCATAGCCCTCTCCATAGCTCGTTGCGTGACCTTGAGCTTCCTTATAAGGCCCTTAGTTAGGGACCACGTTTCAGTGCCGTATGTCATCACTGGTAACACACACTGGTTGTAAACTTTCGACTTGAGGGACTGGGGAATATTGGACGAGAAGACGCTTTTAAGTTTCCCGAACGCTGCCCACTAAACTACATACGTAAATACAAAATGTAGTATACTAAACTAATAATTATAGTTTAAAAAACTGAAGCAACTGACTTCTCTTGGATACCATTGTCAGAACTGGACCAAATTGGAATAGCACTACTAGAATAACACGGGAAGCACCAGCTTTTAAATAAAAAAATGATCATCAAAATCGGTTCACCCAGTCGAAAATTCTGAGGTAACAAACATGCTTACAAAAAAGTACAGTCGAATTGAGAACCTCCTCCTTTTTTGAAGTAGATTGATAAATAGACGTTACCACGGGAAATTGCACTTTAAGCCAGGAAGTTTGAATGCCTACTTGGCTCTTTAGCAATTCTATTTCTGAACAAGAAATTAGAATTTGACTGTGTGAAAATTAACTTTGTACATTTAAAAAAAAAACTTAAATTTTTCCTGTCAAAATATTATACAATAATACACAATCGGCTTACTAAGCAAGCAAGATTAACCAAATCCTACTATTCAAATATGGAAATGAAATAAAAATGCATTAAAACTTTTTTTTATACATCAGCAGTTCTTGTCGCCCATCTTCGCGACCGCGCCGCCAAATTATACGCCGCGCTCCAGAGTACCCCATTACGAAGGAAATGCGCACTAATGCATCTCATTCTCTACTTGTCAAATTATAGACTTGTGTAGCCGGGTGTATGACAGTTACGAAGCTTTAGCGCTGCTGTAGCTTTGCTTTGTCACGGAATAACTTTACCCAACTGCGCAAGAAGTAGTTGTTATTGGGGGTATGTACTTTTACATGTATATGGGTTTATATGTGTTTTTATATTACCTCCTATAGCCTAAATAGCTTAATTAATTTTGATGTATGTCGATATATTCGTCTTCAGTTCTCGAGTGTCATATGCTAATGCAATTAAAAAAAATACCAAAATAAATTAAATTCTGGTAGTCCTGTTTTTTTTTCCACCACATATAGGCTTTGAGAAATCGCCGTCACAGTGTCCTGGTACGCAATCTTTATGTCCTCGAATTTCTAGTTTTTTCGAAAAAGACGCCCGCATATATTCGTTTAGAAACATGATATTGCTAGATTAACAAAGGTAAGATAAATCAACATCAAACGAATATGTATATAACTTACTTTTGTTGTTGTTGTTTTCAGCCTGAAGTATCCCACTGCTGGGCAAAGGCCTCCCCCGACTTTTCCATTATTCGCGGCTTTGTGCGTTTTTGTACTTACTTTTGAATTTTAATTTTTCTTATTCACTTTAACTTAAATGGCTTATGAAAGAGGAGCAAAATAAAAAAAAAAATAACTTATTTCGTAACATAGACTTCATACAGAAGAAGTAAAACAAACACACACTGATACTATTATTTATTCAGTCAGAAGTCGACGTCGAAATAACCGATGCAATTAATTTTTTGAGGGAATAAATCCTTTTAGGGATGAGAAAATGGCCCGCGCCCAGCAGTGGGACAGTTTGTACAAGCAGGGCTGATAAATTAAAACCTTTTGGATGTGCCTTAAAATACTCGTAAGTTTGAGTACTGCATCCCTGTCCACAAGTTGTAGTAATCTGACAAAATAAGATAATGTCTGCAAGTGAGAGTGCCGTCGTGAGTAGCCCATGGCTTGTTATGACGACTGCCATTCGCAACTAAGGTGAAAGTTTGGTGTAATGAGACACCATAATGCAGTTAGCGCAAACCTTTGAAGGCGCCTATTTGTAGGGCTGCATGTCGTGATATGGCTAAGTGCATTGTTACAGGGAGAGACGTAAGTATTAGGTGCAAGGCAAGGAAGAGATAAAAGTTAATATTAATACTGGTGGTTGTGGTAGGTTCTTTTGTAGTCTTTCTGTGGAAATAACACATCTTTACAAGTTGAACATTAATGTGCAAGCATTACTTAGTATATATATTTTAAAAGGAATACTAGTGAAACTTTTGGATATTTGTTACCTAATATTTTATGGTGAGAAACGCAGTGTATTTTCACTCAAGGTTTTGAAATGTACAAGTTCAAAGTTATGGGTGTGTATAAATAAACCGATTGTGTACCGTAATACATGTTTTTGTCATTATTACCTCATTAGCACATACTGAGATCATAGTCTATATTTTGCAGTCGGTTTGCCTATTTATTTTTAATTTTGATAAAAATAACACAAAAAACTTCTGATTTTCTTTATTCTCAATCTCAAAAACCTGTTTAGGTCAACTCATCTTTGTTCCCCTCCTCTACTTGCTTTTTGGTTACATAAATAATCGTGTACAATTTTTTACAGTACAGTACAACTATAAAAGAAATAAATCCACAGCTCAGTTTATTAAAACCTATTTTCCCACATTCGCAACCAATAATTTACTTATGCTATCGACTCATAATTTACTTATGCTGTCGACTCTCAAATCTCCGATTCACAAAGTATTAAAAGTCCAAAATGACTTCACTAGCAATCATTAGCATACAAACAGTAGAAAAGTAGATACTAAACAAGATAAATTGTCTTGATAAAGTGCCAGTGAAAGAACCGACGTTGCTGTAATTAAAGGTACACTAACCTGAGTGGTAAAAGGCTGATTTGAAGGTAAGCTTGAAATATTGAGATGATTTTAGAAAGTCACGCAAAATAAAGTCATCATTTTAGGTTACTCTACAAAATCACGTAAAAATAATCATCAGTGATTCATCATCATAATCAATCGTCATAGCCACCACATGAAGTCCAGTGTACATATGATTTTGCAATGGATTTCCAAAAAGACCGGTTAGATGATTCGAAACGGTCTTTTTAGATTGCATCCAGCGTCTTCCTTCATCTTCATTAGTGATTGATTTACGTCATTTTTACAAAATCATCAAAGTACATTATATTGAAGTCGAAGAGTTCATATTATAGCTTTAAAAGATTATACATAATTTCTTAATAAGCTTTTAATTAAATTAGTTCTTGATGTTTATTTAAAAAAAATGTATTTACATCAAAAATATTAACAACACGGACCATTTTTACTCCTAACATCAAGTAGGGATGTATTCAAATCAAATTTAACAGCTACAAAACTAAAAGAAAGTGTCGCCATCTGCATAGTAAAATTAAACAGCTTCAAGCGACCGTTAAGCAAGCATTAGAGAGAGCAATCAAAATATAATTATATTTATTTGAAGTGATAGTCATGAATACTGTCCCGGCTCTAATGCCCACCCGGCAGGTGGCAACTGTGTAGAAAAATAAAGTGCTTGTAGATCTACTTGTGAAATTAGCAGGGTTCCGCAGAATATTTTTTTTTTGTGATGAGGCACAATCCTGCCCGTCATAAATGCAGTTTGCTAAACACAGTAAGAGCAAGTCACTCATTAATAAAATTACAAAGAAAGAATAATAAATATTTGGGGACATTTCACACAACACCATCTAGCTCAAACTAAGCAAAGAATACACGAACAACAATTAATATACTTGATTACCTAATACCTATTTCTTAATTTGTTTATACCTTTATTGTACGTGCATCTTGTGAAATAAGGTTGTTAATCCCGAGTTGGTATTCTCTAATGGATATAATCTGTATATTTTTAAACCGCAAGATAATTCTTCTTAAACGGTTTCTTCTAGGTAAGCGCGTTCCATCGCAAGTCTATTTTTGAGTAAATAAAAAAACAAATAGAAAAAGAAAATAGAAGAACCCAGACCGGGGCTGGTGCATGAAGAATAAGATAGTAATCAAGGGATTCGCGCCTGGATTGAAATTGCTCAAGCGACCGTAAAAAGGATGGAGAAAATGTTGTGCAGTCGCAAATAGTCCATATTTTTTTATTTTTTTTAGATAGATCTACCATTGATGGGGAGGTGGAATTAGGTCGTGAAGCTCTGCGCACACTCCCCGAAATGAATCCCATAAAATATAAACAGACTGAAAAAAAAACAGGTAGAAACGCCCCATTCTTATGTCTACTCTGTAGTGTTGTACGGTAGCGTAGATGCTGCTGTAGAATGTTCCGTATTAGCTAAACGCAGAAAATTTCCAACTAAAAAGTTCTTTAGCGTCTCAATAAAGAAACGCGAACTTTTGCAGCCCGTCAGAAAAAGAAAGTTACTTATATTGGCACAAAAAGTACCAACTTCTCCAACTATTCATATTCATATGGCAATTAATTAATGAGTTTTCTTCTATTTCAGCGTCATTTGTACAGCATGAAAAAATGACACGTTTCGCTTTCGCCTTCGTACGGTCTTGCCATAAGCAGGGGAAAGAAGGTTATCACTCCGTTTCCTGCAAAAATATATTTCAATAATTAAAATATAATCAATATAATTTACCTTAGTTATACATTGTTTCATTATTTACACAAAACATATAGGCCCCAAGGGTGCGCTCATACACGTTATAGTGCTGAGCCGTTCTTAATCAATCTATTCCCAAGGGAACCCTAATAAAGTTGTCGATTCACGCGCGACGCGACGAGTGACCGATTTGACATTACATCGGTGACACCTGCGGTGTTCGTTTGTTTTAGTTATTATAACTCGTCCAAATTGACCGTGGAATTGACAATATGGTGGAACTAAAATATTCTTTGAATAAACCATCAGTTTTATTTTGAAGAAAAGGCGATTGTAGCTCCTTTGTGCATACTCGCATTTCATTGTATTTGTTTTTTTTAAGTTATTTTATTTAGACTTTATTATTTATTCCTTATCTGACTTTAGTTATCTGATTTAGGTTTATTCTGATTTCTTAGAAGGCGGTCTAATTTATTGGCACGTGTGTATAATGTAAGTAAGTATAATGTAAATGTGAGTGCCTGTCTATATGTGATTTTATAATTGTCTTCTGTATTCTAAACAATTAGAATGATTTTAAAGTACAAGGCGTAGTTTTATATTTGTGTCAGGATTAAAAAATACTAATATGATATACATATATATTTATTTGCTTTAAAATATTGCACAACATTTGTAAAAAGCCAAGGAAATGGAAAATCGCACGTTCCCATACAAAAAGTTGATTGAAACTTATTGAAATACATGGAGCAGCCAAATATGGTTTCTTTTTTGTGAGATACCAAACCAGTAAAATGATATTTTCGTCTATTACAGGTCACCGCCATTAGCCAGTAGAATATCGTTCTAAGGTGGAGACCTACTCAACACGAAGTCAAGAATTGTAAATGATAATATTTACTGAAGCTAAGTATTTACTGCACGACGTAGAAGAGGGTAATATGTTTAACGGCCAATGTAAGTTTGTTTGTTTCTTGTTTTGCTGCACTTATAGAGACCTGGGCGTGAGCCAAATTTGATAAATGATATGTCATTAGATTCACCTAGCGCTAAAATGTATATTCCAAAAAAAAAACATCCCATATAGAATTTTGAAATAAAGGTTCAAAGTCAAGAGTTTTGAAAGGCAATCACAACAAGATATACAACCAAACTATATGATTAAATGTATTTTGGATGGAGTAGTGAATAAGATTTATTAAGTATTATATTTTTCTACCAACACAGATCCAATAGTTATTTTAGTTTTAATTTTATGAGAAAATTATCATTTCCGGCACCCGTCAACTTGTACCAAACTAATATTTAAAAGTAAATTATGTCTGGATTCGAAACAAAAAGTATTTGGCATAATTTTCCAATACAAATTCATTGGACGTACATTGAATAAGAAGTAGAAATAGAACATCATAATCAATTAAGATTTTCGGGTGAAAATAAAACAATTATATTAGCATACTTTCAACATAACGTCTAAATCTCCGATACTAAGTATAATTTTAGCTTAATAATTAACAAAGAAGAGCCAGTATAACAGGAACCTAACTAAAGCGATAGATGTATAAAATTTAGAAAGCATCAAGCGGTGAGAAAGGTCAGCCTATATTTGTGTCATATTGAAGACCATAACATTGAATCAGAGGAACTCGTTACCAGTAACAGTTTGAATGATACTTTTGAATGTTACAGTTGTTTTAGAGAAAATAATGACAGACATCAAAAGTAATGTGTCAGTTTACATATTTAATTTTTACGCTCGAAACGAATGGTGAACAGGTTATTAATGATATTTATAAGCAATTAATAGGTCTATCGTATCGGCTATGTTTACAAAAATATATAAAGATCCTAATATATGTGATGCGTGGGCTTGCATTCTTTACTTTTAGTCAATTAGGTATGAATTTATTTGAGTTTTAGCATAACAGTATGATAATTTCGTATATGAAAATACATTTTGAGAATGTATGCCAATTAATGCCAAAAGCCTCGTCAGTGAAATTGGCCGAAGACTGAAGGACAACAGTGGTGACTCCCGTTCTGCTTCGTTCCTGGTGCAAAGGTTGGCTATTGCCATACAGCGTGGCAATGCTGCTTGCGTTATGGGCACCTTTCCACCAAGGTCGATGCAGGATGGGTTTCAATTGACGAAATTTTAATTTAAATTGATTATTTTTTTACATGCTTTTAAAATTGTTAGTTTTTCATTTTCATTTCAAATAAATATAGTCCTCTTTTGAGAATAATATAAAATAGGAGCCTATTACAATATACATCATAATAACTATAGTGTATTAGCAATTATTATATGTTGATTATTAATTATTTATAAAAGGTTAAGCATTGCCATTCAACGTGGCAATGCTGACAGCATTTTGGGTACGTTGCCAACTGGTAGCGGTCTCTTAGATTACGTTTGTTAAGTAAGCAGACATCGTGTGATTTGATGACACATAGTAACACCTACCGGGAAGTCGCCGCTGTTTCACAATACTGTTCGATCGCCGCAAGATACTGAGAAACGAACTCCCATGTGAATCCAGGTGTCATGAATTGCGAAACATAAATTTACTTTTAAGTTATAGGTCACTAAGTATGTCACTTTTGTTCTTACATCGACATCAGTCACATGTAAATTAGTTGTAATTAAAATTAAATTTATATTAATTAAATAATCTTTAAGATTAATTCGGTTTTTTTGCATCCTCAACGACAGCCCAACATAATTGGCGCAGTCGGTAGGATGCTCGCGGTCGGTTACGCGTGAGAAGATTTCCGTTTTCCGTTTAACTACCGGAAGCCGCCCGTGTGGTTTTCTAGCCGCATCCTGAGCATCCGAATCTACGTGTTGAGCTGCCCAGAGGTATCCAGACATTGATAAGCAGAGAGACCGAATTAAAACCCAGGTGAGTACACTAGATTCTTTTTAGTGGTTGCTCGCTTCCTAGCCTTAAATTTTCCTAGTGTTACTAATTGAATTGCCAAGATTTTCCTTCCGCGAAATTCGTTGGACTCTAGGTTAGTTAGAAGATATAGAAAAGAATATAGTGATTTCTTAAGAAATATTAGCCTTAATAGTATAGGGGAAGAACTTGAAATGGCCGATTTGGACACGATTTATAAATCGTTAAGACTAGTGCCGGAGTTTGATGGTAACCCAAATGTACTAACTAGGTTCATCCATCTGTGCGACCAGTTGGTGCAACAATTTTGTGGTCAGGGTAGCAGTGAGTTAAGTAGGTGTGCCCTAATTAATGGAATACTTAACAAGGTAGTGGGTTCTGCTGCTCGCTTAATAAACTCCAACGGAATTCCCAGCGACTGGGGTGGCATTCGTAATGCTTTGGTAAATAACTTCGCAGACCAGAGAGATGAGACCGCTCTTTACAATGATTTGGCTATTTTAACTCAGGGCTCTAGTTCTGCCCAGGAATTCTATGAAAGGTGTCAGAGTCTATTTAGCACTATTATGACATACGTTACTCTCCATGACACAGTTGCCACCACAGTCAACGCTAAAAGAGACTTGTATCGCAAGTTGACCTTGCAAGCGTACCTGCGAGGATTAAGTGACCCACTTGGTTCTCGTATACGTTGCATGCGCCCCGAGACGATAGAAAAAGCCCTGGAATTTGTTCATGAAGAAAAAAACACAATGTATATGCAGAATAGGAACATGCGGTTACTCGATAAGAATTCCGCCGCGTCTATATCGATGCCTAACCATTTCATTAGTGCATATAAAATGCCAAGTGAACAACTTTTAGCACAGCCTTTTTCAATGCCCGCGCCTAGACCTTTCAACTTTAATACGCCAGGACCCTCTCGTCCTCAATTCACACAACCACCCGCATCACAATTCAGTCAAAATCTTTATCAACCCCGCCATCTAGATCCCACACACACACAGCAAATCTTCAGAGCAACCCCGCCTAATCACAACCCCCAGCATAACCGATTTCAAATGACCCCACGCCCTTACCAACCTACAGCATATCAAGCACGTCCAATGAGTAGCGTAAGTCACTATGTCACACGACCCTTGCCACCATCTCAACCGACTATGACAGGACACAACTGGTTGAGATCAGGAAATCCACCCCCTACTAATTATATGAAGAGTAGCCAGATGAATTATAATGATTGCACAAACGACCCCACATACGCGGAATATGATTATGAACCTTACTATGACTATTACGAGTATATTGAGTGTCAGCCTACAGAATATTCCCCTCAGGAATACTCTGTTGACCCGTCACACGTTGAAATCACGGACGTAGTAGACACAGAACAGGATTTTCCCAAGGATCCGAAATCTGACACCTCAAAATAGAAATTAATCTGAAAAAGCGGCGTCAGCTTCCGTACATTCAGATTTCGTCACCACCAACAAAACCTTTTGAAGTGTCGACACCCACAAATATCTAACTATAATCGATGCGTTCTCAAAATACGCTGAAGCGTATTTACTGAGAGATGCTACAGCCGTTAGCGTAGTTCAGGCTCTATTAAAGTTCTCACATCATGGTATAACTGAGAACATTAATAAAGATCGCGAACCCGATCAGACATGGTGAAGTATTTTCACCTTTGCTCCTAATATTAGGAGATGACATAGACAACTTGTCTAACGGATTTAGGACACTAGAAAACTTCTTAGCATTTATCAAAGCTGGGAGCATTCACCATACAGCTTTTAATAATGAGGCATTTAGGGTTATGTTAAATAGATTAAGTATTTTATACACTAAGGAGGTAATTTTAGATCTTAGTTATAGGGAATATTTCGATTTATTGAAACTAGGTTATTATTTTATAGAAAATTATATAATCTTGGTAATTAAGTTTCCAATTGCCTTTCCTACTAACTATATCCTATACATGTTATCCTTAGCCCCAAATCATGATAGCAAAATCCTTATACCTGCCTATCCATACGTAGCAATCCACGAGAAAGGTCTATTGTACATAGAGACAGAATGTCCGAAGTATAGCCACGGTCACCTCTGCGAGGACAACTTCAGCCGCCACTACGGGGAACAGTCCGACTGCATTCAACAGCTGATACTACAGCAGCATATCCACGAGTCCTGCCGATTCACTCAAGTAACCCTGTCGTCTGAAGCGATGGAGCAACTAGACGACCGCCACTATGTACTGAGCTTTCCCAACTTAATGAAAGTTCGTTTAACCTGCTCTCAAGATCAATATGAAATGATGCAAGGGAGTTATCTAGCCATTATTCCTAAAGGATGCGCCCTACACACCCCGTCATTCTCTATATATAACTATCACGACCAAGTTGAAGGACAGATGCTGAAAATTTTGAGGAGAACCCATACAAGTTACCTGCAAAGAAAATGTTGAAACAGAATACTATCGATTTGAGCCACTTACACTCAACTAACTCAAGGATTGCTGTACAAGAACCAATGACTTTGGAGTCTACAAATATGAACATCGTCTATTATACTACTGTACCTACCTACGTGATACTCGGTGCATCAGTACTCACTACCGTCAACGTACTCATTCGCCGCAAGCTGAAGAGAAACATTTTGAGAATTAATTCACGAGATACCATAGATGAAACACAGAACCGTCAAGAAACCAAAGATAGCAGCCCTAGAGGTCCATTGTTCCTATCTGCACTATTCTCGACGAAAGTCTCCAAATAGTTGCAGATCTTGCGGAGGGAGATGTTAAGTAAGCAGACATCGTGTGATTTGATGACACATAGTAACACCTACCGGGAAGTCGCCGCTGTTTCACAATACTGTTCGATCGCCGCAAGATACTGAGAAACGAACTCCCATGTGAATCCAGGTGTCATGAATTGCGAAACATAAATTTACTTTTAAGTTATAGGTCACTAAGTATGTCACTTTTGTTCTTACATCGACATCAGTCACATGTAAATTAGTTGTAATTAAAATTAAATTTATATTAATTAAATAATCTTTAAGATTAATTCGGTTTTTTTGCATCCTCAACGACAGCCCAACATAATTCGTTTATAAATATTATTATTATGTTGCATATATGTGTGTATTTACTAAACAAATAAATAATAGTTATGTAAGTTTATATGTTATAGAATCTATTTCAGTTTCGTTAGCTAAAAGTTATATGTAGTTATGTAAGATTATTTATAAGCTGTCGTGAAAATCATACGCATTGATGTCCAAATTTTTTTTTCATAATTCATAAGCTCCTCAATATGGAGTCCTCCAATAGACGCCATATTGAATTTAGTGTGACGTCACAAAATACCCCATTTTTGTCAGTTGCTGATAATGAGCTGTATCGAGAGCAGACTCCACTCATCAGCTACTTTGTTACATTCAACTGCGGCGAGAGCGCCGCACCTCAATCAGTGGTTTACTAGTAAAGTGAGTGCTTTCAACGTTTTGCTGGCGAGAAAACACACCATAGATGTAATTCTGCGCTGCAAGTATCAATCGTATCTTATACTTAATCGTAGATAAACGATATAATGATTATTCCAGCGCTGTAACGCTGTTTTATTTACTTTACCAAAAAATGTGATAATAATTTTGCTTCAGATAGCTCCTCTGGTACGTAAGTACATACAGCTCAATGGTTGTTGATAAGTTATTTACGAAGTTAGTATAAGTAGTTTAGTTAACAAGTAGGCTGATACCTTTACTTTCGACGTAGTCGGGTAAAAATCCCACGTTAACGCGGCGCGCTACGTTTCCGATAGTTTTATAATTGTGTTAGAATTATTTTTAATATTTTTATTCAAATTATTTTTTAAATATTCTGACATTGTTATCATCATCATCATCTCAGCCATAAGAAGTCCACTGCTGGACATAGGCCTCCCCCATGGATTTCCAAAAAGACCGATTGGAAGCGGCTTGCATCCAGCGTCCTCCCGCCACTTGCATGAGGTCGTCTGTCCATCTCGTGGCTGGTCTTCCTACGCTGCGCTTGCCGCTTACGCTTGCGCTGACATTGTTAGCCGTTGAGCTATTTGACATTACGGAAAATATGTCTTATTGCATGAGGCCAATTGCAAGTTACTCCCTACCGCTGTGTAGCTCCCCCTTTGGTAAAACGATCGAAAATTATGACCTTACCTTTAGGGTGTGATCGAGTTACATGAAAGATAATAAAATGTAGAGCAAAATAAGTAGGTATACATTTTCATATTATTTGCGAACCAAATACAATATATATTTATAATAATCCGATCTAATAAGACTTCTAAGGATTGGTCCGCCGACATGTATCGGTATCCTGAGGCACCGCTTTAAGCATTTGGATTAATCAAGTGGGTATTCAAATTTTGTAACGTCTTCCCTTGCCAATTTTTGATACACTTCGGCCTTTGTAGGATATTATTTTGTAGACTATATATTAATATTTATATCTCTAAAACTGTCCCTATGATCACTTTTTTTAAGAGACTTCCAAAAAGAAGGAGTCAATCATATCAATTCGGTCTGTATGTTTTTTTTTTTGTATGTTTGTTCACCGATTACTCAGTGAATTGTGTATTGGTTTTGATGATTCTTTTTGTATTTGGTAGATCATGAGAGAGATGGTCCCATATAATTTCTATCAAAATCGATGTAGTTTGGTTTCTATAACAAAATAACTGGTAAAATATCATCCAAGTGCCTGTAGAAAAGTGAACAGCAACTCAGCTGGTATTAAGCGACGGTATGGACGTTAGGTTACTAATTTTGTTTACAAGACAAAAATCATTCAGTTTCATTTTGTGAGATATTTTCTTATATTTTTTAACAAGGGGTGGACTTGTTTAAAATATAAGTTTTACCTTATTTTCAATATAGTATTTTAATAAATGCTGCTCGCTCCGCTCACTTAAAAAGATCGCACCCTTAACGATCCTCACACCCGCACTCTTGAGACCAACTGGGAAACGCTAACAAGCTATTCATACAGTTTTTTCCATAAACGAGTTACGCAATATAAGAAAACAACCCCTAATGACTTATGCAGTTATTTATAATTGGACTTGGTAAAGCTTTGGACAATTTACATTTCAAAAAGCATTAGGAATATGTTTAGTTAATTTTGTTTACTAATCCCAGGGGAAAATTACTTCAAGTTGTAAAGAAGGGAGGTGAATTTAAGTCAGAATAAGAAATGACTTGTTATATTCGGCCTTACCGAAAAACGTTACTTAACTTTAAGTAATACTTAATATATTTTGTCAACTTCTGGCTGACACGTAATGACACTTGCGGAAAGAAGACAGAGAACTTAAGGTAAGGTTTTTCGGTAAGATCCATTGTGTTTAGTCAACTATAAATGTACGTACTATGTTCGAAATACCAAAATCCGACGGAAAAGTTCGAAGCGTCGGAATTGCGGTAATGAAATTAAAGTGGAACTGGGCAGTGGGCAGGACATGTTGCTAGATGCAGTGACGACAGGAGGAGTAAGGTTATGACCGAGTGGTGGCCAAGACAAGGGAAGCGGAGCGTAGGTCGTCCGCGATAGACATAATATCGTCCACCCATCTTGGGTGGACGATATTGTGTCTATCGCGGGTCGAACCTGGACTCGATTGGCACAGGATCGAGGCAGATGGCATGATAAGAGAGAGGACAAATACGCAGCAGTGGGATAGAAAGGGCTGTAGATGATAATGATGAAAATATATAGGTAATGAAGACGCTAGCGCTAAATGCAAGCCGCTTCCAATCAGTCTTTTTGGAAATCCATGTGGGAGGCCTATGTCCAGCAGTGGACTTCTTATGGCTGAAATAATAATAATGATGATGAAACTAGGTAATTAGGCTACTAAAAGACCACCGCTTCGTAGATGTATCTTACCTTGCTTGGAATAAGAAATAGATCTCAAATGAAGGATGATATCTATAAGTGTATTATTAATAAATAGCTTAAACTGTGTATGTATGTATTTACAAAAAAAGTACAAGTATATCTATTCTATCAGCCATCTAGTTCCCATAGTACAAGCTTTGCATAGTTTGGGTTAGATGGTGTTGTATGAAATATCCGCCGATATACTATTTAAAAAAAAAAACAGTTTTTGGCGACTAATCAAAGGTAAAACGAGTAAAAGAAAAAGAAAATTATATTTATCTACTAAATACATTAAAGATAAATATTGAATTGTTTAAATAACAGTTACGTAAATGCCTTTATTCAATCCAGTTTCCAGTCAAATCCGTCGGATGTTGCGTCCTTCGTATATCCAGAAAAAGAGCAAAAATGAATTCAAATTGGACCTACGAAAAGACCATCGGACGTTTCTTTATGGCCCGAATCGACCTATTCCAAAATATGGCTTGGGTCATTCGCACCGGACCAACCACTACGGTGCGAATGGGCCCATTCAGAAACAGTACATGGGCGATTCGCTCCGCGGTTCGAATCACTTGCGGTGCGAAACGCTGAACGCGACCCAAATTATCATTCTGATCTATTAATAATGAAAGATATACCTTCATCAATAGTGCCGGAGCTAATGGGCCGAACATTCGGGCCGGACGGATCGGCTCCGATTCCAGAATTATTGTTACGGTATATTTTATGCTTGGACAGATTGGGTATTTTCCGGAATTTGGGTTTGCGCCGTTTTACCTGACCGCACAAGGAGCGTAAGGTTTTGTGTTGATATTTCGGATATCAATCAATCAATCAATAACACTTTATTGACACCACATAAAGTAGACAATAAACACATAAGAAAATGGCACAAAAGGCGGTCTTATTGCTAAAAGCGATCTCTTCCAGACAACCTTGGGATGTGATGGAAAAGTATATGTAAAGGTGGTGGGTATATATATGTAAAGGTGTAAGTTTGAGCTCACATAAAATATGTAGTATTTTATGGTCAATTTAATAACTATTATTGGAAATGAGTTGGCAATATTAAATACTTACTATCAATGAAAATTATTTTGAACACACTTTGATTACAAATTTTCGAGATATTACGATAAATATATAAAACGCTCAAATCATTGAGGTCATTGACCATTTTTAAAGTAGTCTAAATTAAAAATACTCGCCAAGTAGTTTTCTTTTAAATTACAGCATTAGCTACGGAACCCTACAATACGCGTGTTTTGACACGGTCTTGGCCACTTATTTTTTTTCTGTTATAAGTGGATAGGCTTGTTTAATACAATCAAATGACAACCGAAGGGCACGCCAATTTGAAATACCAATGCCCGTATATTTAAGTTTTTGTAATTTATGGAGAGCCAAAAAAATATGCCTAAACAAAAAAAAACATCTAACCACATTTTTCTTTGTGAAGTATTGCCACTGAATAGCTTATAAAAATGCTAATAAATAACTTCAAATTCTACGTGCACCGACATTAAACAAATTGAAAGCGCCCGCAGCATTCTACGGGCGCATCCCTTTGAATTTTAATACTGATTGACGATTCACCCCCACTTATGGGGCCAACTTATATTTCCCCTGGGCCTGAGGCTGTTTCACGGCAATCCCTTTCTGAACAGAGCATATGTCACAAACGCAGACTCCTTCATCTCTTTCTAACGTGCCGGTAGTAATAGAGAGGGGAAGTTCTGGAAACGTCTGGTGAAGGTATGTTATTACGGTGGTCGAAGTGAACATATTCCCAAGTCTCCCAATAAGGTAAAGTAGACCCCAAAGTTCTAGTATCCCTAATAAGCCAACGCGTCTCGCTGGTAGTTGCAGGTTAGCAAAGAATAATGAAAATGATGTACAGAAATGTAAGTCTTATGTAAATGTATTAAATATTGATGGTTATTGCTATTAGCCTGAGTAACGTAAAATAAATAAATAAATATATAGGTAATATATTGTGGACATTTCACAGAACACCATCCAGCCCAAACTAAGCAAAGCTTTTTTAATCATTATTTTACGTGCTTTTTCGCATAGCGAAAATGTCGCACTAGTATTTTTAATTCAGAACATGCTTAATTATTAAAGTTAAATAAAATCAGTTCTGCCAGCCTAACCAAGTTTTGCCAAGGCTAGTATCGATTTAGTTCTGTCTGCCGAAGATTGAGCTAGATAAGAGTTACAATGGAGCTGCCGTGGTATTAGACGTCTAGGTACTTTATTTCGGACACATTCCATCAAAATGAGGTAAGCATTTTCATCTTCACACGTCCATTTTCATGTGTTATGAAAAGCGACTATTATGTATAAACAAATTAAGAGCTTATTGATACTCGATGTAAAATGTACACAACACATATTGTGCAGTAATATATTTTTGAGCAAAATATTATGCGCGATACCAGGAGCCCAGTAATCTAAGCTCATTGTAGTAACCCATCTGCAATATGTGCTCTTTGTCCAAAGAGGTGAGGTCACGTGATTAATGTGCTGGGGTCCGCCACTAAGCTCCGCGATCATCAACAAGTTGCAAATTAATATTGTGGTAATAACCACCCCCCACTCTCCCCACCCCCCGGGCCGTCACACCTCGGGAGGTGATGTGTTTACTTGAGGGATACCTTATGACGTGTTATTAGCTTATTGGAAGGGGTAATTTAGGGGGGAAAATTAAGCCATCGCGGGACGTTAAGCGGAACTATTATAAACAGAAGCATGAAAGAATGGTTTGTTAAAAATATAATCTTTCTCATTCTATTGTAAAGCATTTCCTCTGTTTTAAAAACTTTGCCGGCTCTTGCTAGTAAAGATGTGATGCTGGCTTGCTCTTGATTGCTGACTAGGTGAAGCGACCATTGTAGGCTGCGGTAAAGTGTGTAGTTAATTTATTATTTATGATTTTTGTGATAAAATACTAAAATAATTGCATTTTATAAGCTTTTATCTAGTAGGGATTAAGGGTTATTTATTGGTAAAATGAGTTATAAATATCTTTGTCAGTTTAAAGTCAAAATCGTTATTGCACCAAGAAAGTACTAAGCGATAAGAGTAATCCGTACTCAGCGGTATCGATCCACATTCCCGTTGCGTACTGCACAAGAATGGAATTCGTTGCAGCCATCTCTGTTTCCTGAGACCTACAATCTTGGAATTTTCAAGGCTAGAGTGAATAGATATATTCTAGATCGACGAGCTCCATCCTCGGCCACACTGTCGCTTAACATCAGGCGAGTTGGTGGTCAATCGTAGATCTATAGTGTATAAAAAAAAAAGTTTGACCTATGTTTGGCTTATAAGCTGATTACGCGACTATGGTAATTGACGGTCTGTTCGATAATGGAACATAATTATATATTATAAGTGATACATCCAGATCTATAGAAGTAGCCTTAAATTTCTATTATAGGTCTAAAAAATCGATTAGAATAATGAAATGTGCAGAATTTCTGATTACCTTGTAGTAGAGAGTAAGTGACCGAGGAAGATGGCAAGACAAGAGAGAAGCATATACCCAGCAGTGAGAGCAGAGAAGAGAAGAGCAGAGAAGGCTGTGGATGATAATGAGACGTAAGTGAGAGAAAAGTTTGTAGTAATGCCATAGACGTAGACGCTTTCGTCAAACCAGTACTGAACAAATTTAATCGAACTTAACTGCTACTGAAATGATGATGCCATCAATTACGTCGAATGACGACACACAACGGAATAACCTAATCGTTTCCTAATTCGTAAAAAGCCCACCCACAAAAACGTACAACAAACCACCCATGGTAAAGTCATGGTAGTCACCGCATAAAGTATTCCATCACGGAACATTTTATATTACTCAACGTCAATTAAAACGGTCTGATCAAAAACAACCGGTCATCATTAACGTACTGTCCATTCTCATTTTCTCAACAAATATTTAATTGGGTTCATTAAAACCGACGAGATGTTATCTCCTATCTCACCTACATGTGTTTCTTGGTTTTTTTCTTTCACACGACAAAATATCTTAGGTTATCTGTTTGGATCGGCGCGACGTGTCAGCGGGACGACGCGGCGCGACTAGCCATGGTATAAAAAGAGCTATTATTTATACCAAAGTAAACTTTATTTCTTTGTTATAAGTCTGTGAAAGAGAAATCGTTTTGTTCGAGACTTTTCAGACTACGGTGCTTCTTAATCGGAACGTGGATTTTCCTCAAACAGTTCCTATATCATTATGTGGCTATAGTGATGGATTTACAGTGGAAAAGTTGATGGTCTTGTCAACGTATAATACATCGTTGTGCTGACTTACTTACTTGCTTCCTTTGGTACTACAACCCTTTGTGAGTCTTGGACTCCTCAACGATTTTTCTACATCTCTCTCTATATCTGATCTTTATTATTCAAGATGTCTTCTTTCCCATGCTCCTCAAATTGTTCTCAATACAGTATATCCACTACTTCTTGGATCTTTCTCTGGTTCTTTTCTGCTACGGCGTCCATTTTAGTGATTATTTTGTTTTGGTGTAATCCATTCTTCCCAAATAGGCTGCCCATTCTGAGCCTTTGCGACTAGCAGAATCTGAGTATCTTTTCATTCTGGATCATTTCTATCTCCTTTTGCTTTTCTTGTGACGACTTTCAATACCAAAATCCTTGTTTATAAATGTTGGGCATTCAAATTAGAAGTGGATGATAGTGTGCTGACTTTTTGCTTGTCCTACAGAACGAAGCAATGAAGATTTTTGAATATTGAATATTGAAAAACTCTTGCGCACAACAGAATATTGCCAGACACAAATTTTCGGCGATGTTTTAGATTAAGTAGCTTCTTGACAACTAATTTATTATCTTTCACCTCACACCCGATGACAAGAGCGTAATCTGAAGAAGCTTTTATTAGAATAAGGAGATAACATCGCCTGTGGCAGGGCAAAAACTGAGCAAGTGGATGGAAATATGGTGTCCGCTGCTTGCGTGTTTTTGCTGGTCGGTGTAAAGGGTGTTAGATCTTATAACAAACCTGTTCTTGTGGAAATGGAAGAATGTAGTAGTGAGAAATTCAAATGAGATCTATTTGCATAAAACAGTTTAAGATATACAAGAAGTCAGCCGTATATGAACTTGTTCCGTACACCGAGGCTTCTGTACCTCCCACCTCTATTCGAATCCATATACAATGAATACATGATTCGAATTACAGCTATGCAGTTGAAAACAATGTTTTTCCAAATATTCCGGTTAAGTATTTTAGTTTTTTTTTTTACCGATCTATGTTCCTCCACGGGTACCTTGTTTTACCCGGGTGTACTATGGGTAATTCAATTTATCCGTGGTCCATCCAGGTGTTATATGAGTAATTCAAATTGATAATGATCAAAGTTCACGAGGAAAACGGTCGTTACAAACAAACAGACGGACGGATAAAGAAGTAATCTTACAATATTTCCGTTTTCCCTTTTTAAGATACTATGGAGCCTATAAAAAAACTCACTAATTTTAGAAAAATATATCGAAATCAAAACCTATAATATAATAGATATTATAGGTAATAATATTAATATTTTATTTTAGATTAAAAAAAAAAACATATAATTGAATCCATATACTGTGCATTCAAATAGAATTCAATACACATAGATTGTTTCCAACAGTTTCCCATAATGATCTGGATTGTATTCTATGTCAACGACGTGTAATAAAAACAAATGTCCGCGTAAAGTGGTGCGCCGGCGCACTTCCTGAACGGTAAGTGTCCTGCGATTGTAGTAAATTACAAACTAAAATTGACGGTGTTCCTTATAATATTTAATTTAGTACTTAATGTCCAACTATAACTTTGAAGGTTCTCCCAAGTCGTGAAGTTTAATAAGTCCGGCAAAGCACGAGTTTTACTCGCACACCGAGGCTTCCGTACTCCTATATATGACACAATACATGAAAACTAACACCAGGGCTAATTAATCAACAAAATAAGCTTTATAGTATTTAAGAATATTTGTAACTCACATGTTTTCTACAGTAGAAACAGTCGGAAATGCTAGGCGTGCATATACATTATCAAGTTGAAATAAGTAAGTGTTACAGACCTATTTTTTAATCCAAAGATTTTTTATCACTTTTTATTTTATTTTAACACTAGCGCTTACTATATTTTAAGCTCTAGAGAGTAAGTTATTATATATATATTTTATTTTAAGTTTATGACACCAACTGCCACCGAAACGGTCACTTGTAATTTTTCGTTTCTTTTTTGTGGATTCAAATGTCTCAAAATTTACCAGTTTTTAGTATGTAGTAATTTACAGCAAAATAACCTCTCAATCTTGCCAATTTTGAGACTTGTATCTGTTACAAAAATACATTTATGTGTAGGAGAAAGATACATTTAAGATACAGTTTAAGTGTAGGACAGACTGCAATACATACATACACTGTAGCCTCACTTATAGTATTGTGCTGATTTTCTGCTGGTCCTCTACCTGAATGGAGAGGCTGGAATAAGGTCGTGAAGCTCTGCGCACTCTTGCTGAAATGAATTTTATAGACTATAGACAAACATGCTTACAGTAATGCTTGATGGATAGTAGTTTTTTTAACAACCAGTTACCAATTAAAATCATAGCTCGCTGGTCAACCGACTCTAAAGTTCAAGCTAACACTTACGTCCCTTAGATACTTCAACATCATCATCATCATCTCAGCCATAAGAAGTCCACTGCTGGACATAGGCCCCATGGATTCCCAAAAAGACCGATTGGAAGCGGCTTGCGTCTTCCCGCCACTTGTTAAGTAGGAAGACCAGCCACGAGACGGACAGATGACCTCATAGGTACTTAAATAATTAATTTTACAATCCCACCTGTCTCCAACACATTCAATTTTTCGTGACGGGACTTATAAGTACCAAGTCTCACCGACCAATTTTTCTTTTGACACATAATTATGTCAAAAAATACGTTTTTTTTTTTTTTATCAGCCCTGTTCGTACAAACTGTCCCACTGCTGGGAACGGGCCATCTTCTCATTGTGAAAAGGGTTAGGCCATAGTCTGCCACGCTGGCCAAGTGCGGGTTGGCAGACTTCATAGGTAATTACAATACAACATACATACATACATAATATACATAGGTAATTTTATTATAGGCTGACAAGATTTGTTCGAACAAACTCATCACAGTATCAGCGACATCTGTTCTCAGTTTACATGTGGATCGGACTCCTTTAAGGATTAGATTACCATCATTTATAATAACTTAATTTATAAAATTCTACGAATCTTGGAACGACTTTGAGAACGTTTATTTTATTTATGTTTTTTTTTGTTGTACATTATAATATTTTAACTATATTATTTCAAGCTTATGCATATGTAAGTGACTACAAATAAGGGTTATATTTTTAACCTTTAACAAATAAGTTAAAGCTATCAATTCGCTTGTATCTTTTTATTTTTTTTATACATTATAGATCTACGATTGACCACCAACTCGACTGATGTTAAGCGACGGTGTGGCCGAGGATGGAGCTCGTCGATCTAGAAGATATCTATTCACTCTAGCCTTGAAAATTCCAAGATTGTAGGTCTCAGGAAACAGAGATGGCGGCAACGAATTCCATTCTTGTGCAATACGCAACAGGAATGTGGATCGATATCGATATGGGTGGTAATTTACCGACTTCCTGCTAGTCCTGTAGTGAAATGGGGAGGGTGGAATTAGGTCGTGAAGCTCTTGCGCACATTCCCTGAAATGAATCCTGTAGGAAATAGACAGACATGCTACTTTACGGCGGTGCCGTCAAATATTTTTAGAAACATTATTTAATTATAACAGATTAGAAAAATTCCTTTTTTGAAAGGATTGTTTATCTATCTTGGCAAAAAGAGGAACTAACGTCTCGAAGTATATATTCTAGTATTCTGTGGTCATGACTGAACAAAATAAGATCAGCTGTGCCCTCACTGCCACATTAGTTCTCTAAACAGACTTTACTTTATTGATTCCATGGATTGGTCTCACAGAAATATTATCGACATTAGTCCAATAGTTTGTTTTTTATACAAAATAACTGGGAAAATATGTCACTTGGGAACCGCTTCTATATTTGATGTCGTTTAAAAAGCCTAGATTTGAATTTACATATTTCTACATATACTACAGCGCGTTCATAAAATAGCTGAATAGGTAGGTAATAGGCTTTTCTATGACTATTACAAAACAGATAAATAAGTCTCAATACTCTGCACAAAAAAAGCTTTATCGCTGTTTTCATAGAGACTAGTGCTATTTTAAATAGTGTACCTTCATCACGACATCCTGGCGCATAAAACATTTGCTTACATAATGAAAGGGTAATTTATGCAGACAGAAAAGTATCTGTCTTCACCGTTGAAAACAGACCACACAAATGGTATCGCCCTGTTTCTAAGAGAAATGCCTTGTTTCTATTTTATCGACGACTTAATATCACGTAGACATCTCTGTTGGTCTATCAGTATACAACGTGCTTTTAAGTTAACGAGGAAATTTAGATAACAATTATGTTATAATTTATATTTACTCTCTTACTCGTGTATTTCTGTTTGTTTGTTATCTTTTCACTTCGATTTATATTGTTGAATTATTTTTATGTTCAAATGGCTGTTATGATTGTTATAAAATTTGATACAATGATAGTTGCAATCCTGGAAAAGTACTTATATTACATTATTATATCATCAGGACTGTTTTTATTACTATGCAGATGAAGTCACGGAGCACATCTGGTTATTTACATAATGTTAAATCTCATAACAGTAGAAGGTGTTTATGATAAGAAACTGAGGAATATATATAATAAGAAATGAGGAATATAATTAAATGATAAATGAATATTGGTTGAAATTTACAGAACACCTTCTAGCCCAAACTAAGCAATAGTTTTACTATGAAAACTAGATGGTAGATAATAATGATAATCAGTTCAAAAGCACGTTGTAAGTTGACAGTTGTTATTATTTAATAACAACTGTCTACTACGTGGCATTAAATCTCTTATAAAAAAATCTAGAAATAAAAAGGCCAATGCTACATAACAAACAGCCTTTGTTTTACTAAATAAGAAATTTATCATAAAACATCAGCTAATATACATACCTATATCATACAATGATTCATTGGTCTTAGTCGACAAACTGTTTAATCCTTTTTTGTGAATTTAAAAAGTTGAAAACTGAAAGTTGTTTTTGTGGCAATTAATCTCAAAATTGACCATACCCTATTCAAAAGTGGGTAAGTATGCAGTTTTGTGTTCTAACATGACTCACATAATAATATGGTTAAATAAAGTATTAAAAAGTAACAAAGAGAAAAAGGTAAGTACGAGTACTTATTGTGAGACATGTGAAGCTGTCGTACTAAACACTGATTGGATCAAATAATTTGATACTGAGAGTATCATAAGCATTATTTACGCCAATGCTTTGACTGAAATCGCAAACCTACATGAGCTATTCATGGAGTAGATAGTCGTATTTAGTTCTAACGGCTAGTGCAGCATTTGCCGTTTTATGGTTCTGTGAGGTTCGATAAAGGAAACGAGTGTATTTGAGATTCTGATTGGATAGACCAAAGTAAATACTTAATATATACATACTTGATTGTGGTAAAGTGTTTAATTTACATTAAAGCGTTCAAATGATGTTTCAATACTTTTTATCTACCTAATAAAAAGTATTTGTCAAAGAGTTGATGTGAAATAGTGCCAAATTTCGTTTAACTATCGCACGGACAGAGTGACGTACTCAGCCTTAAAAGGCTTGCTAAAAGTTACTTCACTTAGCTAGAAACGACTCGCATTGCAAGCATATTAATTACTTTTATTTTGTAAATTATCTTTGTCTTTTTCCAAGTTAAATTTGTGGTCCCTAAAGAATATTTTTACTCTAATATCTAAGCTAAGATTAATATTAAGTATTCCGTTTAAAAAACAACAGCTGATGTGGCATTCTCATAAGTCTTAGCACTAATTTGCAATTTCACATAAAATGTTAAAAACTTCATCTCTCTAATATTTCATAACGCGAAGTAAGGAGATCGATTTTGTCATTAGTGTGAAGTTTGCGACGGAGCGTATTCGGTCGGCTACATCGTCGATAAAGTTCTGATATAATTTTTTGATATCGCTGGAGGAGCGCTTTGACACCGCCTCTTCTGCCGACGGTTAGTCTAGGAGCTGGATAGGTAAGGTGAAAGGACATTTGTTACCTACAATTAGACTGCCATTTAACGTAATTAGCTCTAGCATTATGTTTACGGTGCAACGTAAACGTTAATTAATTATTGCATAGAAAACTGAAACAACCCACTTCAAAATAAGGTAAACGTCCCAATAATCGAACGATTTTGAACTTTGCTGACTTTGTTGCTCTACCATACTGAAACTAGTTAAAATACGAAAATGAAATTTTAATTGCTAGATAGGGTATACATTCTAGTTTATCTCAAAATAAGTTGTTTAGGATACATATGAGGTTTAATAGTAATTAATAAGCAAATAGTAAAAAAAGACCCTAAAGTACCAATGCTCGAACGATTTGCACTAGAAATCAGAATGTTGTCCCAGAAGTCGAACGCCTTACAAATATGAACTGTATCTGCTTGAATTTAGAGTTTAAAATCCCGTCATTACTCAAAAAAAAATTAGGCATAGCTGAAAAAATCATGCGTAAACTACGAATAAAATAGTATTTCAGTTCAAAATGCGTAAAGAACTTCACGTGAAAGAAAAATACATTTTAATAACTATCGAAATAATATATTTCATATACAACTTAAAAACGAAAAGCATTTACTAATTTTGCAGTTAAAGAGAGGCCCGTGACCAGCAACGGGCAGATTTAGGGCCATAATTATTTATTTAATATTTGGTGGATACCTATCCTACCTAGAAACCTATTTGGAACATCTTTTGAAAAAATATACACGAAACTACCTAGTTTCAGAATCAGTTCAATAATAAATTTAGTTTAATAAATTCTAGTGAAATTAGGATTTTTTGTGATTATTTTACAGATAATCAACCAATATAAACAAACTTTACTTTGTTCTTCAAATGATACATTACAATAGATACATCGAAACGTTATTTCACTAGGCAAAACTTCTGCGCAAACAGTATGATAACAAGTCTTACAAAGTACGCACTGTATCACCACCTTTTTGATGGATCAGCCAAGTATCAGCTGGAAGCTTTGGAATCAGTGGACCGGCGAGCTGTGAGGTTAATCGGTGACAATAAACTAGGTGCCAGGAAGCTACTTAGTATCGAGCATAGCCGTAAAGTAGCATGTCTGTCTATTTTCTACAGGATTCATTTCGGGGAATGTGCGCAAGAGCTTCACGACCTAATTCCACCCTCCCCATTTCACTACAAGACTAGCAGAAAGTTGGCGAATTACCACTCATTTCTCGTTGAAATACCAAAAATCCGTACTCAGCGATATCGATCCACATTCCTGTTGCGTACTGCACAAGAATGGAATTCTTTGCCGCCATCTCTGTTTCCTGAGACCTACAATCTTGGAATTTTCAAGGCTAGAGTGAATAGATATCTTCTGGATCGACGAGCTCCATCCTCGGCCACACCGTCGCTTAACATCAGGCCAGTTGGTGGTCAATCGTGGATCTATCTTGTATAAAAAAATATAGTCTAATAAAATTAAATCCATTTGTATGGACCAAATCACATTAAATTAACCTAGAGGGATTCTTTTAAATTATGAAAGAAAAATACCTAAAAACATAGATTAACAATAATTTGATACTACTAACTTTGAACTACCTGCACCTGCGGTTTCACCCGCGTAATTATGAAAAACGGTTATAATGATAAGTAGTAGCCTATGTCCGTCTTCAGTTTCACAGTTATTTTCACACTGAATTTCATAACGATCGGTTCAGCCATTTCATCTTATAAAGGTAAAAAAATTCGCTTGAAATATTATTATGAAATTGTGTTAAATGTATTTGAAATTGGTTTCTTGGGCAATTGCCGATTGATTCAAGCATGTTGTAGATGTGCTAGACGATACAACTTTCACCAGACAGTAATCGGATCCATCAAGTGGTGCTGACGATATGGAATATCTGTCGGGATCATTCGTCAGTAAAAGGTCCAAGCAGTTGGCAGTGTGGCTGTCAACTTTGGGTACCCTCATAGCTTCCTTGACCAGTTGGGTGAGATTTAATGACATTGCTAGGTTATACGCCTCTCTCCCTGCGTGGTCTGTCTTCTGGTTTGGGAATAGCCACTCCGGTGATAACCATTAAAAACCCCCAGAAGAACAAGCTGAAATGTGGGATATCGCCGTTTAACCAGATCTGCCTTTTCACTGAGCTGCTGAAACAGCAGAGTTGTCTCTTCGTTCCCGGTGTGCGAGGGATAGAAGCCGGCGTAGGGTCTTTTCTAAGCCGATGTCGACCAAAATCTACAGAATAGAGAATCTGGAACTTTCAAGGTCACGGAGACGCCTATAGAAGATGTCATCACGTGCGTAGACGCAGATACCAGCGCGTGTTTTACCAGACCACCTGTGCTTCAGTACGTAGCCTGGGAAAGAGAGATAGGCTGTGTCAGTAGGACATCTGATTTGCGTTTCCGTGACGGATAGCAAGTGCGGGTTCTCAGTTTCAAGATGGTATCGTACTGGTTCGATATTTGCGTGCAGATCTCGCACGCCAATATCGAATATATTGCAGAAGTGCACGCAGCGAGAGAGTGTGCTTCTGCTGATTGCACAGCTTACTATTGTAGAAAGAATAGATGTGTGGAGAACGGGAGTTGGGTGAGGCACCAGTCACATAGTCCAGGGTACTAACACGAGATGACATCGCACTATAAGGAGGCTAGTTTAGAGACTGCGGGGACGCCCATAATCCCCCAAAAATCCTTGAGGTCTTCTCGTCCGGTCGCCAACCGGCATCAAGGAGCAGTCCCAGGATTTTTCGCTATATGGTGAGGCAGCCTTTCATGTGTGATTAGCGTACTTGGGCCCCCAACTCTCTGCAGTCGGCCAGCGGAAAGCCGTGCTACGAATCCCGCACAAAACCGTCGGCGGTCCCATGAAGCTTACGACAGAAGAGAGTTTGTCGTGTATAAAAAATCTAGACTTTGGTACATTGTACTGTCTTGCAGTAGCTGAAACCTTGGCTCCTTTATTGACTGCCTCTAAGACTTCAAACATTGCCTGGCGCTTCTTGTTTATGATGGACTATAATAGAAATAAAGTAAAATAATATAGATCAAAAAATTGTTTAGGTTAAACTACTAGATATAACATTTCATAAACTGAACATAGATAATTATCATTGCAAAAAAAACACGTAGATCAAAAATCGTATCATAAAATGTACCAAATATTATCAAAATCGATCGATAAGTACCTAAACTCTTAGGAAACTTTTCTTCTTTGTCACTGAGACCTAGTTTTGAGTAAAAACTACAAGCCACAAAAATAAAGAAAAAATACAGAGTAAATTTATACGAAATTAATATAATTGCATTTTTATTTTATAAATTTTGCTTCACTTTGAAAGTATCAAATCAAATCAAAATTAATTTGCTTCAGACTCAGAGACATCTATATATTTTATAGTATAAATTGTATTTAATTCTTATTATATGTCAATTAAATCGAATTAACTATTTATTATCTCATCTACTCGTACTAAGCCAAACAAAAATGTAACTAAGCTCAACGTAATAAGACACATAAATGCACCCATCGATGTACGTCCTAACATTCGGAAGATATTTGCCACAGGTTTAAGGGAAATTGAAACTAATTTCAAGGCAATAAAGATGTATTACGGACTTAGGTACAAGGAATACCAAAAGCTAAAGTGTGTCCTAGTCTTCGGACGAAAAATATGTATTTTGTCCGAGTATTGGGTCATCTAGAGGTTAAGTGTGTACTAGTAGGCGAACGCACAAATATAACAACCAATCAATTAAAATCTTCTCAATTTATAGGTTATATCACTAGATAATTTTCTTAAGTATCTTAGTAAACTAACACACTTACCGTATCATTGCTTGTTTCGCGCTCTCGCTTGCACGCTCGGCTCAGGCGGAACGTGACACTTTTTCGTCATGCAGCCGGCGTTCATTGATTTATAAGACGTTATCACGTCAAAAAGATTGTCCATTATATTAATTCAAGCTCACATTGTCGTCACTGTGTCTATTGTTTGTTTGCTTAAATATTTTTATAATTAATTACTAAATGGAAAGTGGTAAGCAGGAAACGTACTGCAAAGACATATTTAGATAAAAGTTTACCTGAGTGAGTAATTTTTTATAAATGAACTGATGCGAAAAAGTAAATAAAGTTGATCGAAAATGTTTCAATATCGTGATTAAATACTGCCATTATAATATTATTCTACCTTCAATTTTTCTAACTACCCACCACTATTCGGACAAAATATAAGTAGTAAACAAGTGATCGAAATGTTCCAATCTGATAACAAGATTTTTCAAATCTTTAGCATGGGTCCTGTGTGAAAACCTGTGTTGCCATTAAATGTACTGTGATATCGCTGGTGCATTTTGTAAGAATGGCGTCGAATACAGTTAAATGTGCTAGCTGTAATGTTGTAATTGACGAAATGCTGTCTTTTATTGTCAATAAAATGGATGTGATGGACCAGGAGAGTTTGATGCGTATTTGTGCATCATCTTTCGATGTGGCAGAGGTAGAGATGTCTAAAAATTTATTATTTGACGCTGTTACTACGAACATAAGGAAGATTAAGAGGAAAAATAAATGCGAGGGTAAGATACAAAGAGATCTTGAAGACATTATAACGGTACTTAAAAGCTTAGATCCTGATACTATACCGATATTTGTGGCTAAAGAGCTTCACAAACTGCCTCCTTTGACTTTTGACCATTGTGATGTGTCTGCGTTGTTGAAAGACATAGTGGTTTTGAAATCACAAATAGACAATATCAAAAACACTTATGTTACAACTTGTCAGTTACAAGCATTAGAGGCGAAGATTCATTCGTATAAGTACGATTCTTTGGTAAACATGCCAAATGAAAGTCATAACCAGGGATTTAATTATGTAAACACCCGCATTCGTGGCGCTGCTCTTTTGGACAGTGGGCCGATGGCAATCGGTTCGATGCACGAGTCAGCAACTGGACCGCTCTCGCAGCTGATGTCAAGCAATGAATTGTCATGTAGTTCGTCAGCTCAGAACCCAAGTGATGTAGCTCTGACCGCTACGGGCACATGCGCCAAGGAACGGATGTGCGTTGATGGAACAGGTAGTGGCAGCGACAAAGTAGTTTATGTGAGTAGTAGCGGCGAGACCCCTTTGGAAGCTCATCCCGTTGGTGAAACTACGGCACAGAGTTCTAGCGAAATAGTATACAGTGCTGAGGCAGTCGGTGAAAGCAGCAGGCGTAAGTCACCATCGTCGCAGAAGGCGAGTGAAGATGACGAACGTGTTCATATATTGCACACAATATCTAATCCTATCAAGCCTACCTATGCTGATATCGGAAGTAAAAATAATCTGTGGCAAATACCGGAAAAGGATGAAGAATGGAAGATTGTTCAAAGAAAGCGTCTAAGTAATAAATTAATTACGAATAAAGGGAAGGCATGTGTGGATATAAATAATAAATTTAAAGCTGCTGAAGTCAAAGTGCCGCTTTTTATCACAAATGTTCATCATGATGTTGCCGAAAAGGATATTGTGGAGTATATTTTGACAAGAACGCAAGAGAAAGTTTCACTAATCAAGATAAAAATGAAACGACAACGCAGTTATAACGCTTTCAAAATTTTTGTAACAAAAAAGAAGTTGCAAACATTCCTCAGTGATACTTTTTGGCCAAGCGGGATTTCATTCAGGCGTTTTGTGAATTATGATACTAAAAGCCATACTGTGCAAAACAATGATGTTGAGAGGCAACCTTCAAAGTCCCAATATGGATAACTTATCTTATACGAAAATGATCTCATTTAATTGTCGGTCGTTCAAAAGCTCTTTGAAAGATATAAGAGCGCTGTGTCGACAGGGTAGTATAATTGCATTGCAGGAGCACTGTTTAATGCCACATGATTTGGCGATGCTGCATACGGTAGACGATGACTTTGCGTGCGTTGGAACAAGTGCAGTTGATGTAACAGCGGGCGTTTTAAGGGGCAGACCACACGGAGGAGTAGCGATTTTATGGAACAAACATCTCTTCAAGTCGGTATCAGTTATTGAGTGTGACGATGTACGTCTGGTCGCAATTAAGGTTAAGCTAGCTAGTAGAACAGTTATAATATTCAGTGTTTATATGCCTACTGACTCTAGAGACAATCTAGCTGAGTTTACACAGTGCTTAGGGAGGATCAATTCGATAGTTGAAGAGAACAGTGACGTAGATTATGTTTACATATTGGGTGATTTTAACGCACACCCTAATGCATGTTTTGGCGATAAGATGTTAGAATTTTGTGAAGACCAAAAGTGGACATGCGCGGACATGAAAATTCTAGGGCATGAGTCCGGAACATTTACATATATAAGTGATGTGTATGGTTGTGTGAGGTGGTTAGACCACTGTGTAGTAACGGATTTTACTCTCCCATCTATTAAGCGTATATGGGTGAAACTTGATACAGTGTGGTCTGACCATCTCCCACTTTTTATAGAGTGTGACTTAGGTGGACTAACTTGTAAGGAACATTCAAAGTGCTCTAAGCCTAAAGCTAAAGCTTCAGTAGTAAATAAAGTCATGTGGGGTGAGCGTACTACTGAACAAATCGAGCGTTATCATCATATATGCCATACTCGACTAAAGGAGTTAGATTTCCCAGCTGAGCTTTCCGAATGTTGCGACGGGAGGTGCTCAAATGAAAAGCACAGATGTGTTCTGGAGGGTATGTATCTGGATATAGTCACCATTTTGTCAGAGGCCGCATCGGAAACTTGTGATCGTGTAGGAACGCAAAGGAGAGGGGGATATGTTATTGGCTGGAATAAACACGTAGCGGATTCTCACAAGGAGGCTAGATGTAAGTTTCTGGCGTGGGTCGAGGCTGGTAAACCAAGGCAGGGTCATGTGTATGGTGAGATGTGTGAAAGTAAGAAGTTATTCAAAACGAAATTAAAATGGTGTAAAGATAATCAAGAACAGATTAGAATGGATATTCTTGCTTCACATCACACCGCTAAAGATTTCAAACAATTTTGGAAAGATACAAGTAAACTTAATGCTAGACCTAGCCTCCCTGTGTGTGTGGGTGAAGTGAGCGATCATAAAATGATTGCTAATATTTTTAAAAATCACTTCAAAGTGCCACCAGCAAGTGTCGATCAAAGTGTGTGTGGAATGCTTGATGACGAGGCTGTCAGTTCAGGACGGACTGTAAGCTTTCAAGCGAAACAAGTACGAAAAATTATTCATACTATGTGTAGAGGTAAATCTCCTGGACATGACAGTCTCAGCATCGAGCATCTAAAATATGCAGGAGTTCACTTGCCGCGCGTGCTCGTTATGTTTTATAATCTGTGTCTTTGTCATGGCTTTTTACCTGATGAGATGACTAGAACCATTGTGGTGCCTATCATAAAATGCAAAACTGGAGATGCGTCGGACAAAACCAATTATCGACCGATCTCACTGGCAACAATTTTAGCAAAGGTCCTTGACAGCCTGTTGAATGACGTCTTGGCGCAATATGTCGAATTACAAGATGCCCAGTTCGGTTTTAGAGCCGGACTTTCGACAGAAAGCGCTATTCTATGTCTTAAAAGGGCTGTCAAGTACTACACAGATAGGAGGACACCAGTGTATGCCTGTTTTCTGGATCTTTCCAAGGCCTTTGATACTGTGCTGTATGGAAGGCTTTGGAAAAAGTTGGAGGCTACTGGAGTGCCAGGTGAGATTATTTTGATTCTTAAGAACTGGTATAGTGGCCAAAGAAATCAGGTGAGATGGGCGGGGGTCTTTTCAGATGCATACGGCATGGAGTGTGGTGTGCGGCAGGGCGGTATCACCTCTCCTTTGTTATTTAGCTTGTATATTAATGATCTCATTGGCGAGCTTAGCAGTACCCATACGGGATGCATAATTGATGGAGTATGCGTTAATAATATTAGTTACGCAGATGATATGGTATTGCTGGGCCCGTCAGTGGGATCGATTCGTAAAATGATAACGATTTGTGAAGCATATGCGGCGGAACATGGACTAACATATAACTCTACAAAGAGTGAATTACTCGTTTTCAAGAGTGGGATTAATAAACCAGTGCATGTTCCGCCGATCATGTTGAATGGTGCGGCTTTGCAGAGGGTGACTAGTTTTAGGTACTTGGGGCATATCGTTACTGAGGACCTGAAGGACGATACAGATGTGGAGCGCGAACGTAGAGCCTTGGCAGTCCGGGGAAATATGATAGCGCGTCGATTCGCTCGCTGCTCTAAAGAAGTAAAAATATCTCTTTTTAAGGCGTATTGTCAATCTTTTTACGCGAGCAGCTTATGGGTGAATCATACTCGTCGGACTGTCAACGATCTGCGCGTACAGTACAACGACATTTTCAGGATGCTGATGCGGCTGCCTCGCTATTGCAGTGCTTCTACGATGTTCGCTGAAGCACGCACGGACGACTTTCATGCAATAATTCGTAAGAAAGTTGCATCCTTACGACAGCGAGCGCGGGCCAGCCGTAACAGCATTCTGAAAATGATTGTTGCTCGCATAGACTGTCCTATTCAAGACAAATGGATGCATATTATGATGGGTGAGAAACTATAATAGATATAATTTAATTTTAATAGCTGATGATTGTATTTTTATTTTATTTTTAAGTTATGAATTGATTGTATAGGATTTAATTTCACATTATTGATTTTTGACGTTTTAGAATGTAAATTTTATGTACTATGGATATTTTCCGAAATAAAGAATTATTATTATTACGCAGAACTGGGAAACAAAATAAACTAAATGACGTGGTGGCAACGAAGTGTAGCAACTAAACTTGTAAATTTTTTAATAGTTTCGGATACCGCACTTTTGTTGTAATGTAGACTGGTCGCCAATAGACCAATTTTTCAGTGTTGCTACTATATTGGTTTAGAATATAACCACAAATTTTTTGCCATTCACAAAATCTTATTAAGTATTAGTAGGAAAGTTTAAAAAACAAAAAACCGCAAAGCGTTCGAGCTCTAGGACATGTTCGAACTTGTGTACATTTACCTTACACAATTTTGTTTACTTCCATTTATGTTTTTTTCCAGTTATTCTGTTTCAAAAACCAGAGCATTGAACTGATTTCGATAAAATTTGTACGGGGTCACATCTAAAAAAAATTATTAAATAAATAAGAATCACCAAAATTAATTCATAATTGAAGAAATACGAACATATAATAAAGACAACATACAGTTGAATTACGAACCTCATCTTTTTTTAAAGTCGGTTAATAACTAAAACTAGAAAATTACGATTTCTCGCAAAACTATCACACTTCATAAGGTCAACACAACCCTTATGGTTGGGAAAACATTTCCTACTTCGAAAATTAATACTCATTTTGAGACTTATATTTCCGAAACAACATGCATGCATAGATCATTAGCCAAATTACAATTTTTATCATAGATCCGGTGAACTTATTATCGTAAATCCCAATTATTGTTACGTACAATTTTATTTATTCAAGTAAAAATAAATAAAAAATACTCTGTGAACATTTCAACTTGACATTGGCGTGATAATATTTAAGAATAGTCTTAGATTGTTGCAAATACTGTTTTCGTCCTTTTAGCCAGGCCAGGTAAATATACCTGGCCTGGTAAATATACCTGGCCTGGCTGAAAGGACCAAAAACTGTTTTAAATTCGAATATCCTACCGGAGAAGTCAAATTAACTTCAAAAAACTAAAAGACAGTAAGTTAAAAGTAAATAATAACACCGCTGGCTCTCCGCTAACTTCGTTTTCGATAAACTCGTATCTGAAACCAATATCGACTTTATAAGTTCAGTTTTCTGAAGCGATCATTTCGATTGAAATGCTCTTATGCTAATGTTGAAGCAGATAAAGGTTGCGTAACAGTTTATTGAATACTTTCATAAAAAGGTTTCATTTGTTAAAGTAGGTAAATACAATCATTCTAACTAGCATATCTTAACATATACGGCTTTATGGCTTCAAACATACAAAATATATTTTTCCCCCTTAAACTGATTCTTTTTTTAGGGTTCCATACCCAAAGGGTAAAAACGGGACCCTATTACTAAGACTTCGATGTCTGTCTGTCTGTCTGTCTGTCTGTCTGTCTGTCTGTCTGTCTTTCTGTCGTCTCCAGGCTGTATCTCATAAACCGTGATAGCTAGAAAGCTGAAATTTTCACAAATGATGTATTTCCGTTGCCGCTAACACAACAAATACAAAAAATTTAAAAAATAAAAATATTAAGGGGGGTCCCCATACAATAAACGTGTTTTTTTTCGTATTTTTTTGCTCAATATTAAAAACGGTAACAAGTAGACGCTTCAAATTTTCACCGAATATTTACTTGTATATTACCTTTCAAAATAAATAATTAAATAACAATAAAGTAAATATTAAAGGGGGGCTCCCATACAACAAATGTAATTTTTAAGCAATTTTTACTCGATCTTAATTAACAGGTAGAAACTTGAATATTTGTAAGTAAATATTTAGAAATATATTAACTATCAATATAAATACCTAATCTAATACATAAAAACTCACAAAATGAAAATAATCCGTGCATCTAAACGCGGTGCGAGCGCCGCGCCGCGGTGTGGTGGTGGCGCGAGCGCGAGGAGGTTGCTAAGCAACGGCCGCGCGGGTAGCGGGGGAGGTAACATCACGGAGCGAGCCATAAGCCATAACCGCGCGTATTCGCGCGAGCGTCGTCATGCTGCCCGGATGTGTATCGAAAACCTACCTATAAGTTTGCAATTTACTACTTGGAATTTCGTTGATTTCTCGTTATTTTATACGATTTTCTATTATAGATGATAGTACCTTCGTGCGCGAGTCCGACTCGCACTTGGCCGATTTTTTATTAAAAAGGTGCAGCAAAAAGGCAGACGGCTCGCTTGATGGTAAGTAATAACCGTCCCCTACAGACAACTGCAACATCAGTGACATTATTGTTGCTTTGCTAGCCCAGAAAGGTGCTTGTAGACACTTTAAAACGCTTTTTGTTGACCAGTTTTTCGTCACTTACAAGCCTTTGGGCTTGTCACTCTACAGAATCCAATGCATCCAGCTGGTATATGATTTGCTAATTCACGTATCTGCTCACGAAATCATTTAACGAAAAGTGTGACAAGTTTTTTTTTATACAGAACTATTAACAGCCCCACAGTTTGCAACTAGACAATGAAAGCTTAATCTATTTTGAAATTCGATACATTCCGACCCCTTTCAATAGATACAAATATAGGGGCTGCAGATACAACTGTCAGTCATTTCACGGCGCATGTCACGCATGTTGCATTGTCGCGTGACGCTGATTTGAAGTAACATGAAGTTGAATAATCGGCCAAGTACGAGTCGGACTCGCGCACGAAGGGTTCCGTACTATCATCTATAATACTACAAAGTTTAGTTCTGTTTCTTAAATAACGAGAAATCAACGAAATTCCAAGTAGTAAATTGCAAACTTATAGGTAGGTTTTCGATACACATCCGGGCAGCATGACGACGTTCGCGCAAATACGCGCGGCTATGGCTCGCTCCGTCATGTTACCTCCCCCGCTACCCGCGCGGCCGTTGCTTAGCAACCGCCTCGCGTTCGCGCCACCACCACACCGCGGCGCGGCGCTCGCACCGCGTTTAGATGCACGGATTATTTTCATTTTGTGAGTTTTTATGTATTAGATTAGGTATTTATTTTTATAGTTAATATATTTCTAAATATTTACTTATATATATTCAAGTTTCTACCTGTTAATTAAGATCGAGTAAAAATTGCTTAAAAATTACGTTTGTTGTATGGGAGCCCCCCTTTAATATTTACTTTATTGTTATTTAATTATTTATTTTAAAAGGTAATATACAAGTAAATATTCTGTGAAAATTTGAAGCGTCTACCTGTTAGTGTTTTTAATATTGAGCAAAAAAATACGAAAAAAACACGTTTATTGTATGGGGACCCCCCTTAATATTTTATTTTTTTGAATTTTTAGTATTTGTTGTTATAGCGGCAACGGAAATACATCATTTGTGAAAATTTCAGCTTTCTAGCTATCACGGTTTATGAGATACAGCCTGGAGACAGACAGACAGACAGACAGACAGACAGACAGACAGACAGACAGACAGACAGACAGACAGACAGCGAAGTCTTAGTAATAGGGTCCCGTTTTTACCCTTTGGGTACGGAACCCTAAAAACACGTTTATTGTATGGGGACCCCCCTTAATATATATTTTTTTTTAATTTTTAGTATTTGTTGTTATAGCGGCAACGGAAATACATCATTTGTGAAAATTTCAGCTTTCTAGCTATCACGGTTTATGAGATACAGCCTGGAGACAGACAGACAGACAGACAGACAGACAGACAGACAGACAGACAGCGAAGTCTTAGTAATAGGGTCCCGTTTTTACCCTTTGGGTACGGAACCCTAAAAATTAGCTTACGTGGTTGTTGAATAAATGAATCGAGGACTTGCTGCGTGTTGCTGTCCTGAGAATGGATCTCGTGTAGTGCCGAGGATTTCTGTCTATTCTTCTGGAGATCTTTGTCAAACACAAAGGCAGCCCAGTAGGGCTATTCAGAAATTGTTAGATTCAGAATCGGTTCGTAAGCTATGTCTTCATCTCTGTAAATTCTATTCAGAATGACAGAGATTGAGATAATATAGTTTCCGACCTGATTCTGAATCCGCCAAGTTGTGAAAAGGGGTACAGAGAAAAGCTAAACCTGGTCGTGTCCTCAACCGATAATAATTATAACTTTTTTTTATTAATATTGGTTGTTTTTTACCCGACTGCGAAAGAAGGACGGTTATGTTTTTCGAGTGTATGTATGTATGTATGTATATTTCTTTGGCACGCCCTAGAGCCTAAACGGCTTGTCGTATTTTTATGTGAGTGGTGTCAATAGATTCGTCTTAGTCGTGCGAGTGACACTGGGTACATCAAAATTTAAAAAAATACAAAATTAAGGATTTTTGGCAGCAAAAAGTAATCTAAAAAAAAAAATATGTTTTCAAAATACATCGAGTGTGGTATCAAAATAAAGGATTTTTAACGGTGATTACGAATATATATATAACTTATATGTTTTATTGGAGTTTGGAGTAGGAATTGCTAATAAATCACATCACACTTCACACTTATAAAATAAATGCGAAGTTTGTGTCAGTTTGTTACTTCTTCACGGTAAAACGGCTTGACGGGTTTGGCTGAAATTTGGCACACAGGTAGTTAATAATCTGGATTAACACATAAGATACTTTTTATCCCGGGATTCCCGCGGGAACGGGTAAAACAGGATTAAACCTATATCACCGACAACTGTTCCATTATAATTGTGTTTTAAGGTAAGGAGAGGGGAGAAAGGAGGAAGAGGTAGGGGGGGGGGGGGGGGTGTTTCGAGTGTATGTATGTATGTGGGTATGTATGTAAATCTGTATGTTTCTATATGATCGCCTAAAGCCTAAAGGGCTTGACCGATTTTGATGTGAGAGGTGTCGTTAGATTCGTTTTCACTTGGTAAGTGTCATAGGCTAAATTTTTTTGTAATAAAAATCATACATCTCTCACAAATATAAACAAACGCGTGTTTCGTTATAAACAAGTGATTTTACTAGATTTCCTCTTTTCTGCATTCGGGTATTTTGTTTTTCTTTTAACATCGATATTCGATCTTGGATATATTGACGTCATGGTTATTTAACCCGATCACTATTTCATTGTTCGAGTGTTTCAGATTCAGTTCATGTATTTATTTTCATATTACAAAAGCTGATGGTCAAAAACTTCCTTTGGTTAATTTAATATTTTCCCGCTCAATTTGATGCTACTTTTTTACTTTATGAGTAATAAAATAAATATTTGAATCTACACTTTGTTTTGTGACAAAAATATTACGACAGAATGATATAAACAATATAAGATAGAAATGTAGTATACAACGGTAGATTTGCCCATCTATTACTTACCGACTTGCTTATTTCAGTGTTGGTTTACATTTGCGACAAAACTCAAGACTACGCGCATGTTTCATTGTAGATTCTAGTACAAGGGGTGGGATTTCGTCATGGGAAATCAACCGTTGTACCGTGTAGGTGTGGACCGAATATTAGGACAAGCTGGCGGGACTACTTTGTTCAGAACTTTGTGTAAAGTGTAAAGTTCAACGTTTTATTAACAACAGGCCAAATACAACTTTAATAAATAAAGGATTTCAGGTAGGCGGGAACAATTCCCCTATTTCAATTCAGTTGAGCTGATAAAGAATCGAAATATATTTCTAGAATTTTAATTTGTAATCATTGGGTAATTCTCTGGCTTCCGTATCCACAGGGATTGGCAGAGCTTATTTAAGCCAATATTAGGTACTAAGTCCACACTGTCTATCCGTTTGTCAATTTGTAGGGTTCCGTACCCAAAGGGTAAAAACGGGACCCTTTTACTGAGACTCCTCTGTCCGTCCGTCCGTTCGTCCAATCGTCCGTCTGTCACCCGGCTGTATCTCATGAACCGTTATAGTTAGAGAGTTGACATTTTCACAGATGATGTATTTCTGTTGCCGCTATAACAACAAATACCAAAAAACAGAATAAAATAAATATTTAAGGGGGCTCCCATACAACAAACGTGATTTTATTGCTCGTTTTTGCTCGATATTGATAACGGCTACAGATAGATACTTGAAATATTCACTAAATATTGAGTTATATTATTCACTTTAAAAATAAATAATTAAATTAAAATAAAATTAATATTTAAGGGGGGCTCCCATACAACAAACATGTTTTTTGGCGTTTTTATAGACAATGGTACGGAACTTTGCGCGAGTCCGACTCGCACTTGGCCGGTTTTATTGAAATCTATGTAGATAGAAAGTTGAAATGTATGTGCGATATGGACAGAATGTGTGATATTGCAGAGTATTTGTGTGATGAGCATTGAGCATGGATGTTTGTTCTGTGTCTGGGTGTTTCTGTGTATTATATGTATATATTTACAGAAAAAATTAGATAAGTTATTTTTTTTTTCATAGATTGTAGATCTACGATTGACCACCAACTCGCCTGATGTTAAGCGACGGTGTGGCCGAGGATGGAGCTCGTCGATCTAGAAGATATCTATTCACTCTAGCCTTGAAAATTCCAAGATTGTAGGTCTCAGGAAACAGAGATGGCGGCAACGAATTCCATTCTTGTGCAGTACGCAACAGGAATGTGGATCGATATCGCTGAGTACGGATTCTATCAGCCATCTAGTTCCATAGTAGTATCCTTTGCTTAGTTTGGGCTAGATGGTGTTGTGGGAAATGTTCAAAAATATTAAAAAAAAAAAAAATTACCTACACATTAATTTTTGAACTTTAGAACTATAACAAAATTTGAATGCAGAAAACAGTTTTCTCCTACTTGTAGGGAGATCGTGCGACAACAGTCCTCTTAATCAATTTTAAGCACATAATACACCCATAAACCTAGCGATCATTGCTGAAATTAAATTTATGTACCTATAACGTATGCAGACTTATTCATAGCCCACCGAGGGCATGCAGCGGACTCCACAGAGCAAACCCATTAGTCAATTACCTATCATAGATTAGCACATCGTCGGGGAGATTAATGACCTCGTGCGTCGGACGCGGCGGCAGATTAACACCGGTTGTACGACTGCAAGTGGTTTAGTACCGTATAAGCAGCTGTAATACTATAAATTTCTGTATAAGCAGCTGTAGTAGAGAAAGTTTGTTCGGGATAGGTTGAAATTTTGAAGGAAAGAGTTATTGGTTGTGCTTTTGATTTCCTTAACAGAGTGCACGGAGCTATTAATAGTATCTACCTCAATTATGAGCATGTTGTTTTCAATCCATAGTGTCCCCGCTACATAAATAAATAACTACACTACATAAATTAATGTCTATGTCTATGTCTACTAGTGTGCCTTTGCCCAGCGGTGGGACACTACGGGGTGCCTCCCACAATTTTTTTATTGTCGGTAGATCAGTGCGTTGGTGTAACAGTTTTTTCACACTGGGTCTCCAATTGATGATTTTTTTTAACCCAAAGTTCTTCCGGTATGCGGCCAAATTGACCGGCTTAGTCCCTTTTAGCTTAGCAGCTTTGAGAGCTATATCTGTCGTTTTGGAGCGCATAACGCCAAGGATACTGTGCTCCATACCTCTTTGACAAATCTTGAGCTTGGTTTTCTGGGCATTAGTTATGAGGTTGAACTTTTTTTTATTCAGGTTTGCGTATGGTGGCCGGCACTCAATCACTTGATGTAAATAGACGTTTCTATGGATCTCAGTTACCTATCTAGAAATAATCGGCCAAGTGCGAGTCAGACTCGCGCACGAAGGGTTCCGTACTATCATCTATAATACTACAAAGTTTAGTTCTGTTTATAAAATAACGAGAAATCAACGAAATTCCAAGTAGTAAATTGCAAACTTATAGGTAGGTTTTCGATACACATCCGGGCAGCATGACGACCCTCGCGCGAATACGCGCGGTTATGGCTCGCTCCGTAATGTTACCTCCCCCGCTACCCGCGCGGCCGTTGCTTAGCAACCGCCTCGCGCTCGCGCCACCACCACACCGCGGCGCGGCGCTCGCACCGCGTTTAGATGCACGGATTATTTTCATTTTGTGAGTTTTTATGTATTAGATTAGGTATTTATTTTTATAGTAAATATATTTCTAAATATTTACTTACAAATATTCAAGTTTCTACCTGTTAATTAAGATCGAGTAAAAATTGCTTAAAAATTACGTTTGTTGTATGGGAGCCCCCCTTTAATATTTACTTTATTGTTATTTAATTATTTATTTTGAAAGGTAATATACAAGTAAATATTCTGTGAAAATTTGAAGCGTCTACCTGTTACCGTTTTTAATATTGAGCAAAAAAATTTTAATATAAAACACGTTTATTGTATGGGGACACCCCTTAATATTTTTTTTTTTTAATTTTTAGTATTTGTTGTTATAGCGGCAACGGAAATAAATCATTTGTGAAAATTTCAGCTTTCTAGCTATCACGGTTTATGAGATACAGCCTGGAGACAGACAGACAGACAGACAGACAGACAGACAGACAGACAGACAGACAGACAGACAACGAAGTCTTAGTAATAGGGTCCCGTTTTTACCCTTTGGGTACGGAACCCTAAAAAACGATTCATTTGAGGTAAAGTATTCTTCTGAATTTTCATGCTATTTTCTCTTAACTGTTGAAGCACTTAAGAAATTTTCCAAAACTATTTCTAACACAAAAAAATATATATATATTTATTAATACCTATTAAGGTATTAAGATTAATAAATGTAAAAATGAGCATCGGAATATATAATACGTACCTAATACTACAGTACTCATGTGACAAATTATTTTAGTATTAAATCATAAATTACCACCATTTTCTCGTTGAAACGCCAAAAATCCGTACTCAGCGATATCGATCCACATTCTTGTTGCGTACTGCACAAGAATGGAATTCGTTGCCGCCATCTCTTTTTCCTGAGACCTACAATCTTGGAATTTTCAAGGCTAGAGTGAATAGATATCTTCTAGATCGACGAGCTCCATCCTCGGCCACACCGTCGCTTAACATCAGGCGAGTTGGTGGTCAATCGTAGATCTATCTTTTATAAAAAAAATAAAAACACAATGTGCAAACATTAGGAGGTAATACCACCTTTGTTACTGTTAATAACACAAAAACCCGTACTCGTTAATAAGTTAACTCTATTAATGATGGTACTATGTAGCGTCCGTGCTCAATGAAATCTAATTAGATCCCTTACACGATTAAATTAATTTCGATTTTCAAAATACTTCGAAGCAGCAAAATAAGCGTCTCTAGACTTCTTGATCTAAATTATTTTTTAGCGCGGCGACGTAGTCTTTATAACAAAATCTATATGTTCGTCATTCCTATATGAGTATCGGTCAATCCAGGACACTATCCGTGAATAATAATTTTGTTTTAGACTTTACGTCCACGTGATGGAAAGTAATTGAGTGTAACATTAATTCTTAAATTCAAAAAGTTATATTTTTGAAATTTTAGAGATTTACATTTGTTACTTTAGGAATATTTGTAACAATACCACATCTTGACGGAAAGTTAAATTTCGCGAAATTGAACAATTTCCATTAGCCGGATACACAAAAAGAAATTAATAACGTACTCAACAAACATTGAGGTAAGTACTTACATCGAAAACGTAATAAAATTTACTCGTCTTATGTAAACGACGGAATACGTTCAAGGCGGTGACTTTTCTTTGATATTACTTTATTTTGGATTTCCGTGGGTGTAGAAAGGCTTATTGGGATGAGTCGGGTACGGGCAAATACGTAATGATAATAAATTGAATCTCCATGTGAAGCCGAGATATCACGTTAAGATATATTTGTATGGATGTAACATGGATGATCGGAGAAATTAATGTTATTACTGTTTGTTTATTTTAGATGTTAAGTTTTTTTTATTAGTAGGTTTGGATTGGCGTATTTTGGCTAGACAGACAAGTTAGCTTTAAATTAAGCAATGATAGTGACAATCTAAGATGGAGTTATCTAAAAGAAATGTGTTAAATGCCGTTAAGTGATTCAGCAATATAGATGGATAGACAGCAGATGTTTAGTAATAGAATCTCGTTTACACTCCCAAAATTATATATGTAATAGAAACGTATTTATCAATGCTTAATCTATAACAATATCAAGAGAAAAATTAAAGGCGAGGTAAAAAGTTTCAGCATTGCACTAAACAGTCCAGCGCTTAACTGAGCCTGTTCCTGAGGTATGGGAGCGACACGGGAGGGGTACGTACATCAAGGGACACGTGACTTTACCTCAGGACAGACTCAGTTAAGCGTTAGACCTATAAAAATTTCAGATACAAATACAAAAAACTTTATTTGACTCAACACAATACAATATGAGATGTGTTGGTATGTGTGTGTGGTGAGAGAGAATTTGTGGGAGTGTATTTGTATGTGTAGTGAATGTGTGTGTGTATGTGTGTAGTGGAGGGTGTGGGGAAAAGTGAGATTGTGTGTTTCTGTGTAATTGTGAGAGTGCCTCAAGGAATTTGTCTTTGGATCTACGCTTACAAAAGTTTTTCTAACAGTTTTTCTGCAGTATCATAATCCATTTTCTCAAGCCATTTAACTATGTATTTTAATTTGGAAATTACTGAATCCTTTACAATTGTCCACAATCCGCATAAATGAGTTGTATTGTGTATCTTCTAGGTCTGCGTGCTTCATCTCCGACCGCATCTTCGCTTTCCAACAGGCGATTTGTCAAACGCGGACTTATTCGTGTATATATATATATACCTAGTCTTGCCATAAATATTGTCACGAAGAAAAAAAATTTTTTTTTTGCAAATAATATTTATTACTTTTACAGTGTGTTAGTTTAATACATAAATATAAAACAATTTAAAATATAAAAGCTTATTCGAAGTGGTCTCCATTGGCTGCAATACAGTCCTTTAAACGTTGAGGCCAGTTATCAATAGAAGCACGCACTCTTTCCATGGGAAAATTCTTCACTGCCAATCGTATGGATTGTTTTAGGGACTCCAAATTATCATGGCGTTTAGAGCAAGCCATACTCTCTAAAACTGACCATAAATCATAATCCAGCGGATTAAGATCAGGACTAGACGACGGCCAGTCTTCAGCTCTGATGAAGTCCGAAACGTTCACTTCCAACCAAGACTGCGTGGACCGAGCTTTATGACCTGGCGCCGAGTCTTGTTGGAAGGACCATACTTGGTTATTGAACATGGTGTTGTTAAGGGGCTTAACTACCTTCTCAAGAATGGTATTTTGATACACTTGTGCCGATGTTTTGATACCTTTTTCACAAAAATATGGCTCAGTCACTCCTTCATAGCTAACACCCCACCAAACCATCACTGAAGTCGGATAATGCCCACGTTGCACTCTGTCGACTAATTGGGAAGCTTCCTTAGAGCTTTGAGCATAAATACGGTCATTTTGTTTGTTAAAATGTTGCTCAATTGTAAAGATTTTCTCATCCGTAAACAAAATTTTTCTGTGACCTCCCTTTGCGTACCGCTTCAGTAGTTGTTTCGATTTTACCACCCTATTCTTTTTTAAATTATCAGTTAAAAAATGACCAGTGCATCTCTTATAGGCTGCAAGTCCTAAGTCATCTTTTAAAATACGCGACATGGTTCTGGGTGCTATCTTCATCTCCCGAGATAAAATCTTTTGCTTTCGGACAGGATTTCTTCGAATTCTTTCCCTTACTGCTTTGACCGCCTTTTTCGTACGAACACTACGTGGACGGCCAGATCTTTTTCTGTCACAAACAGAGGAGGTCTCATTGTACCTATTAATAGCCCGGTACACAAACATTTGACTAATACCAAGCGTATGGAGAGTTTTAAAAATTGCATTTGGCTCCATACCAACTTTGTGTAATGCAATCACAGCGATTCGGTTCTCTTTATCACCCCACTCCATTTTAATATCGCAAAATATTGTACAATGTATTGGCGCCAAAATTAGAAACTCAATGAACAATCGTATAAAAATGACAGATTCCAAATTCAAATGTAATATCTTTCTTATTTTTAACTGTAACAGTATTTATGGCCAGACTAAGTATATATATAGACGTGGAGCTATGTGTGTATAATGCCTTTGATGTTTGATGTCGATAGATTTCACTTTACTGCCACAGAATATGGAATAGCTACTCCTTAGTCATCGGACCTATGCATCGCACAATTAATGAAGGTAATAGGTAGGTATCTAAGTCGTTAAATTTTATTTATACAACTGACTACATCTTAATACCTTTTAATGTAAAAATAATACCCATTTATTTTGTTAAAAAAAAACTTTATCAAAATCCCAATCGGAATTCACAACCTATTAATATTAATTTAAATTTTTAACACATAAATCATTTACATAACAAAGAACAGACATAAAACAAAATTGAACTCTCTGATTCACCGAGTATTGGCCAACATTGTTGATAATAAAAGTTGTTTATGATGTGAAATTAATTAATTTTAGCTTCTATCAATCACTTTTTAATAGAAATAAAACATGTCGTTAATAATAATAAATCTTGAGAGGGAAGTCGAAATACTATAAAGTTTTGGCTATTGGCAAAGAAGATGTGCGTTAACAATATTTTTAATTTAAATCTCCGTTTTATATAAAATTTAAAAGCGTTACCATCGAAAAACATTAGCAATCTTTTGGATAGCAATACTTTCCGTATAGCCGTATTCCTTCAAATTTGAAAGAAAAAAAATACAGTGATGGAGTCAAACGTTTTTAACTGAAAACTTTATAGTACTTAACTGTCTCATTATTATTTTCTTTAATTGAAAATCTGATGACAATTTTATTCTATTCAAATTTAAGGTTGGCATGACATGAGCGTTCAGGCACTGCAACTCTTGATGATGACTTTAACTTCTCTCATATTCATCACAGCGCCTCTTCATCAAGCGTAACATACATTTAATCAGTTTTGAGGTGGAGGCCTTAAAATCTTAGAGAGAGTATAAATACAGATATAGATAAATAGAGAGAATAAATACAGATATTAAAGCTAACTACAATTATTTCATTGTAAAACTACACTCTTTTCGATCATATCGAAAAGATTTAAGATATCGAAAGAGATTTGCCTGCTAAGCTGTAGGTCATGGGCTCGATCCCCACTCTGGGCAAACATTTGTGTGATGAGCATGGATGTATGTTCTGTGTCTGAGTGTTTCTTGTATCATATATGTATATATTTACGAAAAAAGTATATATGTATTCCATCAGCCATCTAGTTCTATAGTACAAGCTTTGCTTAGTTTGGGCTAGATGGTGTTGTGTGAAATGCCCACAAATATTATTCATTTATTTTGTAGGAAAATCGTGCCACCTTAAATAGTAGTTAAACCAGCTCCAGAATATGAATATCTTATTTAGGCATATATCTTCTCTATGTGGGATAGATGTTTGAATATAGGTTACTTTACAAGTCATATCATGACATTTCAGTGATAACAACTTACAGTCAAGCATAAATGCAAACTGTCATGTAGGTAGCTTATACGTAAAAAAGTATTTTGAATATTCTTTCTTTTTGGTCAATTTCTTTTTGCATAACATTAATTGATGTGTGAAATTCATTTGTATTGCAAATTAATACCCGGACGCACTTACATTTTGTTAAATGGTTGCAAGCCCATCGAACTTTGCAGCTGGCGGCTCTCATAGGGCTTATGCACGGAAAATTAATGTCTATAGCCAGTAGACAAACTCGCACGCTTAGCAAAAATGTTCATTTGAATATGGAATATACTAGTATAAAAAGTAATAGTGCGTCAGTGCTTAATATTTTGAATTTAATAAAAAGAAAACTGCCTGACTTTCATCGCAAGGTCAAATATTTTAGCAACATTTCTGAAAAAGTTTGCTTCTCTATAAAAAATAAATAATCAATTTTGAAAAAATAAATAATCAATTCTCCATAAAAAATAAATAATCAATATTGAACACACCCCATAAAGATTCTCTTTATCAAGGATGCCATGAAACGTATAATATAAAGACAATACATATTGAAATCCCTAACTGAAGTAAACATTTAAATTCAAAGGCCCTCCATTTCATTTATTTCTCCTTGTCTTTATCCAGAGTAAGAAAAATACTCATTATTTTAGGATTCACAGAACAGAAACTCTTATACCTAGAGTTAGGCAAGGTTTCTTCTGTGTGGGATATCGTTGGTACCTAAACTTACTTAACTAATAACTTACAAATTAATGGAGGTGTTTGAAAACCATTTCAACGTTTTGAGATTCGATTGCAAAATATTAAAGTGCGTGGCCTGACACTCACTTGGCTGGTAATTTCTTACGTAATTTGGTTACGTACAATGCGTATTTTTGTTCTATTTTGTTTTACGCAAGATAGATCTACGATTGACCACCAACTCGCCTGATGCTAAGCGACGGTGTGGCCGATGATGGAGCTAGTTCACTTCTTCAATCTCCACAGTAACGTAGTTAAGCACAATTTTGATTTTGTTTTATTTATTTATGCAAATTGTTGCGATATTATTACGGGGGCGGTTGAAACGCAAGTTTATTGATAAACAACATTTGCATATTTCTCTCAGTGTTGTTCTTAGGACTTTGGAATTATGTAACGAGGCAATTGTTGGTGGAATTTTACCAGTTATTTTGTAGGGATTGGTATATTTAACCCCCGACACGAAAACCGTGACGAATACGTTTGACGTGTCTGTGTGTGTGTCTGTCTGTGGCATCGTAGCTCCCGAACGGATGAACCAATTTATTATTTTTTTGTTTGATAGGTGAATTAGTCGGGAGTGTTCTTAACTATGTTTCATCAAAATCGGTTCAGCTGTTTTTTTGTCGGAAATCTTTGAGTTTTTGTAAACTTCTACTTGTTATCTGAAATGCCCTGTTTTATACCTTCAACTAAAGTGGAGAAGAGGCGGTTGTTTTTTTGTTTTTTTTTTTTGTTTGAAGCTTTGAAGCTCGTCGTTCAATGAAATGCTGTGAAGCCTGACTAGTACCAGACCAGGGGGGCTACGCTCATATCATATAGCGATTCACAATAGGCTCGCGCTCGTTTTTATCTCGCTTTTTCTGTAAATGTGAGAGTGAAGAAAAGTTGAAGCGACTGCAAAAAATATCACAATTCAAAGTAGACTCATTTGTACTTTTGTCACCCACTCTTAATTGAAGAATAATCAAGATTATAACGAGCGCGAGCCAATTTCGCATCGCTATATGAGATGAGCGTAACCCCCACTGGTCTGGTACTAGTCAGACTTCACAGCGTCTCTATACAGTGATCAGCGCGCTTACCACGCGGGCGTATGTCTGTTCACAAGTAACGACACGCGTATAATAGCGTTGCCCGACGTATCGTGACTGAAAACGAGTCGGGCGATTACCTTACTTGAAGCTTGCCAAGCAGAGCCGGGGAAAACCTATCTACGTTACATCATCAATACATCATTCCGAACAAGTATCCTAGTAGGTACGTATTGAAGCATCTTCAATTTAATACCATATGGAATCAAATAGTTCGATTTACGACTCCACCAAATGTTCTCAATCTGCTGCCATCATAAAACGGGTTAAAAACCGACAAAACGCATAACTCCGCAATAACGGAGCAATCGAGAGCGTAATCGCGGGCCAAACGGGGGCACAACCTCACGGGGCAATACGAGGCACAATATCGGAGGGCAATACAGGGCATAATCGCGAGTAGCGAGCAATATGCGAACAACATAAATGAACAATGCGCATTAATGACGCCACTACGGGCTGTCATACAGATTCAGTGATAATCGCAGGGCAGGGAGCTTTCGATATCTGACATTTGTTATATTTTTGTGTGGATCAATTGTAAGCGATAGCGAATAATATCCGCAATCGTTGACATACTTTGTATGCTATGCAAATTTGCTAGATGAAATTGGTCTCATATTTAAATTCTAAGCCTTATTTCAAAATTTTAGTATTTTCTTGTTCAAAGATGGATTTTTGCTTAAGCGCTGACTCACCTGATATTAAGGAACATAATAGCCTCCAATAAATATATATATATATATATATATAAGGAAGAAAGGGATACCAAGTAGAAGGTGGGAAGATGTCTTCAGGCAAAGACATGGAATAGAGTGGATGAGACTAGCAAGAGACAGAAAACTATGGTCAAAACTGGGGGAGGCCTACGCCAAAGAGGCGACATCTACACCAAACTGAAAAAAAAACCACATATGGACTTATTTGACGAAACTTTTATAAATACAATTGATACAATTATTTGACGACGAAAGGAGAACTATATTGACATGAAGTAAAAAAATTATACAATTGACATAGATAATTGACGACGAACAGATTTATTGTATAATTTATGGAAAATTTATATGAAATAACAATAATAGCATGACAATTGTAAATGTTTGATAAATGTAAAAACTATTTATATGAATAAAGGCTAATAATAATAATAGCCTCCAATGAAAGACGCTTACTTCCAAGTAGAAGAATCAATTCTACATATAATATTTACAATATACTTTGAACAGTTGGCTATTTTCAAATTATTTGTCTATGGAATGAAAATTTAGAAATGATGTCACAACTGACGTGGATAAAAACATGCTGTGCCAACCCTAACTAATGGGATAAGGACGCTGAGTTTTGGCGGGAACGTCTTGGTATCGTGTTGTTGCTTTGTTTTATTTTCCTAAACTTGTGTTATTTTGAACATTAATGCTATAAAAATGGTGGTGTTTTATTCATTAAATGTTCGATAAAGTGCGTGAGTGTGGGCAAGTGAAATAAAGCAGTAAAACGTGTGATTTTACGTTGTCGGCAAAACTCCATAGAAGCTTCTAGTAAAGTCGCCACCACTTTACTGAAGCAGGACTCGACTGATAAATTGACTGTATACGTGACTTAGATTGTGACTAGAACATTTACAAATAGTTTTATTCAAGAAACTTGAAAAAATCCTAATACTTGACACTGGCAAATGCTTTAATGCGGGTCCAATACAAAAAAGAAGAAGAAGAAGGAGTTAGTTTTGTAAAATATACTCAATATATAAATTTAAAAAAAAATGTGTTGTTTGATCCGACAAGGCTTACCAAATATAACTGTGCCATTTAATTAGAAAAAAAAAACATAGATAGATTTTTTACCGCGCTGGTAATGCAATGGTAATTTTTCCTTATTTTTTATTGGTAGATACTTATTGTAACTACGAGTAGATAATTAATGTTTTGTCAAACCCAACCTACGCCTATCAAGTATGTCACTAACTATTTATAGCAATAACATTGATATGTTATATGACAAAGCTTTGTGCACGCAGTGTTTATTGATAAAGTTAGGAATAAACTTTACTGGATTCTTATCAATCGCTACAGTTTATTACTTGGCCCATCCCAAAAGAATTAGTACCATAGGGCTACGTAACACGACCCGCCATACATATGGTCTTTATTTTATTCCCCACCCTCTACAAGGGCAAACGTAAAATTTATGTCATATCCCGAAATACCGACCAAGTTCAATGTTGACATTTATATTAAACAATACAGGGTGTTCCATTGTTCCATGATATTTGGCTTTCGAATCAAATGTCGTCAAAAGGTTGGTAAATTGGCAATTTTGGATATTGTTTCGAGGAAAATGTCGGATATTCATTATGTTCGGAAACAAAAGTTTTTCCTCGTCTTCTGCGGGATTACACGATTTCTTTGTTGTCTTTAAAAGGAGTGATTACTGGATGTTTGCGAATGTGAGTAGGTTCGAGATTTGAGACTTTGCTTTGAAGTAATGTGAGCGTTCACTAATGAAGCCATTTGAATTTCAAATAAATGCGGAAAAGAGATACTAATATAAATATAATGAGTCAAGTGTATTACAAGAAAAACAAAATACCCAACTTAAACTTAAAACGTAATTTAAGACTGCAAAAATCGCTCTTCTCCGCGCGTTACGTTTGATACACAGTTGAGTGTACGTCTTTTTGTGGGAAAGTATGCGCTTAGTCCCTGTAAATGTGCAATCTTTAGAATAATTCCGGTAAATCACTTATTTTTTACGAAAAAGTTCGTTTGAGAAGACGAAAGAGCGCTTTTTTGCAATTTATGCGTGAGTTGTATTATTATTATTACAAAAACAAATAGTCTATGACACTTAATGGGTGAAAAAAATCTAATGACTCATCGCAAATCAAAGTTGGTCAAGCTGCAAAAGCCGCAGGAGCTAATAAAAAAAAAAAATGTAAAATGTATTTATTAACAACTTAATTTGCTAGAAACAACTATAAGTATCTGACGGTTGCCTTACTAGGCGCAGCCTGTATCAAGGCAACCTGAAATAGGGAAACATACATTCACAGTCGGGTTAAAAATATTGATACGTAAATTATTAAGATTTTTTTTTGGTAAACATAACTTACCATAACATAACTTATCCAGCACACTAAATAATATTTCCAATCTTGTGGCTCCTGACCTACCTCCTTTCGTTTTTCAACAATTTACCGCTTGTGATGTTAGAAGGAGCATCCTTACTATTACTTCAAACGCTGTTGGACTTGACCTAGTGAGCCGTAACATGCTCATCCCTATTCTTGATTGCATTCTCCCAGTTCTTTGTCACATCTTCAATTTTTCTATCTCAAAAGGTGTGTTTCCTAGCCTCTGGAAAGATGCACAAATACTTCCCTTGCCAAAGAAGGCCAATCCCACATCTTTTTCTGAGTACCGTCCAATATCTATCCTTCCTTTCCTATCCAAAGTCCTCGAACGGTTAGTCCATAATCAGTTGAACTCTTTCCTTACCAGAAACAACTTACTCAATCCCTTTCAATCTGGTTTTCGTCCAGGGCACAGCACGGTTACTGCACTAGTCAAAATCACAGACGATATACGTCAAGGGATGGAGAATGGTTATGTAACCGTGCTGACGCTATTGGACTTTAGTAACGCCTTTAATTCCGTCGACTTTGATATTCTCCTTGCTATTCTTCGCTCCTCTAACATATCTCCAACGGTAGTTGATTGGTTTCAGAGTTACCTGCTTGGTCGCCGGCAGAGGATCCGCCTCGATGAATTGCTCTCTTCGTGGTGTGACACCACTGCTGGCGTACCACAGGGTGGCGTCTTATCTCCTCTGCTCTTCGCTATCTTTATAAACTCAATCTCTCGTAATCTCACTTCTTCCTACCACCTTTACGCAGATGATTTACAACTCTATTGCCAAGCTCCACTGGAATGGCTTTCCGAAGCCGTAAAAACTGTAAATGATGACCTGCGTTGTATCTCACAGTGGAGCAAATCATACGGCCTAAAAGTGAATCCAACAAAGACGCAAGTCATTATTGTAGGAAGCCCCCGTATGATTAGCCAAATTGGATGGGACTCATTACCTCAAGTAATTCTAGATGGAGTCGTAATACCTTATAGCGACACAGTCAAGAACCTAGGTATAATTTTCGACCGGTGCTTGTCTTGGGGTCCGCAAATAGGTGAAACTAGTCGCAGAATATTTGCTTCAGGGAGTTCTCTGCGCAGATTGCGAAATTTTCTGCCGGTTACCACTAAAGTTGCGCTTGCACAATCCCTCTTACATCCTATCCTTGACTACGCCGACGTCTGTCATCTGGATCTTACTGAAGAATTATTGAACAAACTTGAGCGCCTTCAAAATTTCTGTATAAGGTTCATATTTGGTTTACGTAAATATGATCATGTTTCACACTTCCGTGCTAAACTCAAGTGGTTACCCATTCGCCGTCGCCGGGATGCTCACATACTTTTTCTTCTTTATAATATTCTGTTTATCCCTTCTTCGCCACACTATCTTCAGGAACGTTTTCATTTTCGTCATTCTTTTCTTTCCCGTCTTCTTAAATCATCAGAGAATTTGACCCTTGATATCCCTCGGCACAGAACGAATTTTTATGCCTCCTCTTTCACAGTAACAGCAGTCAGACTGTGGAACGAGTTGCCAGTGGATATCAAGCGTGCTTCCTCTTTAAATGTTTTTAAAACCCTTGTAAAAGCACACTATTTAAATGAGTAAATAACTACTTTTCCTTTCTTTTTCATATACATATGTATACATATAATAATACTATATAGATATAAGTTATTTCTGTAATATTTTCACTTGTGTACGCATTTTTGTCTTAGTTTTAAAGGCCACTATCAGTGCCACCTATCCTACTCCGTACATGGTTGCCTGGAAGAGATCGCTTTAAGCGATAAGGCCGCCTATTGAAAGATTAGCCATAGTAATATTGTCTTCTTTTAATATGTTTGTACAATGTGGTCTTTTAATAAAGAGTTATCTATCTATCTATCTATCTAACTTATCACGTATAACAGCTAATCTCTGTACTTAATATAGGTATCTGTCTAAGCCCTGTATCAAATTCAATTGTAATGAGCAAGCAAACAGCGTCATACAAGTATTCGAATGAAATTACTTGCCTATACTATATTTTTAAGCTATTGCATAGCTTCTATCGCGGGCCTTGAGCGTGGAGACCGAATCCAGAAATTCCGTAACGAAAATAACCTAACACACCGCGCGTAAAGCTATTATGCAATAGCTTTACCGCGGCAGTCTCCGAGTGCCACACGTCTTTTTTTTCATACAAAATAGCGCCTATCTTTCTTGGCAGCCATGACAAGTCACTGTGACTATTGCAAATCTGTATATGATATGCCTAGGAAAAATTATTTAACTACCTATTAATATTTTTATAATATAATCAACAGAATATGCTTCTAGACAGTGACGAATATTCACATTAGATTGTAACCCGGCAATGTTGGTAAACTATAAAAAAAAATACGGAACTATTTTTTACAATGAAGCTCCAACATCCTGGCTTAATTGCCTTTAGACTTGACAAAGACATCGTGTTTGACAAATGAAATTGTAGCGTGCGCAGCTAAACCACCCTGTAGCCGTTTACATAGTAACTGTGAGCTAATCTGCGCTCCGTATACAAGCAATCAGTACAATGGCTCCTACGTAAACTGATACTGCAGATGTAAATAAATAAATAAATATGAACTTAAATACATAGTAATATTTTGCGATTACAAAGGAATCCCGTTCAGAAATCAGCGTTCCAATTATTTTTATAACCACTGGCTAAGCATTTAATAATAGCATATTTGATTTGGTTTTATTTTTTATAGGATTTTGCTTAAACTAAAAACTGTTTTTTTTTAGATCAAAAAGCTTCAGTTCGAATACGTTGTAGTCATGGTCAACAGTTAATTGATGATGCAAGTAGTAGCAAATAGTAGTCTACTCATTTTTTTTTTATATATACAACTAAGAGACAAGTCCGAGAGCCGAATAGGTTGCTTGCCTAATGTTAAGCAACACACTTGCTCGTTAGACTTCAATGACTTTAGACTTCAACAATTCAAAATTCTATGTGGCGATAAACCGCGCTAGTCAATCAAAATTTTAGATGTTAGACTAGCTCTGCCTAAAAATTTTGCTAGATATATTACTCTTAAATTCTATACTAAGCAATACACAAAGTTCTGTCGTAATTTAGTGAGTAGTCGTTTAATTATCTCATCATCATCATCATCATCTCAGCCACAATATGTCCACTGCTGGACATAGGCCTCCCCCATAGGTTTATTTATCCATATTATGTAATCTATTAAACATATCAATTTATTTAAAAAACAAAACAGATATTAAGCCGGAAATCTAATTTAAAATACTTTATTTTGCACGCTCCAATGACAATAGCAATAAGGACTATAGAACTTGATATAAAAAAGTCTATAAGTAAATTGTCCCACGAAAACTTTTGACGTGATAACGTCTTATAAATCGATGAATGCCGGCTGCACGTACGAAAAAGTGTCACGTTCCGCCTGAGCCGAGCGTGCAAGCGAGAGCGCGGAACAAGCGATAGAAAGGCACGATCGGCCTAAGCGTTCGATCTGTGATGCATCGTTATCACGTAAAATTTTATTATCGTCCGTAAACTGACTCTACAGTCAGTCCGACTTTACAGGCAACCATTTTTTTTTCAAAACGTCCGATACCTACGTTGTTTGAATGTCAGCACTTAAAATTCTAAGCTAGGGGTACGATCTTTGCACTAGACACTATTTTTATAGTTTAGATACTGTATGCGTCTCTTACAGTGACATCGGAAACAAAATCGGTCTCCCGTGCGTTGGTTAATCATTTTATTCAACAATATACAGTTACTGAATTATTATTGACACACCGACTGTCGAGGGACGACAGAAATTGAAAGCGTGATTGGAAAATCGATACACACACGTTATGAATTTCGGGGGAGTGTTTACTTTTGAGTTAATATTGAATCGTCTGTGTTTTACTCGTTGCTATTAGAAATATTGGAAATACTTATTTGTTTTTATAACCAACCAGAATGAAGTTAAAATTATATTTTATGTCAGCCATGTCTCCTTGCCCTTCTCCGAGCTGTCAATATAACGGCATCGGTACTTCTTTACGAGGACAGAGTCGTGTAAAATCTACGGTGCGGCAACGACACCAGAAAACTGTGCCGATGAATTGTCGGTGCCGTCGTAAGTGAAGTAAAGTAGAAAGTCGGCGAATTACCACCCATTTGATATCGTTGTAATGCCAAAAATCCGTACTCAGCAATATCGGTCCACGTTCGTGATGCGTACTGCACAGGAATGGAATTCCTTACCGCCATCTCTGTTTCCTGAGAACTACAATCTCGGAATTTTCAAGGCTAGAGTGAATAAATATCTTCTAAAACCACGAGCTCCATCCTCGACCACACCTTCGCTTAACATCAGGCGAGTTGGTGGTCAATCGTATATCTATCTTACGTAAAAAAAAAACACTGCGCTTTTTCGTAACCTCAACCAACGAACTTTTTTGCAATAAATAAGTTATTGACCTAAAATTATTTTAAAGAATGCGCATTCACTTTTAAAACGATTTTATACATACTTTCTCGTGCACTTAACAGCGTATCAGGCGTAATGAAATCGTAAGTTAGACTGCAAAAACCGCTTTTCTATAGTCGGGTATTTTGTTATTCTTTTAATACATACACTTGTAAATTATTATCACGGTATAAATTCAGTAGACTGTGATATAAGTAAGTATGTAAAATACATCAAATAAATGATATACAGTAAGGTATAACAATAATCCCTTCGTAAGTGAAACCGACTCCCACTTGGCGGTTTTATTCAAATTTCTATTTTACCAAGAGAGTTTCCAGGAAATAAAGATCCCTTGGAAAGTAACCAAAGTTAATGGAGACCTGATACTATTTCATGAGAGATTTGCGAATCAGGGAAAATGATAATCCTGTTCCGGGTAACCCTGAGCAACTTACAGCTTTATTGGAAAACGGTATACGTTAGCAGGATATTATCTGGCAGAAATGTAATCTAAAATCTTATTTAATTCAGAATTATCCTGGATGGGAGCGTGGGAAATAAGCGCTGCCGAAAAAGCGACTCTTATCTCTCTTATTGTGTCTATTTGTGTACTAGGTATTTCCGGAACGGCCTATTTAATAAGGCCTAAATTACTTATACTCATTGTATCATACTTTAAGATGCTAGTTTCTTTTCAACCGACTCCCAAAAAGGAGGAGCTTGTTAATTCGGCTGTATGTTTCTTTATGTTTGTTCAGCGATTACTACGCTAATTGAGAATTGATTTTCATGATTTTTTTTTGTTTGGTAGGTCATACTTCATAGCTGCTACTCCCATATGTATAAATTTTATCTAAATCGATTCAGTACTTTGGTTTTTATAATAAAATAACTTGAGAAATATGTCATTCAAGTAAATGAATTGCGTATTATGAAGTCGTTTTTTTTAGTTTTTTAAACTATAAATATTATTTTTGTGAAAAAAATCAAAAAGCTATTTTGTATCGAGCAGCGCCGTGAAGTAGCTGTCTATATTATATCGTATAGGATCATTTGGAGAGTTTACGCAATAGCTTCACGACCAGACAAGCTGAAAGTCGGCGCATTACCATCCATTTCTCAACATCCATTTCAAATGCCAAAACAGATTTTTGGCATTTCAATGAGAAATGGATAAAAAACTTGCTCCCTTAAATCTAAGACTCTAAATAATACATATAGGAATATAACTGTTTTAATATTTAGTGTATCAATTATATATATTTTTTTTTCAGTTAATTTAATTATTATTCAATTATAATGTAATGCTATCAAAGGCGTCGCCAGCCCATGGCCCAGAGGGGGGGGATGGGCAAGTTAATATTATGGAGGATGAGAAAAATATGAATTGTAGGTACCTACAGGTACAATTGCACGGCCTTAGGACTTTGGTTGCTTTGCAGTTGGCTACATTTTTAAAATCTCTAGGGGGGGGGGGGGGCAGCTGCGCCCTCTGCCCCCTGCCCCCTTGGCGACGCCCTTGAATGCTATATAGAGGTAACTAAGAACTGGAATACTTCCGCAAACCATTATCTTCGCAATCGATCAACGCTCGATGTCGGAATGAAATCAATTTCAGAGTTAGTACGATCGAGATACCGTTTACCGTTCTTCATTAACTCGATTTTATCGCTAAAGATTTTTAATAATTGGAACTCGCCTCAGATTTTTGACGGACGATTAAAGATTTTTAACTTTCTAAGATAAATCTCTTTCCCGATATCGATTCAGCGAACGGTTACTTATCGGGATCGGGAATCTCGCGAGATACATCGGGATCCATTATTTGAACTCCCGAACTTTCGTGCGAAATGTATCAACGAAGATTTATTTAAACTTCTCTGAAATCGAAACGATATACGAACGTATTATAATATCCCTTTTCAGATACGATTAAAGTTTTCTTGAGAATCAGTCGGTATTCATTTTTAAGCGACTTCATATTTTGTGCATACAAAAAGACATAATTGATGTACATCCCTGAAGTTATTTAGTTACCATTAGTAAACATAAGTAATTTCTAGAAACGAAGCTGTTAATACGTTTACAGTTATAAGTTGTAATAAGTAGTGGTCGTGGGGTAGCTTGACTAGGTGTTCTCGAACGATCACCAATGTCAAGCAACGGATGGACCGGTCAGTCTTCGGATGGGTGTTAGATTAAAAAAAAAAAAAAAAAGACGTGTGGCACTCGGAGACTGCCGCGGTAAAGCTATTGCATAGCATTTTTTATCAACTTATGTAATTATAATTATTTATTTATTTTATTTATGCAGTATTCCTAACACCCCCCACTCCGACCGGCACAGCGGTGATACTTTTTAGTTTTTAGTTTTGCCATCTATCGATGAATAGCAGAACTTTTAATGACTTTTTGAAATATCACGCTTGTCTCTTTAGTTCTGCAAATCGCCTCTAGGTGGCATTGGTTGTATCGGCGTTACTGCGTTAGGTTATTTTCGTTACGGAATTTCTGGATTCGGTCTCCACGCTCAAGGCCCGCGATAGAAGCTATGCAATAGCTTAACAGGGCAAACATTAAATTTGTGATGAGCATGGATGTTTGTTCTGTGTCTGGGTGTTTCTATGTATCATATAGTAGGTACATAATATTATGTGAAAAAATCATGAATAGCAAGCCTTCCTGTTTTTATTTATTTTTTAATGTCTCTTATAATTTCAGTGTTTGTCCAGGTCAAGCAAAAATTGTGTACCTACCTGTTACACAAAACAAGTAACTATGTACCTATATTAAAAGAAAAAGAAAATACCCGACTCCAAAAGACCAGCAGAGTCTAACTTAAGATTTCGTTACGCTTGACACGGTGTTGAGGGCACGTTTTTTGTGAGAAAGTATGCGTTAAATCGCTGTAAAAGATTATAAATACGCATTCTTTAGAATAACTCTAGTAAAATCACTTGTTTATTTCGAAACGACTTCCAAAAAAAAAGAGGTTCTCAATTGGACTGTATGTTTTTTTGTATATTTATTCAGCGATTACGCCGCCAATTATAAATCGTTTTTGATGATGCTCTTCTGTTTGGTAGGTAATTCAGAGGTAGTCCCATATTTTTTTTATCAAAATCGGTTCAGTATTTCGATTTTTTATAACAAAATAAATGGGAAAAATGTCATCCAAGTAAACGAAATTGCCTATTATGAAGTAATTGCTTCAGTTTTTTTTTAAATATAATTGTTATAGACTATATTCTAACATTATTTAGTATTTACCTTGTGTGGGATTGTGAAAACCGCGATGTGTGAGTGAAACTCGTACTTTACCGAGTTTTTAAGCTATTGCATAGCTTCTATAGCGGGCCTTGAGCGTGGAGACCGAATCCAGAAATTCCGTAACGAAAATAACCTAACACACCGCGCGTAAAGCTATTATGCAATAGCTTTACCGCGGCAGTCTCCGAGTGCCACACGTCTTTTTTTTTTGCAAGAGATGTATCGTTATTACAAAAAAAAACAACAGGTTGCACTGTGGGAGTGCCGGCAGAAGTGAAAACTTAAAAATAAAATAAAATAGCAAAAAGACATAAAAATTTACATACAATAATGAACTTTAAATGCAGAACGTTAGAATAGGTTTCTGACTAAAATAATCCGTCTGTCTTAAGAATTTTCGTAAGACTATTCTTAAGAATACGATCTGACGCGAATTTAACATTTTTTACCCATCCGAAAAATGCACAACGCCGCTGAAGAACTTTCACTTCAAAAAATTCAAATATAGCCAATGACACAGACTAATCTTATGACACCTCGCACATCAAAATCGGTCAACGCGTTTAGGCTGTAGGCTGCCATATAGAAACATACATATGTACATATCTTACTTACACATACATACATACATACACTCGAAAAACATTACCCTCCTTACGCAATCGGGTAAAAGGCTCTTATTACCAACGACAAAATTAGAGTAAGCTATCCTCTTAAATCGTTAACAATCGAATCAACAAACAAAATTGAAATAAACTGCTCGATAATATCGATAACAATGGCTATTTTACAACAGACCGTTTAATAAATTCGCCGTCGATACAATATCGTTACGAACAAACATCGCATAAGTTTTGAATAAACCTTAACGATATCTTCCGTATCTAGTCCACTTATCTGATAAACAGTGAAGTCGCACTCATTGGCTTCGCATTTTATTGTTTTCAAATCAGCTAAGGCTATTATAGAGCGCGCCGTCGTGAGATTCTATCTAAAGCTAAATGTTTCGTGAATAAAATTGGTCGCGCTCGTTGGATCTTGATCGGACGGTCGACAGTATCGACTTATATCGATACGTAATTATAGTTTTACGGTTGCTTTTCCAGGAACTACGTATGCATAATTCAACCGATTTTTGATTTCACAGTTTCGCTGATATAAATCATATTACGTACAGCTATATTTTTGTTCTTCCCATATTATTTTTGGGTAACATTTTTGTTGACTTTAAAAAAAATCGTGGTTATAAATATTGTAAAATAGTTGTAATGTTAAAAGTATGTCATCATCATCATCGTCATCATCTCAGCCATAAGAAGTCCACTGCTGGACATAGGCCTCCCCCATGGACTTCCAAAAAGACCGATTGGAAGCGGCTTGCATCCAGCGTCTTCCCGCCACTTGTATGAGGAAAGTATGTCACCAAATAGGTAATTATTCTTACTAAATAAAATGAATGCATACTCCTGTACTAAATTTAAAAAAAGTTTTACATAGATATGCTCAAACTTATATATATGTGTACCTACAACAGTACAGCTACTTATCACCACTTCACTGCAAGAATGTCATTAAGCTTGACAGCGAGGAATTTCTTCTAGCGAAGCAGGAGCGATGACCACCGAGATACCCGAGATACGAGAGTTGATGATATTCAAGAAAACTCACCAGTTTCTAGAAGTCGTTTACTACACGATAAGATTACATATTTTTGAGATAATACAATAATACTAGGTCTGCGCCGCGGTTTTGTTACAAGAAATTTTTTTCGGGACATAGTTGTATGTAATGAAATCTAAGGTAACTAATTTAACCATCTTCCAAGGATCGTAGCGTCATGAAAATTGGCAGCTGTATGTAGTTCTGATGACAATACAATAATATGGTACTGTCGAACTGATCTGGTGATGGAGCCGGAAGATATGAACTAGAACTTCATGATGGAACATCGTATGTGTTTGGATTTGTTAGAAAAGTCTTGTAATGAACTTTGACCACATAATTTGTAGCGTGTTTTTTAGTTTTTTAAACTGTAATTTATTTTATTCTAAGGCATTTAGTAAGTATTAGTATGAATGATAACTAAATAATAACTAGTAACTAACACAACACTAAACAGACACTACCCTACACTAACACTACACTATACTACACTAACATGGTCCTCCATGGATATTCCCGCCATAATATGTCGAGAGACACCGGGAGGAATTTTTGTGGCTGAAATGATGATGATTATGATTTTAGTCTTAGCTAAAGGTATTAAGTTTATTTTATTATTACGTATTAAGTTTTTAACCGACTTTTCAATTCGACTTTTTTTGCATTTTTGTTCAGCGTTTACTCTGCCAATCATGAATTGTTTTTTTTGACTCTTTTTGTTTGGTAGGTAATCAGAGGTGGACTCATTTAATCAAAATCGGTTCAGTATTTTGGTTTTTGTAACAAAATAACAAAAAAATATCATCCAAGTAAATGAATTGGGTATTTTAAAGTTTTTTAAACAATAATTATTTTTGACGTCGTAAGCAGTGTTTGTTAAACAAATAAAAAGTTAAGTTAGTAATTTAAAAATATTATAGAGTTTATTTACTATGTATAGTATTTAGCCTTGGTATTACTGTTTTTTTTTTTGTTTTTTTTTTTAAAGAAACTATTTCTGACAGGAAGTTTCCTATTTACCTACCTTGGACAATCTTAATATTCAGAAACTAGTTCTATACCTATCTCAAACGGTATTCCATAGCGATGCTCCAATGTCCCGATATTACATTATTAAGTATATTATTGTATCAAATCAGGCGTTACAATTACCTGAACCATTAATTACGATAATCAACTAATTCAATTAAACCCTATTTATCGCGGGATCACGAGCTATCCCCTTGTGTGTGTGACGAGCCTTAGTTAAAGTTAAGGCATTTCCTCACTGAAAGAGAAGCTATTACGAAGCTACGACATTGTTAAGCAACAATGTAAAAAATGTTAAAAAATTTATGACACAATTTTATTATATAGTTTCCGACAGCCTAGTGGTGAGACCGTCTGACTTGCGATCCGCAGGTCCTGGGTTCGAATCCCACGGCACGCACCTCTGTCTTTTCGAAGTTATGTGCGTATTGTTGATTGCCGACAACTTCAAACGGTGAAGGAAAACATCGCGAGGAAACCTACATGTCTGAGAGTTCTCAATGATCTTGAAGATGTGTGAAGTCGCCAACCCACACTTGGCCAGCGTGGCAGACTATGGCCTAACCTCACAATGAGAAGATGGCCCGTTCCCAGCAGTGGGACAGTGTGTGCAAACAGGGCTGATAAAAAAAATAAAATGGAACGAAAACTTTTAATTGGTACGTTTATTCGATATTGGTGGAAAAAGACCTGAAGGTTTGTCGGTTGTATCAGGGTACAACCCATCACTTTTATGGTACAAGCTCAGGAGTTTGTACCATGGACATTATGGCTCTGGCTTCTTATGCAAAACGTCTCCATGCATCGATGCCTTGGATGCCTCATCTTTCTGAGATAAATATTAAAAGCTGGTGCTACGGCTAATTCGATGCAGCAATACAAGCGGTCCGAATATGTTAATCTCGATAATGGTTACATATTTGAGACGTTTGCTGTCATTGAGTCTGTAGGTCCGCAGTTCCGTGAGCTTATCTTATTTTCAAAAATATATTTAAGCGTTATTGATCAAGTCAGACTAATCTGGCATAACGCATATGCATTTCCTGGGTGACAAGCAATGTGACATTATTATATAGTGTTTTGCGTTCGCTTTCAACTTGTTATATTATAGCTTAGCTCATATTGGTCAGTGTCCTTTAGTGAAGTGTGCCATAAGGGTCGGTTCAGACGAATGGGAGGCGACGTGTTCCGCATTTGAAACGGCCCCATTAACCGACGACGCTTTGAGATGCAAATGACAATTTTTTTTCTTCATAAAACCTCTTCATTGAATATTTGAAGCCGAGTCTCGTGGCTCGTGGGTGAATTTATTTCTTTTTCGCTCTCGATGAAATAATGTCAACGATTTTGGTTTTGATATCGTTCGATACTAAATGATAATGAAATGCTTGGGAAACTAAGTATTCACCTACATATATAACTAGTATAGTTTTAACGTATTTGTTTCGACACACGAATACATTAAAAGAGCGGAAAGTCGCAATTTATGAAAAAATTTAGAACGATGAGATCTGTCAAACTGTTTAAGCCACTAGAAATTTTATTTTTAGTGGTTTAAGAGATGGTAGCAAAGAATTCAAAAACATGTTGTAATTTGCGCTTGAGTTTGGTGTTAGTAAGATCCAAAGTGTAACACCATACGTGCATGTTTGATTTAGTAAGATCCAAAGTGTAACACCATACGTGTATGTTTGATGTTAGTAATATCCAAAGTGTAACACCATACGTTTCGTGTGCAGTATAATCGCGTCAATGATTTGTCCATTGTGTACGCCCCAAGCATCAAGTTGTCACATAACGTCAGTGTCGGCAGGGCTCGGAGTGTCACCCCAACACCCAACTAGACAAGTGCACTCGATGTTGCCGAGACAACCGGCGGCGTTGCCGCTTTCAATGTCGGCTAATTCCATTGTTAACGCCTAGCCATATGGGAGGGACGAGATGTTCGATGGAGGGCGATATTGAAAGCTTTTAATTATTAAGTTGATTTCTGATATAATTGTTATATTATGTATGTAAATGCCTTTATTAACTACAACAAAACAATATACAGAGTCAACTAACTACTACAGAAAAAGCATATCGAATACCCCAGACCGATAAAGGTCTAAAGACAATCCAAATGCTCAAACCCACTACCAGTTGGCAGCGTACCCAGCATGCTAGCCGCATTGCCACGTTGAATGGCAATGCTTTTGCGTTGGGCCAGATACGCGCCAGCATTTCGGTCACGCGTCGCATCGATCAGGCGCTCACATAAATAAGTGTCTAATAATGTATGTAAATGTAGAAAAAAATTTAAATACTCTAGCTAGTTAATCCGGTTAAAGATCCGGCATTAAAATAATTATAGTTTGAAAAACTGAAAAAACACGACTCCAAAATCCGCAATTCATTTACTTGGATGATTTTTTCAGTTATTTTGTTATAAAAACCAAATTACTGAACCGATTTTGATAAAATTTATATTTTTATTTATTATCTATCAATTTATATCGAGTAACTTTTGACCCATATCTTATCTTATCTTGTATAGTCACAGCGAGGGCCAACAAACTGGTTGGCGACACTTCGACCCATGGGGATCTTTTGTGTACACCCCTAGACCCTACCACACCCTTAGCGGAAAATGTACTCGATTAAGTCGAATACACCGTGCAAAGGAGTATGTCTGTAGTCCTCCGGCTTAGGATAAGCTATTCCGAGGATGCTCATCCTTTTACCAGCAAGGACATCACAGTCACATAATAGGTGTGACATCGTTTCCACTTCATTCCCACAGGCTCTGCATATGTCATCTAGGCTTAGTCCTAGTCTGCATAGTTGTTTTGCTGTGGTAAAGTGCCCCGTCAGGGCGCCTGTAAGTGCCCTTGCCCGGCGTCTGCTCCCACGCAAAATAAACTTTGCAGTGGTAGCAGTGTTTTTGCCAATGAAGGCCTTGGAGTGATGGAGCCCTTCTGTGGTTTTGCCCATATACAAGACAATTCCATTTTACAAAGTCGTGACAGTAATTATTACACACATAATACAACTTATACCTAACTATATATATAAAACCAATAAAAATTATACAAATCATATTAAATTATATATGAGACCACCTCTGTAACATTACCTACCAAACAAAAGAAGTATTATCACAATCGGTGAACAAAATTCATACAGTCGAATTGAAAACATCCTTCGTTTTGGAAGTCGGTTAAATAGCAGATTTAAATTTTCACTAATACAAAGTATTATTATTTTTTAGGAAAATACAGCCATAATACTTATAAAAAAATCTATAAATTTTAGATAAATTACGAGGCTTATTACAAGTTTTCATCTATAGATTGAAAACATAAATCGAATAAATAAGAGACTAGACTAAGTTAGAGAAATTTAAAGACTGTAAAATGTAGTTTGAAAAATTCTGATATAAATAAATCATCAGTATACAAAATGCAATTTTTTCGAGTTTCCGATTGTTCTGATGCCTCACGACAACAATCTGTGTTCCTACTTATCACTGTAAATTAAAAAAAAAACACGGAAAATGATAACCCTAGCACATTTTGTATAATAATGTAAAAAATCAATAAAAACACCCTTCTTAAACAGCAGAACAAAAATTTCAAAATTATTTATTGTTTCAAAATTTACATGATACTTATAATTACAAGTGCGTCAGGCTCCGGACTAGGATTCCTGTAAAATATTGTTTATCTGTATCATCATCATCATTTCAGCTATAAGAAGTCCACTGCCGGACATAGGCCTCCCCCATATTAGTATCTGTATATAGATACTTAAAAAAAATCTATTATAAAAGCGACTTGTTTCTGAGGACTATCATAAATATATTTATTGTGTTTAACTTGAACTTTACATTGATTGATATAACGAGAAATATGTATATCTCTGAATCTCAGACATAGCAAATTGTCATGTAACCAAATTAAAAAAACCATATCGAGTGTTAATCCGACAATGTTTCTGAATTAAATCTTCACAAATAAAGGAAATTTTAATCCACAAGTGATACTCTGGCATAAAATAGCAAACAAAAACACAATTAGATTTCGTACAAGGGTTGGATCACAATAGCGGTCTGAGCACGGACCACGTTACTGAATGTAGGGTACATTACTGTGGACGGCATGTCCGCAGAACTTGAACTTCAGTTATAACTATTCATCATTATCATCACCATCATCTCAGCCATAGGAAGTCCACTGCTGGACATAGGCCTCCCCCATGGATTTCCAAAAAGACCGGTCGGAAGCGGCCTGCATGCAGCATCTTCCTGCCACTTGCATAATATCTTCTGTCCACCTTGTGGCTTCTTCGGCTGGTCTTCCTACGCTGCTAATAATAACTATTTTATTTATACAAAATATATACAAAATCATGTTTACTTACCTACTTATCCAGTGATAAGGGACACTGACAGGATATAGCTTCTATTTTTAACCGACTTACAAAAAAAAGAGGTTAACAATTCGACTGTATGTCTTCGTAATTCGATTGTTCACCAATTACTCCACCAATTGTGAATTTTTTTTGATGATTCTTTTTTTTTCGATAGGTAGTACCACCCAGGTGGTTCCATATAAATTTAATAAAAATCGGTTTCGTACTTTGGTTTTTATAACAAAATAACCTGAAAAATGACATCCAAGCATAATGTAAACGAAATTACCTATTTTGAAGTCTTAATTTTTTTTAAACTACAATTATTTATATTAAAGTTATATAATTTTAAGACCAAGGAAGAACAGCCACGTGACGGACAGATGGCCTCATACAAGTGGCGGGAAGACGCTGGATGCAAGCCGTTTCCAATCGTTCTTTTTGGAAATCTATGCGGGAGGCCTATGTCCAGCAGTGGACTTCTTATGACTGAGATGATGATGATGATGAATTTTAATCATTCAATGTATATTGTTAATTCAATCATCATTAAATTAAAACTTAAAATATTTGAAATTAACTTGCGTATGCTAAAAAATCGTGACCTTCGCAACTGTCCAACGATTACCTACTTTGTATTTGTCTCTACCAACGTTGGCAGCAGTTACCCTAATTTGTTATTACTGTCAACCGCCGGCGTACTTGCGGTTGCGTTATGCTAATAATACTAGCTCCGGACAATTGACAACGCCCTTCAAGTTTTGTATGTAGCTTTCCCCGAGCAGATGTTCCGGTGACACGCAAATGTTCAAGTAGATTCGTGCTTAGAAAAATGTAGGCCAAGTTCTGAAAGAAGTTAATGATCTATGTACATGTTAAAGGGTAATGCATGGTACCAGAAACCTGTATAAATATGTGTAGAAACTGCTTAAAAATATAGCGAAAGTAACTCCGTCTGACTGTCTCTCTGTCGTTACCTTTTCATGTCAAAACGATTGATAAGATCGTTGTGAAATTTGGAACAGATGTGGCCCTGAAGACGGATATATCCGTTTTCAGGGCCACCTGAAGACGGATATATCCGTTTTCAGGGCCACAGGCCACAGAGCAAGTCTTTCGCTATTATAATATAGTGAAGAAGTACGGACATAATTATCACACAAAATGATAACAATGAATGACGATCTCACCATACTTTCATTGTTATTAGAGGATAACTTTACGAACGAAATTTAGTAAAAGATCAATCCAAAACAAAAACAGCCATTTCTTACTTTTCGTAGAAGGTCAGTAAACTTTGAACTTTTAGCTCTTTGATAAATTTTAAATATAAAAAACCGGACAAGTGCGAGTCAGACTCGCCCACCGAGGGTTCCGTACAAACTAAATAAAAGGGGGAAATCATATATTTTTTATATATTTTCCTTCATAAACCGAAAAATATACATCGTAAAAATATTTAAAAACCTGTTTTAGCTTATGCTAATGAGGCTCTTTCATATGATACACCACATGATACGGTTTATTTTTAAAATTTGGGCCCTCATTCCTTGCATAGAGACACAATTTTTTTGTGATTAAATTAAAAATGTCCAGTTTTCGGATTTTTTCCTATATGTGTACTCTAACAAAATGCTTCTTGCCAAATATCATAGTTCTAGGTCAACGGGAAGTACCCCATAGGTTTTGATTCCCTTGCGAGTGTCGAAATGTGCGTTTTTTACGACATATTCGGCTATAACTTTTTTTTACGAAAACTGAGAAATTGTATTTTTCTTTCTGCAGCAATATACTATAGATTTACATATATGGTTTTAATTTCAACTCAATACCTTCACGCATTCCCGAGATAAAGGTCTTAACACCCGGACAGACAGACAGACGGACAGACGGACAACAAAGTGATCCTATAAGGGTTCAGTTTTTTTTTCCTTTTGAGGTACGGAACCCTAAAAATTATGTTGCTTTAATACAATAAGTACTTAATATTAATTATCATCATCATCACCATTAATCATATTCTATTCACTTTTGAAAATGATTCTCCTTCAGCATGCGATCTTTTCCGGTGCTGTGGTGACCGCATGCGCTAGTTTCCAGTGCTTTTTCAATATCGTCCAACCAACAAACAATGAGTTTCCGGCAGCCTAGTGGTGAGACCGTCTGACTTGCGATCCGCAGGTCCTGGGTTCGAATCCCACGGCACGCACCTCTGTCTTTTCGAAGTTATGTGCGTATTGTTGATTGCCGCCAACTTGAAGCGGTGAAGGAAAACATCGTGAGGAAACCTACATGTCTGAGAGTTCTCAATGATCTTGAAGATGTGTGAAGTCTGCCAATCCGCACTTGGCCAGCGTGGCAGACTATGGCCTAACCCTTCTCACACTGAGAAGATGGCCCGTTCCCAGCAGTGGGACAGTTTGTACAAACAGGGCTGATAAAAAAAAAAAAAAAACAATGTTGTGTCAGATGATCCATGATCACAAATCTGTGACGATAGTATTAACTACTAATATTTTCGAAAACATGAAAACGTGGTCATTCAATAATAGCCTCATAAGGAAGCTGAATGTCACGCAATGAGCGATGGAGAGGGCTATGATCGGGGTCTCTCTGCAAGATCGTATTAGAAACTAAGAGATCCGTAGCCATACGTAAGTATAGATATAGCATAACGGATTCGTAAGTTGAAGTACCAAATGTAAATGTATTTGTTTAAGTACGTCACCTAACATCAGGCGAGGTGGCGGTCAAACGCAAATCGATTACTAAAATAAATAAAAACCACTAGGCAGGGCATATATCATGTAAAACTGATGGGCCGTGGGGCCGAAAAGTGGAGACCACGGCCGGCAAGTGCAGCATAGGAAGACCAGCTACAAGGCGAACAGAAGACTTCATATAAGTGGCAGGAAGACGCTGGATGCAGTCCGCTTCCAAACGGTCTTTTTGGAAATTCACGGGGGAGGCCCATGTCCAGCAGTGGACTTCTTGTGGCTGAGGTGATGATGATCTTTTATAAAACAAAACTTAATCCGTTACATCAGTTAATATTAAAAGGAAACTCAACCTACATATTTAAAACAAAAAATATATTGCCCCCCATTCTGGAACAGTTGAATAAACATACCTACCTACATTTGTTTTCCAATGCCTTCAACCATTTGCCAACATAATGTACCGATAAGAATACTCTCAGAAACAATATTAATCTTGGTATGATTCATCTGTTCGCTCATACTTGCATGTATGGCCAAATGCGATAAATCAAACCAAACAGACTATTGGGAAGAAGACACAATGAAATGTTTCTGGCTGCTCAAAAATGTTTAAGTCTACCGCGAAAGATCTGGATTTTATTATAAATCTTAAACGCTATGGCCGAGGGTATTATGATTCATATCCATTATTCAAGTGGTCAAAGGGATACGTTACGACTTCTTCAAATACCCATAAGCTTTGTTGCCTATGGATATTTTAAATAATCTCCAAACAATCAGTTTTTAAATTTTTCTATACCTACCTATTCTTCAAATTAATTGTATTATTTAATATTTGGGGTTTTTTATATATTATGAAGAAAACTCCTTGTCTGAACTTTATGACGCTTTATTATTACTTATAACACTGCACTTATTTCACTGCATTTATTTCACTGCACTGAGCGGTCTGACGCTAAGACCGCCTTTTTACTACCGAGTTACGCCGCGACTACTCTTTCGAAGGGCCGCTCGCGCTCGTCCGCCCGCGATATATCCCCTCCCCGGAATTACAACATCACGCCATCATCCGGGGTAGCGTTCATTCTGTTCGATCACCGTTCTCCAGAGTATATAAATTAAGAAAATAGCAGTGCTGCCACTCCGCAACACTGAAAACACCGCACACCACATACAACAAATATTCAAATCATGACAATATGCATTATAATTTCACAACGATTTTTAAATACAAACTACAAGATACATCTGTTTTGAGTCCATGATCATGGGCGGCGATAATTTCAACCGCATTCACCAGTCTTTTTCAAAGGAGTAGCTCGAACGCCACTCATAATGATTGATGAAGCGTTCCGTACTGTAAAGAGCGACGCGTGTTGTATCTAAGATAATATCACCTAATGAACCCAAGGAAGCTCATTCAACTAACATACAACAACGCAGGCGCGTCACTTTTCCCGCCAAACTATCAAAAAAATATTTCTGTTCAAAGTTTGCGTTTTTTATTCATAATGGGGAAGTGATACTAATTATTTACAGAAAACAAAAACTCAGCTACGTCTAAAATATTAACCTAGCCAACATTAAACTACTTTTTTTAAACTAAATGGAGCATCTTTATAACCAAGCCCTAACAGTACTTAGTAACACGATAAAACCGAATCAATAGTGCTCTCGTACCGTGCCAAGATGTAATAAACGCATGAAAAGTGAACATAGCACGATCATTTGTTCTAAGTTCTCCCACTATTACCACCGCAGTCCTTATTCCGATGAAGTAGAGTTCATAATACAGCTGAATCAAGATAGGTCTTATGTAAACATGTCAGTGCTAGAATAAAATTAATGATGCCAGTATTGCAAATCGTTTGTTGGAAACTTGTAGTGTAGCAGACGGTCTTTGTTATGTGATTTTTCCCACAGCAGCGAAATGTTAAAACATTTATTTCTTCGTTATGTACCTATTGGTTTTAATTGAATTCTCAGGTATATTGGGATATGTTGTGTTAAAGACATTATTACAATTAATATCATGGCATTGATAAAAAGTGTTAGCTTCATCTTTGGAAGCTCATTGTGATTCAAAATAACGAATTTTGATGATAGTAAATATTATAATCAAAAGTGATTATAACAATTTCTGACAATCTAGATTCATACAAATTTAGTTTAATTTAGTATCTCTTTTCCGTTTCCATCTTTAGTCGACAACAAAATGAATTTACTATTATTAATTAAGCAAATGAGGTCAACCCATTTTTTGTCTTCTAGAAGTTTCTGCCTATCGTACTTCTTGATCTAAGTGTTATATCTTCAATTGTCATCAAACAACTTTAGTAGGCTCAGGGTAACTTCATCAATTTTCTTTTTTCGTAATCTGCCTTCTTCTTTCACTGTTCCGTTTTGTCCACTTGCATTTTATTTTTCTTCTAGCCTCCTACATCATTCATTATTCTACTGATCGAACTATCAAACTATGTCGTTGAATTCCATATTTTGTGTACCTTCCTATTTCAATATATGGACAACATCCACATACTGAAGGTTAGGGAGCTACACAAAGAATTTCCAGAACTTAACCGTAAAAATGAAACAATGTAAAAGTTTTTTTTTTGTGAAAATGAACCAGCGAGATAGAAGAGTTTACTTGCTGAGCTATAATAGAAAGCATTTTAAAAAGAGTATATACGGACTCTCCGAGATCGCAAAGTATCTCTACTGGCTATAGTACTGGTATAGTACTATCTACCCGTTTATAGGTGGAAGTTATCGATTACTTGTTATGCTTATTAGGTGAACTTTCTGCTTGTTTATTGCTCCTTTAAAAAAGGCATACATACAATCATGCCATTTTCCTTGTGTTAGATGTATACTACATCTTTAGATATGGATTCTGACACACCTTTTACTTCTACTTTCATATTTGTCGGTTGTATACTGGTGGGGAGAAATGCATAATACACACCAAGCGGGACGTCAGTCCAAATTTTATCGCCCCCAACAAATTAGAATTAAATATTTGTCGGCTACGGCTACTTTAAAAATAAATCATTATAAAATGTACCTCTTATTATCAAATTTATATAAGTCCTTTATTATTACTTTTAAGGTGTATACAATAATGAGTTTATCTACGGGTCACTCTCGTCTGTTTTGAGCCGAAATATCCGACTATAGTTTCAACCGCATTCGGCGGTCTTTTTCAAAGAAGCAGCGCACACGTCACTCTCGGTCGTGACCCGTAGTTTTTATTTAAAAATGTGTGAAAACTACGTTAGTTTACATAGTAAGAGTTTATCTATCTAAATTAAACTTGTCCTATCCTATGCATAAATCAGCATAGTATCGATGCGAAAGTTCCATACGATCACTCGCTACAAAACGAAATTAAACGACATTGCAATCGTATCTAGGCTTTAGCTGTCTACGAACCAGCAATCAATGTTTCAAGCGACTTATTATCTGAAACGTTACATTGTTCTGTCGCTGGCGAGTGGCCGTCTCGATTTGTCTTCGGGTTTCTAACAGAACTTAAATCACTCTTTAGGCTGGACAGAACTATTAATGACTTTTGCAGCGTTAACTAATAAATAATACTTTTGCAGAGGAATTTGTCATTATTTTGAGTTTGTATCTCGATTTTCAGGTTTTACGAATTTCGGACTGTTTTAATCTTTTTAAAGATTGTTTGATTTCTCATTTTTTAGGGTTCCGTACCCAAAGGGTATAACGGGACCCTATTACTAAGACTCCGATGTTTGTCTGTCTGTCTGTCCGTCTGTCACCAGGCTGTATCTCATGAACCGTGATAGTTATACAGTTGAAATTTTCACAGATGATGTATTTCTGTTGTCGCTATAACAACAAATACTAAAAAAACAGGATAAAATAAATATTTAAAGGGGGTTCCCATACAACAAACGTGTTTTTTTTTGCCGTTTTTATAGATAGACGGAACTCTTCGTGCGCGAGTCCGACTTACAATTGGCTAGTTTTTTATCTGTCATGACCATCTTGAGTTTCTATAAATATTAGGATATATTTCAATTCACATAAAAAGGGTTTTTGTCTGTGTGTTCCTTACCTTTGTAACTAGGTATACTTATTAAGTATGTGGTGCTCTAAGTGTCATAGGTTTTTTTAAATTCAAAATTAGACTTACGCTTGACCAACAATTTTCCTGGTGTTATGCTACAGTTTAGATTCACGACAGAGCGCGCTTGCTTAGGAGGCACCTATTCATCTATTAATAAGAAGATTCGTGCCGTCAGGCGTTTTGCTACTGAACTTTCTGTCTTTCATGTAATTTTTATTTTAGTGACTTTTATTTAATTTAGTTTTTATTTTTATTTTCCTCTTTACATATGTACTTTAAATATTAACACAGAACACTGTGATGTAAGGTTTTTATATATTTCACCTTTCACCATGTTAGCAAAGTAACACAAGCTCTAAATCAGGCACCAGACAGACCGCATTTACATACGAGAGGGGTGACAAAGAACAAAGGATTCCGTGCTTCTATATTTATTTTCTTTTTAAACACTGTCCGATACGCTATCGCCAAAGGCGTAGCGCGCTCAGTAAATCATTAAGCCTTTGAAATATATCGTGCTGGTGCGATATATTTTTCGCTTACAGTAATTTATTCATTTTCGATAAAAAGTAAGGTTATCGGGTAAAGTATTGCTTGAATAAAGATTTGTGTCAATGTTACGATTTATTGTATAATTCTGAATGTTTACAGATTCGAAGCTGAGATTTCGTTTACATACCTAATATATAATTTTTTTTTTTTTTTTTATAAACTATAGATCTACGATTTACCACCAACTCGCCTGATGTTAAGCGACGGTGTGGCCGAGGATGGAGCTCGTCGATCTAGAAGATATCTATTCACTCTAGCCTTGAAAATTCCAAGATTGTAGGTCTCAGGAAACAGAGATGGCGGCAACGAATTCCATTCTTGTGCAGTACGCAACAGGAATCTTCTATATATCAAATCAAAAATCTTTAATATTCAAATCTTTTATAAACAAATCTTTTACATATGTTTTATATTTTGTATATATTTAGATATCTTTCCACAATGTAAAATAACGTGAATCTACCCTCAAAATTATCGATATTTATTCGAAAACTTAGCTGTAGTTATTTCCCTCATAACACTATAAGTTTTTTTTAATATCTGCAGAAAGTTAAGGTCATTTAAGTTTTTCAAATATTCAAATGCGATTTTCTCAAAACACTTTTTAGATTTAGTTAATTTTCTCTCTATAAGTATGATATGTGGCTTTGTCTTATAATATAGACTAACAGATAACGTACAGCCTAAATTACTAAGCGTGAAACTGAATTTTCAAGGCGCTTTCTTTGTGAAGTGTAAAACTATAAGTGATTTTTTCGTCCCCGTCACGTATAGAACCGGACAGTTAATTGGATTTCAAAACAAATCAAATCTCTCGTTCAAAGTTTGAAGAGGTCTCAAAAGTTGAATTTTATTCAAGAAAATTGGATTAAGTGAACCAATTTTTTATTTCGAAGAAGTTTTAAAAATGGGCTTCAGAATACGGACTACAGAGTAAATAGCTAGAGGGATTTTTCCGAAACGAGAAATATGTCAAGTACCTTAGCTAGGAATGTATTCAGCCTTTATAGGTATGATTTTGATATTAAAAAAAAACGGACAAAAGCGAGTTAGACTCGCCCACCGAGGGTTCAGTACAAAGTAGTAGATAAAAGGGGGAAATTATATATATTTTTTTATATTTTCCTTCATAAATCGAAAAATATACATCGTAAAAAATTTAAAACCCTGTTTTAGCTTGTGCTAATTAAGCTCTTTCATGTAATACCGCACATGATACGGTTAAAGCACTTTAAAATTTAGACTCTCCTTCCTTGCATAAAGACCCCATTTTTGTCATTAAATTATAATTGTACAGTTTTCGGAATTTTTCCTTTATGTGTACTATATGACAATTATGCTTCTTGCCTTTCAAAGTGATAGGTCAACGGGAAGTACCCCATAGGTTTTGATTCCCTTGCGTCTAAAGGTGCGCTAAAAGTGGCTTACATTATAAGCTCTATACTTAAAGCATTCTGTCTCAACTGTATAGTGCGTCTGGCCTGACAGTTCTTTGAATGTCGAATCTGCCTTTAATTCTATCAAACTAATTAAATTTAAATATAATAACAAAACTAATATTTACAGTTTCAAAGTAATAAAACTCAAAAAGCTCAAACTTGGCTTAATTAATGGTTGCACCCACGCTACGCTTCCAATTATCACCTTGCCTTATAAAACATCAAAAGGTAGCCAATTATGATCCAATATCTTGGATTAGGATTATGGCTAAAGAAAATTTGAAATTAATTAAAAACCAACAAAGGCTCGCTAGAAACAACGCATCGTGAATTTAAGGTTCGTTTTAATTATAAAATGGGCATCTCACCGTTATATATTTGCAGTATGGGCATTCAATCGAATTGGCCCTTTTTGTATGACATAAAACACTGTTGAACCCAGGCCCAGGCCATGTCTGCTGTTGGCTAAATGCTGGTCGGCAATTTTACACATTTACACAAAGGGTAAAAACGGCACCCTATTGCTGAGACTCCGCTGTCTGTCTGTCCTTCCGTCCGTCCGTCTGTCACCAGGCTGTATCTCATGAACCGTGATAGTTAGAGAGTTAAAATTTTCACAGATGATGTATTTCTATTGCCGCTATAACAACAAATACTAAAAAATATAATAAAATAAATATTTAAGGGGGCTCCCATACAACAAACGTGATTTTATTTACTCGTTTTTGCTCGATATTGATAACGGCAACAGGTAGACGCTTGAATAACTCAATATTCACAGAATATTGAGTTATATTATTCACTTTAAAAATACATAATTAAATTAAAATAAAAATAATATTTAAGGGGGGGCTCCCATACAACAAATGTGATACGTGTTTTATAGATAACGGTACTTCATGCGCGAGTCCGACTCGCACTTGGCCGGTTTTATTGAATTGTTAAAGAGGATTGGTAATACGTTGTTGAAATAAATTTATAGCATCATATTTATGTTTTGTATTTGAATTCGTACATAAATTATAATTATAAAGATTCATCATCATCAACATCCTAGCCACAAGAAGTCCACTATTAGACTGCCCCATAGATTCCCAAAAAGACCTGTTGGAACCGGCTTGCATTCAGTACTTCCTGCCCATTTGTATGGCGTCAGTATTTATTTCGGTTGGATCCGCGCCTGCATCGGCCGTCAGTTCTATATGCCCTGTCCACTAACACTTCAACTTGCTAATCCAATTTTGATTTACCACCCAAATAATATGACGTACTTTTCATCTCGTAAAACTATCTGTGTTACTTTGACCTTTGTATTTTCTTAATAATTTTAATAACCTATGTTATTGTGTGCAATTAATTCGCAAACTGAAATTTTAAAGTGCGCGTTAAGTAAGGATACGAAAAGTACATACTGTTATTAATATTTTTTTATAAAATTATTCTAAAATCACAAATGGTGTTACAAAAAGGCGTTATCATCTAACCAAACGTGTTTTAAATGACGCAGCTTAATATTGCAAATGGCTTTTTAAATCAGCAAGGAAAAAATTGATATCGTATTTGGGTGACTAAATTGATAATAAATTATCGATATAGAAAATAAAATACAATATAAATATACATGTATTACTATAAAAATATATTAAGTATAATTTATTTCAGTAATAGACTTATAATCCTGAATCCTGAGCGTAGCGAGGGTTTCAAAAGTACGAGATGCAAAATTACTTTGCTGCCGAGTGAAACACAAAATTTTTCACCTCACTACAGCGAGGAAAACGCTAGTCCAGTGCTGCCACCTGTGGCTGGTCAGTGCGATTATTCAAAGAAATGAGGTCGGCGCACTGACATGAAATAAGTAGGTATTTAATGCATTTTCAGTGGACTTGCGGTAAGTATAGAAAAGTATGGAATAGAAAGGTTCGAATTATAAAAACTCTTTCCACGCTAGCGGACAAAACGCACTTTTCCACTCAGATATCTAATGACAAACAGAATCTTTCCGAGCTTGTGAGGTGAAAAATTATTTTCTTCTTTATTTCATAGCTATTGCATCCAGTGGATCTCTGTGACTGAGTAACTTTTATGACACTGGGAATGGCTATCGTGACTATTGCCAGAACAAGACAGCCAATGAGTATCTGAGAACTTCATCGAATCAACCATAGAGCTAGAATGCGTTCACCTATTTGTTGCAATCATTTCTATACGGGACCATATATAGTATTTATTACCTACAAAAAACAATCATATTATAATACAAAAATTGGTTCACGTGTGTATGTGTCTACATAAAAAGTACCTCTACGAGTTCTACAATAATCTCCTATACTATTAATTTCTATGCCATCTTTCATTTGTTTCCCAACAAAAATCTTCATCGTCATTATTTACTTTTAGCTGGCTAGGAAAACTTTAGATTCAGATGGAGGTTTTGGATGTTGTCAGAAGAAAAAGAGTCAAATAATTTAAGTTAAAGAGAATATAATCAGTTCTATAACGATAATATTTTTAATTCTAAGTTATATAACATTTGGCTTGATTTTTGCTGTAAATCAAGTTGGTACAGAGAAAAGTCCAATAATCCGACGTAAAGTAGATTTTATCTTGCCGAAAGATAGTAAAAGAAATCTATATTTATTGAATTCATGTCAAATTGGTGGATCACCTTTTTACTAGTACCTGATTACAGCTTGTATCTTATTTATTTATTTATTTATTTATACAAAAACTATCAGAAACTTACAGTCTAACTAAACCAAAACATTTCTGAAGCACTTTACACAGACTAAATTTAATTTATGAGTAAATACATAGCTCAGACAGCAGTTGTATACAAAGTTGTATAAACATTTTATGATTAGTAAAAAATAAATCAATATCTGGTTGGCGGATAGTCAGAGCGTTGAGTAGTGTGAGTGCGTGGTGTGTCGGCGCCTAATGAATGAATAATATCCCTTCTGGATATGGTACAGTACCTGTCTTAATCCTCCTTTTCAGAATTTGGTTTAAAAATAGCCTAATTTATGTCGACACACATTTTTGCTAAAACTACCTTAGAAATTCAAATACACTACAACACACATGCGGATCTATTAAATTTTATCGCTAAATTTTAAGTATTTATTTTGTCTAATAAATAGCTCGAAAATACTAACCAAGACATTCTCTGTCCACATTTATGTGTTCATAGCATAATTATAAATTTACCAGTAAATTTCCTCTTAATCACACCGATCATAACTTATTTTAATCTATATTTTATTCAAAGAATTTCATTAGAAACTTCTTGAATACAAGATTTCTACGATACGCCGTGTGACCGTGTCCATAATGTACGCAGAAGCATCATTTTGGACGCTGTTATTATCTTCACTTCTACAATATTAATATTATAAAGAAGTATAATTTATTAGGAATGTTTGTCCGGGTTTATCTCTGAAACTTTTAAACCGATTGCATAAGATATATGTCTAATTGGATATCACAGAATTCATGAGTGCTAAAGGCTATAACTTGTTTTGAGTGAGTTTTCATTGCGATATCGCGATTTTTGTAACACAAATCGGAGAAAAGTGAACCTATTGCTTCCAGACAGCTTGACCGTCTTAAGCTGGCTAACGTGCTGGATTAAACTTATTGTAATAAAAAAATAATTTTGGGTTACATTCTACAATTATAGTTTAAAGAACCGAAAAACCGACATCAAACTGTGCAATTTTGTTTTAAAAACCAAACTCTTGAACCGAGTTTGATAAAACTTCTATGAGAAGGATGCAAAAAAAAAACTACGCACATAAAGTCGCGGCAACAACTAGTATTACTTTATAATTCCGGTTATAGAGAGCACGGAGCTTAATAAATATAAATATTACTATAATGACACAGCTACTGAACTACAATTTAGATTACAAATGATACCACTAAAAAAGAAACGAAACTTCAACGGCTGGTCATTTGATAGCGATAATGCCATTTAGTTAAAAAATAACATTTGTTTATATTTTACTCGAAGTATTTTATATTTAATTTTCATTCGAAACATTTGTAGACAGAGCTGATGTTTTGTAGATGGGCATAATTTTTTATGTTGGATCGATTTTTATCTAGTTTTTTTTTCTGTTTAAAAAGAAGATTTTAGTGTCCTTATCGTATTTTACGATATTTTTGAGTATTTTAAACAATGAAGTATCTACAAATTTATAGACATTTAAAAAATACACACATCATGTGTGTAATTTAACAGATGTGTGGTGTGACACATCTGACGAGACTTGAACCCGAACATTCCGATCTGTACTTGGGAGTCTTTACCATTTTGATCACGGAGGTATAACGTGGGATGGTCGAAATTTTCAAACAATCTTTTTTGCTTAAACCTAAGTACAACTCGGGATATGCAGATTCAAGTCCCGTCGGATTTGTGTAATTTTTGAACTGTCTATAAATATTTAGATTATTATTGCTGATGCGTTCCCACATTTCACATTCATGCCAGGAGGAGATACATTTGTTATGACCGTGACATTTGTCCCAAATCGATCCATATGCCGTGTTGTCATGATTGTATCCGAATGCCCTTTGCTCCGATACAAACTGCTCCACATTCATGGAACTTGACCTTTTTGTTTCGTATTGTCTGATGGAAATGTTTTGAAACAGTTTTGATTTTTAGTATTGTAATTTGGTGTGCAATATTTTTGACGGCTTGACTCACCTTAGAGTCTGTTTGGAAAGATAACTAATGTGACTTTTAGAGCGCTGGTGTTTTTATTTCATTATTTTGTTCAAATAGCAACACAATAGACGTCATTTCTCATTTCTCATTGTTCTTCTCTTTCCTCTTTCTTATCTTTCCAATCAGACTTTATAAGTATAGGTTCTATATCTGTAATAGATATCGAAAATTAATTACTGCTCTATCAAGGTCGCTTTTTTATTTGTGACGGGCACTGCATCATATTCTTGAACTTTATTTTTTATAATGATAAAAGAAAATTTCACTGTATTAAAAGAAAACATTCCACAGGTCTCTCCATCAACAGGCAAAATTTGCTTTATTCTATTCAGATGCTTAGAGGCTGGTAGGTACTTGCGCACAGGTTGGTTCAATTTTTAATTGTTAAGGTATTTCTTTCAAAAACGGAAAATTTTGGTATACAATACCAAAAAGAAATAAGAAAAATCGGTTAAAAGGTAGACAAGACCTAAGGGATGCAAGGACGAAAAAAGTAATACTTACTAGTTTAAGAAATTAATGATGATAATCCTAACTTCTTCACTATTATTATAAAAAAATTATTAAATTTATATCTCTGTCTATTTATTCATCTTCAATTCAATTTATAATTACTTAGCTTAACCCAATTCAATTTAATTACTTTTTACTTCTGTTTGCTTCCAAATTAAATTTGACATCAAAAGTAATTAATCTTTATTCTATTAATATTTTCGTGATCATAAAATAAAATTGTAAATTAAATTTATCTATCTTAAAATGTAATTCCAAATTTATAAAAACGTAAATTTGTAAAGCACATTGAAATTGTATTAATTAAATAATGTTAGTTTGACATGTACTTAAGCAGGATCACTATCAAGAATGAATCTATCAAGACACGGGTGATTAAAACCTAGTTTGATGATTAGTGCCTTAACTTCTTTGCAATGTACTATTAGGTATTTGTAAGGAAAAAAATGATTTTAATTAGATTTGATCCTATCTATTTGTTACATTTTCACAATGAAACGGATGAACTATTGTGAAATTTGGTACACAGATAGCAAAAAAAACTGAAGACATCAGTTACAATTGTCACAGTTGTCATCATCACCAGTATCACCACCCTTTTTCATCGCTGTTCGGGACACAACTAAAGGTCAAGCGCTTAAATCTGTTCTTGAGCAGTACGGAAGGTACATTAAAACAAGTATCAATGTTAAAAGAAAAACAAAATACCCGACTGCAGAAAAGAGGAAATCTAGTAAAATCACTTGTTTATTACGAAACACGCGTTTGTTTATATTTGTGAGAGATGTATGATTTTTATTAAAAAAAAATTAGCCTATGACACTTACCAAGTGAAAACGAATCTAACGACACCTCTCACATCAAAATCGGTCAAGCCCTTTAGGCTTTAGGCGATCTTATAGAAACATACAGATATACATACATACCCACATATATACATACACTCGAAACACCCATCCCCCCCCCCCTACCCCTCCCTCCTTTCTCCCCTCTCCTTACCTTAAAACACAATTATAATGGAACAGTTGTCGGGTTTAATCCTGTTTTACCCGTTTCCGCGGGAATCCCGGGATAAAAAGTATCTTATGTGTTAATCCAGATTATTAACTACCTGTGTGCCAAATTTCAGCCAAACCCGTCGAGCCGTTTTACCGTGAAGAAGTAACAAACGGACACAAACTTCGCATTTATTTTATAAGTGTGAAGTGTGATGTGATTTATTAGCAATTCCTACTCCAAACTCCAATAAAACATATAAGTTATATATATATACACACTCGATGTATTTTGAAAACATATTTTTTTTTTAGATTACTTTTTGCTGCCAAAAATCCTTAATTTTGTATTTTTTTTAATTTTGATGTACCCAGTGTCACTCGCACGACTAAGACGAATCTATTGACACCACTCGCATAAAAATACGATAAGCCGTTTAGGCTCTAGGCCGTGCCAAAGAAATATACATACATACATACATACACTCGAAAAACATAACCCTCTTTCTTTCGCAGTCGGGTAATAACGAATGACTTCAGTCGAGCGTCAGCATTGCTATTAAATGTCAACTCAAGTGCCGCCCCCGTACCTAAGGAACATACTCAGTTAAGCGCTAGACTTGTATGTACATTATGGTACATTAATTACTGAAGTTATCTATCTACATGACTATCAAAATACTGCAAAGAAATAAAAAAACTCGACCACAACCAGGCAACGTGCACAGTCGTTCCATTCTTTAAAGTACACGACAGAACAGAACTACATATCGGAAATTAGCTCTTAATTAGCTCGACTTTCTGAAACAAACTGCGCACACGAGATAACACGACAACATAAAACAAAATAAATACAATTAATTGACACACATGTACTCGTACATACAATCGAATAATTAAGATCGGCGTGGGCAGACGAGTCACAACGTCCCATGCATTCGCAAATCGAAAGCATTAATATCTGAATTCGAATACAGACCGTATAGAACTGGTAAAGTGCGAGGTTGACTTGGACACCGAGGTTTCCGTGCCAAAGAACGACTAGTTTTAGAACCAGGGCAAGTTACTCGGCAAGATAAACTTTATATGTATCTATATCTATGTCATTTAACACATTTACTGTTCAGTTGGAATGAACCAAACGCTAATGATCAAACGCATAGTGAATTTTGATTTATTTTTTTAATACATAACTGATCAAGGCCAAGGTAACGATTAAGCAAACATTACATTACATTACAAACAGTACATTATTCGCAGGAGCAGTACAATACCCTTCGTGTGCAGTATAATAATGCGTTCAGGGTGCTGTTGGGGCTGCCCCGGTTCTGCAGCGCATCAGGGATGTTTGCTGAGGCGCGAGTAGACTGCTTCTATGCGACCATGCGCAAACGGTGCAAATCCCTGGTGCGCAGGGTTCGGGCCAGCTCTAATACCATTCTGAATGTTTTCGCAAACAGGTTTGACTGTCAGTACATGAATCATTGCTGTATGGTTCATGTACTGACTAATAAACAAACGTGTGCACGCTGATAATTTAATTTGATTTGATTTAACTTGATTTTATTTTATGATATTATTTGATTTAATTTGATATTATTTAACTTTATGTGATTTCATTTGATAATATTTTATTTGTTTTTATTTGATTCAATTTGTTTTTATTTGATTTTATTTAATTTAATTGAATGTAATTTAATAACTATATTTGTAATTTGTCATTTGTAATGCTATGACTAATGGTCGAAATAAATGTTTTTTTTTTTTTAATTAGTGTGGACTTGACTCGCACTGACAATAATATTAAAATCTTACCAAGTTTGAGAATCATATCTATTACCGATTTCACTATATACTTATATAACATATAAAGTCGTTAAAAAAAACATGGTATTATTATTATTTTTCGATAAATATGTTGTGACTTACCTACTACATAAAATGTGACAAATAAACCTCCTACAGGTACAGTTCAATAGAAGAAACAACTGTTTAAGAGTAGAACAGAACAGGCTTAGTAAAAGGCTCAAACTGCATCGACAGAGAATCCTAAAAAACTGTACACAAAATAAAAAAACCCTCAATGGTGCCGCTTGCAAGACAATCGCTCGAAGATTTACCAGCATTTGGTTTATGCTGGTAGACAATGTCGTTCTGGATTCCCATCATGTATGCTGTGTTGAATTATATAGGTCTCTGATAACCTGGGGAGGGCCTGCATTAATTAAATAATTATGACATATTGTACGAACTGTACAATGGAAGGGTTCACTGATAAGCCACAATGGCCATGGAAATGTTCATTATTAATTCTGAACAGTTGTTTTGATTGTGTATCTGTAGATATACGGCCTTGAGTTAGGTATATGTACGTGTTTACGATGTTAATGTAAATAACTTAAAGGTATAATATCACTTTTGACGTAAAAGTATATAAACTAGATTTTCAGAGTTGCCAACCATAGTGAAATCAAAATAAAAATGTGGACACCAGGTTACAAAGATTAAGACAATAAATGATAATGTCAAGATTGAATAATGTTTTTTTTTTTTTTTTTGCATTTTTTTTTATTATTGGACAGTCAATACCTAATGATGTTAAAATAAATTAATAAAATACATATTCAGAGTATATGAACGAAGGTCAATTTTAGGACTCATTGTATACATCATTATGAAGAACTGCTTTCTATGTAATCTACTAAAAATCGCGTAAAACTGAGAGTATAATAATATTGTTCAGATTTTTTTTTCTACAGAGCTGTATTAACAGCTAAAACGGGTAACGGGTATTAACGAGTAAAAATAATTATATTTTTACCCGACTACGGCGAAGCAAAAGGGAGGATTATGTATTTGCCCGATATGTGGGTATGTATGTATGTTCATCTGTTCCCTCATAACTTCTAAATTACTTAACATAGTTTGACAAACGAGGTGTCGTTAGAAGCGTCTTGGTTGTCCGCTGGTTATAAGCTATGTAACGTCACATCAGTGATGTTCCAAGTCAATTTTGGCGTTGCCGTATCTCCGCCTTAAAATTGCCGTATTTTCGGGGAAAACCGAAAAAAACGGCCGTATACTAAAATTTAACTTAGTTTTACAAATTATGGGTACTATATGACTTAATTACATTAATTATTTACTTATAATGAATTTCCGATAAGTTTTGAGTGGTATTTAATACTTCAGATTTAGTTGGTGAGAGGTCTCTTGTTTTCTTCTCCTTCGTTTTTTTAATCATTTCTTCTGGTACTTCAAATTGAATGCAATTGCCTTTGTTTCGCACGGCTTGCTTCGCTCAAAGCTCCATTGATAGTAGAGGTTATTCGTTTATTTCGTTTCTTTTTGTTTCTATGTTAGTCAAAACAATCCAAAGATTTAAGATGTCATTTTTGGTTTAGCAGACAAAATTCTAAAGTCACTCGGAGAACAAAGATTTATATTGTTTTTGCTCTATTTTCTTAACATCTTAATTTATCCGTATTATTCATACGCTAAGTGCAGGGGAACTCCCAAACCTGAAACCGTTTTCGCGTTGATGCGTTCCGTTATACGAAGAAATTATTATTTGTCGATACTTACGATATCAGCCGTATACTTTCATACAAATATTATACGGCTTTGGGCTGGCTGCCGTATGCCGTATTTTAGATACTTAGCATGCCTAAAAGCCGTATATTACGGCAATAGCCGTATCAGGAACATCACTGCGTCACATTAAATTGTGTATGGCGCCTGGTCGTATGCTTCTTTGCAGAATGTATTATTTTCTTACGGTAGGTGGCATACGCCCACGGTTATCCTATTCAATTAATCGGTATAACCATTTCAGATGGCAATATTTTCTTGTTTCATAATTTTTAGTGCGTGATTTTTCAGTAGTCGGGTTTTCATTTAGAACTTTTTTTGTAACTTACATAACTTACTTAGAAAACTTACATTTACACTTCTTATAATTTTACTCATAAGAGAAAGAAAAAATTTAAACAAAGCATCAAAATTTCTCATCGTAAGAGTTCAAAAACTAATATAAAAATATTCAACGCAACATGCACAATTCTACATTATTATATTCCAAAATTTTTCAGAGTTCAACACAGAGAACAAGCCGATTCGCTTAAGGAAAATTCTCGCACTTCCTTACCTCGCTTATGCCACCGTTGCATATTTCCGAATCTATTCCTTTCTGCAGATACAGCACTCCCCTGTAATTGGTTCCGAGCTATCTACGTCATTACATCAGGTTTCTTCCGCTTATTTTATTCCGGATTCTTCCACTTTTTATTCCGCTTTTCTTGTCTGATCTTGACCGCGATCGTCGTTTGTTTTTGATTCAATTACTTTTTTATGCGCTGATTGTTATCGTTTGGATGACATTGTTTGTTATTAAGTTTTTGGGATTTGTATACAAATGACGACTAAAGAAGTTGTGAATCTGGAAGTTATCTGTGTGAAATTAGTAAACAATTTAAACTAATTGTAATATATAATCTCAATTTATTGTTATCTACTGGTTTACAAATTTTGATCCATTTATCACCACAAACTTTATACTAAAAGTAGAAATTCTTATCAAGTATGTCCGTATGCTCAGTGTGTTTTTTTATAAATTTAATTTTGATTAAAACTTATCAGAATTATTACATTGGTTTATTTAAGTAAGTAATTTAAACGTATGAGTAAATATAAACATACATTTTGACATCAGCCGCCGTTAAACTGTATCTCCCATATTTTCTTGATTTTTAGAAAATAATGATATCTTTTTTTTATGTAGGGTGAGATACTAACTGCATAGTAGGAGCGCGTATGTTGTTCCTATGAAGACCACTAGAATGCGGTTGAAACTACAGTCACTGAAACTATACTCAAAATAGATGTAAACGACCAATACGTCTTTATATAAAAATTTACGATAACTACATATGTTTTATCATGAAATATTATAAGCTTATGACCGACACATCTTAATTTACAAACCCCAACCCATGACGTACAAAAGCCTATAACTCCAGACTGCACAACCTTCAAAACAATCTAGATAACCCTTCTTCTCTCCCCTTGCATACTGTTTGGAGACGTTATTGTCAGGACACTGCATTACTCATGCAGTATCGCTCGATCAGAATTTCACTAAATGAACGCTTCTCAAACGATATTTATAGCCACGGTGGACATAATTTAATAAACAAAGCAGCCTCCAGCCGACATTTTAATGCCACCTCAGGCATACGATCAGATAATGGATCATAACTGGTTTTCAGGCCTGGTAGATAGCATTGTAAGAACTAGTACCACTTCGTTAACGGCTCCCGGTAAAATGTTCCGTGGCTTCGATCGTTAAGCGAATGCCCTATCTGCATTTGAGCTATTAATAATTTTATACACGGCGCTATCTGATATGCTTTGAACGCATATTTTGTATTATTAAAGTTTGCTACTACTTTTGCATATATAATGGTAGATTTTCTATTTTACAACAGATTTAATTTACAACCATAAAGCACAACGGCATCGCGAAGGTTTGTGAGGGTTTTAAATTTCCATCAAAGAAATCTTACCTAACTGTAATAAAATGTAGTATGATCAATTCGGTTCATACTTGAAAAGGTTTCACATTCGAATTTATTACTAAGACGGCGTTTTGGCGTTTTAGTATTATAATTACTCGTATGAAAGTGTGACTTGTGCGTTGTTTTACCATTTTGGTTTATTCTATTCTTAAAAAAGCCTACTTGTTGTGATTTTCTATTAACAAAACTTTAAACAATATACTTATTATAAAGAAAAAGATCACATACATGTAATCATTTCTGGGAGTCGACATCTGATCTGCATTATTTTATCCTGTCCTATTCCTTTTCATCAGAAAAATGCAAGGAAGAATAAAAGGACGCCGATTCTAATTGGGAATTAAAAAAATATCGTAGCACTTTAAATCCACTTTTAACTTATAAACCTCTTTATAGAACACTTATTTGTTCAATACCTATTTGTCTATTTATTCATAATTTACCACCGCCCGCTATTTTAGTTATTTTTCCATACATCCCAAAGTTGTCTAGAAGAGATCAAATTTAGCTATAACTTATTTTGTGATATTTTTAACCCTCGACCCAAAAACAGGGTGTTATACGAGTAAGTTTAGGGTGTGTATCTGTGTATTTGTCTGTGCATCATAGGTCTCATACGGATGGGCCGATGTTGATCTAGATTTTGAGTTTTCTAATATGATTGTCTATTTTATAATTACTTTTTGTGATATCAATAAAGTGATTGATGTTCATGTATTTCTTCATTTATTGATATAATCTGGCAAATATAGTAACCTTGATAAAGGTTACATATTTGTGCCTTTTGGGGTAGAAACTCTTGGACCATGGGGGCCGGGTGCTATGGAAATTTTTAAAGATTTGTCGGGGAGGCTAAAAAATTCTTTGCATGCTCAAAATGCTGGCCTTTACTTTGGACAAAAAATAAGCATTGCCATCCAGAGAGGAAATGCCGCCAGCATTTTGGGCACTCTGCCTGAAACTGGAGATTGTTTGAAATATCCATAAGCTTTGTTGCCTATGGATATTTTAAATAATCTCCAATCAATCAGTTTTAAATTTTTTCTATTCCTACCTATTGTTATGTTTATTTACAAGGGTATCTGGATGTATAATAGGTTTCTACAAGGCAACTGCATTAAATCGTAGACTTCAACGTCATACTTACTTTGACTACATAAAAATTAAAATATACAACTAATCCCATGACTGCCTAGTCATTAAAGATTAATACATTTAATTCAAAATGAGCACGCACTTTCATAAACTCTCCTTTCACAGCGATAATAGACAAAGAAGACAAAATATCTCAAATATTTCACTCATACGCATGACAAATGACTGGCAGTCTCGTATCATCCGAGATCCGAATCAGACGTCCAACAAACTAGAGAGTATAAACATTTACATTCGAGACGTCCGCCGGTCAAGAACGTGCTTCATTTCGTTCTTATCTAGCAGCCTTTGTTTCCTTGACAGGTGCATTAGTGGTATCACACAGCAATTAAATGCATCGATGGTGCTGACTCATCGTGGCTCGATGTTCATCTAATTCTTCTTCATGATGCCGAAATGTATCATGGCTCATGATCTCATGATCTGACGATACAGTATCATATGCCTATCTGCTTGGGTGCAATTGTCATCGTTTGATTTGATCATGGGATGTATTTAGTTTGATGATTGTGAAGAACAGTCAAGGTCGGACCTATAGATAGCGTTTTTAGCACAAGTATGTATGTACATTTCTTGCTTTTAAGCTTTGAGATCATTTCTAGGTAGATTATACGATATGTTGAGTGGAAATGGATGTACATCACGAAAAACAAACATACACACACACACACACACAGAAAAAATGAGATTTTGATTATTATTAATAACTAGGTATCTTGTAACTCTCCACGTGTTATTGTCAACCGTATTTTCATTTTCCAATAAGGAAGTTGTCGATATATTAATAATAAATTACTGCTAACAAATAACAAACATAATATCTATATAGCTACTAATTATAAGTTTGTGACGCTTCAAAATTAAGATCTAAGCCATTTATATCATGACTGTGTATTTTTTTATGAACTTGACCATAAAATGATTTTAGCATTGACCCCCAACACAAATTTGAACATAAACAAAGTAGTATTACCACCTCTCTAATATTTCAACTAATCAATCATCTTCATCGACAAATACGTAATTGGCATTAATTTGTTAACCCAATTCAAAAGTATGTTAACCGCCTTATAATTCGAAAAGGTCACCGTACTCTGTACCGTGTTCATTTTAACATTACAGATTAAATGTATCGCTTCTTATAAAGCGATTTGGGTGGAAATGAAAAGGCAAACAGCTTATTAAAGCATAAACCGATGCCCTCCGGCCATTCCACCGATGTTTTTAGAAAGAATCGACTATTAAATGTACATATTTTTACCCACCCGATATTAGAGGTTGAGTGTCTAAAAAGTACTTTTATAGCTTTTAAATGGCGGGTAACAATTCGTTTCGGCTTCGTCGTAAAAGTTTACCTATCTGAGTACAGCCGTCCCATGAGATGCAACGTTACTTAAGCCGAGTGGGATGTCTCCACTTTGATGCTTTTTGACAAAAATTGGGCATAAAAAAGGCGTGACTCATTAAAGTTTTATGATCCAGTTAATAGTTGAATAGAAAGCCGTAATGTATTCTGAAAGCTCACACATGACTATGAACTTTCCTTTTACTGTTTTTATCAATGTATGCCTTTTAAATTATTTAATGATCATTAAAAATTAAATCATTACCAAAATCTAAAAAAAAAACATTTTTCTTTTTGTTACATATATACTAATGCCTCAGAAAACGTTATTTTTAGAGTTCCGTACCTCAAAAGAAAAAAAACGGAACCCTTATAGGATCACTTTGTTGTCCGTCTGTCTGTCCGTCTGTCCGTCCGTCCGGGTGTCAAGACCTTTATCTCGGGAACACGTGAAGGTATCGAGTTGAAATTAAAACCGTATACGCAGATCCATAGTATCTTGCTGCAAAAAGAAAAATAAAATTTCTCAGTTTTCGTAAAAAAATGTTACAGCCGAATATGTCGTAAAAAACGCAGATTTCGACACTCACAGAGGAATCAAAACCTATGGGGTACTTCCCGTTGACCTAGAACTCTGAAATTTGGCAAGAAGCATTGTGTTGGAGTACACATATAGGAAGAAATCCTAAAACTGGTCATTTTTTATCTAATCACAAAATATAGGGTCTTTAAGCAAGGAAAGAGGGTCAAATTTTTTAAGTACTTTAACCGTATAATGTGGGGTATCATATGAAAGAACTTCATTAGCACAAGCTAAAACGGGTTTTTAAATATTTTTATGGTGTATGTTTTTCGATTTATGAAGGAAAAAAAAAAAAAAAAACTTTTATCTTCTAGTTTATACGGAACCCTCGGTGGGCGAGTCTGACTCGCCTTGTCCGGTTTTATTTTAAGTTCCAAATTGGTTCTGAAATACCTTTAAGATGGTCTATGTATATAAATAATTATGAAACATTCCAATATTTTGGCCTATAACCTCTAAAGAAGTAAACATCATATTTTAATAACAAAAACAACCAAATACATAGTTGGACATGTTAATTTCCATGGGATAATCCCTAATATCAAATTACCTCTCTCCAAAGATTTTAATATGGCGCCAACATCCGTTGCTAGCATGGTCAGGGCAAACAAAATATCGAGCATTGCATCTATGAATAATCAAAGATCGAGCCATGCCGTGTTTGGTATGGGCGACTTGTGAAAGAGAGGTCATGAGCAAGGAAATGCAGGCAGGACAAATTGTTATGCAGATTTTTATTGTTATTTTCATGCGAATATTAAAGGTGAGCTTCCATAAAAGGCCCATAGTAAGTGACCACGTTTCGGTGCCATATGTCATAACTGGCAGCACACACTGGTAGCGTAGGAAGACCAGTCACAAGGTGGACAAAAGATATACAAGTAGCAGGAAGACGCTGCATGCAAGCCGCCCGCTTCCAACCGCTTCTTTCTGGAAATCCATGGGGAGGCATAAGTCCAGCAGTGGACTTATTGTGGCTGAGATGATGATGATGATGTGTTAAAGGTGAACTATTTCAACATAAAACCTGTGTCATCCATGACGTGATATACATAATATAATTAGAAGTTAATAATTATTGAAAATGTAACAAAATGTTGTATGATTTTTTATAATGTATAATTATCTAACAAAAGCCTTCAAGCAAAAAGAAAAACATACAACTTCATGCGTTCCATCAGTTCAGTTGCACCATTTCTGTTTACCTACTTCACATTAAAGGTCAGCACAAGTGCTATAAATAAGGTATTTAACCCAATGTGTGTGGGCCCAAGCCTTAACTGGTGGCACGATTCATGGGAAAGCATGGGATCACAAAGGTTACCATTTATTTGGTACTTGAATAGAAGACGAGCTTGATATGGGAGACAGGTAGCTTTTTTGGGAGCTTTTAGAAGCAATAATGTAGATAGCTAACAAATAAATTGAATTCGAAGAGTCAAAAATTGATGTAGAAGGAACGTTGAATGTATCTTTTGGAATATATAACACATCGAGAGATAAGTTAGTACTTAAATGTGCCATATCGAATTGTGTATTAATAAATTCCTATGAAGAAACCAAAAGCGTGTTGCCTTATCTTCACGGCCGAACAATAAACAGGAACGTAAAAATCCTAAATAATAAAAACAAGTTTAAAAATAAAACTCCCACCGCACAATATAAAATGGTAACCCGATAAATGCGCGCCTCGAAAGCTATAAACAAACGAAAATATGAATCGAGATTACGTTAATACACGAACTAAGGTAGATAGCTGTATAGCTAGAACGTGGGACGACTTAAATGGTAGTGAAGCGAAGGTATAGTATGTGAGACACTGCATCATTTGCAATTACATGTTATTGTGCCTTTGTGCTATTTAATGTCCGCCGGTACGCCCTCAGTAATAAGAATGTGGTATTGTAAGCAAAATAGTTCGTTGTATATTTCTGTCAATTTAACTATCAACCGATGCCACGGACAATACAATTGGATAATCCTTGTTTCGTTTTAGAGCTCGTTCAATATTAGGAGACTATTCATAATGGTTACAAATCAAAATTATGCAACAACATTGAAGTTGATTTGGATTAAATTAAAGAACTCCTACGTTAATAAGCAACGTGGGCAGACGATAATTAGGCTTTACAAGATCGTTGTTTTTGCTTACTCATACAATCATTAGCTTTAACCGGGGCAGTATCAATATATCCCAAGATTACAACCTTTGACCTTTTGCTGGCAACCTGACATTAATCCATTCAATTTGCCGTCCACCATCATTGGATTCATTAATCATCCAGAAGGCTGGCTGCCTAAGCAATTTGCCTGCAAAAACAAAGACGGTTAAAACGTCGTGTTGTAATCTCCAAACCAAACATTTTGTTAGTTAATCCCAAGCATAAGCATGCATAGAGCATTAAGCAAATCCTTCAAATAATCCAGTCTGAAAAGCCCTCAAGTCTCTGTCAACACTTGGCGAACGCGATTTCCTTAGCAAAGCGTCGAAGTTCTAAATGTATTTACATTTTCACACATAAAGTAAATTCCTCGTATCTATCTAGAAGTTGGTGTGTTGGTAACGAAAATAGCGATTCATCATAAGTTTTAATCTGTTCTAGAGTTTGGCCTGTTTGTACCCACAAGTAGCTGGCGTGACAAACGGGCGTCTAGTGCCAAAATAATTTCATAAGAATGTGGATCGATATCGCGATAGCGATATCGATCCACATTCTTATGAAATTATCCACATTCTTGTTGCACAAGAATGGAATTCTTTTCCGCCATCTCTGTTTCCTGAGACCTACAATCTTGGAATTTTCAAGGCTAAAGTGAATAGATATCTTCTTGATCGACGACCTCCATCCTCGGCCACACCGTCGCTTAACATCAGGCAAGTTGGTGGTCAATCGTAGATCTGTCTTGTATAAAAAAAGATTCAGGTATAAATATATTTTAGATACGTACTAAATTAACTTTGAATCTAGTCGTCTTGGGTCACTTGTTGTGCACAGTAAATATTGTATATATAGGTACTAGCTGAGTCATCTTCAACCCACGGAAGCAAGCAATGACCAATAAAATAGTAACCTTTATTTCCACCTAGATTGTATTTAAACATTCTGGCTCATAATATTCATACTTGGCTAACTGTAAAATGCAGTAAACAATGTTCAAATAGGTGCTTATGCCTTTTGATATAAGGGAGTTAAATTTAAAGGTTTTCCAATTACGGCTTTATATAGAACCTTGGAAGCCTGTGCATGTGCCAAAATAAAGCATGTGAAGATAAGTACTTATTTAAACATAAATAACAGTCCACAAGCGGACTGTTTACCTGTTGCCTTTAAAAAAAATCAATATTGTTGTATGGCAGCCCCTTTAAATATTTATTTCATTTTGTTTTTTAGTATATGTTGTTATAGCGGAAACAGAAATACATCATCTGTGAAAATTTCTCTCTTACAAAAAGTTGAAGTTACTTCTTTCTTCTGGCTGTATCTCACGGTTCATGAGATACAGCCTGGTGACAGACGGACGGACGGGTGGACGGACGGACGGACGGACAGACAGCGAAGTCTCAGTAATAGAGTCCCGTTTTACGCTTTGAGTACGGAACCGTAAAAAGAATAGAATTGATAGAATACCCGACTGCAGAAAAGAGGTTTTTGCAGTCTAACTTACGATTTCGTTACGCTTGATAAGTACGCTGTTGAGTGTAAGTTTTGTATAATAATGTGTGCAATAAAATCACTGTACAAGATTATAAATGGGCATTATTAAGAATGATTCTAGAAAAAAGTTCGTTGGAGTTAACAAAAAAAATGCATTTATTTTTATTTTTTGTGATAGATGTAATTACTATTACAAAAAAATATGGCCTAAGACACTCAAGGAATGAAAAAAAACTGCTTGACCGAAAAATCGGTCAAGCTGTTAAGGCTCATATAGAAACATACATATAAACATAGATAGCCTCAAACATACGTACACAAATATATACTACATACACTCGAAAAACCTAACCCTCCATCTTACGCAGGTGGGTACAAATGGAACCAAAGCATTTTGTTCGAATTTCTTAAACATCATCGTTTCATGGTATACCTATTTATAGAACAGGTATTTATAGAATAGATATTTATAGAACAGGTATTTATAGAACAGGTATTTATAGAATAGGTATTTATAGAACAGGTATTTATAGAACAGGTATTTATAGAATAGGTATTTATAGAACAGGTATTTATAGAACAGGTATTTATAGAACAGGTATTTATAGAACAGATATTTATAGAACAGGTATTTATAGAACAGGTATTTATAGAACAGGTATTTATAGAATAGATATTTATAGAACAGGTATTTATAGAACAGGTATTTATAGACAAGGTATTTATAGAACAGGTATTTATAGAACAGGTATTTATAGAACAGGTATTTATAGAACAGATATTTATAGAACAGGTATTTATAGAACAGGTATTTATAGAACAGGTATTTATAGAACAGGTATTTATAGAATAGGTATTTATAGAACAGGTATTTATAGAACAGATATTTATAGAACAGGTATATATAGAACAAGTATTTATAGAACAGGTATACCATATTATAACGATGTCACTGTAAAACCTTCCATTGAAGAATGACATAAAGAAATCTTAACGACACTTAGATCGGTTCAGCTGTTAAGGCTACAGAGAGCAGTATTCAAACACACATATATCTATATTCACTCGTGTCCACAGTAAAAAAATATAACGAAAAAAAAAATTCTTAGATAATCTGTTACGAAGATCAGATCGATTAGGACTTGTCAATATTTTTTTGGTAAGATGTGACAGAAGTGATATAATACACACAATGAAAGAATCGATGCTTCCATCTAACTACATGTAGGTACGTAATCCGTACTTTGTGTTGCGTTAAAAGACCAAGTAATGTAACCCACGCAGTTTTTAGGGTCACGGGTACGGACCCAAAGGGTAAAAACGGGACCCTATTACTGATACTCCGCTGTCTGTCCGTTCGTCCGTCTGTCACCAGGCTGTATCTCATGAACCGAGATAGTTAGAGAGTTGAAATTTTCACAAATGATGTATTTCAGTTGCCGCTATAACAACAAATACTAAAAAAATAGAATAAAATAAATATTTAAAGGGGCTTCCATACAACAAACGTGATTTTTTGCTCGATATTGATAACGGCAACAGGTAGACGCTTGAAATAATCACAAAATTTTGAGTTATATTATTCACTTTAAAATTAAATAATTAAATTAAAATAAAATTAATATTTAAGAGGGGCATCCCTCAGGGGCTATAGACACAGAAAACGTGATTTTTTTGCCATTTTTATAGATAATGGTACGGAACCATTCGTGCGCGAGTCCGACTCGCACTTGGCCGGTTTTATTCAGATCGTCACACGATCGGCGTCACAAACGCTCGTTTGCTCAGTACCAATTTGGCATGCAATGTTTAGACGGCGGTTACCGCGGCCCACCTCTCCACCAAGCCACCTAAATTCTTTCCTACAAATAAAATATTTTAACTTGCATTGCGTGCCGCACTTCGTCACGCGACCCAGAATTGATTTATTCTTGACGTTATTATGGCGACTTTTGTTTTCTGAACGGGAATTCGGTTAATTAGAAATATGATTGCGTGAAAAAATTAAACAAAAGCTTTTGAGTACATCTCTCAGAAGCTTTAACAGCTGGATCGTGTAAGTACAGGCTTTATAATTTACGATTTTGGGTGACGATTTATTCTAGCTTGTTTTGTAGGCTTTATTTGTTTATGAAAGACCTTTGTCTCGTTTAAAATATGGAACCACCACGCTATCATGTTCTATTTATTTGACATAAAACATTACTATGTTTTTCGACTTATTTGGCTTTATTTTAACTTAGCGACATAGAAAAAGATATTGTGTATACTTATTGCGTGTATGTAAGACTAAACTAATAAGATCTCAGTTTTTAGTCATTGTTAGATTCACTTGTATCTATGTACTTATTATTTATTTTTAGTTTGAAATTATAAAATCAAAACATTAAAGTTTGTATATTACTTAATGTATTAATGAGTTACAGAATGCTTTCGTAAGGTAGACAGTGGCTAGAAGAGTTTTGTTTTTTATCAACAGCGTCATTTGAAGCTATAATATATTCACCGTACGGTATATGTTTTTTCTTTGGTTAAAACAGCATAGTGAACGCCTGCGATGCGGGTTTCATCCCTAGTGCAGGATTCACAAGAGCATCTCTGTGTGAACATCACATATTTATAACCATGTAAGCTTTTCTGTATCTTTTTGTTGATAAACTATTTTTATTTGTAGACAGCCGACGATCGGACAGAGCTTAAAGAGACTAGTCTAAAGTGGACTGATGTTGACGATGATAATAAATTCTTTCATATCGTTACTAGCATTGCAAAATTTGACTTAATCATAACAAAATTCCACATACCTATTAATATTGTTACGGGAAGTGGGTATAGGGATTGGAAGGAAACAACGATGTTATTCAAGCTCGTTTAATTCACTGATACGTGGTATCTTCTACAGAGCACTCACAGTCTATAATACGAACACCGACAATAATTACAGAATCGACGCGCTACAAACACACAGAGACCGTGTTCCGACCAACACACTACTACTATAACGTCTCTTCACTATACTGTTCACTTCAACACTTCACTTTCACTTGTAACTTTTTCTTCTTTCCTGTATGCTACTTGTAGCTGAACTGCCCTCTGTCCGCGACTGAAGCTCCTTATATACCCCGCAGAACCTTCTAGAAGCTTTTATTTCGATAGTCATTTCGTTCGTCATTTGATTCAATCCAGAATGTTCAATTTCGATCGTCTTTTCGCTCGTCTTTTGTTTTTATCATTTGTTTCGAACTTTCTAGAATGTTGACGAGATTCTTTATTTAAATAGTCGAGGAGCATTTCCTTCTAGAAATTTCACCACCATCATCATCATCGTTACAATATTAATAAAAATATTGACATTCGATCGTATCTTTCTATTTACAACACCGAGAATCTTTAAAACGATTACTATAATCCGTAAGTCGTGCTCGTCAGATTCCAGCGCACGATTTAAATACGTCGCCTAAATCAACGATATTAAAAGCTATTTTAATATTGATAGTCCATTACAGTAAGCTTCTACTTTCGTCTTTTGTAACGCGATACCGGCCGTCAAGTTCTAATTGATGCTGTCAGTCAGAATAAGCGAGCTCGCAGTACTGCTCCGGAGATGTTTAATCGTCCCCTGGGAATCTATCGGTTATTTAGTTGCTTTTTTTTGTTGCAGTAACTCGTCTAATGTAATTATGACACACATGGAGTGTTGTTGGGTTGGTTTTGGTGTGTTTTTGAGGGTGACGTTTTTTCGGGTGTACGACTGTCTAAGGCTTTTGTTTGACACTATGAACAGTTATGGGTTATGGGTTTGTGAACGCCCAAGTACCCGAAATTACATGAATTTTACCCGAACGCGCAAGAAGACGGGTTATGTTTTTCGTGTGTATGTTTGTTTAAAGCTTGGCATCATTAATATAAGGTTAGGCGATACTTCTCACCGGGACAACTGCTGCATCTGTATCAAGTACAGGTCCGATCGTGTATGGAGTACTGCTGCCACCTTTTTGATGGATCAGCCAAGTATCAGCTGGAAGCTTTAGAATCAGTGGACCGGTGAGTTGTGAGGTTAATCGGTGACGATAAACTAGCTGCCAAGAAGCTACTTAGTCTCGAGCACCGCCGTAAAGTAGCATGTCTGTCTATTTTCTACAGGATTCATTTCGGGGAGTGTGCGCAAGAGCTTCACGACCTAATTCCACCATCCCCATTTCACTACAGGACTAGTCGGCGAATTACCACCCATTTATCGTTGAAATGCCGAAAATCCGTACTCAGCGATATCGATCCACATTCTTGTTGCGTAGTGCACAAGAATGGAATTCTTTGCCGCCATCTCTGTCTCCTGAGACCTACAATCTTGGAATTTTCAAGGCTAGAGTGAATAGATATCTTCTAGATCGACGAGCTCCATCCTCGGCCACACCGTCGCTTATCATCAGGCGAGTTGGTGGTCAATCGTAGATCTATCTTCTATAATAAAAAAATAGCCATAGTAATATTGTCTTCTTTTAATATGTTTGTACAATGTGGTCTTTTAATAAAGAGCTATCTATCTATCTAAAATGCAAACCAACAAGTATGCGGAAAAAGTTTATTGACACCAGGGGCCCAATCCAGTTATTCAAGACCGCTCCATAGCCGAACCATATGTGGAGCGTTTCCCGACGGCCGCCATAGTTTTTTTGATACAGTCACTTTTATGTCATACAATTGATATATTTCATGAAACGTAACACGTCCTTCGCTCGTTACTAAATCAAAAAATGATAGCAGCCGACAGGAAACGCTTCGCAAAAGGTTCAGTTACGGATCGGTTTTGAATAACTGAATTGCCCCTCTGAAATACATGTTTGAATGAACCATTTTTTACGATTCCAAAGTTATTAAGACACAAGAAAAAGTTACTATAGTATGTGTTGATTACAATGACCTAATATATAAATATAACCTTCTTTATTTCTGTATTATTACTGGGTATTAAAGTAGTAGCAGAGATCGTCTTTAATAGTTCAATATTTTATTTAACTTGCCAAATTTCATACTTCTGTCTATATACACCTAATTTCTCATAAGAGAACACAACAAAAGATCTTGTCCTTAAGCTACTGTCCAGTACTAAAATACAAAGTTAGAAGTTCAGTCCCCAAACACTCCAACTAGAGAAGCACTTGATCCCAAGTTTGTTTACCGTCGGCAAACTAAAATGGCAAATCAATAGTTACTGCATATTGCTATCCTCTTGCGTACTCGACTCTCTTTTTCGATTTGCCATAAATCGTATGTTTAATTGCCCGGGAAATAAGGGATTAAGTATCAGATTAAGTGGAGTCTTCGATACAAGTTTAGCTTTCGTGAAGTTTTTCTGGACGTTTGTGGATCGCTGGGGAGTAGTGGAGTTACTGAACTTACTGGCTAGAGGATTTGGAGCTGATATTTGATATAGTTAGTCCATTTCAGGTTTAGTCCTTTTTGTTTTTAAACGATGTGATACCAAGGGAAGAACTTTAATGAATGTATACATATCCTTATGATTTAATTTAACCCATTCGGTTAGAAATGGTAATATGTCTTCTGTTTTTATATCGGAGATGGCTAACAACAAGTTAAAAGAAAAACAAAATACCCGACTGCAGATAAGCAGTTTTTGCAATCTAACTTATGATTTCGTTACACTTGTTATGCTGTTGAGTGTTCGTTTCTTGTGAATAAGTATGCGTGAAATCGTTGTAAATGATTATAAATGCGCATTCTTTATAATAATTCTAGTAAAACCACTTGTTTAATACGAAAAAGTTCGTTACGAAGATTACAAAAAAACATACATTTTATTTTTGCGAAAACTTTGGAAGTGAAGACGAATCTAACGACACTTCGCATAATAAAATCAATGAAGCCGTTTAGGCTGTGGGCGAGCATGTAGAAACATACATATACATACATACATATATTCATATATACATATTAACATACATACACTCGAAAAACATAACCCTCCTTCTTACGCTGTCGGGTCAAAAGAAAGCCTGTTGTGCCATCGTTTATGTATGAAACTACTGATACGTAAGACAATAAAAATATTATGATTTTTATTGGTACTTACATACCTACTTACTATGCCTTTCGGAGAACCTTATACCTACTGCTTAGGCCGCGTACATAAGCTTTTGTCGTACGTACACAAGTTTATTTATTGTGTACTAACCAAAACGGGACAATGCACCAATTACATCAGTTACTTAAATTATAATAAAATGGAATTAAAATTAATGTAACAATAATGTTAGATTTTTTTAAATATGTCAGTTATAAAATAAAATTAATATGTAAAAATATTAATTACATAACTACTTAGGTAACTATAGTTACTTTCACATTTAAGTTTAGGAGTTTGTGATTGTGTATGTTTTTCACTTCGCCATTAGTGTTGGTGAATATTTTCACACAACGCCTTAAATTCTCAAGCTAAACGAAGCTTTATTATGAAAACCAGACAGAAACATCTAATAAAGACGTCTAGCTCCTAGATATTTTTTGGCATAATTTTCTAAAAACTAATAGTTTTACATAACGTGTAAATCCACAGGCTATGGATTAGTTAGTCTGTGGATTAGTTATAGCTAGTTCTTCACCCATTTCTCGTCCTGCTCCTAGATTACTTTTTGGCATAATTTTCATAATAAAACGTTTTTTTTTAAATAGAATAAAGTGTAAATTCACAGGCTATGGATTAGTTAGTCTGTGGATTAGTTATAGCTAGTTCTTCACCCATTTCTCGTCCTGCTCTTAGATTACTTTTTGGCATAATTTTCGTAATAAAACGTTTTTTTTTTTTATAGAATAACGTGTAAATTCACAGGCTATAATCTGTGGATTAGTTATAGCTAGTTCTTCACCTATTTCTGATTTGCGGAATAAACAAACCCAACCTAAGATAATTTTCTTTTTTCGCCAGAAACCTTTATCAATCACAGTCTAGATTTACTCCAGCGATAAGATAAATACTAAATCACTTGTACCGAAATTCGGTTACAAGAACCACTCTCTGTGAAGACGTGAACTTGATAGTCGTACGTATGTATTAGAGAGAAATCTAAATGAGGTATGTAAAGATTGTTTTCGGTATTTTTTTAAATATTTCTATTTGGCAGATTAATTTAAAAGAACTTATTTCAATATTTTTGAATTATGTTCAGTAGCCATTTATTAAAAGACTTAAAGGCTAATTTTCATTGTTATGACAACCACGTCACGTTCACGTAACGCGGCGATGGTCATACGGAATGGGCCCTGACTAAAACACGTTATGCTAGCAGCAATTGTCAGTTTATCTAAAACCATGTTCCAAAAGTTCACTAAAGTTTACGAGTATTTTGATTTGATTTTAGTTTAATATTACAGTAAGCATTCATCCATAAATATAAAATTATGCGTAGTGATTCAATTTGATGTAAAGTATTTTATTTCTCGGACCTTCATGAATTAGGACGCAATAATTTGTTCAAATTTAAAATGCTCCTTCCTTATTCAGCTTCAAATCACCTTGCGTATTTTCTAAAATTACAATGTGGCCTATGGCATACCAAATTAATTAGGTATTGAATTGATTGATTGAATTCAAGCATAGCAACAACAATAATTACCAAGTTATGTTTGGTTTATAATAAATTAATAAAATATTGGGTGTCATTGAACTATTATAATCAAGCGTGACTTATACAATCATACGAATGGCTAGCTCGTCTCACGCATGGTACTTGCAAAAAGTAAGGTAATAAACCTCTCACAATATTTACAATGTATGATTTCCAACCTTGTATCACCAAAAACAGCTGAACCCCGACAAATCGCAATACTCAACGTTTACGACTCCAAATTAGCCCCAGCAAGGCATTTAATCTGGTTACAATGCAAAAAGTCACAATTTTACAACATCCATAAAACATTCAACTCCTGTTTTGAAAGCTAAACTAATAAGGGTATTAAATTTATACGAGTATGGCCCGACAGGACGTCCAACAATGACGTAACGATACCGAAGTATGTTTTCAAAACACCGGGTCGTATAATTTTATAATACTTGGCCACAAATATTATTCTACATTTTATACAAAATACTTGTCGCAATAATAAACCTTAGTGCAACGTGAAACATACCAAATTCCAAAATTTATAATGATTTAGCAGTAAAAACAGAGGTGACTATTACAGACGAAACGACAGCAGTATGACCATCTTTGTCAATAGCCTCACTAATCCTAACGATAGTAAACTCTAACACGTCACGTTCGAAAAATCAAGTAATTCCAAATATTCGGCTACTAAAATTTTACGATACATTACTTCTTTAATATCCATAAAATTAAAGAAATGGTTTTTAAGGAGGATTCTATTATGAATAGGTGTGATTAAATTTAAGTCGTAAAATGCTAACTCTGTGTTTACGGGCGTGTAAAAGCCGATCAATTCGCCGTTTTGTTGGTACTTTTTATGATGAAATTGCTGGTATCTCAAATTTATGAGCAGTATAAATTTTACTTATTTCATAAAAATATTATAATATTGTAATGCAAGAGGGATTAATGCGTTGCTTCGTTAACGAATGTTAACAAACCCGGTTTTAATGCGTTTTACTACAGCGCTCATTACGCACGCGCAGTGAATGTATTTATTTTGCAATAGCATTAAGATATTTATGTAATATAACAATTCGCGAACTTTTTCTTGCAGAACAATCACATATGGAAATTAACGTGGTTTTCACACATTTTTAAATAAAAACTACGGGTCACTCACGTCTGTTTTGAGCCGAAATATCCGACTATAGTTTCAACCGCATTCGGCGGTCTTTTTCAAAGGAGCAGCACACACGTCACTCTCGGTCGGTGACGCGCCTTGCACTGCGACGTGCCCGAAGACCGCCGAATGCGTTTGAAACTATAGTCGGATATTTCGGCTCAAAACAGACGTGAGTGACCCGTAGTTTTTATTTAAAAACAATCACATAAAATGCAATAGGGATTAATGCATTATTTTGTTATAGAATGTGAACAAGTGTGGTTTTAGCGCGTTTTGTTGCAACGTTTAGTACTCTACCGAGTACTAAACGTTGCAACAAAACCTATTTATTTTATTTATCTTGGAATAGCAATAAGATATTATGTATCTAATATGACAATTCACATTTTTCTTATTTATGTTTATTATTTTTATCGTTATTATAAACGATTTTTACTTTAGTTTTTACTTGTAGCTCAGAAATCATTAATGTAGAATATTAATGTAACATTACTAACCCACTTCCAAAAAAAAGGAGGTTAACAATTCGGTCCGTATGTGTTTTTAAGCTATTGCATAGCTTCTATCGCGGGCCTTGAGCGTGGAGACCGAATCCAGAAATTCCGTAACGAAAATAACCTAACACACCGCGCGTAAAGCTATTATGCATTAGCTTTACCGCGGCTGTCTCCGAGTGCCACACGTCTTTTTATTAATTTAATCAACATCTTTATTTTAATTTCTCTTACTTACCTTGTAAGTACTTACCTCGCACATGTTTTACCCTTTTTATTTTCTATAATTTTAGTGAAATTCTTCTGAATTTTTCATTAAAGCACGTTAAAGTTTAAATATTTCATTTATTTTAAATTTTCAAGGTTCTCAAAAATACAGAAAATATAATATTTGTTGGACAGAGACAAGCCCGAATTTTTCTTTTTGTCATAATTTTTATTTCTTATATAAGAAATATGCCAAATACAACAATTTGTTATATAAAAAAATTGGTTGTCTGTAATGTTGGTCTACGGACGATAGCTTAACGTGACAACATACGTCCGCGCGCGAGCTCCGAGGAATGATAATTGAAGCGAAAGTCGGGCGCGGTGCACACCCGCCCGCTTCCTCAGCCACCGCGCGCGGTTGTAGCGGGACAAGGAGCGTAACGTAACGGGACAATGAGTCATACTTTTTCGTGCATGCAGCCGGCGTTCATCGATTTATTAAACGTTGTCACGTCAAAATATATATCATACATATTAAGTGAAAATTTCCACTTCCGACCTATTACAATTTCAATGAAACTGTAAACAGACACACAGCAACCCCCGAAGTACGGATTTTAAGATTACATTTTAATTGAAATATCGTACATTATTGATTAGGTACATCTGAAAATAATCTGTACACGTTATAATTATTATTTGCTGTCAGAGTTAATTTTTAATAAATTTCAAGCACTACCTACTACCATCCCATTTCCACAATGAAACTTGGAAGTAAAAACAAAACTTTAGTATGAAGAGGTTTCCACACGCGTCGACTAACGCAGCGTGACGTCTCGCGCCGTGACAAATTCATAATCGACGTGGCCGCGGCTGCGCGAGCCGGCATTAAAATGGAATTTATATGCATCTAATAATCCTCTTTATTTTATGCCATAGACATTGGAAAGCAGAAGAAGTTACACTTCCAATTATTTGTGTAACATTTTAATACATTCACTTTTTTATGTAGAAATAGGTTTGCGCTTGACTTCCAACTCGCCTTATTGTTAATTTGTATAATTATGAATTTTAATATTTATGAATTTTGCATTGTGTTACTTTCGGCTGTTGGGCTTATTATTAAATAAAATTTGTAGAAAAACATCAATAACAATTAAATTTGGTAAAATATATCTACTTTGTGCAGCGAATTAATGTAGTTTGATTTTCTATATAGAAAAAAAAAACAGCAAGCATAAACTCCAAATTGCTAAAACGAAGTTTATTGTGAAACATTCTGAAATTCAAAACGAATTATGAATGAAACGTTTTCTACTAAGCGCGCTTCATCATAGACATTCACTTTACAAAAGTCGAGTAAGCAAGCCTTAAAAAAACATAACCCTCCTTCTTACGCAGTCGGGTAAAAACAAGCGATATTCAATTCTGTGTAAATTCACACGCAAAACATAAATTGTAATGTTCCAGAAACAAAATGTGTTCTGAAAAATGTTGAAATTTTATCCAAATCTTAAATCGCATCAGCTCAAACATCATATTGAATATTTGGCCAATGGCAAACTATGGCCTAACCCTTCTCACAATGAGAAGACTGCCCGTTTCCAGCAGTGGGACAGTTTGTACAAATAGGGCAGATAAAAAAAAAAAAAAAAAAACATCATTACAAGTGTAATTGTATCATTCCAAACGTAAACATTTTCTCAGACCTGGTGCCTCTATAAAGTCGCTTGTATCAGCGCATCGTCAAAATGTCTCAATTAGTAGAGCCGATTCACGCATGCCTCTCAAATACGATCTTTACGGCCCCACACCGCATTACGGAATAATTACTCTGAATATTTAAATATTCAGAGTAATAATTGCTCAAGTGTGTCTGTTGCTTTAAACTTTAAAGCAACAGACACACTTGAGCAATTATTGCAGCTGTGGTCAATATAAAAGTTATTACTAATAAATGGGCATTTAATGTTTTAGACATATGTTATGGCATAAAATTACAAACAACAAAGCAAGAAGGACTTTTCCTTCTTTATATTTTTTTTTCTTCATAGATAGTTTTATGTTTATTAAATTCAATATCGTAATTAAAATTAAAGCAACATGTATAAAATATTTTTTAAGCTATTGCATAGCTTCTATCGCGGGCCTTGAGCGTGGAGACCGAATCCAGAAATTCCGTAACGAAAATAACCTAACACACCGCGCACACACACACACACACACACACACACACACACACACACACACACACACACACACACACACACACACACACACACACACACACAGACACACTTTTTTATGATGTAATTGTTATACTTGACATTGAGTATACAAGTTTTGGTAGGAAAATATCTGCAAAGCTATTGTATAATTTGTGAAAGTTGTACTTGAATTTTTGTGAGAGTTTATAAATATAGAATCTATAATCCAATTGAAAACAAATAAAACTATTTCTTTACATTTTATGTTATGTAAATCAAATAATCATCACATTAATGAATTAAATAAGATCTTATGCGTAGTAGGATCTGAGAAAGATAACCGCGAGTAGCATTAATTTCTAAATGCTTGGAAGAAATATCACATTGTAGGTTCCGGCCGTTTACTTAAAAACAATCACAAATACATATAAGAACTTTCAGGTGATCTAAAAACGAGAGTTACGTTTGCGCTGCTACTTTGAAATAGACCACTAAACGCGGTTGAAACTATAGTCGGACCATTTGACTTAGAATATAAGTTTTTAGCTCGCAATTTTTAATTTAAAATGACAAATCATATAAATTATTAGTAAGAAATACTTTCGCTGCAGTCACACTCATCGTTCACATGTATCCAATACTTTAGATAACATACAAACATAAAGATAAATATTTAAGATATTTTATTTGCGTAGGTTTCAGCGAAGTCTCATTATATATTTTACGAAAGTGTGTCGAAGAAAAAAGTTTTTCTCTTATTGAGTGATCTTAATGAAGTCTTCTTTGAAATTTGCTTGACTTGGTGTCCTTTGAAAGTAAATGCTATAAAATGTGATGACTCCACGTTTTATCGTAATTGCATGTAGTATTTTATTAAGCAAATAAAAATTATAATTTATGTACTTTTGTTTTAATTGTTCAAGAACCTGTCGCAATGATATTTTTGGAAATTTCAATTTGATTAAATTGCCATCTCGCAGATGTTTTTTTAAGATCCGGTACTTTTTTATTTTCAGTTTATATCACCATTCTATTGTAAATAAATAATAAATAAATATTTGTGGTCATTTCACACAACACCATCTAGCCCAAACTAAGCAGAGCTTGTACTATGGAACTAGATGGCTGATAGAATACATAAATACTTTTTTTTGTTGTAAATATATACATAGGATACATAGAAACACCCAGACACAGAACAAACATCCATGCTCATCACACAAATGTTTGCCCTGAGTGGGGATCGAACCCACGACCTACAGCTCTGCAGGCAGACATACTACCAACTGAGCCACAAGGCCAGAGTAGGTAATCATAATCAGTGATTGAAAAGGATTGTGACATTGGAACTCTTTTTACAAGCTTTAAATTATCTCGTCTTATTAGTATGGGTCAAATCTTACAATTAAATAAATAATAATAAATAAATAAATATTTGTGGACATTTCACACAATTGAATGTTAAACCAGTTTGATCGATCTGAATTTTTGTATACACGTTTGTTTTGGATTTTAAAGCATGGTTGATTTTAAATCTAAATCCAATACGACAGAGTCCAAGAGACGGTGAACGAATTGTATGAATAAAAAGAGGTTTCTGAAAAAATCTAATTAATTAGGCCTTATTTATTTAAAAATTAAAAAAAATATTTAAGTACATGTACATATCAATAATTTTTAGGGTTCCGTACCTCAATAGGAAAAAACGAAACCCTTATAGGATCACTTTGTTGTCCGTCTGTCCGCCTGTCCGTCCGTCGGGTGTCAAGACCTTTATCTCGGGAACGCGTGAAGGTATCGAGTTGAAATTAAAACCATATACGCAGATCCATAGTATCTTGCTGCAGAAAGAAAAATAAAGTTTCTTAGTTTTCGTAAAATAAAAGTTACAGCCGAATATATCGTAAAAAACGCACATTTCGACACTCACGAGGGAATCAAAACCTATGGGGTACTTGCCGTTGACCTAGAACAATGAAATTTGGCAAGAAGCATTGTGTTAGAGTACACATATAGGAAAACTGGACATTTTTAATTTAATCCTTACGAAAGGAATGAGGGTCCAAATTTTAAAGTTCTTTAACCGTATCATGTGGGGTATCATATGAAAGAGCTTAATTAGTATAAGTTAAAACAGGTTTTTAAATATTTTTACGATGTATACTTTTCGGTATAAGATGGAAAAAAATATGATATACCCCTTTTATCTTCTAGTTTGTACGGAACCCTCGGTGGGCGAGTCTGACTCGCACTTGTCCGGTTTTTAGAGTATATTTACCACTGTCTTTTTATTGATTTTGCATTAAAAATAACGTTATTTTTGTACAGATTCCATGATTTTGTCGGTTATGAATTAAATTAAAAAAATACATGTCTTAACAGTTTTATAAAAAATCTGTTTATAGTTTACATAATACTACAAAACTTGAATAGACTTTGCAAGAATTTAATACCAGGATCCAATTATAAGCTCAAAAGATGGTTCAAGAGTGCGATAAGTCATATAAGTTCACAATCCACTTTCCGCCGGATTGCTAACTAAACCTCTGTTATCACTTTCAAAACCATTCCACCTCTCCCAAAAACGACTCATATCCCACCTCACGCATTGTGAAACAAAAAGCATATCGCTGTCGTAGATTACTTATTTGATGTTTCAATTTCTCCGGCGGTAATTTTAATGGATTTATTTCGTTCTCTGCTTGCGTTAAATGAAAATTATTGCGATGGTACAGGTAATAAAACTTTGGACGTTGAACAGGGCCCTTTGTTTTGTACTTTAAATGGTAGCTCGGGGCTAGTGAAATATCGCACATGCTTTATGGATTACGGCTTAATGTGGATAAGTAATTTGGGGACGGTAGAAACGGATTTAAACTGGTTTTGTTTTATATATTTTTAATAAAATAACTGCAATATACTCGTATGAAGTTTCCGGCAGCCGTGGTGAGACCGTCTGACTTGCGATCTGCAGGTCTTGGGTTCGAATCCCACGGCACGCACCTCTGTCTTTTCGAAGGTATGTGCGTATTGTTGATTGCCGCCAACTTAAAACGGTGAAGGAAAACATCGTGAGGAAACCTACATGTCTGAGAGTTCTCAATGATCTTGAAGATGTGTGAAGTCTACCAACCCGCACTTGGCCAGCGTGGCAGACTATGGCCTAACCCTTCTCCTCAATGAGAAGATGGCCCTTTCCCAGCAGTGGGACAGTTTGTGCAAACAGGGCTGATAAAAAAAAAAAAAAAAAAAAAAAAAACTCCTATGACAGTAATTTACTTATTGATTTGTTCCGAAATTTTGAAAACTAACATAATAGTAGTCAGAAATTGAACTAAACATTTCATTTTACAATAAGAGTAAGATAGTACTTGTTTAATAGTAAATGCCACGACTTGGGCCTCAAGGCTGCTAAGTGTACATCACTCGCTCGCCGCTCGCTGATACGATTCAAAGACAATTTTGACAAATTGTTAGTCTATTTGTATAGCAATAGACAAACAATTTGTCGTGGCAATACTATTATACGCATTATTATTATTGGCTGTGACTCTTGACACCCAAAATTTACGTGTCAATTATTATCAAAGTATAATGTTATTTCTCCCTATAATTTTTGTCTATTACTTTTTTACCCGACTGCACAAGAAATAGGGTTTTTTTATGCATGTATGTTTGTATAAGTATATTATGGTTTTTGTCCTGACGACACTGTTGGTCCTAAGTATATAAACCCGAGGGTGTTCACTAAAAATAAAAATCCACTAAAAAACAAATTGTCTATCGCAGAAAAAACTGCAAGATGTCATGTGATTACATATAAAAATATCGCTTAGTTAAATCGAATGTTTTACATCCTTAAACTTTGTACGTCGAAATTACGGAACTTAACCTTGAATACAAAAAAAAAACATTAATGACTTATTACGACACATTTATTTTGATATCGTACAAAAACTTGACACGTGCTGTCAAATTAATAGGCAGAGTTGTTCAACATTTTCGCTATTTCCATCACACGCAGCGTTATAAAAGTCATGGACTGTCATGGTCAATGTACGATGTGATCTTGGTTTAAGATATAAGCGAAAGCGGCGTGAGGTTTTTTATTTTAAAAACTATCATTAAAAAACAAATAGGATACAAAATAACAAAAATGCCTCTCATTGTCTGATGTAGCTGATAACGCTACAGATGTAGCTTAAGCCCTGCCCGTTGTCGGCAACAATCTAGTTTTTAAGTTTTCTTTAAGTATTCATTTAGTTTTAATTATTGTTGCGTACTGCACAAGAATGGGATTCTTTGCCACCATCTCTTTTTCCTGAGACCAATCTTGGAATCTTCAAGGCTAGAGTGAATAGATATCTTCTAGATCGACGAGTTCCATCCTCGGCCACACCGTCGCTTAACATCAGGCGAGTTGGTAGTCCATCGTAAATCTATCTTGTATGAAAAAATAAGTACTTATCGAAACCTTAGAATGAAAATTATTTTGAGCCCTGTAATTACTACTTTTCGAGATATATATCGATAAAAATATAAAATACCTATTTAAGTCGTTATGGTAGTATGGTCATTGACCTTAGAGCACAATGATCTTAACAAACTTAATAATATTCGCCAAGTGGTTTTCTTTTAGATTACAACATTATTTGTATATAGATATGGAACCCTTTCATATACGTTCCATATACGTGTAGAGACACAGTCTTGGTAATCTTGGTTACTTATCTAAATAATAGATTTTTAAAAATTTATTAAAATAATACACATGAAAATTATTTTCAAATAAAATATGCCGCTTAAGTCGCTTCATCTTACAACTTTTACTCGAACCAAAAGAGAAGCAGTGATATGGCCTCCGCATCATCGGTCAATTACAAAAAGGTAATCCCGGGGAGGCACTTAATGAATCATTATGGCCTGCGGCGGTCGGCGGTCTGACGTAGCCGATGCACGATTTATAGTCGAGCTGGGTCCAAATTGACTTTTATTTTCCGGTGAAAATGTTGCCAACGTCTGACAAGACTGGGTGACAGTGACGCCGGATCCTACGGGGACTATTTGTTGTGGAGTTGTTGGCGCGAAATATTTAAACGACTTTTGTCGGTTGATAAAAGGGAGGCCATTTTGTTTTGAACTGTTTAGATTGTATACGGATAAGATGGAATTTAAGCGGGAGGCATTAATCTTTCTGTTTATAATATATAAGTCACGTTACCAATAGAAACCAAAATCTGATTATGCTAGCGGAAAAACTGACTCGATATTGATATTTTTTTGCGAAAATTTTACAATTGCAGTTCAAGAAAAGCCACAAAGTTCAAGAAATGCGAAAATAGGTTTATCCTTGACCGCTAACTCGCCTGATAGAGAGCGTTTGCTTAGAAGGAAACTATAATATAGATAATGTTTCTATAATATAGATATCTATATAAATGTTCTAATGTCTTTATTTATTTATTTATTTTAGAATCATAATAATTAAATAAGAATTAATTAATAATCATATTAAGATTAATGTAACAAACAATTTTAAAAGCATGTAAAAAAGTAATCAATTAAAATCTATATATATATATATATATATTTTTTTTTTTTTTATATTATAGAAATGAAATGATTGATTTTGATGTCTATAGTATCTAGATTTGTCTTTACCTGCCTAGTATCAGGCTCAAGTTTTTGTAATAATAATAACAAAATTCCCAAATAAGATCAAACACAACTATTAGTAGTCTTTTCAGACAAATTAATGATTTTACAAGAATTATTCTAAAAAAAATCGGCCAAGTGCGAGTCAGACTCGCGCACGAAGGGTTCCGTACTATCATCTATAATACTACAAAGTTTAGTTCTGTTTATAAAATAACGAGAAATCAACGAAATTCCAAGTAGTAAATTGCAAACTTATAGGTAGGTTTTCGATACACATCCGGGTAGCATGACGACGCTCGCGCGAATACGCGCGGCTATGGCTCGCTCCTTGATGTTACCTCCCCCGCTACCCGCGCGTTCGCGCCACCACCACACCGCGGCGCGGCGCTCGCACCGCGTTTAGATGCACGGATTATTTTCATTTTGTGAGTTTTTATGTATTAGATTAGGTATTTATTTTTATAGTTAATATATTTCTAAATATTTACTTACAAATATTCAAGTTTCTACCTGTTAATTAAGATCGAGTAAAAATTGCTTAAAAATTACGTTTGTTGTATGGGAGCCCCCCTTTAATATTTACTTTATAGTTATTTAATTATTTATTTTGAAAGGTAATATACAAGTAAGTATTCTGTGAAAATTTTAAGCGTCTACCTGTTACCGTTTTTAATATTGAGCAAAAAAATACGAAAAAACACGTTTATTGTATGGGGACCCCCCTTAATATTTTATTTTTTTAAATTTTTAGTATTTGTTGTTATAGCGGCAACGGAAATACATCATTTGTGAAAATTTCAGCTTTCTAGCTATCACGGTTTATGAGATACAGCCTGGAGACAGACAGACAGATAGACAGACAGACAGACAGACAGACAGACAGACAGACAGACAGACAGACAGACAGACAGACAGACAGACAGCGAAGTCTTAGTAATAGGGTCCCGTTTTTACCCTTTGGGTACGGAACCCTAAAAATCATACATTTTTATAGGGGTTCTGCACATACTTTCTCTCAAAAAAAGTTCAATCAACAAAACATCAAACGCAACAGTTAGGTACACTACGAAAATAGGTTTTAGACATAGACTAGTCATAAATGTATTGTAACAAAACATACAACAAGAAATAAAAATCATACACACAAAATAGGTAACAAAATAATGTTTTTGTCACAACGCATACACGTTTTTTGATCCAGTGAGTTTTTTTTTAAATATAGGTAGATACTTGTTGTTCAGGAAGTTTATCGACTTCCCAAACTATAGATCATAATGAACCGCGGTATCGAACTTTAGGAGTCAAAGGCGATGCTCGTCAACATCACTCATATCACATCTCGCCTCGCCTCACCTTCATGTGACCCCGCCTTTATTCCGTGAGATGTAGGCGGCGCGGCGGCGCGCGGCGGTGATGGACAACTGACCGATGTGCCACCGACCTAATATTGGGAGCGTTTGCGCGCGTTTGAAGGTAGAGGTTAAGATCTTCATTTTGAGATAATAATAGAAAAGTGCAGGGTAATATCCAAATTCATTCATTTTTAAGTCATTTACATTTTTTTTTTTTTATGGAGATAGATCTACGATTGACCACCAACTCGCCTGCCATGTTAAGCGACGATGTGGCCGAGGATGGAGCTCGTCGATCTAGAAGATATCTATTCACTCTAGTCTTGAAAATTCCAAGATTTTAGGTCTCAGGAAACAGAGATGGCGGCAACGAATTCCATTCTTGTGCAGTACGCAACAGGAATGTGGATCGATATCGCTGAGTACGGATTTTTGGCATTTCAACGAGAAATGGGTGGTAATTCGCCGACTTTCTGCGAGTAACATATATTTTTTCTAACAAAAATTAACGTCTAAATAAAAGTTTTATGTGTGTTGCATAAAACTTTTTATCACATACACCCAATAATGTTCCTTTTTATATCATGTACAGAAGGTCCAAAGTACTACATTTACGCCCTTGGGCTTACGCGAGTGAGACCGCGGAACGCAGCTAGTCTATAAATTGGGGATTATTGTTGATCTATATAACTATCTATCTATTTTCCTATCATAATTTCAAAGAGTCCTCCAGTTGTAAATACTGCGATCTGCTCCATACAAACGGATTTATTTTTACTAGACTACTAGAATCCTACGTTACACTCGGGATTCAATATGTCGCCCGTGACATAAATACTTTATCCCCTTGGTGCATAATCTACTATTACTGGGTACATTATTTGAATTGAAAGGTATTTTTTAGAATTCTGTATCTACAAAAACGGAATTTATGGAATCACTTCGTGGTCCGTCTATCCTTTTTGTCTATTAAAACCCTATCTCTCAGGAACGCGTCTTGATATAGAGATGAAATTAATATATTCCTTGAAACAGTGAAAAAACAACGGGTTGCACTCCGGGAGTGCCGGCAAATAACAAAAAGTCTGACTCGTGAACGATTTGAACCTCCGCGCTCCGATTGACAAATTGAATTGATTGATTATATCGGTGCTCTAACCTATTGAGCTAACGAGTCTTACGTGCATGTGTCGAAAATAAGCATTCGGCGCAACGAAATGACGTCATGCTAGAAGGACAAACTTGTACATACAATAATGAACTTTAAATGCAGAACGTTAGAATAGGTTTCTGACTGTCCGTCTTACGATCTGACGCGAGTAACATTTTTTACCCATCCCAAAAACCATTACATTAGAGTGATTTAGCCAACCAGCACTTGGCCAGCGTGGCAGACTATGGCCTAACCCTTCTCAGGGCTGATAAAAAAAAAAAAAAAGTGATTTAGTACAGGAAAAATCAATAGTCTGGATAAAACATTTAATGGGTATAGATTTCGGGGATTGTCTACTTTTATAATGATGTTGTAAAGTAAATAAAGGATAAACAAACAGAGCAATTAACCAATAAAAAAAAAACAGTGAAAGTAATATGAAAATAGCTTCAATCGCGAAACTAATAAAATGAAATTCTTAAACTAGTTCAAATATGTTTTTAAAGTATTCTGAGATTGGTCAACAAAAAAAAAAAAAAAAATGTAATAAGTACGACCTCTCAAATTTCTTTTTCATTCCTAAGCAAATATTAAAATATGTATGATAATCATCTACTACTTAAGCATCTTGCAGTCACAAACATTCGAAATGTTTATTTAGCTGAAGAGAAAAAAATAAAATTCAATCTCCATTCGCTACATCAAAATTAGGATCCATTTGCCTAAAAATGCTCCTCGTCTGATAAAACATTTCGAATTGCGCTTTGAATATTTATTTTGCCAAGTGGAATCACGAATTCCGACGGGGCGCGCTTTTTGCCAAAGAGTTCAGAAGCTGGAGTCTTGTTAATTATTTACTAAGCTTTTAAAGAAACCTAAAACAAGGGTAATGAGCGTTTAGAAAAAATATCAAATGCTGTAGCGGTGTTGAATACAAAACTTAACTGTCTTTTATTTACAAGAAAATTCTGTGATTATTCCAGTTATTCATTTAATTTCTTAATTTTAAGTTATTTACAGTACAAAGGCTCAAGCTGCCGGTGGTAGGGGCAAAAGACTAAAGAATCTCCTAACAATACGTGCTGTGTCTATGATGACTGTGTCGATGATGACATATTATTATTATTTCTGTTTAATATGTTTGTAATACAATTACAAACATATTAAACAGAAATAATAATAATATGTTTGTAATACAATTATTTCTGTTCAGTATATTTAATGACTATAACATAATTATGCAATCTCGTTTACATGGAAAACGATTTTTTTCTAATTGTTTTGTTTTAAAAACCAAAGTATTGAAACAATTTAAAACATTTTAATCATAGATAAAAAAAAAAAAGTTTATAAAAGGCATGGGCCCTGGAGTCTGTGGTGATCGAATTTTTTCAAATAAAAAAAAAATAAAAAATAAGATTTTAATCTGAAAGTATATTCTATTCAATTAAAAACATACAAATCGATTTATCAATGACCGAGTTATGAGGTAAAAACATTTAAAAAACCGGACTCGCCCACCGAGTGTTCCGTACAAACTAGTAAGTAGATAAAGGGGGGAAATTATATACATTTTATATTTTCCTTCATAAATCGAAAAATATACACCTTAAAAATATTTAAAACCCTGTTTAAGCTTGTGCTAATTAAGCTCTTTCATATAATACCCCACATGATACGGTTAACTCACTTTAAAATTTGGACCCTCCTTCCTTGCATAAAGACCCTATTTTTTGTGATTAAATTAAAAATGTACAGTTTTCGGAATTTTTCCTTTATGTGTACTATATGACAATGCTTCTTGCCAAATTTCAAAGTTATAGGTCAACGGGAAGTATCCCATAGATTTTGATTCCCTTGCGTCTTGACAGACAACAAAGTGATCCTTATCCTTATATAACGGTTCCGTTTTTTTCCTTTTGAGGTACGGAACCCTAAAAACGATTTTAAAATCTCCTCCTTTTCTTACGTCAGCTAAAAAGTACTTATCTACTAGAAAGTTGTAATTTAGTATTGGTATACATATTTATTACGCCAAATACAAAATCTTGATTATTTTTAGAGTACCTCCCCTGCACGTAAAGATGTTTTTTTTTTTCTAATTTGCTCCATCATGTGGGATATAGTTAGTTAAGTAATGTAAAAATATTGGAGGTGTACAAAAACCATTTTTCAATTTAGAGGCCCATTTGCAAAACATACAAATTAACGAGTTATAAACAACCAACTCAAATAAAATGTACGTGGAGAAACAAATTTCTCACAAAATCCATTTAAATCGCAAAATCAATTTAATAAATCTTAGTATCAAAGAAATACCTCTATTCTAAGTTCATATATATTATAGTGAACTGCAACTACGGAACCCTATACTGCGCGTGGCCTGACACCTTGGCACCTTCTCCTTTTTGAAAGTCGGTTAAAACAATTTGCTACTGATTCTAGAAATACAATACAATAGCATGAATAATCCTATACTTTTTAATCATGGTAAACGTCTCTCAAATCGTTGCTTTAAAACAATTTTACATTTTACCCGCAAGCCATACGCAAAATGGCTCAGGCGCGTCCATAAACGTACTCATAAAAAGATTACCTACGCATAATGACTGCATTATTTCCGTTTAAAATATAATTTCGTTGAATTATTTTACTATTTTAGACCTTGAACTTGGCGGATGTTGGTTTTATTATGCAGCTGAATTTAAGGCTTTTTACCTGACTGCATAAGAATGAAGAAGTTTATGTTTTCTGATATATAAATGTTTTACTCACTTACATATCTAGTTATCCCCAACCAATTGAGTATTTGCATACAAATTTTGTATTTGATTATATTGATGTCGAATTCCTAGATATAACGGACCAAGCGCTTTAATGCGCTCCCAAGACAATAGATATAAAATGAAAGAGTTAGCTTAGAAAATATGAAAAGAGTAAATGAAGAGAATACTTTTGAAGAATACTTTTGAAACCCTCGCTACGCTCAGGTTTCAATACAAGTACTCGCCCCAAAACCAACTTTGCAGCCTTGCATAACAAATAACTATTGTTATGTTGTTTTGTTAATTAGCAACAATCGCCAAAACATTAGAAAAAGACCCTGTTTTAGTAAAACAGGAATCCACTACACTTCTATATTTACTTCGTTCTACAATCTTTTTAATGATTCATACAAAAATCGTTTCATATCCCCATGATCCGCAATCATGCGATCTAAAGCCTAAGGCTACTAAGCAAATTACCATAGCTTTTCCATTTAATATAGACCTCGCTTGGATCACAAGTTTGTTTAGTTGCATTTGGAATACAAGAGACCAGGATAAGCTGGTCATATCATTAATATGCCTATAAAAACTATGTGAAGCAAACAGAAATTATGTCTTTATTAGTTATTATGATTATGAGTATTATACGCCACTAGCCACTCGGAATATTGTGATGATTAATTTCACGACTGCCAAATTGTTGTTTGTGGAAAATTATCACGAAAAAAATTAACTAGCAGCTTACAGTGACTTCATATGCGCAGGAAAACAAATTAACGAAGAAGTATATATATAAAAAAAAAAAAAAACGACTGCAGGAAAACAGTTTTTGCAGTTTAGCTTACGATTTCGTTATGGTTGATTATTGTTTATTGTTTATTTTACATTGCATTACAATTACATACATAGCATAGGTACATACATAATCACCCTAATAGGGTATAACAATCTAGTGCGGAGCGGAACGGTTTATTCTATTATGTGTTTGTCTTTAAAAAACTCTTCTATCGTATAATAGCCTTTTTTAATTAATATATTTTTTTGGGTTTGAGAAAAATTCTGTATATTTTCTATTTCTTTCAGCTGCGCTGAAATTACGCTGTTCAGTGTAAGTTTTTTCAGAATAAAACTGTATTATTATGTCATTTTTGCTTAAAGTTACTCTTACGACCTTACTTTCGAGAATAGTTCCATTTCAAAAATATTATTAGACGTCTTCTATCTTGCGTAGTCGGGTAACAAAGGACGCTTGCTCTCAATCTGCTAACAGAACATTTTTATCCCAGCTTTGGTTTATTACCGATTTATTTATTATCGAAACTGGATACCACTGACCTAAGTATATCTGTGACATCCGAAAATAATAACAAAATAAAATAAAATAATGTAAAATATATTCATAAAATAATAGGCCCCCAAAATCCGAACCTTGTGCCCGAGTCGACCACCAGACCTCACGGGGGCGGGCAACGTGTAATATTGAAACCTACACGGCTAAAAGGTTAAGGTAACCCAAAAACATCATGGAGACAAAGAAAAAGAATAAACGTTTAATGCCGCTGTCCGGGGGCGATCGCCGGAGCACGTCTATTGCTGGTGATGGGCGTTACAGCATGCTAGCCAGCGACTCTCGACGCACCGGCTGGTCGGGAGTCGGGGAGGGTAGAGGTAGATCCCCAGATGCTACAGCCGATGAACCCACAGGTGTTACTTTGCGGAGCAGGGAATCAACTCCCACAAGCTCTGCCGGTACATCTACGCCATCGACCACTGAATCTATGAAAGATGCTCGACAAAAGTGGTCCCAAAAAGAGCAGGAGGAACTCATTTTCTGCTATTTCAAAGCCAAGGCCGAAGGGGCAGGCTACATTCGACGACTAGAATCAATATTTAAAAACAGAAACCCAAATAACCCGAAATCCAAAAAATTCACCGGTAACACATTATCGAATCAAGTCCGAAGCATACTATCTCGCAGGTGTATATCATCCGAACTAGTAGAACAAATAAAGAGAAAAGCGGAACAACAGGAATCCAACCCAAGCACACAATCATCTGACACACCTGAAATTATTACACAACAAGAAATGAATCCACTCATAAATACTCCTAACACCTTACCAACAATCACAGAATATCATTCAGTCATACAAACACAACCGACACAATCTGACGAACTGACACAAGATACATACAACGTACAACCGATACTCAACCTTCAACAGTTACCAACAAACACACAGGATAGAAACACTAACACATCAGAGGATGAGATTATGGCACAAGAAATAGTAGTTAACGAAGATCAAGACCCAATCATACTCGAGCTGCTGCAAGTACTATCGGAAATTAGAGAAACACCTATAGAAAACAGACAATTTTTACCTAAGCCTAAATTTAATAAACAGTTTATAACAAACCTACACAAAATCAATAAATACTTACCAAACTTATTAGAAACACACGAATCATTGCGTGAAATAAATGATATAATCTATGCAGCAGCCAAAACATTAATTATAACAAACCAACAAACTCCATACACTCCACCAAACGTACAAAAATCGAAAACAGATCCACCATGGAAAATCAGGCTGAAAAGAAAAATAGATGATTTTAGAAAAGAGTTAGGAAGGTTAGTAGAAATTAAAGGAGGTAGCGATAGTAGAAGAATGATAAGCATTAAGCGTAAACTATACAAAAAATACAAAATCACTAATGAATCGGAACTGAACAACGCTATCGAAATGTTGAAGCAAAGAGTGAAAGCTTTAGCAGGTAGGCTTCGTAGGTATGACGAAATGAATACAAGAAAAACACAGAACAAGCTATTTTCAGAAAACCAGCATAAATTCTACAGAACTCTCGACAAAACACAACACAACCCAACTCAAATACCAGCAAAAGCAGACGTACAAAACTTCTGGGAAAATATCATGTCAAAACCTGTCACATACAATACAGAAGCAAGTTGGATACCTGAAATAGAAAAAGCAGCAGAAGACATAGAACAACACACTTTTGAAGAAATAGACATAGATAAATTAAAAGATGCCACCAGAAAAACACAAAATTGGAAGACGCCAGGAATAGATAAAATTCAAAACTACTACCTAAAATATTTCACAAGCACACACAAATATATTGCAAAACTTTTTGACCGTATCATGAAAGGCTCAGAACCCATAGATGGTTGGTTTACAACAGGGCAAGTCATATTAATACCCAAGAGTGACGACACCCAGGACCCGAAGAACTGGCGTCCCATTGCTTGTTTACCAACTATGTACAAAGTACTAACGTCCATAATTGCAAATGAACTTTACATCCACTGCGACAAAAACGACATATTAGCACCTGAACAGAGGGGTTGCAGGCGCAGAGTACGGGGCTGCAAAGACCATCTCATGATTAACAAAGCCGTACTCGAAGATGCACACAAGCATCAGAAGAACTTAAGTATGGCGTGGGTTGACTATCGCAAAGCTTTTGATAGCATGTCGCACGAGTGGCTACTCAAGGTACTCGACCTATACAAATGCCCACCAGCTATCCGAAGGTTTTTAGAGATAGTCATGCCTACATGGAAAGTTATCATGACAGCTCGAGGTGGAAACGCGTCTGTAACCACTGACCCCATTTATATCCGCCGAGGAATATTCCAAGGTGATTCACTATCCCCACTCCTTTTCTGCCTGGGTATCAACCCCATCTCCCAAATCCTCAACAAGTACGAATTTAAAGGATACCGGCTTAAAGACAACACCACAATAAACCATTTGCTATATATGGACGACCTAAAAATTTACGCGAACAACAAAACCAATTTGAAAGTATTGATAGACAGCACAGAAATATTCACCAGAGATATAGGAATGGAATTCGGACTCAATAAATGCAACGTTTTACACCTTGTAGCCGGCAGGAGACAGGAACATCAAGGAGAAGGCCATGTCCTGCTAAGTGGAGAAGAATTCAGGCATTTACAAGTAGATGAAAAATATAAGTATCTAGGGATAAACGAAGCAGGAAAAATTGATCATGCAGAAGTCAGGCAACAGATACAAAAAGAATATTTTAGACGCGTCAAAAACCTAACATCATCACAACTCAACTCTCGAAATTTACTTAGGGCAATCAACATTTACGCCATTCCGGTTTTACTGTACACGTTCGGTATTATTAACTACAAAACAGCAGACTTGAAGAAAATAGATATAAGAACTAGGAAACTCTTAGCGATGAATAAGGCACACCAACAGAAAGCAGATGTAGGACGATTGTACTTACCTATAGATGAAGGAGGAAGAGGCCTAACCAGCTTAGAAACACTATACAAAACACAAATAATAAAATACAAAGCATACATAGAAACAGAAAAAGATTACATATTGAGAGCAATAGTAGAGCACGATAGAAGTAAAGACAAATATTCAATAGTCAAAGAAACCAAAACAAACTTAGAAGAAATAGGTCTTAGGCAGAATGAAAAATATACAGATAAAGAAATTAAAAGCGCTATAGTCAAAACCGAAGTCCAAAAAATTAAATCTAAACCATTACACGGACAATTTTATAAATCAGTTTTGGAAAAGGAGAATATAGATAGGGCACAGTCGTTCCGGTGGCTCAAGAAACAGCCGGTGTCTCCATCATTAGAATCTGCCGTATTTGCAATCCAAGATCAAGCCGTAATGACAAAGCAACACGAACGTGATATCCTCAAAAAGTCAATTGACGGTAAGTGCCGGCTATGTTTAGTCAAGGACGAGACCACACAACACATTGTCTCGGGATGTGAAAAACTGGCAGGCACTTACTACACCAAACGACACAACAACATAGTACAATACATTTTTTGGACACTAGCCAAAAAACATAAATTCCCGGTTTCCAACCTGTGGTGGCAAGAGCACTTGACACAACCGCAGGTAAAAGAGAACGAAACTGCAAAACTAATGTGGGAGATACCGATTCAGACTGACGTTGCCATAGTGCACAATAGACCAGACATTATATACATAGACAAGACAGAAAACAAGACATACCTCATTGACGTTACAGTACCATCAGACTACAATATAGGAGCAAAAGAGATAGAAAAACTAAGTAAATACCACCCTCTAAAACGTGAAATAGCCAGGTTATGGAAAACATCCACAGAAGTCATCCCCATAGTAATAGGAGCCACAGGAGTAATAGCTAAATCACTACACCGATATTGCACTAAATTAGACTCAAACATTAACACACACATTATACAAAAACAGGCAGCGATACACACCACCACCATCATCTCCAAAGTTTTAGGGGATTCAGTATTTGTAGGGGGAACTGAGCCACCCTTTCCCTGAGGGTCTCGGGGCGGGAGCTCAGTAAACCGAGCTTCAAGCTCGAGTTGAGGAAAACCTCGTTTACCAATAAAATAATAGCTGAAAAATATATTCAAGCGGAAAATACCTGCGCTTTATCAAATCCGTTTTTATCAATATGATGCCAGTTCTATGGATTGCAACTGTTATCGAGAGAAAAACATCTATCAAAAGACTTTTGTTGTCTTTTTGAAGTCGAAATATTAGACTGCAATATTCTCATTTTTTTATGTATTGGAAATGAGTTATTTTTAAGCAAGATTGACTAAAATTGACTTCCAACTCACCTGATGTTAAGCGACAGGACACCCGAGGATGGAGCTCGTTGATCTAGAAGATATCTTTTCACTCTCTTAGAAATTCCAAGAAACAGAGATTGCAAGAAACAGAGGCGGCAATGGATTCCATTCCTGTGCAGTACGCATCAAGATCGTGGACTTACATCGCTGAGTACGAAATTTTGGCATTTCAATAAGAAATTGGTGGTGATTCGCCAACTTTCTTTTCTACTAGTCCTGTAGTGATATGGGGAGGGTGAAATTAAGTCTTGAAGGTCTTGCTCACACTCCCTGAAATTAATCCTATACCTACTCGTAGAATATGGACAGACAAGCTACTTTACGGCGGTGCTCGAGACTAGTCTTTTTTTCGTTGTCGATTTCTTTCGCTTTCGATTGTAAGCAAAGTTTATTCATCTATTTTTGTGTATTCAAATTATATCAAAGAAGTAAAAGATCTCAAGTATCATATTATATGAAAATAAAATACCTGACTGCAAAACTTTTACTCATACACATCTATATTACATTTTAAAAATAGATTAATAGATTTGATAAAATACATATTGTTGAATATATTTTTGTTATCGGCTTTTGAAATCTTTCATTTTGATACTACGAATAGGTACATTCGCTAGGACTGGGAGGGAGAATTTTTACTAAAACATACATTTTGACACCATACATCCGACAATGGGAGCTATTCTCAAGGCACACCAAACTAGTATCATTTCTAAAATAACTAAATTAAAAGAACGAAATCTATAACGAAATACCCATATATTTTGATTTCTTTTTTGAAAGTAGTTATATAACAAGTATAAATTTTAAGAAAACACAAACTCCCGACAAAAAACAGCTGACCCGATTTTAATGAAACCCAAAAAATATATCAAAATCAGTTCATCCGTTTGAGAGCTACGATGCCACATACAGACACACACATATACAGATACACAGATACACACTTCAAACTTATATCACCTCTCTTTTTCAGTCGGAGGTTAAAAATCATTAGTTTATTGGAGTCTTGAAAATTGACTCTATTATAACTTTAAGTAATTTTAATATATCCAGTGGCATTTCCAAAATAAAGACATATAATTACGAATATAACAATAATAACGATATATAATTAATTAAAACCTCATGCATTTGGTCTCTACAGTGCCACAAAGCAATAGACAAACATACATACATATATAGGTACAGGTTAAAAAACACAATAGCGACGCCGTTTCATGGTAGATATTCCAAAAACCCAAATGAAACGCTTTAATTCCACTGTCATCGTGAGGATGCTAGATTGTGGAATACGCTTCCTGAGTGTGCCTTTCCCGATAGATATAATCTGGGTGTCTTTAAATCGCGAGTGAATTGGTTTCTTCTAGGTAAGCGCGCTCCATCGTAGACCGCAACGACGTTTAACATCAGGCGAGTTGACGGTCAAGCGCAAACCTATTTCTAGATAAAAAAAAACTACCTTTGCGTTGTGTAGTTGGGTAAAAAAGTCAATAACTAGTGGCTCTAAATACATGTTATACAATCGTAATCAAATGAAATTTCAATAGAAATTCGATTTAAGTGCGGAGTTTTCTTTCACAAGGGGAATTATCGGTAATTTATTATCATTTCTATGTAATACTAACCAGGCTTTATAATGACTTAAACTGAATAAAAAAAGCAATAAGATGCCTTGAACGTACATACATAGTAAGTACGTTTACTTACTAGTGAGGAGAAAAAGCGAGTCTTGAACAGTAAACAGACGTTTTATCTTGAAAAAATGAACGCCTGTCGGCACAAAAATTCCGCTAAGATTACATTCTTCAGTTGATCGATAACATTTACAAGATTTACGAGGTTATCATTAAGTATGTAACTTTCAAAATGTTAGAAAATAAAAAATATTTTTGATATTTTTGTGTCATTTCATTTACAAAAGTAAAATACAGTTAAATATTAAAAACTTAATAATTGAGGTTCGATAGGAGTAAAAGAAGAAATACTATAATTATTTACACTTAAAAATGTATTCGAACTTTTCGGTGAATGTCTATGGTTGAAGAAGGACGGAAGGAAGGTTGAGCAAGAATGAATATATTAAATTTCAAAAATAACATTAAATACTATTTTCTTGTTAACATGTTAAAAGAAAACCGATACAACACTTTAACCATTAAAATAGTTTATACAACACTGGAAATTCAAAGAAAAGAAAAATACGCAATTTTGTTTACTGGAGTGATATATTTTCTCCAGTTATTTTGGCTTAAAAACTACTGAAATAATGTTGATGAAATTTCTATGAGACTAATTTGAAATGAAATCCTTTCAAATAAATTGGTTGTCTGTAAAGTCGGTTTACGGACGATAGTGACGCGACAACGTCATAATAAAACATTGATGAAGTGATGATGATGTAACGGGACAATGAGAGTAACGTAACGGGACAATGAGTCATACGACCGATGGAATGGAAAAGATAGATGCGTCACAAGCCGAACGCTTAGGCCGATCGTGCCTCTCTATCGCTTGTTCTGCACTCTCGCTTGCACGCTCGGCTCAGGTGGAACGTGTCACTTTTTCGTGCGTGCAGCTGGCGTTCATCGATGTATTAGACGTTGTCACGTCAAAAAAAAACTAAATCGGATCATAAATGACGAAGTTCTGAGATAACAAACAAAAAAAATTGTCAAGTCTGTACAGTTGGTTTACGGACGATAGTTTAACGTGACAACGTCATAACAAAACATGATGAAATGGTGAAATTCTAACGTTACAATGAGCGTAACGGGACAATGAGTCATCCTTTTTCGTGCTTGCAGCCGGCGTTAATTGATTTATTAAACGTTTTCACGTCAAACAAAAGAAAAAAGAACCACCGCTATGTTCAAAATCTGTCAAAAAACAACAAGCAGTCTTGTTTTAAGTAAATTCCCATCCCTACGCATCATTACGCGGGCCAGTACTTGTAACTTATAATCTGCTATAGTTAACAATCACATTGGAGCAAATTGTCCCCGGGAGCCATCTGCCGAACACGCATTTAGAACTTACTCGCTCGGGGCTACCGTACCGAACATCCGAGGTGTAATATGGCCTTAATTCCACAGTACTTTATACTTACTTAGATACTTCAAATGTTTTAAATATATTATTGCTTAGATTTTTCTAGGTAATTAATATAGACAAATCGATTTGAAAACATTACTCAATATGAGCCATTAGGAAACTCAAAATCACATCACGAGCTATGGAAATAACTATGTCCAGAGTCTCTCTCCGTGATCGAATAAGGAATAAAGGGATCTGTAGACGTACGAAAATCACCGACATAGCATGACAGAGTAGCAAGTTAAAGTGGCAGTGGGCAGGGCACATATAGCACGCAGAAATGATGGCCGATGGGGCCAAAAAGTTCTCGAGTAGAGACTCACCGACAAGCTCAGCGAAGACATACGACAAGGTAGACATACGACCTGATACAAGTAGCAGGAAGTCGCTGGATGTACGCCCCTACCATTAGGTATTTTTGATAATCCATGAAACAAAAGCCTGTTTTCCGCAGGCTAAAGCCTATTTTCAGCAGAGGACTTCTTCATTTTCGTTAGTCGGTAAAAAAAAACAAATTATAAGTATATTAAATGTAAGTAAACAAATACTGTGAAAATAAAACCTTAATGCCACATTGAAATCATAATCCTGTAAAATTATACAACATAATGACTGTATACTTAATTGCAACCGGGATTGTATTTGTTTACATACGTCTTCCGCAATTTTCATTAAAAACCTGCATGATAGAATTTCTCATTAATTCTAAAAGTGGAACAAAAAATATTGTATACATTCCCATCAGCTTTCCATCTTACATTTCCATTTAGCTGAGCTTCCATCATAGGTATGTTAAAACATTTTGTTGTTATAAGACCTCTTGTTTCAAAAGTTTCCGGAAGCCTAGTCGGGAGACCGTCTGACTTGCGATCCGCAGGTCCTGGGTTCGAATCCCACGGCACGCACCTCTGTCTTTTCGAAGTTATGTGCGTATTGTTGATTGCCGCCAACTTCAAACGGTGAATGAAAACATCGTGAGGAAACCTACATGTCTGAGAGTTCTCAATGATCTTGAAGATGTGTGAAGTCTGCCAACCCGCACTTGGCCAGCGTGGCAGACTATGGCCTAACCCTTCTCACACTGAGAAGATGGCCCGTTCCCAGCAGTGGGACAGTTTGTACAAACAGGGCTGATAAAAAAAAGACCTCTTGAACCAGTATACGTTGAGCCGTCTCTATTACTGCGTGTATTGTTTGTGGCAATTATAGTGTGGAGAATATTTAAAGATCTCGGGAAACTGGTCCAGCTATTATGTGCAAGCAAGTTTCATTAGTTCATGGTTGGGGACGCTGGCACCCTCTATTGTTTTCAGATCGACCAATTATGTCTTTACAATGTATTTTTTATGTATAAAAAAGCTCCATAATGTTATTAAAGGTAGTTAAGTAGTCGTAGTATTTGTAAAAAAAATCATACATAAGTTTATAAAACAAAACAATATAACAATCTACACATACTTAACTAAAGAAACTACTACACATAAAAGTAATATAAAATAAAAACCGCCCAAGTGCGAGTCAAACTCGCGCACGAAGGGTTCTGTACCATAATCTATAAAAACGGCAAAAAAAAAACACGTTTGTTGCATAGGTGCTCTCTTAAATATTAATTTTATTCTATTTTTTTGTATTTTGTGTTATAGCATCAACAGAAATACATCATTTGTGAAAATTTCAACTGTCTAACTATCACGGTTCATGAGATAGCCTGTAGTCTAGTAAAAATAAATCCGTTTGTATGGAGCAGATCACAGTATTTGCAACTGGGGGGTTTGTATGGAGCAGATCACAGTATTTGCAACTATTTCTTTGAAATTATGATAGGAAAATAACAAAAAATCATAAATCAACAATAGTCCCCGATTTATAGACTAGCTGCGTTGCGCGGTTTCACTCGCGTAGTTATGAAAATTGGCAATCATTATGATGATGATAAGTAGCTTATGTCCATCTCCAGGCCTAAAGCTATCTCTATACTAATTTTCATAACGATCGGTTCAGCCGTTTGAGCGTGTAAAGGTAACAAAATTAGCTTTTAAATGTAATTATGAAACTGTGTCAAATGTATTTCAAAACACCAGTATATTCATTTATTATTCAATAACAATATACTTAGTTGTCTTTTATGTTGTCACAAATCTTATTTTTACTAGACTACTGGTGACAGACGGACGGACGGACGGACAGACAGCGGAGTCTCAGTAATAGGGTCCCGTTTTTACCCTTACGGGTACGGAACCCTAAAAATTTTACCGACTTCAAAACAATCTAATTAACTGAAAAGGAATAAGTAACACGAACAAAATCAACTGGGCGTCTACCTAATTAAGTACGCACACCAATTATTTTGCTAAATAGTCTGTTTATGTTGTTTTAGCCTGTAAAACTTTTTAATTTAAATTTATGTAAGATGTCCGCAAATCCTTTACGTAAAAATAAGATGTTGGCAACAGCATCATTTTACAACCAAAACCCTCAGGTCCTTTGCAAAGTGTGTAATAAACGACGAAGCGCAGTTTTTTGAATAATTGCCCCCAATTTGTGTTATTCAGTAAACGTTAGTGTCATATAAAGTTCCACACGTACGGTTTATGTGGAAATTTATTATCTTAAAGTGCGAAGGCAAAGTGTAGGAATAATTGCGTACTCAGGCTGTGTTGAGTTTTGATGGACGTATCAAAATTACGGGAAAAGCAGAAAGTCATTAAAATATTTAAATTGTACTACAGCTCAAAATACAGCGGGCAAGTATATGTTATGATTTAAAGAGAGTAGACTAGAGTTTCATAGTTATTTCCATCAAGATCATCTGAGCCGGTTGATCGGAAAATGTTTACTTAGAAACTGACAGACAGAGACAGAGATACCTAAGATTACGTACTTACAGTAAAGTTCTATTCTGTTGGCATCCTATCAAGGATGGGCACATCTAATTTTAAATATTTTTAATTGACTTCAAAAAGGGACATTATCAATTTCATAGTATGTATTTAATATTGTTAGAATTGCAAAATTTTCACATGTGTTAGTCTATGTGGGCTTCTAAGCACGTATGCCAAATTTCATAAATGTATGTATGTATGTTTGTCTACGTACTACGTGAAAATTGGAAGTCGTATTGCTAAAGTTATTTATTGAATAAAGTATCTGCCAAATTAGCGAACAGTGCAAGTTTTATCAAAATCGGTTCTGTACTTTTCAAGATAATTTTTTTTAAGTTTTAAAATGTAAACGTTTCATCGACTCAATTCAAACTACAGGGCGAATTTGTACTAAATTTGGTAGGTTTATTACTCATACTATGTAAAAAATTATCTGAGCGCCTGATCGATGCGACGCGTGACCAAAATGCTGGCGCGTATCTGGCCCAACGCATAAGCATTGCCATTCAACGTGGCAATGCGGTAGCATGCTGGGTACGCTGCCAACTGGTAGTGGGTTTCAGCATTTGGATTATCTTTAGACCTTTATCGGTCTGGGGTGATCGATGTGCTTTTTGTGTAGTAGTTGAGTCTGTATATTGTTGTGTTGTAGTTAATAAAGGTGTAAAAAGATCTGACATACTTTTTATCCCAAACATTAGGTGTACAATAGTAGTAGTGTACCTAGTAGTGAAGTGTGTTTAAAAATTAAACGAACTTAACCTGTGAAGTTTGATGAATCTTAGTTTGACGCAAAACGAATAAATACCAATAATTAAAAACGAGTAAATAAAAATAATCTAAAAAAAAAAATAAAAAGGAAGAAATAACAACTGATACTTAATACCGACAAATTCAATAAAACTGGGCGTCTGCATAAGTAGGTATGTACCCCAACTATATTTTTGGGGTCAGTGTCTGTCTAAGACTTAATTAGTGATAGTTTAGGGCCTATCACTGACCTCAAAAATATAGTTAGGGTGCGTACCTACTTATGTAAATGCCCAGTTTTGATTTAATTTGACGGTATTACAAGTATGTATCAGTTGTTATTTTTTCCTTTTCAGTTTTGAAGTCGATTAATTTTTTTAAATAATTTGTATTATAATATCTACTGTATTTATTCCCATTCCAGATGTCTTCATTTCCATGCGTAACTAACGCTTCCCCAAGGTGTGATACCAGCGATGTATAATTCCACCTTGTGAAATATTGCTCGTTGCGTTTATTAACGTGCTACGTTTAAAATACTATTTGTTACTGCACATTTCTTACATAGTTTATTTAATTTCATTTGTTAATGTCTGATCAAAATTTTTTAATTCAATTGTAAATTACTTTTCCAGTCTTTAGCATAATATAAAAGCATTGTCTTGACTGACTGACAATATACAGTACAGCTTAAATCACTTACTGGTTCCAGATTTTGATAAAATTTATGTAAGATGTATTTATGTAACATACATTTTGTAAGGTCTAACATACATTTTCCCTTACCTCTGAAGTATGACCTACCAAACAAAAGGGAATCATCATAATCAATCCACAATTAATAATAATAATAAATAATAAATATTTGTGGACATTTCACACAACACCATCTAGCCCAAACTAAGCAAAGCTTGTACTATGGAACTAGATGGCTGATAGAATACAAATATACTTTTTTTTTGTAAATATATACATATGATACATAGAAACACCCAGACACAGAACAAACATCCATGCTCATCACACAAATGTTTGCCCTGGGTGGGGATTGAACCCACGACCTTTCAGTTCAGCAGGTAGACGTAAACACACTACCAACTGAGCCACAAGGCCAGTCAAATTTGGTGACGTAATCGGTGAACAAACATACAAAAAAACATATAGACTAATTGAGAACCTCCTTCTTTATGGAAGTCGGTAAAAAAATGAAATTACGCAGGTACTAATCTTGTTTAAAATAAAAATTATAATTCCATTCCTATTCTCTCACATCCAAGGCAAATTGGCCCTCGCATGAAACCAACGAATGAGTGTACATTCATCTTAATAAAAGTACAGAGTATCTTAATCAAATAGACAAAAGACTCGCTACCGGCCAAGGTCGAGCATTTATCAGACAGCAGTTGCTTTTATCCTTGGCATAATTACTGTCCTTTATATCGTTCACTAAAACCTTATCACATGGAAAACGGTAGCTGAGCTCTTGCTTCATAAACAAGAATTAACTGAGCGTATCTCGAAGGCGTAATAGTCATACAGACAGACATATCAGACTTTAATGGTCACAGTGAAGCTATTAAATATAGTGAAAATTAAGGGGTTCTTCCATGCGTCCCGACCAATCGCATTCTATTACGCTTCAATCGAATTTGTAGCGATACGTCAGGCATTCGTCACTCGTACGTGGAGAAATATATATAAATAAATAACTTGGGATCCGCATGTTCTGGGATCGAAGCCCGTGGCACGCACCTCTTGTCTTTTCGTAGTGATGTGCGTATTGTTGACTTCCGCCAACTTCAAACGGTGAGAGAAAACTCCGTGAAGAAACCTACATGTCTGAGAGTTCTCATTGTCCTTGAAGATGTGTGAAATCTACCAACCCGCACTTGGCCAGCGTGCTAGACTATGACCTTACCATTCTCACAATGAGGAGGTGGCTCGCGCCCAGCAGTGGGACAGTTTATACAAACATGGCTGAGTTTGATTATTCTGGAAGTCATTATTAAATATAAAAAATCTTTCCAAATTCAACCCATAATATAGAGAAAATTGGTATTAAAATTCAATAAAAAAACTCAAACACTGACTTAAACTCTACTGAGCTTTTAGTTTACAAGTAATTCAATTAACCCTTTCGCACGAAAACGGTCTTTATTACATAGTAATAAAGCCGTGAAAGCATTGAGTTCTATAAGGTTTTTCTGAGTAACGATTCTACTTCATCTTTAGCGTTGGAGCCATTGTTCCCGTGACACGGTTCACGATAATATTGAAATACCGCGTGAATAGCACGCCCGTTCGTCTATCTTCTATCGCTTTTATACACACGGGTAAACAATTACTGCAGCATTTATAGTTTTTAAACTAAAATATTAAACGAGTATCTGTATTAAAATACCCGTCTGCAGAAGAGTAGTTTTTGCAGTTTAACTTACGATTTCTTTATGCTTGATAAATGCTGTTCAGTGGACGTTTTTTGTGAGAAATTATGCGTAAAATCGCAGTAAAATATAAAAAATGTGCATTCTTAAGGTAATTCTAGTTTCCTAGTTGTTTATTACGAAAAAGTTCGTTGGATGTTACGAAAAAACGCATTTCTTTATTTTTTCGAGAGATGTATTATACTATGGAAACTAACCCTGCTCCCCTGCTGCCTTGCTTCCCTTCTCGTATGCGCTGCTCCTTTAAAAAAGACCGCCGAATGCGGTTGAAACTATAGTATCCGACTATACTATACTATATTTCGGCTTAAAACAGACGTGAGTGACCCGTAGTTTTTATTTAAAAGATGTATTATATTTTATTATTACAAAATTTTGTTTTAAAATTTGTTTTTGATTTGTCTAAGTGTCTATTTATCTATATTCTAAACCTTGAGTTTCTTCATCGCACTGCATTCACGTTTTTTTTTTTTTTTTTTTTTATTCGAAGATAGGCTTGCGCTTGACCGTCAACTCACCTGATGTTAAGTGACAGTTACGGTCTACGATGGAGCGCGCTTGCCTAGAAGAAACCTATTCACTCGCGATTTGAAGACACCTAGATTATATCCAGTCGGAAAGACCCATTCAGGAAGCGCATTCCACAGTTTGGCAGTACGTACAATGAAAGTGGAGCCAAAGCGTTTCGTACGTGTTTTCGGAATATCAACGATTAATCTATTTTTAACCTACCACAAAAGTATTGCATCAGGCATTTGAACTATCTCAAGCATCTGTAACTGGTTTCAATCATATTCAAGTACGAGTACAGTTTTTGCGAATGCGCGCAGCTATCTCTCTCGCGCATCACAACCTTTTACAACATATAAAATCATTGAGTAGGGACATTCGAAAAGTAAGAAGCCAATTTGTTTATTTGTATAGGAGAAATATTAATAAAAAGGTTTTTCTTCGATATCTTTTAAATTTCCCGAGGAATTGAAATATATATGTTTTTCACTATTCCGTCGGCAGTATAAATTATATCTAACTAAAACTTTTTTTTAAATGTTTCTTCTATCTAAATAAACAATTTGGCCTCTTACTTTTTTAATTTCCCTACTCGTTGATTATATATGTTTAAAAATGTTGTGAAGCACGAGAGAGATAGCTGCATGCTTTAATCTCCACCTTAAATTGCCCATCCTTCATCTTCAGCTGTGTGCTGTTAAAACACATTAAATCAGCATCCTGTGAAGCTCGTTCATCAACACGTTCCGTTTTATTGGAATTCTTGCCTGATACCGTTTTAACATCTAAATGCTTATCAATGCATTTGGGTAACATATTTTATAGTTTACTTTTCGTATTAATTGAGAAAAAAATTATACTGTCAGTGTACATTTTAGCTGTAATTGGTAGCCGCTTACTGTCCGTGTTAACAATTACATAATCTTTAAGAATATCATAAGTAATTTATATGCAATCTTAGTAATATTGACATAATTTTCAGTACTTTTAATAAAATTTTACCTTTTTCTAATTTTTTACTTTAATTCTTTTAATTTGGGGCATTCTTATAATTACCTTTACAGATCATTATGTTATTTAATATATGACCAATTACTGGCCTTGTGGCTCAGTTGGTAGTGAGTTTACGTCTACCTGCTGAACTGAAAGACCGTGGGTTCAATCCTCACCCAGGGCAAACATTTGTGTGATGAGCATGGATGTTTGTTCTGTGTCTGGGTGTTTCTATGTATCATATGTATATATTTACAACAAAAAAAAAGTATATATGTATTCTATCAGCCATCTAGTTCGACAGTACAAGCTTTGCTTAGTTTGGGCTAGATGGTGTTGTGTGAAATGTCCACAAATATTTTTTATCTATTTTAATCTACTGGATCTTTATCTTTAATCTACCCTAATCTTGAACCGCTATTAAGCGTAATATTTAACTATTCACTTTCAGGCACTGTCAATTAAACGAATATCATCACTGTCGTCCCACACCACACGTATATATTTATTTCTATCAAATATTCTAACAAAGAAGCAAGCAGTATATGTACTTTGTTATTCAATCTTTGAATCTGTGTGTAGTTGATATTTACACGGACCTCTCGCAACCGTATGATTAGCTTATTGTTAGGGGCTACCGTTTCTTTGACAAGGCCGATGTAATAAGCACTATTGAGATATAATTATAAGTGCTTTTCGTACGTTTTGTATTATAGAAAAAGGATTACATAACGCGATTGGCAGTTTTATTGTGGCGAACAAAGTTAGAGGTAAAACTGCATTAAGATGAAATCTTTAAGCTAAAATATATTAGTAAGAAGTAGTCTTCGATAATTGCAGAAACAAAAAGTCCACTGCTGGAGTCATCTATTCATATTGTGGCTGGTTTTCGTATGCTTCGCTTGCCGGTGCGTGATTTCCAGCCGATAACTGTTCGGCCCCATTGGTCATCCGTTCCACGTGCTTTGTAACTTTCCCTCTGCCACTTCAACTTGCTAAGCCGCTAAGATGTGTATGTGACTTTCGTACGTCTACGGATCTCTTCATTTCTGATTCGATCTCGCAGAAAGGCTCCGACCGAGCTAGCGAGAAAGCTATCTCTAGCTAAGCTAGCCGTCTCGATAGCTCGTTGCATGACTTTGAGCTCTTGACTTTGAATCAGACTTAAAAATCTAGTGCATTTTAGCTTCGATGTGTTCAAGTACTCTTGTCGACAAGTGATTGAACTTTTCACGTGCCATTTTAAGGATTTGTTATTGTTTCTTGTGCTAGAGCTTGACGGGTCAACAAGTCTTGAAAATGCTTTGTGAAGGGGCGCGAAACATGTTAATATACTAGCTGCTTAAGTTAGATTACACCAAATTTAAAGACGTAGTAACGACTAGTAGACTTGACAAAGTGTTTACTTAAATAATTATCAAGTTTTTTTTGTTATAAATAAAGCTAAAATAGTATCTTAATGCGTTTGTACCCTTGTAAATCATTTAAATGTTTCATAATGACAGCTAGTAAGCAGTAAGATTGCAATTGAAAATTTTAATTTGATGACCGTTGAATATGCGTTTAGCATTTCGATGGCATTTTAAGTAACGCTGAATAGATTTAAGTAGGCACAACTCATACAAGAGAATTTTACTAAAGCACCTAAGAACTACGTAAATACTATGACAGCATATTTATGTATTTTTATGTTGTGGATTAAGTAGGTAAATGTTTATAATACGTTGTTTTTTATATGAACAAATAATTATAGTTCTAACTGTAAAACTGACTTAAAACTGCGCAAACTACTGAACCGATTTTGATAAAGATCCTATTGGTCCCGTAAGATATACCCTAGTAAATCGTATCAAACAAAAATACAATTTATCAAATCGGTCCAGGCGTCTTCGAGTAATTTTTATAATGCATGTTCCCCAAAACATGCATAAAAAAAAGATTCCAATGAATTGAGAATCTCCTCCTTTTTGGAAGTTGGTTAAAAATGATAAGAACAAAATAAAACAATGGCTTATTTGTATTGTTGTTGTAAATATTAATATATAATCGATTATGGATGAGTTCAAATTTGAAGTAGGCTAATGTGAATTACATCACAGAAAAGACAATAGTCACATTTAAGACCCTAAAACATTTTGATAATAGCAATCAATCTGGAAAACAATGTGCACCCCATTTTTTTTTTTTTTTTCAGCCCTGTTCTTACAAACTGTCCCACTGCTGGGAACGGGCCATCTTCTCATTGTGAGAAGGGTTAGGCCATAGTCTGCCACGCTGGCCAAGTGCGGGTTGGCAGACTTCACACATCTTCAAGATCATTAAGAACTCTCAGAGATGTAGGTTTCCTCACGATGTTTTCCTTCACCGTTTGAAGTTGGCGGCAATCAATAATACGCACATAACTTCGAAAAGACAGAGGTGCGTGCCGTGGGGTTCGAACCCATGACCTGCGGATCGCAAGTCAGACGGTCTCACCACTAGGCTGCCGGAAACTTACAACCCCAACCCCAACCCCAATTACATACACATATTTATCAAAATATATAACTTATAACTGGATAATTATCATTATTTATATTTTATCATCGAACAAAACATCGTCAACGCAATGTGGTCAATTCTCAAGGCACAATCAGTTTGAATATTCGAAAATATTAACATGAAATTACAGCCCAAGAAAAAGATTTCGCAATAATTGTGTCCGGCGACATCAATATGAAAGGATATAAAGCGTGGATGTAATTCCAGTTGTTGGCCAGATGTCGAAATGGACGAAACAGGAATAAGAAAATTACCTGTAATGACCTATAATTAAATAGCCGGCTATTCTTTCGAGTCAGCCGACTGTGCAAAAATAACATATTTCAATTTCGCTAACTATGACTATAAAATGCATGAGGACTGACTACAGTAACTGATGATTGTGTAAAAGAACTTTTTCTTATGACAACCTAAAACAAATGAAAAACAATAAACAGTAGATATAATAGTATATTGTAATACAAGGGTCGAAAGTAACCTATGTATGTAGGTACGAGATGGTTTGGCGCACGAGCGTAGCGAGGGCGAGAATAGAAGGTCTTGACAGACGGCTAGACGGACAACAAAGTGGTTCTATAAGGAGACGTGACGTCTACACTGCTCCTTTTGAAAAAGACCGCCGTATACGCTTGAAACTATAGTCGCAGAATTCGGTTCAAAAATAGACGTGAGTAACCCGTTTGTTCAAATAAAAATGTGTAATAACCACGTTAGTTTTCATAATAAAAAATGATCCTATAAGGGTTCCGTTTTTTCTTTTGAGGTACGGAACCCTAAGAACTAGCACGTGTAGTGTTTTGTAGATAATTATAGTAATCATAGTTTGCGTGAGGGTGAAAACATCGGCCAAGGGTGTAGTGATAAGGTGTCAAAACTATAATTCCCACGGGGGAAGGGTTATTTAAAAGCAGTTAGCTGACAGGTGGTGTCTGGTATTAAGCGTTGCGTAACTGACGCGTTGATTGAAGCCTGTTTTTACGTCACCTCAGATTAAAGAAATGCTCTGTTTTATCGTAGGAGAAATGAAGTAGACCAAGAGTGGCGCTACAGCTGTTTTACTTGTAATCATCAACTTGTATTATAGTCATCTGTTTTAAAAGCAATAATTCGCATATTGACCCAATGTCTATTGATTACCTATACAGTGATACCTCATATGATGGGGTGGATGAGAATAAAATAATTCATCCCCACTTTACGAATAGGGGAGGGGAGATACAATATATATATATATATATATATATATATATATATATTTTAATTTTTTTTTAAGACTTTCTCGGAATTATGAAAATGCATATCTATACCAAATTACAGCTTTCAAATAGATACTTATAGTTTTTTAGCAAAGCTGCGGACAGACAGACGGACATGGCAAAATTATAAGGGTTCCTTGTTTACTACGGAACCCTAAAAACGGCTAAACGGTACGATATAATCTGGATTAACGAAAATGACACATTTATCTAAATGGGACTAATTTGAATGTATATCCTTTCAAACAAACAAAAATCAAACCGGTTTGTAAATGACAATCAGCTATGCAGTGACAAATATAAAATAAAAGAATACAGCCTAATCTCCATTTTTGAAGTCGGTAATAAAGAAAATAAATAAATGGAATGAAATTGGCATGGGATCAGTCATACCCCAAGAGTAATAGAAGTAAATACTCTAATGCTACTTAATACTGTTTTCCATCTTAGCTATTATTCGTCCAACAGAAGGCGGATAAGTTTCTAAGTGTCATTCCATACAAAAATCAGGCGCGCATTGAGAGCGGCTGACGGTTTGTTTAGCGGCCACAATGCGCGACGCTAACGAGTCTAGCGTCTGAATAAAACATTGTTAAGCCGGAGTTTACTCATAGGCGATAGCGAGTTTATCTATTTCCAATCTTTATCTATTTATTTCATGAAAAGATACCTTTGAAAATATGAACTGGAAAAATAAGGTTGCCCGTAAAGCCGGCTTACGGACGATAATTTTAAGTGATTACGATGCGTTACAAGCCAAACGCTTAGGCCGACCGTGCCTCTCTATCGCTTGTTCCGCGCTCTCTTGCACGCTCAGCTCAGGCGGAACGTGACAATGAGTCATGCTTTTTCGTGCGTGCAGCCGGCGTTCATCGATTTTTAAGACGTTATCACGTCAAAAATGGTTGTCTGAAAAGCCGGTTTACGGCCGATAATTTTACATGATAACGTCATGATAGATGCGTTACAAGCCGAACGCTTAGGCCGATCGTACCTCTCTATCGCTTGTTCCGTGCTCTCGCTTGCACGCTCGGCTCAGGCGGAACGTGACAATGAGTCATGCTTTTTCGTGCGTGCAGCCGGCGTTCTACGATTTATAACACGTTATCACGTCAAAAAAAGACTTTAAAAATCTCTGAATCAGATTGCAAGATATGGTAATCAAAGTAAATATACAAAATGTCCTAGCGGCGCGTGAGTTGCGCTCATCGCGTAGGTAGCTTGACTAGGTGTTCTCGAATGATCACCAATGTTAAGCAACGGACGGACCGGTCAGTCTTCGGATGGGTGATCGTGAGTACCATTTCTTTCTGAACGCTACTGTGGGTCGGATAACACGTTAAATTGTAGGTCCCGGTTGTTTGTTCTCAATAACAGCAATCGTCCAGCAAGGTCACTGGCCTTCCGGCGGCTTAGTAACACTAGGGCTAGCTACTCAGTTTATACGAACATATACTTTTTTATCAAAATCGGTACAGCCGTTTTTTATGTCGGGTAGTTTTAAACATTTTCAACTTACTTGGTATTATCTTTTTGCGTTTAGCGTCCAAAAGTGACGTCATTTGACAGCAATACATTGGATTGGGACAGGCTAATGATTAAATAATAAATAAATAAATATTTGTGGACATTTCACACAACACCATCTAGCCCAAACTAAGCAAAGCTTGTACTATGGAACTAGATGGCTGATAGAATACATATATACTTTTTTTTTTTTTTTTTTTTTATATCGTGTTATATATACATTATATATTATATCTGTAATAAATTGTTTAATTTCAATGAGTAGCAATCGCAAAAACCAAAAAAAAACAACTATTTTATTAAAGTTTGGTTGTGTGTATTTACATATATCATATTACCTCGCGAAATCCATTTATGTCTGTATCTTTATTTTGTTTATATTTTTATATCTTCTCTATTTGTTTGATATGGTATCAATCTCGAGGTTGCGAGGGAAATAATAAATTATCGCCTAGCAATAGAGTATCTGCTTTGCTATTTGAATAACGCTCTCAGAAAATCCAGGAAAATCTACCAACATCTCGCAAATAAATAATCACAAAGAGTCAAGGGGTAATATTACATAGTCAAAGTGGTAATAGGTATATATAATATCTGTAGAAACAAATTATACATGTATACACTATACACACCTATACACTATACACCTAAAAAATAACCTCGTTATGTTTTAAAAAAAAAACTGTGGACCAACTTTAATAACACAACCGGTTGTGCAATCGGGACGTGCTTCGATAGATTTGTCCCCGTGACACGTTTGAGCAGTTAGTAATGGGTAAATTACTTTTTCACTTCAGTAGCTCAAACATGTAGGTTATGCTGCCTGAAATCAGTGAGCAAAATGCGATTTTGCTCACTCAGTGAGACAAAGTAACTTTTAATAAATTTTTTTCAGAAAGCCGCGAATATCTTAATCAGCCTTGGGTTAATCATACAATTCGAAACATTCACACTCTATCTCTTTCCCGCCATTAGAAAGAGAGAGAGAGATAAAGACCAGCCCTTTCGAAGTTCCGATTTTGAATTTGACCTCAAAGACAAACACGTTCGGAATTTCGTACTAACTAAAGAAAATTTGCAAAAAGATAATTATGTATTTTAATGTAATTTATTTAATTTTTAACTTATTGTTGTATTTAAACGAAAATAAGTATTTACTGCAAATAAAACTGACACTTAACCTGTAAATATTTATTATCTCCTAAAGTGTTCTCGCTGCTGAAGTGAAAAGTTATGTGTGTTACACGAGAGCAAAGTTTTTTGTATCTCGTGCCTTTGAATCCCTCGCCACACTCAGGATTCAAAATCAGCACTCGCAGCAAAAAACGACTTTGCTCTCTTGTTGCACAAATAACTATTTCTCAATTCCAAACGCTCATTCGACAATTCGTCTTATAACCAAATGTTAGTAGCACGAAAGTTCATGTGTATAATAAAAGAAACCAAACGAACCTAACCTACTGTTTCTAAGCATAATTTTTCATAACAACTGGTTGTGCCACAGGACCATCACTACCGAATTATAAAATGATCGCACAACTAATTGTGCTATTTAGTTGGTCCACGGGTACCTCGGGCTTGTATTTGAGGTTTTCCTTTCTAAATCTAGTTGATAATAAACAGGGCTCTCTCAAGATGAAGAGTGCTTATAAAATACACAAACCGCTTATGCTCTCAGTGGCTCAACCTGATCAAGAGGTGTTTGGAAACCACTCGAGCTGCTATGTGCTAACCGCTTGAAGCATGGCTGGAGCTGTACTTGGTGTGGTCAGCTTTCAGTCAAAAGCATGATTTGGCATGTTTGGATTATAATAAATTGGTTAAATACTTATGTCTAATCATAGCTCTTCTGTAATGTTAATATGTAGCAAAAAATCTCTGTAATTGTCGCTTATCTTCTTGAGTTTTGCTATCGATTTTTCATTACTTTATCCATTAGGAATTAATATCGAAATAGATAAACCAAAGAGCTTTGGCCAGAAATAAAATTAGATAGTAATTATAATTATAGACAATATCACTTCTTCTGCTTCGTTCTTTCTGCAAAGATTGGCCATTGCCATTAAGCGTGGTAATGCTGTTAGCATTATGGGCACCTTTTCATTATTAAAAATCGAACCAAGAATTATAACTGATATGTTATATCTCTATGTTTTAAAGAGGGGTGTAATAACTTTGACTTGTTTGTTTCTGTCATCATAGCTAATTTTTTTAAGGATCATTTTTTTACCGACTTTGATTTAGATCAATAATATTTCATCAAAATTGGTTCAGTCGCTTTATATTTCCGAAGGTTTTCAAATGTTTAAAGTTGAATTTTAAGATTTCTTCTATTCCCGAGTCCTTTTCACTTATCCCCCACGTTAAACAGCGACGTTTTACTTTGCACAATAGCCTCGGTTTGGCTGTAACCTAAATATCGGGTTGCTGCGCGGCAAGCGTACTAAGTAAATGTCGCTATTTATTTAAGCGAATATCAAATATAACTACATATTTAGTTTACCTTCTAGGCGAGAATGTTTCTGTAACTAATACAATTCACACTTTCACTTCACACTATAGCTGTAATTTTGTGTATATCCCTTGGTTCATAGTCTTTTACGCTAAAAGGCCTATATCGGTTCGAACTGTGTGTGTGTGACCGCTGTCATCTGGAAACTTTAACAGGGGTTCGTGGAACCAAAAGTTTGAGAAACCCTGCTTTTGGGCATACAAAATTGTAGCAATGTTGTAAGTATGCCCAAAAGAATAGCTGTTGATACTTTTTTCTCAGACCACTTGTATTGTAACACAACTGACAAAATATTTGTATTTGTAACTCTCGAAGTGCTGAGAACTGAGATTTGCCATACTTTTACTTCTTCAACGGAACCTGAAAAAAAATACCGGACAAGTGCGAGTCAGACTCGCCCACCGAGGGTTCCGTAACAAACTAAATAAAAGGGGGAAATCATATATTTGTTTATATTTTCCTTCATAAACCGAAAAATGTACATCGTAAAAATATTTAACACATTCCTTGCTCACCACTCGGATCCGAGTAGGGGCGATAGTAGCGGCGCCTCCCACTCGGATCCGAGCGAGCGAACGTTTGAGGCAGCCCTCATTCCTTGCATAGAGACACTATTTTTTGTGATTAAATAAAAAAAACAGTTTTCGGATTTTTTCCTGTATATTCATTTTCCTGTGTACTCTAACACAATGCTTCTTGCCAAATTTCTGAGTTCTAGGTCAACGGGAAGTACCCCATAGGTTTTAATTCCTCTGTGAGTGTCGAAATGTGCTTTTTTTACGACATATTTGGCTGTAACTTTTTTTTACGAAAACTGAGAAATTTTATTTTTCTTTCTGCAGCAAGATACTATGGATCTGCGTATATGGTTTTAATTTCAACTCGATACCTTCACGCGTTCCCGAGATAAAGGTCTTGAAACCCGGACAGACGGACAGACGGCCAACAAAGTGATCCTATAAGGGTTCCGTTTTTTCCTATTGAGGTACGGAACCCTAAAAATAGGTAGGTCAAATCGGGTATCACAGTTAATGTTACTCGTACAATAAAAATAAAAACTTTACTCTGATGTCACTAAACTTACTTTATAGTCTTCTTGAAAAACATTCGACTTTTCACCAATGTAAATGAGAAAATTAGTCTTTTTACTCATTTATTTACGAAATTGCTTGTAATAAAAAGCAGATCAGCTTAATGCTGCAACGTCTAAGTTTAGTCAGATGACATACGACGGCTTTAGATACATACTCCAAAGGAAAATATATATAGGTATACTCCAAAGGAAATTAAAGCGCGTTCTTGCAGTGGCAATTACTGACATATTCTGATCTATATTTAACTGGCAGCTGACTGAGTGATACCTGGTTTATCCGGTATTCCAAGATCTACTAATTAATGTTATTTAATAGTTGACTTTGCAAGACTTTTTAGCCGACTTCGTAAGAAGGAGGGTTGTTTTTCGAGTGTATGTATACTTTATGTACATAGATCGTATTTTTGTAATAATATTGTTTATGTCTTTTTTTTAATTACAACCCTTCAATTATTAAGAGCTTTTACGTATCTTCGAGGCCAGTCGAATACTTCCATATTGTTACACTTGTGCCGACAATTTATCACCATATGAGTTACATTCTCAGTAGCCTGGATGTAGTAAGACCCTTTTATGGTATACTATAAACCTGGCTATTTTACTGCCCTTCCTGTAGACAAAATGGCGACGAATTTTATCGATATTGTCACAAATAATTATTTCATAGCTGCTTTTATATTAAAGTGTAAGATAACGAATGTCTACTGTAATTATTGTTTTGTCTGCGACAACAGCTGCTGTATGACAGGTTGGGTCATAGTATAACCGCAGTAAAATGTTGTGCAGATGTGACACTTATTTAATTATGCGTACAAGGCTGCACTTTCGATGTTCTTTCCGAATATCGCTTACAATGTACGCACCTACATGTTTTCCATAATTTTTAGGGTTCCGTACCTCAAAAGGAAAAAACGGAACCCTTATAGGATCACTTTGTTGTCCGTCTGTCCGTCCGTCCGGGTGTCAAGACCTTTATCTCGGGAACGCGTGAAGGTATCGAGTTGAAATTAAAACCATATACGCAGATCCATAGTCTCTTGCTGCAGAAACAAAAATATATTTTATCAGTTTTTGTAAAAAAAAGTTACAGCCAAATATGTCGTAAAACACGCACATTTCGACACTCACAACGGAATCAAAACCTACGGGGTACTTCCCGTTGACCTAGAACTATGAAATTTGGCAAGAAGCATTGTGTTAGAGTATAGAAAAAAATCCCAAAACTGTGTAATTACTTGTCTTTATGCAAGGAATGAGGGGCCAAATTTTAATGTGATTTAATCATATCATGTGGGGGTTTCATATGTTAGAGCTTCATTAGCATAAGCTAAAACAAGTTTTAAAATACTTTTACGATGTATATTTTTCGGCTTATGAAGGAAAATATGATTTCCCCCTTTTATCTACTAGTTTCTACGGAACCCTCGGTGGGCGAGTCTAACTCGCACTTGTCCGGTTTTTTTAAAGCAATTTTTACTGACCTTGTCGCCTCGCAATTATTAACCTTGACTAGTGCAATTCCTTGATAATTAGGTCGACTACAACATCTGCTAGCCAATAACAATTAATCAAACATCTACGTAAATTGACTCTTAACTCAAACTGGGTAAGTTCAATTTCGTGAAATATTGTAACTGTGTCACTTTATTTTTCTGTTTTCGGTCATTAACGACTTTTAATGTCACTTCGAAGACTACAACGATTTACACTTTGAGATATTCATTTATACAGAATATTAACTGCTTTTCATGGAAGTAATGAATAGTTCTCAGAATTGTATTACAAAGAATGAAAATGCAAAGTTTGTAATATTTTGAACAGATAAATTTGGCAAATGGCACGTCCATTTGCCAATTTTCCATATCTACGGTACATTTCCTCACGATGTTTTCCTTCACCGTTTGAAGTTGGCGGCAATCAACAATACGCACATAACTTGATTCATGATTGAGCCGTGGGATTCGAACCCAGGACTTGCGGATCGCAAGTCAGACGGTCTCACCACTAGGCTGCCGGAAACTAATTAAAACTAATTAACATTAAGTGAAAGAAAATTCACAGTCACAGTTTAGAATTAGAAAAAAAAAAAACTACAATATATTGTCAATACTATAATACACTTGATTCTAGTGAGTAGTGACCCAAAAGTCACTAGTAAATACTAGTGACTTTTAATAGATGAAGTTTCTTGAAACCAACAAAATGTCATAAAATGAACGTCATAAAATGTATATTTCCGATAGTTAAATTGCTGCATCGGCGTACGTCACTAATATTTGCTGATAAATTTTGCACAACAGAGTAACTACTTGTCATTTTTGAAGAGATATAAATGTGTTATATAAATATTGTAAGTGGAAATGAGATTAGTAAAAATACTTACTCATCTTACAAGCAAAGGCTTGTACGAATGTCTTTGCTGCCTACATTTAAAAATTAATTTATTATCCAACTGGGTAAAAAGAAAATTATATTCTTCAACTCAACTCGCCTGATGGTAAGCGATGGTATAGCCGAGGATGGAGATTGAAAATTTTATGATTCTAGTTCTCAGGAAGCCGAGATTTCCGGTAACTCCCATTTCCACTCGTTTACAATACGCATCAAAAACAAGGACCATCATTGTTAAAGAATTTTGGATATTTTATTGAGAAATGGATGATATTAAGCCGAGCTTCTGCTTGTGTTGTAGTGGAACGGGGAAGATGGAATAAGCACATGAAGCTTTTACGTACACTCGCCGAAATGAATCCGATAGAATATTTCCAGATTACTATTTCCAGATGAATCCGATAGAATATTTCCAGATTAGAATACAATAGATTGATATTTTTCTTCTTAGCTTCTTTAACTTCTTTGATATTAGTTTATCATTGCCAGTCGCCATCATCGTCAGTGGTACTTGGCTGATTCGGCAAAATGATGGCAGCAGTACTCTACACACGATCGGACTTGATATAGTTTTTTTTTTTTACATTCAAGGAAAATCAACGGCATACAAATCAAAATAGCAGAAAATAACGAATTCACAAATGCCCAGAACAGTTTTCACCTACAAAAGCATGAAGCAACTTTTCTGTTGTTCTCACCAGAAAAGTTAAAGGCTTCCATTTTTTATACAAAATAGTTTTACGCTTGACCGCCAACTCACCTGATGTCAAGCAATATTGCGGTCTAACTAAGAATTTTATTGAGGTTGCTGAATTTCTACTAGCTGTTTATCAAAGTCACCGTTAATTTTAGATCTAACTACTATTAATAAACGAGTGGAATCGGAATCAAAGTGAGTATTATTAGCGTCACAAAGCTTAGAGGCGGGTAGGAGTCGGAATCAAAGTGAGTATTATTAGCGTCACAAAGCTTAGAGGCGGGTAGGAGTCGGAATCAAAGTGAGTATTAGTAGCGTCACAAAGCTTAGAGGCGGGTAGGAGTCGGAATCAAAGTGAGTATTAGTAGCGTCACAAAGCTTAGAGGCGGGTAGGAGTCGGAATCAAAGTGAGTATTAGTAGCGTCACAAAGCTTAGAGGCGGGTAGGAGTCGGAATCAAAGTGAGTATTAGTAGCGTCACAAAGCTTAGAGGCGGGTAGGAGTCGGAATCAAAGTGAGTATTATTAGCGTCACAAAGCTTAGAGGCGGGTAGGAGTCGGAATCAAAGTGAGTATTAGTAGCGTCACAAAGCTTAGAGGCGGGTAGGAGTCGGAATCAAAGTGAGTATTAGTAGCGTCACAAAGCTTAGAGGCGGGTAGGAGTCGGAATCAAAGTGAGTATTAGTAGCGTCACAAAGCTTAGAGGCGGGTTGCCGTGGCCGGTAAATGCATTTTGTGAGTTATGGCCGCCAAATGTGGTGAGTGGTCCTGGCCAAATTGTTGACGCCCCGTGACCACCCGAATCCTTCACACCTGCATCTAAATTGGTGCTTTGCACAGCACTGCTTTATTGCTTTTGGGCAATTGGATTTTGGTTTAGGTTTGAATTATTATTATTATATTCTTTCAATTTAAAGTCCATTTTTAACCTCCAACCCAAAACCACGTTAATCTTATAACACCCCTTGTGTTATAAGTTTGACATGTGTATCCTGTGTGTCTGTCTGTGGCATTATAGGTCTCAATGGGATGGACCGATTTTGACCTAGTTTTTTTTTGCTTGAAAGAGGATTTCATCGAGAGTTCTTAGCGATGTTTCATCAAAATTGATTCAGTCGTTTGTGTCCGAATTTTAAAATTCAAGTTTTGTATTTTTAATTTTCGGCCACCACACACGTTTTCATCAAATCAATGTATGAAGACAAACCTATTCTACAAAAACAAAAAAACGGCCAAGTGCGAGTCGGACTCGTGCACGTAGGGTTCCGCACCATTACCGCCGGTTGTTGCACTAGACTTTTTTTTTGCACTATAGATCTATTTAAGTACTTTGTTATTACTTTTAAGGTATGTACAATAAAGAGTTTATCTATCTATCTATTTATCTATAAAAACTGCAAAAAATCATGTGTATTGTATGGGAGCCCCCCTTAAATATCAATTTTATTTTAAATTATTTATCTATTTTTAAAGTGAATAATATAACTCAATATTCTGTGACGGACGGACAGACAGGCAGCGGAGTCTTAGTAATAGGGTCCCGTTTTACCCTTTGTGTACGGAACCCTAAGAAGCATGGAACTTGATGTATGTAATAATACCTAGTACTAATGTTTTTATGTGATAAGTTAAGTGATCATCCCCTCTTAACTTAAAGCAGGAATGTCTGCCGTTCCTTATTCCATAAATCAGTCCAACACATTGCTAAAACTTTATCACTTAGTCTCCAGATCCAGACACGATGTAGTTATTTCCTCCAGGCAAAAAGTGAGAGGCGAACGTTTACAAATCGAAGCTGGCATTTTATTTGTCACGTCGATATTGCAACATTGGTATTTAGTACCTATTACACGATCTTCGAGATTTGCACAAACTCCGATAAATGTTCAAACCATTGCTCAATTGTTTGTACTAAGCTCCAAAGCATAGAATATCCACGAAGTAACTATTTTATCGGTGTTTATCGGGAACATTTAGCAACATAACTTTAGGTGAAGATTCGAGCATATTAAAAAATATATATATATATTATATATATATATATATATGTACATATATATTATATATTATGCTGGGTCGCAAAGGGGCGGAGTGGACCGCATCGCAACGCAAAATGCGTGCTTGGCACATTGGCACATTAGTGAAATGCCAAGCTGCATCGCATTGACGGATTTTGAATACAGAATGCTGTCGGATATTGTGACTACATTATATTGATAGTTCCGACAAAGAGTATTTTAATTTGCGTATTATTAATTCTTTGCTTATAGCTCTTGTTATTTGTTGTCTTGTTGTTTGTTGTTATATTATCAATCATTCTTTGTCTATCCTTTTTCATTTTACCGTAAATTTAAGACTAAAAATACAGAAAAAGATGAGCGAAATTCTGCTTGCCACAGTACACTGCTGGCGGGCCGGAGCGAGCCGCATCGCACTTGCCGAAATCCGCCGCGCATTTATCCGCCCCCTGCGCCCCAGCAGCTAGTCCATATAAAATGAAAGCGCTCTAAGGGGCTGTCCATTAATCACGTGAGGTCAAGGGGGGGTTGGCAAAAATTACGAAATATCACAAGGATGCATGTGTAGTAAAACATCATGTGTATGTATTTTGTCGTCAAACGCGCGATTTCTATACCGAAAAGCAGCGTGTAGTGTAACCTTCACTCGCCGTTGCCAGGCAACGAACTAAGCCCCGCGCCGCGATGCCCGCCCGGCTCGGCTTGCCAGTCACCAGTTATTCTGTTATTTTAGCGCCGAATACATACGTACACCGTTACCTCGTACGTTTTTCATTAAAACAATGTCTAAACTAGGTGATATGTATAAATACCTATTTGCAGAATATAAGAAAGGAAAATAAATGGCCAAGTGCGTGTCGTGCCACGCGCGATGTAGGGTTCCGTAGTTACATATCATAATTTATGTGACCTTGAAACAGGGTCTCTTGTTTGGTACTACGAACATGTATGATGACTTATGTCGTAGGTCACTTATGACTTGTCTAAGTAATTATATATAAACGTGACACTCCTTCTTACGCAATCGGGTAAAAAATAGCAGCGCCATTTCTCTAATGCGCCAGACAGAAAATTATCTGCGATGAATTCAAGCAGGTTGCTAAATACGTTTAATCAAATTGACAGGTTTATCAAAAACATCTGAAGGAAAAGCGGCCGGATAAATGGCACCTTTCGAACGCAGATTACAATCAGACTAAACTTATGATTGTGTCTATTGGAATATATTGACAGTATTATACGACTGACCTAGTTTACGAGAAGACCTTGAGCAAGGAAGTGATAGTGATATATGAATGTCGGGTAAGGTGACACAGGAAATAAATCATACATAATAACAATCATACATGTACGGGGTCATTAGAGCTTAGGTATTTTAATTTAATTAAATAAAAAAATATAAAAATTACAGCCAATAAAGTTTATTAAGAAGTTATAAATGTTACAATTTTGGTCACGTAAATACTTAGTCATTTTTAAGTTTGAGTCATTCTTTAATCTTCAGTAAAGCTGATAAATCTTCATTTTTTAAATAGAACTCTTCTTAGTGAAATTATTCTGTATTTTTTTTTATCAGCCCTGTTTGTACAAACTGTCCCACTGCTGGGAACGGGCCATCTTCTCATTGTGAGAAGGGTTAGGCCATAGTCTGCCACGCTGGCTAAGTGCGGGTTGGCAGACTTCACACATCTTCAAGATCATTGAGAACTCTCAGACATGTAGGTTTCCTCACGATGTTTTCCTTCACCGTTTGAAGTTGGCGGCAATCAACAATACGCACATAACTTCGAAAAGACAGAGGTGCGTGCCGTGGGATACGAACCCAGGACCTGCGGATCGCAAGTCAGACGGTCTCACCACTAGGCTGCCGGAAACTCATTCTGTATAAAAACACCTAATCAAAAATATATTCTTTAATCTTCTGACTCACTTAGCTAACCCATAAAAATGAGACCCCAAATTTTATCTAAGCTAAAATTTTCCTACAATGATAAATTTAATAAAGGCACACCGACACCAAACTTTTATCATAATGCTCAATAACATTAGTCTCAAAATTCAAAATACAGCACCTACATACATATATAATAAATCCCCAAAGTCTGAACAGCACGCTCGGCGCAAGTGCAGACAATGTATGAGATAATATTTCATAACTTTAAAAGCAATATCGGGCCACTCTTTAGTCCCGCAAGAGCTCGAGAACTTTGCCAAATGGAGTGATATTCTAAGTAGTTCATTATAAGTGCATTGTTGCCAAGTTCGTGCTCTCTAAAAGGGCTTTATAGTTGGAGTCTCCGTTAATTGGCCGAGTAATTTCTGTAACTTGTTTAACTATTAGAGGATTAATGTTGGCAAAGGGTTGAGATCAATCAAAATTCGAATTTGGAGTTTCGAAAGTGAAATTGACTGCGAAACTTGTGTTTAGGGATGGAATGAAAATGTTGAGTCTGCTTAATTTGTGATGGCGAAGGTAAATTAACTAGTTTAATCACACTAATATTTAAATAAGTAATTTTGTATGGTATTATTGTCTCCGTCAATATCGATTAGGACAGATATTAATGTTTCGGTTATATAAAAAATTTTAAAGATTTAATTTAAAAAAAAATAAGCTGAAAACTCTTGAGAAAATCCTATTATGTATATTTCAGTTTTCTACATACAATAATCATTAATATAGCTTTATAATCTGAAAAAAACTGACTTCATTCAATGCGCAATTTCATTTACAAAGATAAAAATAAAATTAATAATTTAATTAATTGTTTATAGAAATAATTAAATTATTATATGAAAGATTAAAAATTAAGAGGTATATTCCTTGAAAAAATCTAACCCGATTTAATTTATTTTTTTGTTTCTTATGATATACATTTTTATGATGGAGTAATGTAATAGATACATATATAAAAATATACAAATCAAACTCCTCCTTTTTAAAGACGGTTAAAATTATACAAAATAGTATTTAATGAGGAAACGATAGAGTTATTTTCTGAAATAAACATTTTTGTTAAGTTTTTTTTTCTTATTAAGATAACGACAAAAAGCGTTAATAGAATATTTTTTTTCACAATAGTGTGTAATTTTTTAATCAAATTTGAATATTTGAAAACGTACCCGGGCAACGTGTTCATGTTAATTAAGACAGGAAGAGTGTAGTTTCACAGAACTCTCGTCGAAACTTGTCTATGACACATTATTTCTGGAACTTTCGAACAATATTGAGCAAGACGACGACGTCCCGGAGCGTCGAACTTCCACCTCCATTGTGATAAATGCCAAACAAACTCCAAAGTGGGGCAACTTTGCGAATTTTGGCCGAATGGTGCATTCGTAAACAAACTTTGGCGAACTTTGGCCAAGTTTTAATTGCAGTAGATTGCAACATTGGCACGTTGGGCCCAACGTATGTAATGTGGTCGCGTGTTTACTGAAATATTTAAGTTTGAAGTTGAGTTGAAGAGCTGTCCCGACTCAATGCGACTTGGCAAGCTCGTCGCTCTAGACCTAAGCTGGAAATATTATGAAACTGAACTGAATTTAAACAGTTCAGGCAGTTTCAATATTAACTTTCAAGTTTTAACATTATTTAGAGGACTACGAGGTCCACCTATTTACATTTTTAACCGACTTCCAAAAAGGAGGATGTTCTCAATTCATCGGAATCTGTTTTTTTATGTATGTACCTCAATTACAGAAAGACACCTGGACCGATTTGAAATTTTTTTTTTTTTGTTCTAAAGTGTATTCTTTCCAGGCGGTCTCGTATACATTTTATCAAAATCGGTTCAGTATTTTGGTTTTTATAATTAACATAAGTTAAGTTTAATAAGTTTAATAAATTTAATAAGTTTATAAGTTTTTATAATAGGTAACATGACGGAGCGAGCCATAGCCGCGCGTATTCGCGCGAGCGTCGTGATGCTGCCCGGATGTGTATCGAAAACCTACCTATAAGTTTGCAATTTACTACTTGGAATTTCGTTGATTTCTCGTTATTTTATAAACAGAACTAAACTTTGTAGTATTATAGATGATAGTACGCGCACGAAGGGTTCCTCGTGCGCGAGTCCGACTCGCACTTGGCCGATTATTTTATTTTATTTCATTTTTAGCTCCACAGACACCAGGGTCCGTGACCTTTGTCAGAACTACAAACCATTGTTAACTATATAACTATATATACGGGAAGATTATGTTACTTTAGTTTACTTAAGTACTCTATTTATACACTTTATGTATATGGAAGTCTTTAGTAAGCTTAGGTTCCTTTAAATCACATTATGTGGCAGTGTAACGTAATGAAATATTTTTAACGTTAGTCTTACGAATTAAATGTACAACTTTAGGCTCTCCTCAACTTTTTTAAACCAAGCTTTTATTATGTTCTTGTTAATAATAAAGTACTCGCCAAGACGAATCAAACGAGCCGAAACTCGATGTGGTTGCGTCGTTTCATTACAGAGTTCCTATGACCACCTTACAAATCCATCATCAGACCCTGGTTACCATTGAAAGACAAACTACTCGTCAAGTCGAATCAAATGAGCCCAAACTCGATGAGGTTGTGTCGTTTCATTGCAAAGTTCCTTTGGCCACCTTCCAGCTCCATCATCAGATCAGCACCACGTCATCATAATATTGTATTGTCACATGATTTACAGATGTATGCAAAATTTGAACTCAATCGGTGACCGGGAAGTGGATCAAATTTAATTTGAAAGATTTGATGACACACATCAGACAGGTGAAACTAAATAAAACCTTGTAAAATAGCTATGAACCTCGATAAAAGCTATTTTTCATCATCATCACATCATCGCTGCTTTTCATCACTATGTGGGCAAAACCGCTGGGCACAGTAAGTAATATAAACTTAAGTTTCACCATTTGCACAATCAACGCACAATGTTAAGAAACGCTGTGGCCGAAGTTGGAGTACTTACATAGTCATAGAAAATAAAACTATTCATTATAACGTACTTACATAGTCATAAAAAATAAAACTATTATACCATACAACCACCACAAATAACCATTACATAAAGATTTTATAATTATGTATTCTATCAGCTATCTAGTCTCCAAGATCAAGAAAAGATAGATAAAGCATTGCTTAGTTTAGGCTAGGTGGTGTCGTGTGAAATATCCACAAACCATGAAAATTTTGAATTCTTTGGCGCCATCTCTGTTTCCTGAGACCTTCAATCTTGGAATTTTCAAGGCTAGCTAGAGTAAATAGATATCTTCTAGATCGACGAGCTCCATCCTCGGTCACGCTGTCTTTTAACATCAGGCGAGTTGGTGGTCAATCGTAGATCTATAATGTATAAAAAAAATAATTGAGGTTGTAGTTCTCAGAAAACAAAGAAGGCAACAGCTTTCCACTCCTGCGCAATATGCGTAAAGAATGTTGATTGGAATTGTTGAGAACATCATTATGGAACTTTAGTTGGAAATTTACGGTGAGTACAAAAACTAAAAAGAAATACTAAATACAATATCACTAATTAAGTATCTATTGCTCTTTCCAAAGATCAATGGAACCATTCATTACACTGATCATTATGTAAATGCAAAACTGGTTCTGAGATTTGTGCATTTAATTACTGATATTGTATTTGCATTACATTTTGCAACCGAAACCAAACAAGACAAGTGCACCCACATAGAGCTGTCTAGCTGTCAATTCGAGCTACTAGAACACTTGCCCTCTACCATTAAGCTCTATTCATGTACAAATCTAAAACTAATTTCATCATTCAAAAATGTCCTGAGTACACCGATACTATTACACTAACAATAGGTAAAGAACTAAAAGAGTTTGATTTTAACTCTATGTCGCTGCGCTAAACCCTAACTAAGATTGAGAAGTTTAGAGACCTATTTTGCCGCTTTGAACCTCATTGGGATCGGACGTTTTTGAGAGCGCACGCGAAATCCTTTTTTTTATGCAATATAGATCTGCGATTGACCACCAACTCGCCTGATGTTAAGCGACGGTGTGGCCGAGGATGGAGCTCGTCGATCTAGAAGAATGATGAGATCCGAAGATACTTGTTGATAATATCGTTGAAGTAGACGGTAATTACTGAAATGTCTTTTCAAGGTATTTTTATGGTGAACGGGCTCTGATGTCGTCTACCTAACCAAACTCTTAAGAGAACAAGTATAGTTTATATGTCCTTTTTACGTCCAAAATTTTCATCTACAAAATTGTTACAGCTAAATATTTCATAAGGTTTAAGCTCATCCCCACATTATTGTTTACATATTGTGATGTGCAATTACTGAATCCTAGATTGTGCGTGGCGCAACACGCACTTAGCCGATTTGTTTAACACTTCCTCTGATAATCTCATAAACTCTGTACTTACCTACGATCAAGCGAACAGACATCAAACAAACATAAACTTCGATGGATATAATCTCCTTGTTTCAACAAGCGACGCTCTGTAATCCTGTTACGATAACGAGCTATATCCTAGTACGTTGATGCAAATCGATGCAATAATCACACTGTGTAGCTTAAACTAGGTTTTACTGGAAGCTTTAGCGTGGGTTGAAACAAGCTGGCAGAAAATTTCAATGGATCAAGCTGCTCTCAAAAAGTCACGCTGAACCTAAGCTGCAGGGACTCAGGGATTATTAAAATATCATAATCATCAACTCAGTCATATGAAGTCCACAGGACACAGGCCTCACGCACAGCCCCAGGCACAGGCGTATTTCCAAAAAGACTGGTTGGAAGCGGCGTCTTCCCGCCACTTGTATGAGGCATCTGTCCATCTCGTGGCTGGTATTCCTGGAGTGGAGTAAAGAGTGGAGACAAAAAAATACATCTTTGTTCTAGTTTTTTCCACCGTTGAAAACATGATGACATTATGTATGTATGAGTATAGTACAAGTATACTTGGTTGTGTAGTTTAAATAGTGTGTGTGAAGTTTATCTTGTAATAAAAAAACACTTCCGGCTTAAAAACTTGTAATTAAAAAAAACACTTTTCAGCCTTAAAAATAATACAAAACGTTTTCACAGATTTGGTCACATATTACGAAGTTACAAGTAAAGCTTAACATGTAAACGTTCCACTATGCATTGCGAGGAACAAAGGAAAAGTACTTATTTCCTAAAACGTATTCCTAGTTCTCCATTCAAAATGTAAGTGTAAGCTTACATTGCATAAACGGCCAGCTTCCAGGTGCAGTGGAATTGCACGACAAATGCGAAGTCTGCTTGTACCGGTAACCGCTCCAGTTCCCAAGCTTTGTCGCCCGCGCTTCTTTGTGACCTGACTCTATCTGAATCACATACAGCTACCGCGGGACTTGTGGTGCAAGTCGCAAGAGCGGGCGAGTTTTCGATTTTGCCCACTTTTTACCTGACTGAATAAGGAGAGTGAAGAGTATTTGTGTTTAATTATTTAAGAAATACCCTACCCTACCCTACCCTACTCTACTCTACTCTACTTTATTTTTGTTCTAAGTAGTTCAAAATTGAGAAAAATATTACCTAGATACATCCTGTATATACATTTAGCACTTGTATCAAACAAGCACGAAAAAAAGAATCAGTCACTTGGTCATATCTGCAATGTGGTCAGCCACAACATTCGAAATTATTTTTGTGCATGTTTGTTCCACCTCCATATAAAAACTGTAAAATAAGGTATAATTTATTACCAATAATAGAAAAAAAATATCACAATCGATTTGTATCTAGTTCATGTATAAAAAAAAGTGGTTGTCTGTAAAGTCGGTTTACGGACGATAGTTTAACGTGACAACGTCATAACAAAACATTGATGAAATGATGATGATGATGTAACGGGACAATGAACGCAATGCGTAACGGGACAATGAGACATACTTTTTCGTGCGTGCAGCCGGCGTTCATCGATTTATTAGACGTTGTCACGTCAAAAGACTTTCAAGCCTTAAAAATATAGCTTTTTAAATAAAATAGAACAAAAACTCTTCTCCTGTAAAATTTTACCAATGGTAGTTGTTTTAAGCAAGCACTAAAGTGACGATTAAGGACAAACTGACTGACATTATCTCACGCCAAAGAAGACTATAGTTGACAGCCTACCAGGTGGTTAACTTACTTCATACCTATATTTTTACCCAATTACGGAAAGGATTATAATAATTTGAAAGTGTAAATATATTCGATAACTTGATCAATTTCATATTAAGTATATTCTATATTTTTCGTACTTTTACCTGATTTTGAACTCATAATTTATATATATATTAAAATTACAGAAAAACGCTTCCGCTTCTACTTTGCACTTCTAACGAGCACCGCTTACACTGCAGCAAAATTGCTATGTATGTATTTACCTCGACCTTGCTTTCTAATAGTACTTCAATAGATCGAAGTACATAATTTTAATGAACCAATAATAAGCCAAGGCTCCCATTTGACCGTACTATAATTTATGCCAGCCTAAATCAGTTCCCTATCACCCTAATTGCAAAGGCATAGAGTTCAACTTAACACAGTCCTGTGCTTAATAAATATGTTTCCTATCTAATTACGATTTGGCTACTTGATGATAAAATCTTTGTCTCGCTTTTATCGCTTATCTTGGTCTATTTGTTTGGAGTTATCGCGATCTATTGAGCAAGATACCTTTATGTAAGTCCAATTAAGAAGTTTGCACACGATAGAGTCATTTTGCGTAGTTTAAGCTGGTAACTATTACTTAACTAGTTGATCTGTTTGATTACATGCAATACTGATATTTTGAGTAACTTTGAAATGAGATTAATGTTTCCACTCAGAAAATTAATTCAAGTACTTTTTTATATTTTATTCCATATTTGAATGTATAATAGTTAGTAAATAAACTTAATATAAGATTTTGCTGAAGGTTTATAATAGTAATCTCTAGTTATGCATACTCTATTTTTCATAAGTCTTCAAATTTTTAAATTAAATTTAAATTTAAAATTTTTTTCTTCCAAAATGTAACTTTAAATGAGCAAGAAAGTTGAATGACTACTGGCAGGGCCTTAAAAACCGTAGCTTCTACGGTTGACTGATAAAGACAGTTCCTTCAACGGCTTTACCACAAGCTAGACCCATGTCCTCCAACGTTTATTTATTTATTTAGGTATGTAACAGACATTCAGAAACACAGCGGACAGTACAGTTCCATTTTGAACCTCTGTAATAATCCTATTGTATTGTCCTAATACTTATTAAGTGTTAACAAGTACTTAATCGTTTAAAAAATGATAAAACCGACTTAAAAATACGCAATTTGTTTACTTGGACGACATATTTTTCCAGTTATTTTGTTATAAAAACCGAAATACTGAACCGATTTTGATACAATTTTCTATGGGACTACCTGGAAAATATACCCTTTAAAAAAAACGTCTAGTTCGAATAATCGAATTAAGACCTTCCTCCATTTTGGAAATAAGTTAAAAATACTAATTATTATTTTGTAAATATATCCATCCATATGTAATCATTTCCAATACATTTGGCCTAAATATTGACAAGCATTAAGTTACGACACGATCAATCATCAATATTCAATTTGAATTTTAATAATGCTATTAAAAACTAACCTCTGGGCAAATCAAAACTGTCACAGATATTATAATTATGGTCTTAATAATTCATTGTTGGGCAACTAAATGACCTTAGAACCACCATGGACCGGTTCAGAGAAATTTGAACACAATAGACATGGGAAAGAGATGAAATCATGCATTGGTAACAAGCTCATGTTCATAAAAATACACTTTTTTATGCAAGATAGATCTACGATTGACCACCAACACGCCTGATGTTAAGGGACGGTGTGGCCGAGGATGGAGCTCGTCGATCTAGAAGATATCACTTGAAAATTCCAAGATTGTAGGTAGGAAACAGAGATGACGGCAAAGAATTCCATTCCTGTGCAGTACGCAATAAGAACGTGGATCGATATCTTTTACTTTTAGGTACTCTTTTAATGGAAGTTCCCGGCAGCTTAGTGGTGAGACCGTCTGACTTGCGATCCGCAGGTCCTGAGTTCGAATCCCACGGCACGCACCTCTGTCTTTTCGAAGTTATGTGCGTATTGTTGATAGCCGCCAACTTCAAACGGTGAAGAAAAACATCGTGAGGAAACCTACATGTCTGAGAGTTCTCAATGATCTTGAAGATGTGTGAAGTCTGCCAACCCGCACTTGGCCAGCGTGGCAGACTATGGCCTAACCCTTCTCACAATGAGAAGATGGCCCGTTCCCAGCAGTTTGGACAGTTTGTACAAACAGGGCTGATAAAAAAAAACTCTTTTAATTGAAAATAACGTCTTGAAATAATAATAGGTCTGCTCGTTTTGTAATAAAGGTTTACCTATGTAATTTTAAAACTCGTTTCTTTGAATAATAGCTAAAAAATCCTTCCAAATCAACAACACACATAAATAATTTAAAAAAAAACACTAAATCAAAATTGGTTCAACGTAATTTAAGCTTATAACACAAATTTTCTAGTCACGGATGTAGTACTATTAAAGTCTTCTGTGGTCGCGAGTTAAAAATATGGTCATAAATGAGAGGCATAGGTTAGGTTTTATTTACCACCATTGACCACATCGTCACCATCAGATCACTCGGTTAATCTGTCGACCGGAATAAAAGTGGCCAAGACCGTGACGAGACACGCGTATAGTAGGGTTCCGTTGTTAATGATATAATTTACAAGTAGGTATATTAGCGTATATTAAAACAAAGACAAAATACTCGACTGCCGAAAAGCAGTTTTCGCAATCCACTTACGATTTCGTTACACTTGGTACGCTGTTGAGTGTACGTTTTTGTGAGAAAAAATGGGTAAAATCGCTGTTAAATATTATAAATACACATTCTTTAGAATAATTCTAGTGAAATCACTTGTTTATTACGAAATTAGTTCATTGGAGGTTACGAAAAAAATATTTTTTTTATTCTTGCAAGAGATATGTTATTATTATTTCAAAAAATATAGTTTACGGCACTCAGGAAGTAAAGATCAAGAAACGACACCTCGCACATTAAAATCGGTCAAGCCGCTTAGGCTGTAGGCTGTCATATAAAAACCTAGATACATAAATACCCAGAGAATACATACTTACAAACGTACATACACTCGAAAAACATAACCCTCCTTCTTACGCAGTCAGGTAAATCAAAAACTACTTAGTGAGTATTTTTGGTTAAGCTACCCAAAAAAGTCAATGACCTCAGTACTATATCGATTTATATGCTTTACATAAGTATCACTATATCTCGAAGAGTTGTAATTACAAAGTGGTCAAAAAAATCATATGGTCTACTAACATAGTTAATTTCATCTTTTTAAAATTTGACTACGGCATTCTATAGCAGTTAACGGAACACATCTATATTTAATTTATGTAGGGATAATAGTCTCTGAGTAAAATGACTGTGATAAACGGACAAACCGACAGACATACAGACTGATACGAGGACGAAATTATAAGTGTTCCTCTTAGTTATTACGTAACCCTAAAATGTCAATATTTGTGCACCAATCACAATATTTAAATGATTCGCCGTATAAAAAGCTAACTAGCTTCATCGCCATAGGTTTTTTGCCAACCGTCCAAGTTTTTACCCTCGCTGAATGGAAGGATGTAATTTGCCTGCATTATTGGTAATTAATACAATTATCCGTAATGTAGCTACTATGATGTTTTCAAGTTATCTTTGTGGCCCATCTGTAAAATGTTCAGTAGGCAACACGGACTAAATGCAGAGAGACAACTTTTAGCAACAGTAAAATTGCTTTTGAATCAATGTTTTTATACGACAATTTTAATTTGTTAGTGATTTGTTAATTTGCTCTATTTAATTTATCATTATACGCTTAGATTAATGATTGGTCTCGCTGCACTCGACGCGAGACCAATCATTAATCTAAGATTATACGTATATACTTTCCTTTTTGTTGTAAAAATAAGTAAATTTATGTATGCTTTAAGCGTTTGCTCATGTACGTAACGTATTGGTCCTGGTGAAAGACCAGAGCTGGTTGCTTACAACCAGCATCATGTTTAGTTTTAGTTCGAGCCGGATTGTGAAAATAAAACTTTTTTGTTGTCTCATGGTTTTATTTATATGTATTTGATCTTTGTTCGTTGGAGTGTTTTTGTCACAAATATTGGGTTATGTCTATGTTTCTCAGATTTTGCATCTATATTACTGGCCTTACTGCTCAGTTAGTTTGGTGATATGTCTGCCTGCTAAGCCGTAGGTCGTGGGTTCGATCCCCACCCGGGGATCGAACCCACGACCTACGGCTTGGGTAAGCCAAAAAATGTTTGCCTTACCCAAGGCAAACATTTTTTGTGATGAGCATGGATGTTTGTTCTGTGTCAGTGTGTTTCTATGTATCATAAGTATGTATTTACAAAAAAAGTATTATGTATTTAATCAGTCATCTAGTTCCATAGTGGTTTTTTGAATAAGGGTAGTCCTAAAACATGCCAATCCACGTTCGGCCTACGAATAGTGGTGGCTTCAGTTCCTCGCTCGCACGCGCCCGGCTACTTTCTCCGCAATCGTAATTTATTCGACTTCCAAAAAGAAGGAGGGCATCAATTCAATCATACCTCAGAGGTGGTCCCGTATACATTTTGCCGGGATTGATGCAGTGCTTTAGTTTTTGTAACTAAATAACTGATAAAATGTCATCCAAGTGCCTGTGGAAGGGTGAACAGCAAGTTGCCAGTGGAGCCGCCCTTCTTGCGCATCATATCAATCAGGATTCCAGCGATGGATTGGTATGTACAGGTACACTGCCCTATTTAAAAATTGTTCCTCAGCCCGGCCTTCCAAAAGGGAATGGTCACCCCCCTCACACCGGCGAGTTTCGCCGGCTGATAAAATTACATAAGAAAATATCCCAGAACCAGCGCACCCGCCGTTTGTGAATGAAATCTTCACTTAAGTTGTTTTTCCCAACCAAATAGTACAAGCTTTGCTTAGTTTGGCCTAGATGGAGTTGTGTGAAATGTCCATCAATATTTATTTTATTTTATTTATTCATAATATTTCTACTTATATATAGAATACATATAGCTAAAATGATTTAATTAATACAATACATACCTATACAATACATTTTATTGTAAAGAGTTTTCTAAGGTATACTGAACCAGCAAGTAGTTAAACAAGGGCAATTAACTTTTTTTAAATATAGTCTCAACAAATAAATTAGCCATATGTATTTCTTAACTGGCTATAACCGTAGCTCTATAGAACCCTATTATATTCGTGCCTCAATAAAGTCTTTACCGTACTAGACCACAATAGAACTTGTGTTTACTATCAATAAAATTAAAATTAAGTCGAAATCTCGCCTTAGCAATTCTTACTTTCTATAAAAGTTGTGTATCTGTTAATTAATCATCTTTCGTGATATTAGTCAGACTATTTGTGGTTAATATTTCTAAGAAATTGCAAAACATCAGCCTTATAACGTATCACCTCAGGGTATAAGCGGTGATGTTGCAGAGGATGTAGAATTGAGTCATATTGTTGAACCTGACCTCAATGTTTCCTAGAAAATATAAAACAAGTACGTTATGCCAGTTAATAAGAGATATTTTCTTGAAAATCATTTTTAAACTTGTATACCTACATATAAACATAGTAGGTAGGAACTTACCTATTCTCAGTCCTTCTCACGTGTTTTTTTTATGAAGACTTTTTAACCCCCGATCCAAAAAGAGGGGTGATATAAGCTTGACGTGTGTATCTGTGTCTGTCTGTGACATCGTAGCTCTCAAATGAATGGATCAGTTTTGATCTAGTTTTTTTGTTTGAAAAGGGATTTTGTCAAGAGTGTGTGTTCTTAGCTATGTTTCATCAAAATCTAGGATGGTGCTCGTCAATCTAGAAGATATCTGTTCACTCTAGTCTTGAAAACTCCAAGTGTAGTTCTCAGAAAACAGGAAGGAATTTATTTTACTAGATTTTTTCTAAAGAATGCGCAATCATCTTTTACAGCGATTGTACGCATATTTTCTCACAAAAACGTACACTCAACAGCGTATTAGGCGTAAAGAAATCGTAAGATAGGCTGCAAAATCCTCTTTTCTGCAGTCGGGTATTTTGTTTTTCTTTTAACATTGATACTTGTTATATCATGTACAGAGGGTCCAAAGTACTATACATTTACGCCCTAGGGCTGTAATGTTGTATGGAATTTCATTAAAACACACTCTGATATAATGTGATTTGAATTTAGAACCTAAGCCTACTAGATTGTCAGAGTCCAATCAGAGATGAATACTTCTACCATAACGGCCCATGTAACACTTCAAACTGTAGAAATGGTAATAGAATAGTGCCGCCACAAAGAAGACTTCCAAAACATCCAATAGCTTTTACTGTTTAGGTATAGAATTCTATAATAAAATTCCTGACAATATAAAAACAAGCACTAAAAATTACATTCTAAAGTTTGTTAAAGAATGTTTAATGGATAAAAGTTATTATAGTCTTAATGATGCTAAAACTGACAAAAACATTTTTAAATCTGTTAAAATGACTAATTAATTTATATTGCTAATATTATTTATTTACTGTGACAATGCAATGCTATTGCAGATATTCCATGACATTGACAGTTTTATATTTATTGAATGTCAGTTTGACATTTAGATAAAAAAAATATTATTTGTTTACAATGTTACTTTTACTTTTACAGTGTATTATTGTTTCTCCAAGCTTATTTTATAAATGATAAATAATTTGAAAAGTATTAATTAACATGATCATATTGATAAGACGTGTAATGTAAGTATATTTTTATATAACTTTTATGAAATGTTATGACTATTCTAAGTGCATTTATTATGTCGAAAGAATAAAATAATTTGATTTTGATTTTTCAAAATGACCATTATGTGACATAATATATCTAAATATTAAAACCGATTGTCATATAAAATATTTAAAAAATCCTGTTCATTTCTACTAACGCCGAACCCATTCTAAATAATATTTATAAGGACCGTAACTCTCGTCCTACATTCACTTGACCATAGGAGGAAACCATTCCCTTTACCGCTATCAATATACCTTAATCCAACCTGTTACATTACAACTATTTAAAGCTTACACAACATAAATCGCGAAACGACTAAAGCCAGGTCCACATTTGTTGAATTTTAACGTGTCACGATTACCCGTACAGTATCCTTTAGTAGGTATCAAGCATCCGTTATATAAATTACTGTATTAGTTGCTTTGTAATATGATTTAATATAAAACGCGTATAAATATATCAAAGTTAATATCTTAGTCTTTTAGGTGACTAAAAAAAAACGGCCAAATGCGAGTCGGACTCGCGCACGAAGGGTTCCGTACCATTATCTATAAAAAACGGCAAAAAATCACGTTTGTTGTATGGAAGCCCCCTTAAATATTTATTTTATTCTGTTTTTTTGTTTTTGTTGTTAGACCCAGACACAGACCAAACATCCATGCTCATCACACAAATGTTTGCCCTGGGTGGGGATTGAACCCACGACCTTTCAGTTCAGCAGGTAGACACACTACCAACTGAGCCACAAGGCCAGTCGACGTAAATACGTGTACCTTAGCGAGATAGGTTTAGCATAAGCTATAATGTATTTTTTTTTATCAGCCCTGTTTGTACAAACTGTCCCACTGATGGACCGGGCCATCTTCTCATTGTGAGAAGGGTTAGGCCATAGTCTGCCACACTGGCCAAGTGCGGGTTGGCAGATTATGGTAACAAATTATTAACTCTGTGTATCATCGAATCTTTGTCACGTATCAACAACGTGTATACGTGACAGAGATACGAGACACTATGATACAAATGTAGACCCAGCTTTACAATACTAAAGCACGGTTCGACCAGCTTTTCCATGTGATAACTGTCACGGGGACTATGCAACAATACTATAAATTCAGACCTAAGACGACGGAAGACATTTTCGAAAGCATCTGATGCTTTGTCGATTGTAATTCCATAGACGTGGGTGTCGGTTAAAGTAACGGGCACAGCTATTAGTTATATTAATGTGAAGGGTACAGCTTGGTAATTATGATGTGACATGAATGTGTAGGCTTTTTTATCTATTGAGCGGTTTCTTCACACCAAGTTGATACATCGCGGGAACGATACGGATTTCTTAATTAGATTTTTTAGTCGGATGGTCTTTACAAGGCTTTATTTGGGTTCATTCTAGTGGACATTGACTTATTAAGATAACTTCTACTTGTCTGAATATACTGAGATTTGTTTATGACTGCGATTACTATATGTATAAAATAAATATAAATATAATAAAATGAACATATAAAAAAAACTGAAAAACAAACTTCAACACATGAAATTTTCTTGTAAAAACCAAACAGATTTTGATGAAACTTCTAAGGGACCAACTTGACAACGTTTCAAACAAAAAATAATATTTCTCCAAATCGGTTTATAAATGGCGAACTTATGCGGTTGCAGATATAAATAATTATACATAGTTTAAAAAACTGAAGCAAGCGACTTCTCATGGGTGCCACTGTCAGCACTAGACCAAATTGAAATGGGACCACACGGGAAGCACCATCTTTCAAAATAAAAAAGAATCATCAAAATCGGTTCACCCAGTCGAAAGTTATGAGGTAATAAACATAAAATAAAACCGGCCAAGTGCGAGTCGGACTCGCGCACGAAGGGTTCCGTACCATTATTTATAAAAAACGGCAAAAAAATCACGTTTGTTGTATGGGAGCCCCCCTTAAATATTAATTTTATTATAATTTGATTATTTATTTTTAAAGTGAATAATATAACTCAATATTCAGTGAATATTTCAAACATCTACCTGTTGCTGTTATCAATTTTCATTGAACATTTTAACTGTCTAACTATCACGTTTCATGAGATACAGCCTGGTAGCAGACGGACGGATGGACGGACAGACAGCGGAGTCTCAGTAATAGGGTCCCGTTTTTACCCTTTGGGTACGAAACCCTAAAAAACTTTAAAAAAAAATTACAGTCGAATTGATAACCTCCTTCTTTTTGGAAGTCGGTTGAAAAATACAGCCGAATTGTTATCCTTTTTCTTTTCGAAGTTGGTGAAAAAACTATAAATATTATTACATATTTCTATTTCTATGGTGAAATTCTAGAACCCAACTAAGTATCGACTTCCTTTCCTCTGAATTCCATTTCCCTTTCGTATACATATTTCGTACTTCTATAACTCAAAATCAAATAGTGAATGGCAATCCATATCACCCCGCATCTTCAATCTGAAGTCAATATATCAGGGGACTCACAGGCTGCGCATAAATTATTGCCGCAGACATGACCAGACGCAAGACATACTTAGTTTGTACTTGGACTAGGCGGAAACTTGATACGGGAATGTAAAGAAGTCTAATAAATCAACGACGATGCGTGTAGATTTGCTGGCAAGTAATTATTTACAATGAACGCGAAAATAAACAACAATACGTGTTTTTCTACAACATTTTATTTACTGATACATTTATTTTTTTAAACTTATCGGTAATACTTACTGTAATAACATTTATAAAGACGTATAATTGTGTAGGTATGTTAAACTTTTTTTTTTAATGTGGCTCTTATCTAAAGCTGCAAAGCTTGGAGCATCGCCACAATGTTGCTAGTTTGTTTTCTAAAGTTTAGAAAACAAATTAGCAACATTGCGGCGATGTTGCGGCAACTAGCCACATTGCGGCGATTTTTCTAAAGTTTAGAAAACAAACTAGCAACATTGCGGCGATGTTTCTAAAGTTTAGAAAACAAACTAGCAACATTGCGGCGATGTTTCTAAAGTTTAGAAAACAAACTAGCAACATTGCGGCGATGTTTCTAAAGTTTAGAAAACAAACTAGCAACATTGCGGCGATGTTGCAGCAACTAGCAACATTGCGGCGATGTTTCTAAAGTTTAGAAAACAAACTAGCAACATTGCGGCGATGTTTCTAAAGTTTAGAAAACAAACTAGCAACATTGCGGCGATGTTGCGGCAACTAGCAACATTGCGGCGATGTTTCTAAAGTTTAGAAAACAAACTAGCAACGTTTCGGCGATTCCGTTTAGAATCTAAATGGAATCATTTCTAATTTCTATGAATGTGCGTGATCTTATTCCCCTTTGCCCGTTTTACTATTACAGGGCTAGAGGGTTAAAAATGTGTTATCGTTTCATGGTTGATATTACAAAAATGTGAACGAAGCGCTTTAATTCTTCATTTATCGTGCGCAATGCAAAAATTTTGGAATATGCTGCATGAGTAGGTCTTACATATAATCTGCCTGTCTTTTAATGAATTGGCGGTCAAGCGCAAGTGAATAAAGAAATAATAATAAAGAAATAACTCATAAAGAAGATAAAAGAAAAAAAAAGAAAAGAAAAAAAAAGATTAAGAAAAAAAAAAATGTATTTGTATTTGTATTAATGCTAATGTTTGCGCTTTTTATGGATTAGTCTGTTATCTTATTAGTGGGTCAAATCCTGGAACTAAATTATTTCCAACCAACTAAGCAATTTTTTTTTATATGTATATTATTATAAATCCAACCTGATAGACTCTAAAGAAAGTACCAGTATTTTTGTTATAATCTCATAATATCAAATGAAATGAAATGAAATGATATGAGACACGAAGTAGGGCTGGCGCTGCGGCTAATTCGGCGGAGCAGCACAAGCGGCGTAAATATGGCAATCTCGGTAGAGGTTACATATTTGAGCCGTTTGGTGTCGAAACTTTGGGTCCGTGGGGACCGGGAGCTCATCTCATTTTCAAAAATTTATCTGAGCGCCTGATCGATGCGACACGTGACCGAAATGCTGGCGCGTATCTGGCCCAACACATAAGCATTGCCATTCAACGTGGCAATGCGGCCAGCATGCTGGGTACGCTGCCAACTGGTAGTAGGTTTGAGCATTTGGATTATCTTTAGACCTTTATCGGTCTGGGGTGTTCGATGTGCTTTTTGTATAGTAGTTTAGTTAGTTGAGTCTGTATATTGTTGTGTTGTAGTTAATAAAGGCGCTTGCCACCAAAGAAAAAAAATGAAATGAAAGGATATAAATTGTAGACATACATACGTGAAATTTAACAGTGGCAAGTTAAAAATAAAACCGGCCAAGTGCGAGTCGGACTCGCGCACGAAGGGTTCCGTTTCCGTGCCATTATCTATAAAAACGGCAAAAAATCACGTTTGTTGTATGGGAGCCCCTCTTAAATATTAATTTTATTTTCATTTAATTATTTATTTTGAAAGTGAATAATATAACTCAATATTCTGTGAATATTTCAAGCATATACCTGTTGCCGTTATCAATATCGAGCAAAATAATCACTTTTGTTGTATGGGAGCCCCCTTAAATATTTATTTTATTCAGTTTTTTAGTATTTATTGTTATAGCGGCAACAGAAAAACATCATCTGTGAAAATTTCCACGGTTCATGAGATACAGCCTGGTCCGTCTGACGGACGGACGGACGGTCGGACGGACAGACAGCGAAGTCTCAGTACTAGTAAAAACCTTTCCGTTTTCGAGATACTCTGTCAATAACAACGCTACAAATTTAAATTAGTTACGTAAGAATATTAAATAATTAAGAATTTCTTCTCAAATGAACACTTATGATATCGATGTCAATCAACAAAATATTTGTGCCATCATTACCAATATTCCTATCAAAATTTATGACAAAAATAATATTTAGCAATCTATTCGACATAACCGAAGTTATAACAAATAAAAAACTCATTAATTACCAACGGACCTCCGAGAATTATTTGATATGATTAATTAAAAGCTTATAATTAATGAAATGGCAACACTCGAGGCGTGCCATGGCAATAAACGATAGTAGCCATCGTAAAAATAAGGTAAATTATTTTGAAGAAGCATTTTAATGGCAACTGCTTTTTAATTGCAATAAAAAGTTTTAACGTTGATTGTAACATTTAATTTTAACTTTGTGTTTTATGCCGCAGTTGCTAGATTTCAATATGGTTGAAATTTATTATCAAATTACAAAATAATAATATAATGGTGCATTTCTTGTTATTGTATTGTTTTAATTTCGTTATTTTTTAAACTAACTGAGAGAAAAAGAAAAACCTAGATTGTTCCATCTGCTTCTCTTCCCAGGCATACTGTAAAAGTCAGCTAAGGGGCTTGAAAGAAATTGGCGTTTATGTAGTTACCAATATAGTCATTATGACTATAATGACTTATATTGGTAACTACATAAACGCCATAACTACATAAGTGACTACTTATTACGAAGACATAAGTCATTATTAAAATACAAAAGTTTCACCAAAATTAGGCCAGTTTGTCCTACTCAGACTTGGAAAGTCCTCAGAACAGAATATTGAGATTAATCATTATCATCATCATTTCAGCCACAATAAGTCTATTGCTGGACAATTGCTTCGAGATAAGGTAGAGACTTAGCGATGCCCGCTGGCTAACATGGCGGGGCACGATCGTGACCCCATATAAATAAGTGAAGTCACCATTATAGATTATTCAGACTGTACATTTAGATTTAAAAAATATTGTTTCTTATTAGAAAGTCGTCAATTGAATCGTACGTCAAGCTCAACCTCTAAGAAATCCTCTCACTTGCCTCGGGAGCAACATTTCATTCCGTTCAACAATTTATGCAAATGATCGGCCCAACAAAATGTCACCGATACGTAATCCTATACAAGACATCCACCGTCTTGCTTGAATGCATAAGTTAGGCTAGGAGCTACTGTCTTATTTGTTATAACCCCCAGCTCAAAAAGTGTGGCGTTATAAGTTTGACGTGTGTACCTATCTGTATGTATTTCTGTGGTATCGTAGCTTTCAAACCGATGGACCGGTTTTGATTAGTTTTTTAAAAGAGGTGTGTTCTTAGTTATGTTTCAACAAAATCGGTTAAGCCATTTTTTGTCGGGACGGGTTTTTTTTGGGTTTTATAAACGTAAACTTGTTTTTTATATGTTGTAGATAATCTTTCTAGGAATTTTCACACCATCCTTTCGATAATGGTCCTTTATATGTTATGCAAAGAGAGTCTAAAATGCGTAATTTCAGCCCTAAGGAAATAATTACATTATTATGATCGTTCAGCTCACCAAATGTCAGTTAAAGTAACACAAGTGACAGTCTGGTCTAAATTATTAAGCACATTTGGAAACTATTGAAAATTTTCACTCAAACGACGTTGTCTGAACACAGCTAGGTGATCGATGACAAATTTTCAACATGAGAGTAGTGGAGAGAGCGAGGTGCTGGTAAGCCGAGTACTTTTTCAAGGTGTTTTCCATCACTCAAAGCACATTTTTAGGACACGATTCTAATGAAAAAATGTATTTAAATCAGGTTTTTTTAAAGGCCAACGGCAGACATGTGGCGGGAAATTCAAATTTGGAACAGTTTTTTTGTTCTTGTAGCTCAAGTAACTATTGTAAATGATCATAATGTTTTTGACAATCTAAGATTATTCTTTATTTATAATTATCACGTCAATTTAACTATCAATAATGCGCCTCGTTGCTTACATATCCCGAGAAGTTGCTTGAATTAGAGAACATGGATTTGTAAGTTAATATAACTAACACAATGTATTTATTGGGAAATAAAATGTCTTGATAATATTAAGAATTATTTTGGATTATCGCAAACATTATGATCAACTGCTACAAATACCTGACTTGGTTACAATGACAAAAATACTGTTTGAAATTTGAATTTCCGACAGCAAAATTTAACAATGACGATGGTTAAATGGTTAAAGTTAAGTAACGTTTTTCGTTATAATTCGCATCTTGCTAGGTTATTTAGGCTAGGTAGTTTGCAGTTGCATCCCAATGCAGCTGGGTATCTTACAAAGATCTCCCCTCCCCCCTCAAGAAAAAAGGTTATAATAAGCTACAGCAGTGGAGTCTCCGGTTCTTGATTGAGTAATAATTTTCACCTGCAGTCTCTTAAACTAAAGCGGTTGCTGGCGCAATAGTACTCTATTTAAAATGTGTCTCAGAGCTAAATAACGTTTGCGCAATAGATCAATGTATTGATACCTTTGATATGAAACGGGCGCAATGCGATTGCAATAGATAAATGATAAAATAAACCTCTCTTGTATTATTAGCAGAGCTGTAATAAGCGACTGAATCTTTTCAAGGTCAGGATATTGGACTTATTTCAACGATTTATTTTCCATATTTTTAAATTTTTGATAGGTTTGTGATTGACCGCTAACTCGCCTGATATTGAGCGACGCTGTGATTTAGAATGGAGTCTGTTTCATCATTCTGTATCCATAAGAAGTCTACTACTGAATATCCAAAAAAGACAGGTTGGAACGGCTTAAAGATAAAGATAATTTATTTGCATACAACACGAGAATTTTATACAACAAGTGCATAAAAGATGTTACACTAAATTTAGTCGCTTAAAATCATGTTGTGCCGATTAGGCGTACAAATGTCAGGTAGACAGCATCATGCACATGCGAAAAATTATAAAATAATAATAATTATTATTTGTTATTAGATTAATACACAAACCAAAAATATCTATAATATGACAAAGCAGAAGCAATAAAAGATACACATAATGTCAAATAAAATTAAAATTTGTCATTTAATAAATCATTGATAGAATAATAACACTTCTGCAATAACAATGCCTTCAACTTTTTTCTAAATAAATTACTATTCTGGTCTCTTATTGACTTAGGAATCTTATTGTAGATTTTAGGACCCATACATACGATGCTATTTTGCATCAGTGCTGTCTTTCCTTCATGTACGCGCCGTTGGTCTTGGTCGCTGGTTGCTTGCATCCAGCTTCTTTATAGTGTGCACTAATATTTCGCGCTTGCTTAGAAAAAAATAAGCGGTCAAGTGGGTGTCGTGCCACGCGCAAAGTAGGGTAGGGTAGGGTAGGGTAGTTGCGCATTATGATTTATGTGAACTTAAAATAGTAATTCTATGAACATACGAGTTAACTTATGTTCGTTTAAATGAAATATGCACAAAATTTTAATTTTTTACTTATCTAAGTACATTTTTTAAGTTGATTGACTATTACTCGATAACTTGTAAAGCATATGCAGCCGTGAAATTTTTCCTTTTAATTTTATCATTTTATGCTACTTGCATGAATTTTTTCATATTTCCAAATTCAACAGTTTAGCCGGTAGAGGGGGGCCTGGGACACATGACTCTAACAAACATTACTTAGCTCAATGTGTTTTGATTATATACCCAACGAGACCTATAATTTTATTTCCAGAATTTTATTTTACGTCTTTCTCGTTTCTTAGTTATACACTAATATCCATATCTACCTATATCAAATTACAGCTTTCTAGTGCTAATAGTATTTGAGCAAAGCCGTGGATAGACAGACAGACGGACATGACAAAACTATAAGGGTTCCTTGTTTACTACGGTACCCTAAAAAAAAACAATCGTGATTAAAACACAAAGTAGTGAAAGGCAACATATCCGCCGATCCCACCTTGTACGATAAGATAAGAACCGGGCCCAATTCAGTTATTCAAGACCGCTCCATAGCCGAACCATATGTGGAGCGTTTCCCGTCGGCCGCCATAGTTTTTTTGATTCAGTCTCTTTTATGTCATACAATTGACACATTTGATGAAACGTAACACGTCCTTCGCTCGTTACTAAATCAAAAAAAGTTTGCAGCCGACAGGAAATGCTACGCACAAGGTTCAGTTACGGATCGGTTTTGAATAACTGAATTGGTTTTGAATAACGATTATGATGAATTAGTAATGCTTTGTAAGTTTTACTACGGAAACAAACGTGGTTTTCACACATTTTTAAATTAAAACTACGAGTCACTCGCGTCTGCTTTGAGTCGAAAAATCCGACAGTAGTCTGGACTGACAGCCTAGTAGTACTGTAGAATTTATTTATAATTAGATTTTTCGACTCAACAGACGTGAGTGACCCTCAGTTTTTATTTAAGAAAAGCTTTGTAAGTTGATACAACTTTATTATCTAAAGCCTCAATAAAGCGCAAACTACTGGAAACTCCTGTTAATTACATATTCACGCTTCCAAGAGCTCAGTGCAACTCAAAAACTACCGCGGCAGCCGTCGGTAAAGTTTTAACCAGCATTTGCTTACAATTCATAGAGCCAGCTTGACAAATTCATGGAACCTCGTTTCGACTTAACCGGGTACAAGTTAAGCAATCAATAAAGATTCTAGTAATGAACATTTGATAAAGGTAAGTGTATTTTGTCTTTTGTTTTGAATTAACACTATTTTAACGTTTATTTTTTATTATTTTTAACACGCTTTTATTAGGTCGACCTGTAACTATGTAATGAAATATAAGGTAACTAATTTAACCATCTTCCAAGGATCGTAGCGTCATGAAAATTGGCAGCTGTATGTAGTTCTTATGACAATACAATAATATGGTACTGTCGAACTGATCTGATGATGGAGCAGGAAGATATGAACTAGAACTTCATGATGGAACATCGTATCATAGCTGTGTTTGGATTTGTTAGAAAAGTCGTGTAATGAACTTTGATCACAATAATTTGTAGCGTGTTTTTTTGTATTTTAAACTGTAATTTATTACGTTTATTTTTTACTATTTTTACACTTGAGGGTTGCTCAACTATCTGGTTCAAAAAGGATATGGTACTTATTTTCATAAGTCAATGTCAGTGTTGTTTTTTTACCCTATTTCTCATCTACGTAAATAGGGATCATCTGCAAGAATTTTATTTCATTGGAATAATAGTTTCATTTGATAACATTTAGTACTTAATGTTATCAAAAAATTAATACATACTTATAATTAAAAAAATCGATCGATCAATAAACTTCCGAGATATAAACATTTAAAGTTTAAGGGATGCTCTGTCCCTCTCTCGATAACCAACAGAAATTTGAATATTGAATTAGTATAGCGAACATGAACCATGACGTCATCGTTTGTATCCGGCGCAGTCTTCTAATCACTTTTTCAATATGAATTCCGTATGTATGAAAGCCAGCGACGAACAAGTACGACCAGTGACAGACAGGAGTGACGTTATCTGAACTATCGGTCTGTCAATTTAAAACCGCATGTTTTCCGATAAATTACAATATTTTAATTTTTTTATATAGTTGTGGGATTCTTTAAAATGAAAACAAAAATAAAAAAGTGCAAGGCGCGTCACCGACCGAGAGTGACGTGTGTGCTGCTCCTTTGAAAAAGACCGCCGAATGCGGTTGAAACTATAGTCGGATATTTTGGCTCAAAACAGACGTGAGTGACCCGTAGTTTTTATTTAAAAAATAAAAATATTGCATGTTCCTATTCCGGTGTGCTCTTTGTCTAACATGAAATTAAAATGCTTCTAACTTTCTTATTTTTGAAAATATATCTATTTTGTTTTCGTGGAATGGATATATTCATGGTTAGCCTTTTCATGACCAAATAAAAATAAATCATGCATATTCCCTAGTTCTATGTTATTTGTCATTATCAGCTGCGCCGAAAAGGTGCTAGTACTGTATTTCCTACCTAGTAACACTTCGCTAGATACCATCACTTTTTCCCAATCGATTCAATAACATAATATGGACTAACAACACAGACATAGTACATGGAGCATGCAACTTCAATTACTTATATGAAAACCTTGCGTGCCACATTTTTAGAACCGACTGTGACGTCACACAAACTATTTTGTGCTGGAATGATCCATCGGCGCAAATTCTATCCAACCCAATGCATCCGCTCGCTTGTACGCTAATAACTAGTTGACAATCACTATAAATCTTGTAAAATACTTTCAACGACAGCCAAAGTGAGTCAAAGCGCAAGTTTGCAATAAAATAAATCTACACGTGAGCTTAGTTGATTTTTCCCACAATTTCACACGATCCTTTCTCAAAGCATGTAAGTATCACACGGACATAGAGGTCGTTATAACGCGATACAAAGCTTAAAATGTTTGTGAGGACATAAAGCCACTACCAAATGGTTCCGGATTGCGTGACGGTCTCGCCGCAATTCATGAAAGATTAGAGGTTATAAATTATACATCCCAATCGGAAGTTTAAGATTTTTTATGAATATAGGAATAAAAATAGTGAATAGATGAAGAAGGATTATTTTCGGGCTTCTCGGCTGTACTGTCGCTGATTATCATGCGAGTAAATATCAGGCTAGCAACGCGTCAACGTCATCAATAATGTTCCAGTTGTGCTGCAATGGTTATTGCCTACCATCAGGCGAGCCATATGCTTGTTTGATAATCTTAATATTTAAAAAAAATGGCTACCTCGTTATGCCATCGGACCCTGTGGTTATACATCGCGTATAAACATAGGACCGCTGACTTAGCGTTGGCCGCCCGACGTCGTGGACGCATTCCTTAAGATAAGAGCGCCGATCGAGGCAGTAGGTTAAGTAGTTTTAGACACTCTAATTTTAACGACAGTGCATCGTGCACGTTAATTATAATTTGTACTTTAAATAAATTAGTTTTTAAAAACATAAATCGAGCTTCATTAAATTTAACTGGCGCAGCCGGTAGGATCTCGTGCGCGTTATAGGCTGTGCCATTCCGTAAAAATCCTCAGATTCGCGGAAAACCGGAGGTTCCAGCCAACGCAGCGCCGCCAGCGCCGAGCACGAGACGACCACCAAAAAAAAAAAAAAAAAATTTTGTTAAAGAAGATCAAGCCCGGAGTCGACCTAGACTGGAGGATGGGAATGGCGGTAATGTGAGTAGACCTTTTCACATTTTCCTCACCATTTTATCTATTCCGGTTGTCGGCATAGTTGCGTAAATTAAGTTATTTGATTTCCTTAGCGGACAACTAAATCGTGTCTATTAAGTAGTTTAATTCGTAGCGGACAACTAAAATTGTGTCTATTAAATATCTTGTTTAAGTAAGTGTAACTAGCAATTTAATTTAGGTAACTCGATATTTAAGTAATTAAGTAAGTAAGTAAAATGGAACAAATTCGAATGATCCCAAAGGACCTCCTTTGTTTAATACCTAAATTCGACGGAGATGAGGGGCTATTGAATCTGTTCCTTAAAAAGGCGACATACATAGTAAAGTCTTACGCGTCCCCTGCATGTCCGCCTGCACAGCAACAATATGTGTTCCATGCTGTTACCAGCCGGCTCGGCGGTAGAGCCGCAAACTTGTTGAGCGAGCGAGAGGATATAGTCACATTCGAAAGCCTTAAAGAAATTCTTATACAGCATTTCGGCGACCCTAGGTCGGAGGAGTGTATAGCGATTGAGTTAGAGCAATTAAAAATCAAACAAAACGAATCTTACATTGACTTCTGTCACCGTATCCAACACACGCGATCAACCTTATTTGCCAAGGTTAACTTAATACCAGACGAGGGAGTCAAAGCGGCCAAAATGATTGTCTATAACAATTTGTGTCTAAATGTCTTCTTATATAATTTACCAGAGGACCTCATACGTATAGTCCGTCTGAAAGGCTGTACCAACCTTGAATTAGCCCTAGCGATCGTTACAGAAGAAGTCAACTTCTTGAACCAATATAACTTAAGAAAACAGACGCGCTCCAGCGCCCCATCACAGCCGCGCCCCGCGTTGCCCCAAATAAATACACCAAATACGAACTTTAAATTTGGCATACCCCATGGTCAAGGTTACAGACCATACACCATGCCCAGCCAGCCACATAGGTTTGGCGCTCCAACCCAACAAGGTCTTAGATCAAGTTTTCGCCCATGCAGCAAGGTTTTAGACCGAATCTACCAGTCCAGCAGCCCACCGGATTTCGATTTAACTCGCCGCAACCAAATTTCAAATATGGAATGCCCCAAGGACAAAACTTTAAATTCGGAATACCACAGCAAGGCTTTAGGCCCCAATTAATGCCGCCGCAGCCCCAGCAGCCGCAGCAACAATTTAAATTCGGTATCCCACAACAGTCAAGGCCATCCCCGTTCACAAGAAGAGAACCGTTTGAAAACACGGACGTATCAATGCGCACAGCGCGCCCGCTACGACAGAACGCGCTAGAAGTACCCGAGACGTATGACGCAGACTACTACTACCCAGAAGAGAACATCGAATCTACTGACGACTACCAATATTACGACTACGAATACAACGCTTCCCAAGAAGAGGACAATGTATTGTGTAATTACATCGAATCTGACCAAAATTTTACGACACAGGCCTCGACGCCACCAGAGAAATAGTACAAATAAATTGTAACGCGCTATATAAATTACCGCACATATATATACCGGAGATAGACAGCTACTTTATGATAGACACTGGCAGTATGAGATCATTTGTCAGTACCGCACTGGTCGAAAGGTTCTTCACGAACTATCTATGCTATGAACCGTTTGAGGTCGTAAGCACGCACGCCCGTAGCCAGCACAACGAGACGATTCTGATACCCATGCTTGATATATTCAGGTGTGGCGGCCAACACAAGTTCTACGTCTATGACGTCGACAGAAGATATGACGGCCTTATAGGTTCAGACCTATTAAAACAACTAAGGGCAAAAGTTGATATGGGCAACCAAGTCCTCATTACGCCGCATACAGAAATACCCATTATGTACAGCCCTCCACATGAAATAACTTTGGAGCCAAGGACGGAGACACGAGTAGCAGTACCCACCAACATGCAAGATGGAGAAGCAGTACTGGACTACATCGATTTTGGTCCAGATGTAAGAATGCCAAGCGCATTAGTAACCTGCTACAACTCTTACGCTCATACAGTGATCCAGAATGCTTCGGATCAACAAGTAACCGTAACATTCGAAGAGCCAATAGAAGCAGTCCCCTATGAGAAAGAAGAAGTTCCAGTCAACACGATGAACGGCAAGCACGACATCGACAAGCTGCTGAAGAAGAACTTGCAGAAGTTGAGACTACAACATATGAACGGAGAAGAAAGGAAGAGTGTAGAAGAGTTGTGCTATGAATATAGAGATATATTCCACTGCGAAGAAATCCCGCTCTCCTTTTCAAGTGGAGTGAAGCACGAAATAAGAACCAAAAATGAGGACCCTATCTACATTAGACCGTACCGACAACCACCGGTCTATAATGCGGAGATACAGAAACAAGTCGAAAAGCTGATAAAGAACGATGTCATTAGGGAATCACATTCCCCCTGGAGCGCACCGGTCCACCTGGTGCCAAAGAAGGCCGACGCCTCAGGCGAAGTAAAATACAGAATGGTCATTGACTACCGAAGGCTAAATGAGATAACCACCGATGATAAATACCCACTTCCGAACATCACGGAACTATTCGACAAGCTGGGTAAGGCTACTTACTTCAGCACAATCGACCTCGCCAGCGGGTATCACCAGCTAGAGGTGAGAGAAGAAGACCGGCAAAAGACAGCATTTTCAACCCAATCAGGACATTACGAGTTTACCCGAATGCCATTTAGATTGAAGACTGCTCCTGCCACGTTCCAGAGGACGATGGATAATGTATTGAGAGGACTACAGGGCATTCATTGTCTTGTTTATCTTGATGATATAATAATCTATTCGTCCAGCCTACAGGAACATATAGAGAAGCTGCGAAAGGTGTTTGACCGCCTCAGGGCCACCAATCTAAAAGTGACCCTGGATAAGTGCGAATTCTTCAGAAAATAAGTTTTGTACTTAGGCCACATGATAACCAAAGATGGCCTAAAACCAAACGATGACAAGATCCACACAGTGCTGAACTTCCCCATTCCAAGGACAGCAACCGAGATCAAGAGCTTTCTCGGTCTGGTCGGATACTACAGAAAATTTATCAAGGACTTTGCAAAAATCACGCGTCCGCTCACCAGTTGCTTGAAGAAACGACAAAAAATTGAATTAACCGACGAGTACATAGCAGCTTTCGAGAGGTGCAAAGAACTACTAGTAAATGCCCCGATTCTACAATTCCCGGACTTTGAAAAACCGTTTATACTCACCACGGACGCCTCGGACTTTGCAATAGGAGCCGTACTATCACAAGGCACTTTAGGAAACGACAAACCAATCGCATACGCCAGCCGAACGCTGAACGATGCCGAAACAAGATATAGTACTGTGGAAAAAGAACTACTAGCCATAGTCTGGGCTGTGAAACACTTCAGACCCTATCTCTACGGTAGACGGTTCACCATCTATACCGACCATCGCCTCTTAGCTTGGCTGAACAGTATGAAAGAACCGAACAGCAAGTTAACACGCTGGAAACTCAGACTAGCAGAGTTCGACTATGACATCGTATATAAGAACGGAAAACAAAACGTTGTCGCTGACGCTTTATCTAGAATAAAGGTAAATGCATTAAGCGAAGACGAATCTATGATAGTGAACGTAGGAGAAGACCAGTCGCAAGAAGATATAGACGAGGTCATGAAAAACATACGGCTGTTGAAAGAAGACCTAGCTGCACGTAATATTGAGGACGAAAGTACTGTAACTATATCGTCGGGAACCGACAGTATAATTTCGATACCAGCGTCACGGGAACCGAAATCTCCCTACTCAATACCATCACCGAGCAGTGATACACTGACAGCCTCTCTAGGCTCGATCGAACATTCTACTTATGAGACTGACACATCAGGAATACCCATCTTAAATGAAGCAATAGATACAAAGCCAAATCAAATATTGGTTCATACCTGGTTCAGAAATGAAATCTCTACTAAAGATATCTCAAGACCGAAACAGAAGATCCGTGAAGTACACTTACCGGTAGACAGACCAGACCTAGTCAAGAAATTCTTAAAAGAATATATAAATCCGAAAACGAAGTATTTCATATACTTTGAAGACAAGGCTCACCGGAAACAATTCGCGGAAGCAACAATCGCCCTTTTTAAGAAAGACACAATTAAAATACTAGAATGCACGGAAAGAGTCGTATACGTGGAGAAAGAAGACGAACAGAAGGACATAGTCCAGAAGCACCATGAAGGAAAAACTTGCCACCGAGGTCAAAAGGAAACACTGACGAGAATCAGGCGTACTTACTACTGGCCCAACATGGAAATTACGGTAGGAACAGTAATAAACAGCTGCGACAGCTGCAAGGCCATGAAATATGATCGGAACCCACTAAAACCGGAATTACAATTGACCCAGACGCAGACCAAACCTTTCGAAGAACTATTCATCGATATATTTAGTATCGATAGCAAAACTTATTTGACCATCATAGATGCTTTTAGCAAGATCGGACAGGCAATTGAAATTAAATCTAAAACAACTCCCGAGGTGATCAGAGCGTTAATCAAATACTTCGCTATATACGGAGTACCACATAGAATAAGCGCCGACGCTGGCGCTGAGTTCAATAACACGCTACTGAAGGAAACCTTACAGCTTTACAAAATTAACTTGCACATAGGAACCCCGCACAACCCAAATTCGATGGGAATAGTCGAGCGATTCCACTCGACACTAATCGAAATATATAGATTGGCTAAATATGAACATAAGGTCACTGATGCTGCGTCAGTAATGACGTACGCACTTATGGCTTACAACCACACGATCCATAGTACCACAGGTATGGCCCCGTTTGAAATAGTTTTCGGTCATACAGACGCAAACAACCCGTTCAACGTGGATTATCAAAAAGATTATACTCAAAAAATGGTCCAAGATCACAGAAAACGTACAAAACATCTATATGAATATTTGACGAACAAAATAATAGGCGTTAAAGAAAAGGTTAGACAAAAGCGTGGAGGTGAAAGGAAGTTTGACATAGAACAAGACGACAAGGTATTTATAAAAGGAGTCAACGTAAGAAGGAGTAAAGATAAACCTCGATACCAAAAGGCAGAGGTGATAGGAGAAATAAGTAGAAATACTGTCCCAATCAATGTAAGAGGACGAGAGACTAGAACGGCAGTAAAAGACATTAAACGTCCTTCACAGGTACCTGGGCGTGCTCATGGCGATGACAACATGCCAGGGCCTAGTACTTCAAAGGATCACTCACAACCCAGGGATCCTCCCGATAAAAGAAGGTCAAGCGAAGATCAGCACCAACCAATGGACCCTAATAAAAATTCTAGACCTTAGCTTAATTCGGCAAGATTTGGAGTTTAATACAAATAGGTACATGAACTTGAACAAATACATGAGAGAACATTCGGAAAAGGAAGACGTCTTCAATGCAGTAATTCAGATTAAAACGCAAACCGATTTTATTAAAGATCTGGCTACAGAAAAACTGAGCGAAATATTGCCTCCCAAAAGACACAAACGCGGCCTTATTGACCCTCTCGGCTCGATCATAAAGTTGATTACGGGAAATTTGGACAGTGACGATGCTTTAAGATACGACGCGCTTATTAATAACGTAAAAACGCAGCAAAATGCTATCACTCAAAGATTCACGGTTATCGCTGAAATGTTGGAAACGTTAGTCGACACTACTAATAATACCCAATTAAATTTTATTCAAATCGATAAGGCTATTACTAGCATTAGGCAAAGACTAAATGAAACTTACAGAGAACAAGGATTGTTAAAAATATATAACATTTATACACTGTTTCTACATAATTTTCAAACGCTGTACACTAAGATAAGTGAACTTGAAAATGTAATTGCATTCAGTAAACTAGGAATGCTTCACCAATCGGTTATAAATACCGATGAATTATTAACGATTTTAGAAAATATTGAAAGGCAAAATTATAACCTTGTATTTTCGGCTAGCCTAGAGAACTTAGTTAAAATAGAACATAGTATAAAGCCTAAAATATATGTAAAAGGAAATCAGATAACATTCATTTTAGAAATACCCCTTGTAGATGATAACACTTATACATACTATAAAGTTTTGCCGTTGCCGACAACCAACACCTTAAACCAAACCTCCATCATCTTACCAAAATTCCCATTCCTCCTTGTGAAAGGGTCGAAAACAGTATCGTTGCATGCCCCCTGCAAGGAAGCAGACGAACTCCTATTCCTGTGTGAAGAAGAAGACACGTCGCCCTTTGTCAGAGACGAGTGCGTGGTCAACCTAGTCACGTTCACCCGAAACACATCGAGCTGTACGCCTATCGTCGTCGACATTCAAAACGTCAAAGTCGAGAACATACAACGCGACAGATGGATGTTGTACACCAAATCCAGCACCATCTTGACACAAACTTGCGACGGAGACAGCACTCACCGCACCGTACAGGGCACATACGTGGTTACGTTAGACGACGAATGCGAGCTACAAGTAGAAGGCAGGAAGCTCAGGAGACATTTGGGAATAGCTCGAGATCTACACCTGCCGGCCCTGCCGGTCATCGACTTGCCGGAAATAACACCAAGGACAACCTTCCCAGAGACGAACCTAGTGATCCTGGACAATGTGGAATTAACGAATCTTCAACATTTGACAACCATGTTAAAACAAAGTGAAAGTGACGTGAATAATGAAGGTGTCATCGTTTTGGACAGACTAAGTGTGGGCACAGTCGTATTATTTGCGATACTTGGTATCGCAGTTATTACAGTCTTAGTAAAGAAATATTACCTGATTCGAAGTTTTCGGATCCGAAATAATCCAACCGAAAACTTCGAAGTTAGGGAGGAAGGCGTTATGCCATCGGACCCTGTGGTTATACATCGCGTATAAACATAGGACCGCTGACTTAGCGTTGGCCGCCCGGCGTCGTGGACGCATTCCTTAAGATAAGAGCGCCGATCGAGGCAGTAGGTTAAGTAGTTTTAGACACTCTAATTTTAACGACAGTGCATCGTGCACGTTAATTATAATTCATTTTAATTTGTATTTTAAATAAATTAGTTTTTAAAAACATAAATCGAGCTTCATTAAATTTAACTACCTATCTATGTTCTGAAATATCGAATATCAATTCCACGAAAACAAAATTTGACATTTACAAAAGACACTTTAAAATCCTAAAAGCACATTTGACAGAACAAGCCGTTTAGGCTCTAGGGCATGCCAATGAAATATACATACATACATACTTACATACATACATACTTACATACATACATACACTCGAAAGACATAACCCTCCTTCTTTCGCAGTCGGCTAAAAAAATTAAATCTCTATGAAACGTATTCGGGCAAGTAAAATTCAATCAAATCTATTTCGGATTTATGTCTTACTTACTTTTGGGCTATTCTAAATGTTCAATTCATTTCGAACGTCAGTAAAATATTTATACACTACTGATTGGCAAAAGAGTAACTTCCACAAGTAGTTAACTCCTCATAAGTTAAGCACCTATGTCTAAAAACAATATGAAATAAAATAGCCATGTATAAAATAAAATTAACTGCCCTTAAATCGCTGGATCTCGTGATTTACACACAGTCAAAGTAATAAAGAGGTGGACAGCCCGCAGCTATTGTTGATGTATGAAACTGGTCGGAAAAGGTAGAGTAACATAAGATAAAAACACCATGTGAATGTGCGATTGCGGCAGTTACTGCGGTCCCGTTTATGGCAGGAATTTTCTCGAATCCATTACATTTACACGAAACTTTACTGTTTTGTTATTCATGTTTTGAGGTTAATTTAAGTAGCGGTGAGTGACAGTGCACTTAAATTGATACTTTAAAAAAAAATTAATACCTACTGTGCCATTGTTACCTAACGTTCACTTCAAAATAGTTTGCCATGACTTTTTTTATAACGTATTGATTAATTTAACATTAGTGGTGGATTTTCCGGCAGCCTAGTGGTGAGACCGCCTGACTTGCGATCCGCAGGTCCTGGGTTCGAATCCCACGGCACGCACCTCTGTCTTTTCGAAGTTATGTGCGTATTGTTGATTGCCGCCAACTTCAAACGGTGAAGGAAAATATCGTGAGGAAACCTTTAAGTATGAGAGTTCTCAATGATCTTGAAGATGTGTGAAGTCTGCCAACCCGCACTTGGCCAGCGTGGCAGACTATGGCCTAACCCTTCTCACAATGAGAAGATGGTCCGTTCCCAGCAGTGGGACAGTTTGTGCAAACAGTCCTGATAAAAAAAAAAAAAAGGTTTAACGTTTTACTTAACGTATATACATATTTATTCTCGCTAAAGCTTTTGACACAGTCTCCATTCCAATCCTGTTGCGTAAGCTTGAAAACTTGGGTGTACGTGAAACCCAGTTAAAACTCTTCACGAGCTACCTCGAAGAACGTACTCAATGTGTTAGGATTGATGGTGTCTTCAGTTCTGATCTGGAAAATACATCCTACGGACTTCCCCAAGGGAGTATTTTAGGGCCTACCCTCTTTTTGATTTATATAAATGACCTTTGCGATCTAAAACTGAATCATGGCATAGTCATATCATACGCCGACGACACTGCTCTACTTTTTTCGGCTGACTCAGAAGATGAAGTTTACAAGCATGCACAATATGGATTCAATATCGTTAACAAGTGGTTCCAGCACAATTTACTAACGCTTAATGCAGACAAAACAAAATACATTAAGTTTTCAATGCGAAAACCAACACCTGCGCAAAACATCACCAAAGTGTATTCTCATTATTGTAAAGACCCCAGCCAAGACAAATGTGAATGTCCCGATATTAAAATTACAAAAAAAATAAAATACTTGGGCATCATAATTGACGAAACTCTTTCGTTCAAACCACATATTGAAGCACTTTGTAATAGAGTACGGAAGATGATATTTGTATTCAAACAGTTACGAAGTATTGCTGATCCCCAGTTAGTCAGACAAGTTTACTTGGCTTTGTGTCAATCCATATTAACGTATTGTATAACCGTATGGGGTGGAGGGGGAAAGACACTATTACTAACCGTCGAGAGAGCTCAGCGAGCGATTTTGAAGGTATCGACTTTTCGGCATTTCCTTTTTCCCACTAACCTCCTCTATCAATCCTGTAAAGTACTAACCGTTCGGCAATTATTCATAAAAAATATAGTACTAAAACAGCATGCAGCCCTTCCTTACAATATTGACCTAACTAATAAAAGACGGAAAGATATTGTTTGCCCTCAGAGGATAACAAAACATGCCTTTACTAAAAAATTCTACATATTTCTAGGGCCACTTCTATACAACAGAATAAATTCTGTAAATTACATATATTCCCTCACTTATAATAAATGTAAAGAAACCGTTAGTGAGACTCTCCAAAGCATGTCCTATGAAGATACAGAGAAGTTATTAATAGTTTACGATTAGTTTGCCTAGTGCATTGTTTGCTTAGATTTCTTATATAATTATTTTTGTTATAAATTATTTAAGATAGTATATAAAAAACATAGTTCATAAGTGATTTTATAATACAATTATTGTTTGCCTACTTCTCGCCTGACAAACAGGAACACCTAGTTCAGGCATATAATTTATATTTTACCTAAGTTAAAATTGAATGTATTTAAATAGTGTTTTATACGTAAAATTGTTTTTGCAAAAAAAAAAAAAAAAAAAAAAAAAAAAAAAAAATAATAGCTAGCCAATTCAATTCAATTCAATTCAATTAAACAAAAGAGGGTTGTTCCGTACTGGTAACACAAAATCTCGGCCCATATCGTGATTTTCTTAACTGGACCCCTTTTCTATTACTTCTTCGCCCCAGGTCATTTTAAAAATTCTGTATTCTTAAGTCGGCCCATTTTATGTTATTTGCTTATTCCTAACTGGACCCATAGCCAAATTTCCAATAAAAAAACACGTTTAGCGTGTACCGTTTGCATATAAAGCATTTTAGATGATCATCGTCATTTCAGCCACAACAAAAAGAAAGATAAGAACACAAATCTGTTTTTTTTTTTTATTGAGCTTCTAATTAAAACAGGACCTTGCCATTTCAAAATGCACAAAATAATCAAAGGTCAATCAACAATAAATCATAAATGGTCAAAATTATAATGCTTCAACTGTTCCTTTGAAAGATCAAAACTATCACGACATTCTATTGAAGTTCCCAAACAATATTTCACGTTGCAACACTTTCAAACGTAATTAAAATAACTAATCAATATATTAACTGACAGAAGCAAATATCAAATTAAGAAGCCGACAGTTTGTGAACATCATTGACCTCGATACATCGATGTTGCTCAAACGATTAATGATGCTCGATAATTAATATATCGCCACTATCGATTCTTTGTTGTGGTAGTTAAAGAGCTGTTTCATTGCAGCGACTGTTGCATCAACTTGCTGGTATGTGCAGCATAAGGTGTATTTTTTTTTTTTGTTTAAAGTAGTCTCTGCGTCTAAGTAATCTGTTTTTATATATACCTACACTCCTAAAATTGATAGATGTTTCAAAAAGCAATAATGTAACCCTTTATTTGTTTTACATAAATATTGTTAATGTATTTACTAGTACATTTATTAATACACAATTGAGCGTCTTCTCTGAGGGCACCGTAACCATTATTATTACAGTAGTATTACCCACTTATCTATTGGATTAGTATTTTTCTTACTACAGTATTTTGATTGCTGCCTCAAACTTTGCTTCTGTATTTGTAATTAAAACTTTGATAAAATTGTATTTTTTTATCAGCCCTGTTTGTACAAACTGTCCCACTGCTGGGAACGGGCTATCTTTTCATTGTGAGAAGGGTTATGCCGTTAGGCCGTCTTGTATGTACATACTTAACTGCTAACCATGCTGTGTGCACATGTTTAGAGACACTTTCTAGTTCTAAGCTTTTATCAGTGTTTTATTATTTGCTATTGAGTTTTTTTTTGTGTACCTAATGTATAAATAAATACATAATATCAGATTATTAAGTATTTGGGTATTAAACTTTAGGTAAAATTTAGGTAAAAACAGTAAAAATAATTTGGGGTTGTTATCACTATCGAATCCCATTTAGTTACTAGCAATTGATCAAAGTATCTTCGATTAGCTACAAATAACATCAAATATTAAATTTTAGGTTGTTTAACTACTAGCAAGAGAGAATTTTTTGTGTAAGTATATAAATATGTAAGTAAAGATATCATATCTACATCTCAGTTCTTGGAAGAGTTAGCATTTGGTAATATGGCTGCCTACTGTTTTAATATCATTTAAGACTCCTTACTTTAACATGTAAAAAATAACCTGTTTGTGTATCTAACTATATACTTTTTCTAAGTTTATAAGACGTGGTTGACAACCACGAGGACAAACGAACAAGATGGACGTGGACCGTGGAGGAGGAGTTGAACAAGATGGACGTGGGCCGATTTAATAGGATTTTAGCGGATCCTAACTCTGACGCAGCTAAAGAGTTGTTTGACTGTGTAAGTCATCTCAAGTGATCAATAGTTTAAGAATATACAATGGGGCTGACATGTTTATATAATAAAAGTCCCAAAAATAAACATGAACAAAAAAAAAAAAAAAAACCACGAGGACTTCACCATTATTCAGTTTTTATCTTCTTTTCTATCACTTTTTACAGTCGACCATTTTGTTTTACTGCTAATATTTAGTTTAGCTACTTACGTCGTTAGTCACGAAACTGCACCTTAACCAGCCGCAGTAGAAAGGGAACTCGCCGTGCAATTATTTAAGACGCGTGTACAAAAGAACCGATAATTTTGTCCTCATCAAATTGCAATAAGTAGTTATGGAGCAAAATTATAGCGTCTACGATCTATTACGTAAAAGTAAGAGTTGATGCTATTGTTGTGAAGAATTTAGCAACAATATTAGTCTTTGATGCCAAGTTACGAAATAAAATTGGTGGGTATGGAGACGTGCGTTCTTTGATTGATTTTGTGAATAGCTTATGGCGGTTACATTTCTAAAGTTGAGAACAGAAAACAATCAACACAAAAGATTTGTAAATCGACGATTAAATTTGTTAATTACTTGCTGCGTATGCGTAGAACTTTGAAAATAGACAAATTAAAACAGCCAAGCACGAGGTAAACTCATACGAATGTAGCATAATATGAAACAAGTGAAGTAGATCGACTGATAACCTCGCACAATAAATTCGGTCAAACGGTGCAAGGAGCATAGTGGTAATAGCATACTTAACACTCCATTCAACGGCGCACTAATTAGTAACACATACACAAGTTGACGTCTGCATATAACAAACATACATGTTTGAAGATAGGGTCACCGTCTTATTGCTGCTCGCTCGTGACGTCATTGAAATTGGAATTCGTTTAGTGCATGCAATAGTTATCTCGACTGACAAATGAATTTGCCATACCGCCATACTCCGACAAACGACAGGACGAGCGCGGGGAACGGGTAAGGAACCCAAAATTGGCGGGAGACGGATAGTGTCCATACTATCTTCTGTGGTAATAATTTTTTTTAAATTTTTATTTAATACTTAATTATATATTTATTTTTTGAAATGTATACACATGATACATAGAAACACCCAGACACAGAACAAACATCCATGTTCATCACACAAATGTTTGCCCAGGGTTGGGATCAGACGCAGAAACAGATTGTTTTATTTTGTCGAACCCACGACCTACAGCTTAGCAGGTAGACATACTACCAACTGAGCCACAGGGCCAGTCCACAAGTGACGCCGCCGCCGCCGTTGCCATACCATACTTTAATCATGCGCAGTCGGGTAAAAACGTCACCCGTTGTAGATGTAAATGTCGTACCACCAACATGAATAAACATTTCCCGATCTCGAACTGTTTCCCGAGATGTTAAGGACACTCGATCCGTTCCGTCTAGGGACATGCTGCGGTGTGGGAGTCGCCATGTTCTATATTTGTCGCACCTTAATAATGCTTAGTTTATATCTTTCACATTTAGATTTTAAGGCTCTGTAGCCAAATAGTTTCTTTTAAACGTGATTCGTATGCGCTTGAGCACAAAGCGACGTTGCATTATACAACGTACTCGCTTACTCAGAAGAAACCTAAATTAAATGGCACTTTATGGCAAATGCGCAAGATGTGCGAAAAGCCAAAAAAAATGGCACTATAATGAAATTTATATTAAAAGGCCCAATAAATAAGCGTATTCCATTATAATTTTGCAGTGCGTACGATAAAAGTGGAGTTAACGCGTTTTCGAAAATAATGACGCTTTTTCGTGTTTCTAACAAAGCTAAGAAAAACAAAGGCAAAAAAGCAAATCAAATCAAATCAAATCAAGTCATTTATTTGCTAGAATACATAATTATACAAAGAGTTCTTATTATTATATTTAAGACATTGTATTCAGTCTGCAAGCAGACGTGCAAATATTTTATTTAATTATATTTATGAGAATTAAGTCTATCTGTAGGTATTTGTATAGTCAAAATATTCCTTAACACTATAAAAACAATGGCTAAGAAGCCATTCGGTCAAACATATTTTAAATCTATTTCCATTTAAAATTTTGATATCATTAGGTACATTGTTATAAATTTGTATACACATGTTATAGGCGTTTCTTTTGTAGATATCTTTTCGGGCAGTAGGTTGATATAATAGGTTAGCGAACTTAGCTCTTTTCTGACGTGGGATAACTTCATTGCGTTTCCTAAAATAATCTGGGTGTTCTTTGGTGAAAATACAAATACAAAGGTAAGGTTATGTAGGACAAATGCATATTCAGCGAAATAAGATATACTCGTATCTAATATGCTTCTTCTCATAATAATAGCTCAAGACTATGCATTTATAGTTAAATTATAAAAAAAAAATATTTTTATTAATTGTATGTGCCTGAGAAAATGTGGGAACATACCTATTTACTTTTCGTTAAGGTAAAGTAAAAAAATTGCTTTACTGGGCTATTTTGTGTGATGCCTTCTAAATCCAATGATACACTAGAGTTTAACTGTCAGAAAAATCTAGTAGGTACAACAAAATAATAAATTCAAAAGAGAAAAAAAAACATCAATTCATATAAATACCTAAATATTTTGTTCCTGACTTTATTTGTACATTTGAGGCCGTTTTGCTAATATGCCCTTTTTAACCGACTTCCATAAAGGATCTCAATTTGTCGGAATCTTTTTTATAATTATTTGAAAAATGTTTTTATAATGTGTATCCATTACATTCCAACGTGTACAATTCAGGGTAAGGCATCTTTCCCGATTACCCGAAGACACCTGGACCGATTTGAAAAATTCTTTTTAGTTTGAAAGGATATGTTTTTTGTACAAACAGGGCTGGTAAAAAAAAAAACTAGTAGTTCAAATCTCTATTTTACTACAAAAAAACATCAACAAAGTGTATCTGAAAAAGAATAACAGGCATTTATGGCCAGTATAATTTCCAATTCAACCCAATTTAACTAAAAATATAGTAATTATCCTAAATTTTTAAATATGCATGATACTTACAGGAACTTTAAACTAACGGAAATTTAGGCACAACATTATTTTCTTCCAATAAGCTAACTACAAAAAGCTCTTTGATACTTTCAAAAGTAAAAGACATCATAATCGTGTCTTCTAGCACCATAGCACCATCTGCCGTTCCCATTCCAGTACTGCGTCGTTCACTTTGGGATTCCTCACGCACTGGCAACAAAGAACGCGAGGCATCTGTTGCCCGCAGCCTCTGGACCTCTGTAATCATCGGACGTTTGAGGGAGGTAATTGGAGCACTAATGAGTAAGCCTGAGGCGGTGGAATTATGTCTGCAGTACTCCACTTGATACTTTTGAAGATATAGTTATGATACGTAATATCAACGCTTGTGTTCCTAAACGATTTTGTATTGAATGGCTTTTTATTAATGCATCATAATCATAGTAAATAAACTGCTGGCTTTAAAGGGTGTGTTTACCCTGAATTGTAAACGTTGGAATGTAATGGATACACATTATAAAAACATTTTTCAAATAATTATAGTTTAAAAAACTGAAAAAATCGACTTCAAAATACGCAAGTCGTATACTTAGATGATATTTTTTCAGTTATTTTGTTATAAAAACCAAAGTACTGGTCCGATTTTGATAAAAAAATTATGGAACCACCTATGAGAAATTCCCTATCATTATAAAACAACTGTCAAAAACAATTCATAATTAGCGGAGTGATCGCTGAACAAACATACAAAAAAAAAACATACAGACGAATTGAGAACCTTCTTCTTTTTGTAGGTTAGTTAAAAACAAGCCTTACCATCAGGCGAGTTGGTGATCAAAGGTAACGTAGTCACGACCAGTGACTGAACGAGTAACAAAATTGAAATATTTCTGTTCTTTAATAGCCAAATAATTATCAATATTTATCATCATGGTCTTGTCCCGTTCCACTATTTTTCGGTACACCAGATTCCATTTCGCCATTTCACTCTGTCAGATGTCATCTCCACATATACACCATTCACACACATATCATATCTTACCTACAAGTTTCATCCACACTTTCCTTAAAATACACATAAAGTTCTAAAAATTATCTTGGTGACCTGAATAGACGGAAAAATAGCAAAAAGTGGTGTACACCTTGAATGCCCTGGATATTGTAGGAGTCCATAATGGCACGGTTGTATATAGCTCAGAACGCCGGTTGCTTGTTTGTTTCCAATTGTAAAAATTGCAGTAATTTTACATTATAGTCACTTAACATTCGACGAATACATGAGTGCACTAGCACTTAACCTCATACCTTATATTTTCCTCAACAGTGCCTGAAGCAAAGCTCCAGTTTGCGCAACGAAAAACAAGTGTGTCACTTCTGTTCGTGTTAAAAGTGTTACGGTAAATAAGCGCCTCGGGTTACGTCTCAAAAGCTGCCAATTTGCAGCATATTATTATCAGTTTAATTTTAACTTATTAAGTAGGTTATGAAAAAATATTTTACAGATATAGACAAAAAACCCTTGTCTTCCCGTAACAATATTTAGCAAGATATAAACATAGTTATAGACATATTTTTATTTGCGACAAAAATAACTACAGCATTACACATATAATAAGCAAAAACTACAGTCATTTCTGTCACAAACCGGTTCCAACTCAGCATTAAAAAAAATTAGTTGGTTAAATTAAACCAGCGCTGGTTTTCCGTTGGGACCGGCGGTGACGTCACGCACGCACGCTCACTGCATTTACCAACATGCATTGATAAAATAAAATTATACAAATATCAAAATAGAACTTTGGCGAGGCAGCCAAATGACTGCTCATGCCAATAAGGAAAAAAAAGAAATGATATTGACTGACATAAAAGAAGTCCCAAAAAAACAAAATACCTAATTAAAGAAACAAAATCATTTTAGTTAAATATTAGATGGATATAATTTTTAACTAAATATGAAAACAGCGTAAAAAAATATTTACGTACGGACAAAATCTTCAAACAAAAATGAAGTCTTTTTCTTAACACTTCTATGATACTGAATCGTAGTAAAATAGTGGCGTCTCGCCGATAACCACCGTAAATTGTGTTGACATTCGATGTTAGTTTAAAATGCTCGCATGCACCCGTGAATGCTCACCTTATGTCAACTGGGGATAGAGGTCTGCCGTCACGATAGTTACAAGTTTCAGTACACACTTGTAAATATATAATATTGCACAAATAAACCCTTGAATAAATGAAATTAACTACAGATAAATATATTTCATGCTTAGAGAATGTTAAAGAGGTTAAATGTCAAAGTCTTGAAAAAGTCGAGTTAAAGAGAGAACAAGATCAAGAACAAAACCTTGTTATTTAACGTGAGGCATGCATACTGACAGTCTCTTTGTATTGTATTGTCTCAAGTTTCGAAACTCTAGCATTTAAATCAACTAATATATTTAACATAACAAATAAACAAGTGTCTATATTAAAAGAAAAACGAAATACCCGACTGCAGAAAAGCAGTTTTTGCAGTCTAACTTAAAATTTCGTTACGCTTGATATGTTGTTGAGAGTACGTTTTTTGTGAGAAAGTGTGCGTAAAATCTCTGTTAAAGATTATAAATGCTCATTCTTTTGAATAATTCTAGTAAAACCACTTATGTATTTATTACGAAAAAGTTCGTTGGAAGTTACAAAAAAAACCATTTATTTTTACAATTACCATTATTACAAATAAATATATAATATATAATAAAGGAGTAAAAACGAATCTAACGATATCTTGCACATCAAAATCAGTCAAGCCGTTTAAGCTGTAGGCGCTCATATAGAAACATACTACCCATATATATACGTACATATATACAAGCATACATACACACGGACGAGTATTAATATTTAAAGAAAAACAAAATAAATGAAAAACCGTTTTGCAGTCTAACTTACGATTTCGTTACGCTTGATATGCTGTTGAGTGTACGTTTTTTGTGAGAAAGCATGCGTAAAATACTATAAATGCGCATTCTTCAGAATAATTCAAGTAAAATCACTTGTTTGATAAGAAATAGTTCGTTTGACGTTACGAAACAACGCATTTTTTTATTTTTACAAGAGATGTTATAATTACAACAAAAAAAAACAGTGTAATTTAATAATTGAACAGAATGCATGAAAATATATAGTTAATTTGCGTTTGATTAAATTGTGAAAACAGTGAAGTCTTGTGAAAATCTCACAGTACTTGTCAGTTTTGTAAAACCGACCCTCGTCAATACTGTTTGTCGACTAAATATGTGACCAACGTGTTTATTTATCGTATCTGAATGTTATCTTAGGAAAGAGGAGGCTATATTGTTTAGTTAAGGCTTGAATATCGTATTGATTCAACACCTTACAATAATCTTATCGTAAACAAATACCGTATCCTTACTTAGTTGAAAACATGAACTTGTTTTGTACACGCTTTCTTGTGTTTTCACGGTAACACAATATTTGCTTAGATATTTATGGGTATAGCTCCAGCTATAACAACTTAACCTCTTACTTATAAACGCATGTTAAAATCTTATTCACTGAATAAGGACTTGTCACTTTCTACCAGACGAAAACTGTCACGCGCGAAAACGGAACAAAACAATATTTAACTAAAATGCGCATCAGCATTTAAAAATAAGACGGATAACTATTCCAAAGATTTCAGCACGTCAACACGTCGTTCAAAACTAGCGGGATCGATGGTCAAGCTAAAATTTCCCACAATAAAAATATAAAAAAACGACCGTAGTACATTATCAAAAAATCAACAGATGTTTCAGTTTCAGCATATTTCATCCTCTTTGGTTGCAACTTACAGTATTCATGAGTGTTTTATTTCTTTTTTTATGTTCAATTCTCGGTTGCCAGTTCGATTTTCGAGTGAATTCTTTTTGTTATGGACCGGTATGGTAGAAGTATTCATTTCTGATTGGACTCTGACAATCTAGTAGGCTTAGATTCTAAATTCAAATCACATTTATCACAGTGTGATATAATGAAATCCCATACAACATTACAGCTCTAGGGCGTAAATGCAGTACTTTGGACCTTCTGTACATGATATAAAAAGGAGTATTATTGGGCCGGTGGTGTGAAAAATATTGAGAGTGTGTGAAGACTACATTACAAATTAGTAATTTGTTTTCGAAATATGAAGGTTTAGTGATAATTTTTGTTAGAGTCAAGTTTCTCACCCCCTGCCAACTAAAGATTTCTGTAGATTTACGCGTATTATAATAACATTTATTATTCACTAAAAAGGCTAAAATATAATAACAACCCATGGAGTTTTAATGTGACCATTATTTCTCAGCGGAGTGTCAAATGCGCTCCAATTTAATTACCATAGTATTTTAGTTCACGCAATAAGTGTCCCTTTCGATTTAGTGTCTGACCTAATAACAATAGCACTTTACGGTCCAGCCCACGCTGAATGGATTCAAATAAACGGTAAAATTTAAGGCTTACTTTCCTACTTAATTGAATTGAATATCTAACCCTAGAGCAAGCTTTGTAGTCTAGTAAAAATAATATTTGTGACAACATAAAAGACACCTTCCGAAGTTTCCGGCAGCCTAGTGGTGAGACCGTCTGACTTGCGATCCGCAGGTCCTGGGTTCGAATCCCACGGCACGCACCTCTGTCTTTTCGAAATTATGTGCGTATTGTTGATTGCCGCTAACTTCAAACGGTGAAGGAAAATATCGTGAGGAAACCTACATGTCTGAGAGTTCTCAATGATCTTGAAGATGTGTGAAGTCTGCCAACCCGCACTTGGCCAGCGTGGCAGACTATGGCCTAACCCTTCTCACAATGAGAAGATGGCCCGTTCCCAGCAGTGGGGCAGTTTGTACAAACAGGGTAGGTATATAAAAAAAAAAAAAAGACACCTAAGTATACTGTTATTTAAATGAATGTAGGTACGTTTGAAATACATTTGACACAATTTCATAATGATATTATAAAAGCTAATTTTGTTACCTTTACACGCTCAAACGGCTCAACCGATCGTTATGAAAATTACTATAGAGATAGATTTGGACCTGGAGACGGACATAAGCTACTTATCATCATCATAATCATCACCATTTTTCCATAACTACGCGAGTAAAACCGCGGAACGCAACTAGTCTATAAATCTGGGATTATTGTTGATCTATGATTTTCAGTTATTTTAATTATAATTTCAAAGAATCCCCCCAGTTACAAATAATGCGATCTGCTCCATACAAACGGATTTATTTTTACTAGACTATTGGCGTTGGCAATAAATTTTTGCTTAGGTATGTTATGAAAAAGAACACAATTATAATAAGACTTTGTCTTTTGTTTTGTCATTATTTCATTCACAAATTTATTCATCATCATCATCGTCTCAGCCATAAGAAGTCCACTGCTGGACATAGGCCTCCGCCATGGATTTCCAAAAAGACCGATTGGAAGCGGCTTGCATCCAGTGTCTTCCCGCCACTTGTATGAGGTCATCTGTCCATCTCGTGGCTGGTCTTCCTACGCTGCGCTTGCCGGTACGTGGTCTCCACTCGAGAACCTTTCGGCCCCATCGGCCATCAGTTCTACGTGCTATGTGCCCACAAATTTATTGTAAGTGTATATTTCTGAGGTTCAAATAGAGCGTTAGCGTTTTTTAGGGTTCCGTAGTAACTACGAGGAACCATTATAATGTCGCCATGCCCGTCTGTCTGTGATTAGAGGGTTAGATGGAAGGGAGAGGTATTAGATGGTTAAAGGAGATAAGAGGGCAGGGTGTAATGTTGGCTTGCAGTAACAGAAGGTCAGTCCATTGCCTACTAATTCGGAATACTGATCAAAAACGATTTTAATCTTATAATATAAAAAAGACGTGTGGCACTCGGAGACTGCCGCGGTAAAGCTATTGCATAATAGCTTTACGCGCGGTGTGTTAGGTTATTTTCGTTACGGAATTTCTGGATTCGGTTTCCACGCTCAAGGCCCGCGATAGAAGCTATGCAATAGCTTAATAAAACCAAGACAAGTGTAGCTAGCCATAAGACACATCCTACACAGCTTCCTTCCAACTTTTATCTGACAGTCAATATGTTAATACCCAAACAAGTCCAAAATATAACATAGATTCCTGCCGAATATATCATGTTGTGACAATCAATTACTCAAAGGCACTGACGCTCCGTGGCTACATTAGTATCAATCAACGTCGAATTAATTAGATCAGATACACCCACCTATACATACATATATTGATACGCATAGGGAGCCAAAATAGTGCTCTCTGTGCTGGTGACGTCTCTTTAATAGTAAGCTGTAAAATAGGGATGTTCTGATTTTGTAATATATATATATGTGTATTGAGATACACAAATAATCTTATGGATAAGCTAAGATTGTGAAAATAAATTTTAAAATCACCCGAAATTATTTTGAATCCTGTTTTGTTAGTTGCACTTGGTAAATCTAGTTTGTAAATTTATGTAATAAAAATCAGGGTTTTAAATAAATTAGGTACATTCAGTACCTATTTTTAGAAAAAAAAGTTGACGCAAATATTCTTTTATTTCATGTTTTTTTTTAATAAGGGTATTTCTAAAACATGCAAATTCACGTTCGGCCTACGAATAGTGGTGGCGTCAGTTCCTCGCTCGCACGCGCCCGGATTCATTCTCCGCTGTCGTATTTTTATTCTACTTTCAAAAAGAAGGAGGGCATCAATTCAATCATACCTGTGGTCCCGTATACATTTTATCTGAATGGAAGCAGTGCTTTAATTTTTGTAAGTTCTTGTCTACATTAGGCGGACTAAGATTCGTGTCGCGTTGCGCGCCAGTTTACCGACAGTGCCCCGATAACACATCGTCTTCTCCCGAATACTACGCACTGCAACGATCTTCCCGGCCACACTCATCGCGTTTATACGAATATTCGCCGTAGCCCGCTAATGAAGCCCCAGCATTACAAAATAACTGATAGTCTGTTAATGAGAGTGGAGTGTCATCCAAGTGCCTGTGAAAGTGTGAACAGCAAGTTGCCATTGGAGCCGCCCTTCTTGCGCATCATATCATTCAGGACGCCAGCGACGGATGGGTATGTACACTGCCCCATTCAAAAATTGATCCTAAGCCCGGCCTTCCAAAAGGGAACAGTCACACCGACGAGTTTCGCCGGCTGGTAAAATTACAATATTATCTCAGAACCAGCGCACCCGCCGTTGGTGAAAAATTCTTCATTTCAATTGTTTTTCCTCGCCAGTTAGGTTCATCACAAAAAATTGTCTTATCGAAGAAGTTTTGAGATATTTAAATAGAAAATGACTGCTTTATGCAAAGATAAGATATTCATACATACTTAATTGTTTTGCAAGAAATCAAATCCATTCCTCTACAATTTATGGTCTATATGCCAAACAGTAACAATTGGCAATCTATCGACTTTTGTTAGTTTCGTCGATAAAGTCGATATTTAAACTTTTAGACTTTTAATATCAATTCCCATCCCTATGCATTCACTGCTTCAGGCCAATCATTGCTTAGAATAATAACCACGCTGTCTTACTTAGTAAACTTATGAATTATCTAGTGAATTTGTCTAGGGCTTAATAGGTAGTTACATTAGGCTTCGTCTTACTAGTCCCTTGTGTAAACTGACAAGTACAGAATTCGTGGCCCTATTTACGTACGTTACAAGGTCAGTAAACTAAAGAAAACACAATAACATATATTTTTGTAGCTTACATATATATTTTTGTAGGTTGTTACATAAATTTTGTTGTTTTTTTTTTACATAAATTGTAATGTAATTTCAAAGACATTTCTGTCATGATCGGCTAGGCGTTTGACCATATCTTATTTTATGTCAAGTGATGGTGTGTATTTTTCGTATACATGTATTATCTAAATTAATTATAATATAATTATTTTTATTATATTCTATATTATAGAGTGTAATAGTGAACAATAGGTATACTTTAGGCATTGATAAAAAAAAACCTTTATCAATGACTTTAGGGCTTTAATTTTTGTAGAACCAAACCCGAAAACACTATAAAATCAGCTATTCCATATATTTAATATAATTTCAATAAACTTTTTAATGGGACAGTAATTGATATCACCAATATTTAATGGGACAGTTGATATCACCAATATTTCTAGTTTGGTACTATAGGTATATTTCCTCATTTTTATGAGTACAATAGACATAGACATAGACATAGACAGAAATTTACTGTACAATATGTATTATATATATTATAATATTGATAGAAATTAACTAAATAAAAAATAGATTTCGTTTTGAAATTGAGCATACGCAAAGTATAATACAATAGATTTCAAAAAGTCATTTAGTTTCATAATTGTCATAAAACACCAATTATAAAAAAGGCGACCGTACCACCAATTAATCATCTCAATCAAAATTAACAACGGCTACCAGAAACGTAAAAGAGAAAAAAAAACCCGCTTCAATTTCAAAGCACACAGTTCGATAACTCAAAAGGCTCATTCATTAATCAGAGCTATAAAGTCTTAATTGAAATATACCTTTTCCTTTTAGCTTTCAGATTGCTAAGGCGGTTACTGATTGGAGCTTTTTATTGTAACGTAACATTGGCAGCGAGCATGACACACATTACGGCATTGTTGACCCGGTACACGTTTAGAACACAAGTACTGGCCAGCGTTCTTAATTTCTACACGCAATCAAAAGTATTCACCGAAAATACTTTTACTGAATATTCACGGTGTATATATAATCCACTTAGTTTTGCACGCTTATGCATATTATATAAAGCGAACGGTACGCTCTTTTTAACCGCCTTCCAAAAAGAAGGAGTGCTCAATTCAACTGCACGTATTTTTCGCGATCACTTCGCCAATTATGAACTGATTTTGATGATTCCTTTTTGTTTGGTAGGTCATACTTCAGAGGTAGTCCCATATAAATTTTATCAAAATCGGTACAGTATTTTAGTTATTATAACAAAGGAACTGTAAAAATACGTCATTCAAGTAAACGAAATTGCGTATTTCGAAGCTCACTTGATGTCCACGATGGATCGCACTTGCTAACAAGAAAGTTAATCATTCTGTGATTTGAAGACACCCAGATTATATCTATCGGAAAATATAATCAAGCATGTCAATGTGAAATTCAACGCAAGCAATATAGCCTGTTCCAAGAACGCGGGCGTATCCATTTTATGTACTTTGGCGTTTCCACCGAAGATTAATCCTACTGAAGTAATTGCAACAGCGCATAGCGCTGTGTCTCGTAACCTAGCGGACACGCGTCACGCATCTTCCCGTGCTACGTGGCATGTTACAAGACAGTCGCCGCCTTAGGTCCTTATTATGAGCTCAAGTGTGAGAGTGTTCGTAATTATCGGACGCGGGCTCTAAACAATAGTTAACAAAGCCGGGGAGGCTAATGTTTTGCAATGGACAAAAATAACAAACAAAAATCAATCGGTTGATGGCGCTTTGAAGCGTGACCTGAAGGTCTGGCTTTATGAGTTGAACGCGAAAGCTTTGAGTGGACATTCTTGGTTTTATAGAATCAAGACATTTCTAATAGGACCCAATATTCATTTGTTTATTATTGTGATGTAATTTTAGATCTGTTTAAGGGTTTCTTTTAAATCTCGACCCAAAAATGTGCGTGTTATAAGTTTAACGTATTTATGTATCTGTTAATATTTTTGTTTGTGGCATCGTGTGTGAAATGTCCACAAATATTTATTTATTTATTTATCGTAGCTCTCAAACAGATGGACCGATTTTAATCTAGTTTTTTTTTAAAGAATGGACCGATTGTGTTCGTAGCTACGATTCATCAAAATCGTTTTTGCCGTTTTTTATGTCGGAGTATTTAGGTTTTCTAAATTTACTTATTGGAAGTTATATGTAAAGAAAAAATAGGTATATGATCTTGATTATAATCTTTGATAACGCTTCTTTGTAATGTCAATACAGCTTTCTAGTACCTACAGTTTTTGCGCTAAGCCGCGGACAGACGGACGGACATGGCGAAACTATAAGGGTTCGTAGTTGACTACAGAACCCTAAAAACCATGAGCAGATTTACTACTCCTACTATTTATTTACTTTACTTAAACATTACTACACTGCATAACACACTATATATTATTATATATCTTAGATTGATATATACAATTACTATTCTAGATCGACGAGCTCCATCCTCGGCCACACTTTCGCTTAACATCAGGCTAGTTGGTGGTCAATCGTAGATCTATATTGAGTAATATTTTTTTTTAACTTTACTATTTAAAAACTTTCATGCCGATCAAAAATTGCTTTCGTGATAAATCTAAAAGTAACAAAGCTGGAAAGTGCCAGCCCACATTATGCACAATAATAAGCAAAAGCGAGCCCAATGAGCCAGCCTGGTATTTCCACACAAATGCTTCCTCTTTACGACGCAAAGAACAATGGCAGTGTTTTGAAAAATTAACCCGTGGATTAATTAACATATCCAGTGAGCGTGTCTAATTACCCACCCTTTTAATTAAAACTTTAAGCCTTTCTACGCTTTATTTGCTTCCGTTCGGTGTACGGTCGTAATCTTGGTGTATGGCCAAGTTGCATCTACGGTTGAATATGACTCATGTTTCATATTTTATACTTTACCGAAATACGTATTTGAAGTGGAAAAAATGATTGGAATGATAAACCATCTCACCAGTCTCACCTTTGACCACGGACGCTGCAGTATTCGAAACATTAGGTCATAAAATTATGTAAAATATGCGATAAATCAATCAATCATCAAATTTGTCAATGAATAACAATCGCCAAACCCTTATATAACCATCTCAATTTCCAAGACAGACTATATTTTGATTGTCAGAAAAGCATATAAAAAGAAACCTGAATGATCGTACAAAGCGATTTTGGAACTCTTTGTAATGAGTGGAACGACCTTCCATCTCGATATTCCCTAGTAAATACAACCTTGGTATCTAAATACCTAAGAGTGAACAGGATTATCATTCTCGAAGACCGATTGGAAGCGGCTTGCATCCAGCGTCTTCCCGCCACTTGTATGAGGTCATCTGCCCATCTCGTGGCTGGTCTTCCTACGCTGCGCTTGCAGGTACGTGGTCTCCACTCGAGAACCTTTCGGCCCCATCGACCATCAGTTTACATCTATTTACCTAAACTGTCAAAAAGTACGATCACAATATGACAGTCCAAAGATAAAATTATATAAAAGTTAGGGGTACGAGGTATTTAAAACAACACGTATTAAGCAATATTATTACTTTAAGATTAGTATTTTCCAACCACACGTGAATCATATAAGTGTTTCTAAGAATCTTAAGAGTTTTAATTGGGTTAATCTGTATTACGAGGATAACCGCAACTCTTTGTCATACCTAGTAGAAAGCATTTATTAATAAATTTTATTGACATATGTAAATGTGTAACAGTGACTAAACCAAATAATTGGGTCAAGTTAAAAATGAAAGGAACCAAATTTATGTAAGCAACTAAAATTCATATAGGTAAAATGAACAACAAAACTTCAATAGTATTAAGTAGGTATCTATATAATTTTTTCATGATACTTAGAAGATGAAAACGAATGTAATGGCTTTAAATTTGGTCCAACCATTTATGGACGGTCAAATTTGATGACCAAAACGACAATAATAAACTTTAAAATATTACCCCTCACCTTGCCTGCCTACCAAAAATAATTGAACCCTTTGTATATTTTAGTAAAATTTAACCGAAAAAAAACTTGAGAGAATAAAAGGTGAGAAATTATTGATATGAAAGTTTTTTAATACGATATTGATTTACGTTTGACCACTAACTCACCTGATTGTAGTCAATCGTTTGTGCCCGAATCTATACTTTGACCACTAACTCACCTGATTGTAGTCAATCGTTTGTGCCCGAATCTATACTTTGACCACTAACTCACCTGATTGTAGTCAATCGTTTGTGCCCGAATCTATACTTTGACCACTAACTCACCTGATTGTAGTCAATCGTTTGTGCCCGAATCTATACTTAATGGGTATTTATTTACTCTAGCCATGACAATTTCAAGTCAGTTCCATTTTTAAGCAGAAAGCATTAATAATGGAGAGTTATCAGCGATGAAACAAAAAGATAACGTTTAAATACGACCTACAAGTATCTATATTAAAAGAAAAAGAAAATACTCGACTGCAGAAAATAGGTTTATTCAGTCTAACTTGCGACTTGACACGCTGTTGTTGCTTGTTAAAAGGTAAAATGGACATTCTTTACAATTATTCTAGTAATATCACTTGTTTAATACGAAAAAGAGACGAATCTAACGACACCTCACCTCACACACAAAATCGGTCAAGCCGTTTTGTACTGTAGGGGCTCCTGTAGAAACATACATACAGACCCACATACATACAAACGTACATACACTCAAAAACATAACCCTCCTTCTATGCAGATGAGTAAAATGTGTTCTAATTCAGACTTTCAACAATAACCTAGCTTGTGAGGTAACCTTAGCACCTAATAGCAAATTTTCTGCTCCCATTACGTACCCTTGTTCCAGCTCATTCCGTTTCATGCCAACAAGCTCTTTAAAGGTCTCGGCCGAGATCCTGTATAGAGTTCTAGTAACGCAGACCTAGTGCTTTAGCCAATTACCTACCACTGTGCTAATAACTTGGCCTTTTGCTTTTGACCAGCATTGGTTATTGCACTGTTTCTATGTCTTGATATTGGCTGGGAACGCATACTGCTTTCCGGTGAATTTATTGTTAAGACAGAGATAATTATTTTTGACATTTGTTTACTACTTTTATTTTATATAAAACACACTTGAGATGGTGATCAAACCACTATCTCACCTCAGGGCCTGATCCAAATTTTTTATTTTGATTTTATGGAATATCTCTAAGTCTTAATTAACTGTGAAATATATTCTACTTAATCTATTTTTTCTATTGCATTATTTTTCAGGATTTTGCTACATATTCAAGGTAGTCGCGGAATGCTCACGCTTATATCAAAATATTAATTCATAGTGCTCTTTTATTTGAAATTGATATAAGTAAGTTTTTTTTTCTTATTTTTTTACAATGTAATTCCATCATTCGCCATTTTTACAATCAGATAAAAATCTGGATCTCATCTTGTGAAACGTACAAAGTAGGTTAATCGATATCGAATGCCTTACTCATCGGATTTAACCTAAAACTTTCGAAATAACAAAATTCCAGTTTCATATTCCAAGAAGTTCCACAAACTAGCGCAACTCATTTTAATTCCAATCTGTATTTAGGTATGTGATTTGTCACTACTAATCCGTATTCCTAATTAGTTAGTCTTCGTTGGAAACCCGTTCTTTTGTAGGCGTATGTTAAACACCGTCATACATTACGAGGAGAGTTTTACTACCTATATTCGGTGGGACCGCTTCATACCCTTAGGTACTCTATTTAGGATAGCTCACGGCATGTTTTTTTTATATATATATTTTTTTTTTTTTTGTATAAAGTACAATTTCTTTATCGAATTTAAAAAAGGAGGAGGTTATCAATTTGGTTGTATATATTTGTTACCTAAGAAGAAGGCAACAAACGTAAAAAAATACCTACAAAGAACTTCAATATGCAATTTCGAATTGGATGACATCTCTTTCCAGTTTATTTTAAGAGCAGCAAAAAGGCAGATGGCTGGCCTGATGGTAAGCGATAACCGTCGCCTATGGATAACTGTAACATCAGTGGTATCGCTGTTGCTTTGCTGATAGACCGGAGAAGTGTTTGTAGACACCCTTTTTAAAATGCTCTTTGCTAAAACTCGGCGGGAAAAACCTTCCGAGGAAGGACATTCCACATTTTGCTTGTAGTAATATTGACATTTTTCAATATGTTTGTACAAAGTGGTCTCCTAATAAAGAGTTATTTATCTATCTATCTTGTACGCGGGAGAAGGTTTTAAAGGCCAAACTACAAAACTGATTTTAATGACCATGGAACCAATCTGAAAATATCTTTTCAAGTTTTTTTTTTTAATCTGTTCATAAATGACAGAGTTATGAGGTAACAAACATAAAAAATACAACCAAATTGACCTCCTCCATTTTTGAAGTCGGTTAAAAAACAGCTAATGTGTGTGCCGATTTTGACCTTCAGATAGAAAGACAAACTCCCAACTAGGCTACCGTACCATAGCACTAATTAGTAACTCATAAATCTCAGCGATTAAAACTGGCATTGAAAACAAGTTTCGCGTAGGCGTATGCTAATCACCACAGTATTTCACCAATCGCGAGTGTTCCTATTATAATACAGAAGGCATTAGTCGAGAAGCAGATAGACAAAGATACCCCGTATCGGGTATCAGATGTAAACTGTGGTACGGGTTAACAACCGAAGGCAGCATTCCGCGTTGGAGGCTTAATGATGGAGATATGTATAGAGCTGCCAGTACAGGTATGTTTTTTTTACGTTAGATGGATCTACAATTGAACTACGATTGAACCAACGCCTGATGTTAAGCTATGTTGTGGCCGAGGATGTAGCTCGTCGATCCAGAAGATATTTATTCACTCTAGCCTTGAAAATTTCAAGATTGTAGTTCTCAGGAAACAGAGATGGTGGCCTATGCAGTACGCATCAAGAACGTGGACAGATATCGCTGAGTACGGATTTTTATCATTTCAATGAGAAATGGGTGGTAATCCGCCAACTTTCTGCTAGTCCTGTAGTGAAATGGTTAAATAATATTATAAATAGAAAAAAAATTATGTTCTGTTAGAAAATGGTATCTCAAAATGATAAATCTTTTTATTTTAACCGATTTCGAAGAGAAGGAAGGAATGTTTATCGTTTGGCTGTATTTTTTTCTTTTATATTTGTAACCGTATTATAATACCGTCCTTTATAAACCAATTATATTATTTTTTATTTGAATGGATAATACCTACTTACCTACTTACTTTACTTTCTAATTGGTTCCATAGTAAATTTCATCAAAATCGGTTAAGTAGCGCAAATTAAAGTCAATTCTTTAGTTTTTAAAGTATAATGATTAAACTGTAATTATTACTAGGTAAATATTTTATGATTTAAGCAAAATGATAAGTTTTAGTAGTAGGCCACTTTTATAGATTGACAATGGTAGTTTTGTTTGTTTTAAAGTCAATGAAGCTGTAGTGTGGTAGTGTACAAACATTACTGTGCTCCATATTACGTTTCAAATGATGAGTGCAGTTTCTTGCCCTACAAGGTTTTAAAATATTGATATTAAAAATATTGGATGGCAATGCATTATTTTGGACAAACGGGAATCGATTTATTTGTCATTTGTTGGCATAAAATAAGTGGGCAAGACCGTATCGAGACACGCATATGGTACTGTAAATGATAATGTAATAGATAAAACATGGCGAGTATTGTTTGTTTAGAAAAAAGGGCACAGATAGTATTATAACGACGCAAGTGTTTTACATATTTATCTATATTTTTATTTATTTATTTGACGCAAGTGTTTTTTTTATATTCATTTTTTTGTGTTTTTTTTTGTCTCGAAAATGTGTAAGTTTTTTTTATGCTTTACGATTCTATTATAATTATATTTTTCTTTTTCTTTTTTAATAGAAATACTATTGTGTAAATATATATGTATATAAAAAAAAATGATTGGTCATCTGACGAGGTTTCAACAACTCCATAAATATCGATATCGCAAGGCACCTTCCAGATAATACAGAATTGGAGCGGTGTACGGCAGCTATTAAACGTGAATGCGATTCAATTCCACACTCGCGTCCGTCCTATAACGAAATGTGCGGCGTGCAACGGCTTCAAACGCGGTAGACATTACATCTTATTTATTTGTAATACTAGCTAATAGCACACGTTGTACACTCCGTACAATGGCACGCTAGTCAGTGACGTATAAGCAAGTTGATGTCTGTATAAAACACACACACATATATTATATATAAAGTATGGTTGTCGTTTGATTGCTGCTCACCCATGACGTCAATTCAACGCTTATCTCGACTGACAACTGCGTCACTAAACTCCGGCAAACGAAATAGCAAGCGCGGGGAGCGGATGAGGAACTCGAGATTGGCGGGAAGCGGAGAGTGCCTGTTCTGTACGTAATACAGTTCAATTATTAATGTCTTCTGTGCCAATAGCGTCATTATACGTTGCATAGCTTTACGTCTGACGGGTATCGTGTTGGAGTAGCAACATGCTCCGTAAGGACGACAGTAGGTAGATCAAAGAAATTAACCGAGGGAGCAGCATTCCAAAAGTTTTCTGGCGTTGTAATAAGTGTCTGCAATGTTGTTTACGTAGTGACTCCAAATCGTCCGAGTCTAGGTAATCTACTGTACAGTGTTGTAGTCTCTTTTAACAACTCAATTCTCTCAGGAATACTATTGATACTATGGCTAATTATATGTACAGTATATATTGTTGTCTTATTCATAATCATATAGGTACTATCTATTTTTTTTACTCATCCAAGTATTACATTTTAATAATTCTCGTCTTATAGTGAATTTTTCAATACAAACAAGCCGAATTTTATAGACACTTTTTCTGCCAATGAATTAACTGAAAGTGCTCACCTTTATCTGGTCTATGCCGTTTGGTAGTCAACGGCAACGGATCTATAATGAGGTAAGGGTGACTCGCCAATAACATACGAATGCGTAATGGAATGTTTATCTCTAACCGTTTCGGAGATAGGAGACGTTTTATCAGCGAACGTTTTATTAGAATCAATATTAAATTAACGCTCAACGTTTTTTTTGATGGTGTTGATGGAGTTTTTTTACTGTTAACCGTTCTGACGTAATAGCCGTGCGGAAGATGATAATGATAGCTGCAGGACTATGCTCTCCTCAACAAGTCCTACCGTTAGCGTCATCTTTTTTTTATGCAGAAATAGGTTTGCGCTTGACCGCCAACTCGCCTGATGTTAAGCGACGTTGCGGTCTACGATGGAGCGCGCTTACCTAGAAGAAACCAATTCATTCGCGATTTAAAGACACCCAGATTATTTATGTCACCCATCCATGGGAAAGACCCACTCAGGAAGCGTATTCCATATTCTAGCAGTCCGCAAGATGAAAGTGGAACTATAGCGTTTCGTTCGGGTTTCCTGTCACACTCTCAAGACGCAACCGTTAATAATAAAATAATAAATATATCTTTATTGTACACCAAACATTACAATTGAAGGACACACGCTTAAACAAGTTTTAAGTTTTAACCGTACAGTTTACCGCACAAGTTCCGCATATACTTTATAGACAGTTCTACCTAGCAGTTTGCTAGGCTACAATTAATTGTACCTTTTTTCGTCTTATACACGTAAAGAAGTCGTGTGCACGAACTATCAATTAAAAAAAACTTCTTCTAATAAATCAAACAAACAAACAAACTTGTCGTGAAAACACTATATTCAGATGCAAAGACAGACAATCAGACAGAGAGACATTATTATAATATTAAATGAAATACATGAAATATACTACCCTGGTAATACTTATTTGGTAAAATTTTAAATACATTGAGACAAAACAAAAATACAGACATAATATTAATCTTCAGATAATACAAAAATATTTGTTTACAAGTAACTTTCATAAACTTCCAATTGATTTCATTCTAAAATGTTTTTGAAAGCTATTGAAAGCAATAAATACAATAGAGAAATACAAGTTCAAGTTATATTCCATAGAAAAACATTTCCATCGTTACATTAACAAAAACTAAATAAACCGAAGTGTATGTAGTTTCTTGTAAAATACACTACAAAACTTACGAGACGGTATCTAGAACGAAGTTAGAGAGAACACCTGTTCTACTTCTCTATCGGTTGAGACAAAGACGTCTCTGAACTTTATTCAGACATTTGAAACACCTTGCTGTGACGGACTAAGGCCGTGGCGGGCCGGGGATAGCGATATAAGGCCCCTTTGGTAAAACAATATAATTTGTGTCATTTTAGGTGTCTATAGATGTATTCTTGTTTTAGTTCCCTTAAAATCAATTAATAATAAAATTAATTAAGATCAGTACATTTTTTCTAAGTAATTATTATTCATCTCTATGATGAGTGTTGATCAATGAAAATTTTAAGCTAACATACACAAATGTGACTTTAGAAAATTCAAAACCTCCGACAAAAAAATAGCTGAACCAATTTTGATGAAACATGGCTAAAGACACTTTCAATGATATCCTCTTTGAAACAAAAATCTAGATCGAAATCGGTCCATCCGTTTGAGAGCAACGATGCCACAGACACACACACAGCTTCAAATGTCAAATTTATATACGTAAACGGGACAAGCGTGAATCTTTTATGGAGCCTCAATCCCGAAACTACATCATCGAACATATTATATATTACATAACATGTTATATTTAGGCCTCGTTTAATATTTAACTAAGAATGATCTTAGGTCTGGCCCTTTAACATCCCTAATAGTTAATCCACCACTGGTATCCGTAAAGGCAAATAATTTATTGTAATCCTAAAAGTATAATTGGCCAAATAAATCAGATCTATTTAAACTTACTTTAGTAAAATTTGTTAGAACATTTTAGGAGACGTGATGGACTATTATTATTTTTAATAATTATGCAAAAGAAGCCTTCACATAAATTAATGTCAATATAGTGATCACAAATAAATGCCAAATATAAATTTTCCGGAAAGAGGATTTAATCGAAAGAGTTCTCAGCTGTGTTCCATTGAAATTGGTTAAGCCGTTTTTTTGTGAGAACCCATTTAAAAAACAGTAGATCCAATTAATATTAACTAATCAGTCGGTCAAACGGTCAGTCAAATAATATCGATCAAATATATTATTATTACAGCTATTATTAAGATTCCTTACTCATTATTACATAATCAATTTGAATAATAATATTATATAACATTTAAAAAGTTTTATTTCTTTTATTAAGTAACATAAATATATAAAAGAACTAAAAACAAACAAAATTTGACTTTTTTAAATTATTATTTAAAAACATTATCAACATTTTTACTAATCAATATTCTTAAAATTTTCAGTGAGTCAAAAATGAAAGCTTACAACAGGGCGTAAAAGTAGGCCTCAATTTCTTAATACATTATTCAACACAAGCACTCAGGTGGTATCATTGCAAAATGCCATGTACCTTTAATACTTGATCAAAATGCAGCTGTTATAGGTATCGCTGAACTGGTTTAGAGTAACAAGCTTTTATTAGCAGGTTTTGCTTACGATATCGGAGTCGGGCACTTGTCAATTGTAAATCAATATTGAACATTCTGACAAACTGGCTAGCAAGGCAATAAATAATTTTTGAGATTTCATTTATTTTTAATTTGACTAATTTGTGATTCCGCATAATTTCCAAGTGAAAAAAATCGACGTATCAAAAGAAAAACCCATCAAAACCACTCTTCCATTTTCAGCTAGTTTCTTACGTATATCTTATCTTTGTATCTTCGTACGAGTACATACGTCTCAAACTACGTTTGACGTCACGCAATCTCCACACTAAAGAACCCACAAAACAAAAATCCTATCTCTCCCAAAAATGTTACAATAATGCTAAATTCAATACAAGACTTTTCCGAATTCTCCTAAAAACAAAAATAAATTCCTTTTTCTTCTATCCATTTTGTAAAGTAATTGAATATCGGATAAACTATCTGGCGTATCGCAAATTTGTAGACTACCCTAAGTCTAACATTTCTATTAGAATCTGACAGCTTTCTATATTCCCCGCTGCGAAAACTAGATTACAATATTGTTGAGGCAATATAATACAGTAGCGGTTTCCGGATAAATTAGCAATAAAATAATTCGATGAAGTTTTTATTTCTTAATTTTTGTAACAGAATACAATATGGTTACGGTTATTGCTTCGAAAATGGTAGACACCTGACCCTGAGACAATCTCATTTGAATGACATATAATATTGCTGTCACACAGTATTATAATGTTTTTTGTGCATAAGTACGTGTAAGTAACATGATATTAATGTAAAACTGCCAACCCGCACTTGGCCAGCGTGGCAGACTATGGCCTAACCCCCCCTTCTCACAATGAGAAGATGGCCCGTTCCCAGCAGTGGGACAGTTTGTACAAACAGGGCTGATAAAAAATAAAATGTAAAACTGATAATGTTTATATATATATTTACTAATATATATATTTTAAGCCCTTGCTCCAAAATAAATAGGACATCTTTGGACTTATTTTATCAAGATTTTTTAATGAGCCCGTTGTATTTAATTTCAATAGAAGAAAATATTCACCGATTAGTGTTTCACTCAATATTCCTGAAGTTAGCTAATGATGATGAATTAGTAAATTCATAAGAGATCTATGTTTATTGTTTGAGTACAAAATCATTTCATGATATGGGTGTGGTTGAGAATAGACTATGTCAATATAGAATAAGTTCTAAGTTACAAGTATAAGTTTAGATAATTTGAAAACCCCCGATAAACAAAAACGGCTGAACTGACTTTGATGAAACATAGCTAAGAACACTCTCGATGAAATCCTTTTTCAAGCAAAAAAACTAGATCAAAAGCGGTCCATCCGTTTGAGAGCTACATTGCCACAAATAGACACATATATACACAGATATACACATCAAACTTATAATACCTCTTTTTGGGTCGGAGGTTAAAAACATAATAATTTTATGATAGGTAGGTACTAGTCATAACCACGGAATTCAATTATTTCACTTGCCAATTGTTAACAAGCCAATTCCGAATCAGTTACCGAACGGCCTTGTTTACAATGGTTACTCAACGCTTTATGACAGTCTTAGTTCGATTTACATTCCTTTATTCTTGTCTACAATGCTTGAGCAATAATCTAGTTTATTGAATCTAGAGAATGTAATTACAAACTAGATATACCAGATATACTAATCATCAGTTTTGACCACTATTTGAGAAAATGACGAAACTATTTTGACAGAGATTTTGGGTGTCTCAGTTCAATTCAGATTAGAAGTACCATATTGTTACAAGAAATTAACTGTTCCTACAGAGAAATAACTTTGTAAAATACGCATATTAAGATATAAGATAATTTGGGGAAGACACAACTCCTACAAGTTAGGAATACTCCAAATAAACCTTTGATTTTTTTAACATGTGTTTATTCTGTGTGACCAGATTTAAATCTCCAATCCAGCGAGACTGCAGGCCCTATTTGGCCTGCTAAATCCTGCTAGGTATATTGTAAAAATACTATTTTAACTGACTTAAAAAAGGAGGAAGTTCTCAATTCTACTGTAATTATGTTTTTTTTTGTATGTATTTTTATATCACATATGTGGTGCTTCACAGGTGATGCCGTATACATTTTATTTATGAAATAACTGGAAACAAAATATTATCCAAGAAAGCGAAATAACGTATTTTGAATTGGGTTATTTCAGTTTTATAAACTATATTTATTACATGTATATTTTTATCTCTTGAAAAATTGCTGCACTTCTTGAGATGGGCTAAAATGAAAGTCGCAATGGCGGGATCTGAACTATACTATACTGATTTAAATAACTATAGCCTAACCTTTGTATTAACCTTTGAATGGTGTATCCGATCTAACCAGGCACATCTTCGAGTATATGTGCGAAAAGTTCAAGTGTTCACTAGAGATCCCAATGGATCGAAATATCACAAACTGTCATGTTTCCCCCCGTTATTACTAAGAGATAAGGGCTCAAAATAAGCTTATAAAACAATATTTAATAATTTTTCCCAGACTATATTGAACTTCAAGACGCTGTCAAATTAATATAAATTTATTATAACGATTGTAGAGCTAGACGCACTTCAACTATTCGAAGGATCTTCTCAACAAACAGGTCAGCAATTTTATCTTCAATTTTTTCTCTTGAATTCTTATTTTCACCGTCTTTATTTAATTTCCAAGCTTCTGAAGGTAATGAAATTACCTATTACGCCATGATCCCAATATAAAATAGGCAGGTAAAACTGAGACCTCGCAGATAAAAGGAAAATCAAGTCGTCCAACTTTACGCAAATTGGTATGCGTACCAAAACAATTTCCGGCCGTGCGCGCGTCAAAAATTAAATTTTGTCAGAAAACACTAAAAATCCCCGACCGCCTTGCCGAAGTACCAAACTCGAGTTTAATTTCTTTTAAAGAGATTCTCTTGGACATTATCGAATCCAGCGGGCGAAAGTGAAAATGAAACAATTATGCAAATGCCCAACAAAATAAAACTCATTTTATTAATAATCAAATAACGGGAGTTCGCATTTGCGAATGAAATAAAATTTTCTTAAATTGTGGCATTAATTGTCGGGATGTGGATGGGGGGAGAGTATCTAGTCTCCCTTCTGGCTTCTATCAAACACAAGTTATCTCAAAGGGGAGAAGTTTTAATAAAATTCCGATGCCCCAGGCAGTTAGATACAGACTATAGTATATACTATACTTAAGCTTTGGGGATGCTTTAAGTTGAAAGAGCCATCCGCTCTTCGTCTTTGAGACTGCAATATCCTTAGTCAGTCATTTTCACAGTGATTTACTGTATATTTGATCCAGTATAAGATTTTATTTTTCTCTTTTTGTAATTATCTTTAGAGATATCGAAGAAAGAAAGAAGGAAAAATGCAATAGTTCATAGTTCATAGTTTATTTATTTACATATATCTAAGAAGATACATGTCAAAGTACAGTAATTCAGTTAAACACAAAATAATTTAACATCAAAAATAAACAATAGCTAATTTAACATAAAAAAGAATAATAAAATCTAGTCAAATAATAATCAAAATAAAATACAAAATAATACAATTCTACAGTTGTACCCCTAATAAAAGTTGAATGAGTACAATGACCTTTTTTTGGCTTAGTACAGGATACCTTGGTAACAAAAAGTTCAGTCTAAGTAAAACCGACAAGTTTTTGTGGAGTAAAATCGACATAAAACTTATTTTCAATAAATACTCAACGCGAGGAAGAAATTAATCCTTTGCCATTACTTCTACTACAAGTTAGATTTTAGGTTTTCCCGCAGAGCATCAACAAAGAACGTTTTAAAAAGGGCGTTTCCAAGCACCTTTCCGGGTTAACAAAGCAACAGTAATGTCACTGATGCTGCAGTTGTCCATAGGCGACAGTTATCGCTTACCATCAGGCGAGCCTTTTTACTACACCTTTTTATAAAAAATAATAATAATAAAAAAATACTTTTTAGGATTATTTTTTTCAGTATCTAGACTACTCCGAAAAAAATAGAATTACAGTGAACGGTTACTAAATACATAAATAATTTTAAAGTTTAAAAAACTGAAATAACCGACTTCAAAGTACGTTATTTCGTTTACTTGTAATACATATAAGTAAGGATAATAATTAACTTGTTTAATTATTATCCTTACTTGCTTACTTACTCCTTACGCTCAAGCGTTGAAGTAACTCTATTTTCTCATTATACACATTGGATGAGGAGTAAGTAGGTTTTACTTTTCAAGCTCAATAAATCTCTCACGATTGTAAACTTTTTAAAAGACCTCTATTCACCCGCTCGTTTTTTTTTCAAGAATGACATTTGTCACTGAATGTCAAATGCTTCGTCGTCGCAGATTAGAAAATGTGCAGATGTTTATACGAAAAACCTCAACATTTGACACTTTTGCAAAGAAAAACGTATCAGTGAAACTCTGCGATTCTATAATCTGACGCACTCACTCAGGAATACAATGAAAATATTTTTACTTTTAGAGATTATTCAAAAAGTAACAAAGCAATGTTTCTAAAATAACATCAATTTAAGAAACATAAAAATTGGTTCACGAATGACGGAGTAATTCGTGTGCATATATAAAAAAAAATATACGTACGAATTGATAACCTCCTCCTTTTTCGAAGTCGGTTAATGAGTAAAAACTCGACTATCACTATATAAGTATACACTTTCCACTAAGGAGTACCAATGGCAAGCTCCTGGCTACATCGTCAGACCCACCTTTTCTAAGTGTAATGTAAGGTAATCAGGATAATAAATCAAACTAGCCTGAATTTAGCTATTTTACGACTTTCCACAGGCAATATCCTGGCATCATCTTCAAGTCCTCGTTCCTATGTATAATGGAAGGTACTAACAACAAAAAAGCTAATGAACTCAAACTCAACTATCTTATACTTTCATTAACCGGTACCTACATCCTGGTTCCATCATCAAGTCAGCTCTGATTCCATCTGATGTGTATATACATACCTATATGCAAAATTTCAGTGCAATCGAAAACCGCAAAGCAGGTCAAATTTAACTTGTAAGGTATGATTACAGACACCGGGATAGGTGAATACTATACAAACGTTAGTAAAAATAAATGCCATGAGACTTACTATGGAAACTAACGTGGGTTTCACACATTTTTAAATAAAACCTACGGGTCACTCATGGGTCACAAGGACTTGGGTCACTTTTGCAACCGATGACGTCACGTGTGGCACGAGCGGCACGTCGCAGTGCAAGGCGCGTCACTGACCGAGAGTGACGTGTGCGCTGCTTCTTTGTAAAAGATCGCCGAATGCGGTTGAAACTATAGTCGGATATTTCGGTTCAAAACAGACGTGAGTGACCCGTTGTTTTTAATTAGAAATGCCTTATGTCTTACGTAATTACATAACACGACAAAACGCAAATTATCTTAATAAAAGTAATCTAGCTACTCACACTGATTACTTACATTTGTGATTTATCCAACCAATACGTAATCGCGAAACTAATTATAATTATTTGTTCCATGATTAATGTTGTAATAAGCATGATGTTAAGGAACGTTTCGTTTGTGACGACAACGACAAGTTTACGAAACGTCGTAATTAAATTTAAAAAAAAAGACGTGTCGTACTCGAAGACTGCCGCGGTAAAGCTATTGCATAATAGCTTTACGCGCGGTGTGTTAGGTTATTTTCGTTACGGAATTTCTGGATTCGGTCTCCATGCTCAAGGCCCGCGATAGAAGCTATGCAATAGCTTAAAAACTCGGTAAAGTACGAGTTTCACTCACACATCGCGGTTTTCACAATCCCACACAAGGTAAATACTAATTAATGTTAAAATATAGTCTATAACAATTATATTTAAAAAAAAACTGAAGCAATTACTTCATAATAGGCAATTTCGTTTACTTGGATGATATTATTCCCATTTATTTTGTTATAAAAAATCTAAATAATGAACCGATTTTGATAAAATTTATATGGGACTACCTCTGAATTACCTACTAAACAGAAGAGCATCATCAAAAACGATTTATAATTGATTTATAATTTTTAAAATATACAAAAAAACATAACTTAAATAAAAACATAAACTGAATAAATATACATAAATATACAGTCCAATTGAGAACCTCTTTTTTTTTGGAAGTCGGTTAAAAAAGTAAATGCTGGTACTTTTTGTACTTAAGGTGAAGGCAAAAACTGCACCACAAAAAAATAAACATGGCAACACCAAAAAGTCGCAATATCAAAACATTCATACTGGCAAGACTCAATTAAAACGTTACCAAAGCTAAGTAAATATTTCAGCGCTACTTTGCCCTATTTATTGCCCTTCTAAGGTTTAATTAAGCGGTCTTTGATGTTCAATCTGTTACACAAAACTCTCTAATTACGTAGGTACGTCGCAAATTGAGCTCTTATTTTGCTATTTTCTGGTTTATGTTTTTGTAAACCATCTGGAGTTTTGCTGTTGTGGATTCCCTTTTATTTTAGCTTTGGTTCGCATAAACATATTGTGATTTTAGGTTTTCGTTTGTAACTTTTTACCGTTGAAATGTCACGATATTTAGATAAGTAACCAGATTTTGGGATATTTTCAGCGAATTAGTTTAGAAATTCTATGCCAGTTTTTTTTATTGCGAAGCAGTCCACGTTTGACTCACCAACTTGCCTGTTGGAAAGCAACGATGTGGTTGTAGATGAAACACGCAGACCCAGAAGATACCTTTTTATTTTGATTGATTTACTCTGACCTTAAGAAGACCTAAATTGTAAGTATCTCTCAGGGAACAAAGTAGCCGAAAATGTATTCCATTCCTTGGCTGCACGGATTAGAAAAGTAGAATTAAACCGTTTGGATCGAACCTTAAGAAAATCCGCAATGTATTGGTGGTAGTGAGCCGACTTCCTACTTGTAATGTAAAAAGGGGATGGCAAGAACGTGCAGCTCTGATTCACATTTTCCAAAATGCATCCAGTAGAAAATTGACAGATTAGATACCTTGCGGCGGTGCTCCAGGCTACGCAGTTTCTTTGCTACTAGCTTATCGTCGCCTATAAGTCGAACAACATGCCACTACAAATACTATAACGCAGCTGAACAGAAAGATAAATTTTACCATGGAAATTAACGTGGTTTTCACACATTTTTAAATAAAAACTACGGGTCACTCATGTCTGTTATGAGCCGAAATATCCGACTATAGTTTCAACCGGATTCGGCGGTCTTTTTCAAAGGAGCAGCACACACGTCACTCTCGGTCGGTGACGCGCCTTGCACTGAAAGATAAAAGAAAAATAAATTTCTGTCCTTCTGTCTGCCCACTAAAGATCTCAATCATTACAAAATGTTTTGACATGCTTTTATTTCTAGTAAGTATTTATTATTCTAAAGTATTTTTTTGTTTCCACCGCTCCATTTACATGCAACGTCTACTAAACGCTGTAAAAATCTTCCTTATTTAGAGCAATAGCAGTGTAACATTAACCCATGGTCATGGAACGAGACTCGGAACGCACGTTCATTTCGTTTCACTCCATCCGCGAGAAACTCGCCGCCTCCAGTAAACGTGACATGTTTGAATTAAGGAGTTACTGTGAATAAACTACAAGATATAAGGCGCATGGAAGAAACGCTTATATTCACTGACATATACACGTATTACTTTCGCAAAATTCTTCCTTGGTATATGCCTAAGGCCACCCTGTACAATTCGGGTCTTTAAGTCAAGCAAACCAACAAATGTACTGTTTGTCAGTAAGCCACTCAGTCAGACAATTTTTTTTTAATCTAAAAGATTTTGTCTGACCGACTGGCTGACTGACAAACAGTACAATTAAGGTATAAATGGGTAAAATTAGTCTTGAATTAACGCATTCACCCTGAGTCTTCAGTATCGTGTATTTCGCCGACCAATGATGAACGTCATTAAAATCTTGTCCAATTTGTTTCATCTTGCACAATTATTTTATAGACAACATTAAATTCGCTTATAAATAATAATGATCTAATTTCAAGTGATTCATTTTTAATCTGTTTAGAATCATAAATGGGTAGGCATCCTGTATTTACTTTATTATTTTTCAAATTTCGGAATCTCTGTACGCCGCTGCGCATTGGATGATTTTTTTTATGGTAACTATAGCAGCCAGTGGTGCATAAGTCGAGGTTTTTGATGTAAATAATAATAATTGTATTGAAGTACTTGATTTTCTTATGTTAGATCTATGATTGAACACCAACTCGCATGATGTTAAGCGAAGGTGTGACCGAGGATGGAGTTCATCAACCTAGAAGATATCTATTCACTCTATTCTTGAAGATTCCAAGATTGTAGCTCTCAGGAAACAGAGATAGCGGAAAGAATTCAATTGCTGTGCAGTACGCATCCAGAAAGTGGACCGATATCGCTGTGTACGGATACAGATTTAGATTTGACTTATATACTGCTTGCAGACTCACTTCTATCAAAAATTAAAGAACACTGTATCTTGTGTCCTTAAATGTTTTATACTATCATTAAAATTGAAAGGCTCATCCAGCCGAAGTAAGTCTGGTACGCACACACGTACGCCTTATATTACTGGTAGGTGTATCCTCATTCCGGAATCATTACACGAAATAGTATCACCGCGCCCTCCTGGGAGGGGGAGTGACTTTGCGGCTGTTTGTTTATACACTCGCGTATATATTTCAGTTAATTAAGTTTTTGTGAGGTCGCGGATTAGTGGGGGGACTAATCGTGATGGAATGTAAAATGTATTTAGATATGTTGAAGGTAAAATTAAACAAAGAGTTAATATAGATGGAGTTAGGTTTTTTTTTTATGAAAAAAATGTTATAGGTATAAGAAACAAGGAAAATAACGACAAATGTAACTTAATGGTCTTAAACGTTAAATTACATAATTACACGATTTTAGAAAGATTCATCACGTACTTAATTGATATTTGTTTTAAAAATGTCAATTATTACATGTTTTTTTTATACAAGATAGATCTATGATTGACCACCAACTCGCCTGATATTAAGCTACGATGTGGCCGAGGATGAAGCTCGTCGATCTAGAAGATATCTATTCACTCTAGCCTTGAAAATTCCAAGATTGTAGGTCTCAGGAAACAGAGATGGCGGCAAAGAATTCCATTCTTGTGCAGTACGCAACAAGAATGTGGATCGATACCGCTGAGTACGAGTTTCATTTAAATTATTTATTTAATACGATCTCTGACTGGCCTTGTGGCTCAGTTGGTAGTATGTCTGCCTGCTGTGCCATAGGTCGTGGGTTCGATCCCCACCCAGGGCAAACATTTGTGTGATGAGCATGGATATTTGTTCTGTGTCTGGGTGTTTCTATGTATCATACGTATATATTTACAAAAAAAAGTATATATGTATTCTATCAGGCATCTAGTTCCATAGTACAAGCTTTGCTTAGTTTGGGCCAGATGGTGTTGTGTGAAATGTCCACAAATATTTATTTATTTATCTCTATCCCAGCAGAAGTCACTCACGGTATCTAGGTCGCGCAGATCTGTGCCGTGGCTGGGCTCGGTCAAGTTATACGCGACAAATCCGTTAAAATAGGGTTTCTTATTCTAAGGAGTCAAATAAAATATAAATAGGTACCTATTTCGAGTTCTATCTACAAATATTTTAATCAGAAAGTCCGGAAGTACCCAATTTCCGATCCACACAAAGTAAACTAAATCAAACAAAGAATAAGTATTTCCACAAGTTCGTTCAACCGTCTTTCATAACTCATTCGAATTTCCATAATTGAATTCGAAATTTTCACTCACTCGCTGCCCCACACACTCAACATACTCGACACGCACACATAAAACCTCTCTTATTCGAATATTTGTCTCAATGAAAATGGAATTATGAAACACCCCCATTGTTATGGGTAAAAGAAAAATTTATATGCAATACCTAACTACAGTAGAGCGGGGACGAGCATCCGGCAATATTTTTTTAACCGCCAAAAAAAAACTACCAATTGTAGTGTAATGTTTGTCAACAATAACTATTTTACTTTCCCTATTCTTTTATTTATTGGGATTTGTATTATATATATTATGGTCAGAAGAACATTAAATATATTCTATCTTTTACATTACATGTATCATTATTACAAAAAAAAACCGTCTTATACAAAGAGTTGGTTCTATGTTTAACTGTATGTGTTTTTGCAAGTGTATTAATCAATTTCTCCGTAAATTCTAGACTGATATAAAAAAAAAAATTTACGTCAAATTTCATACAGCTTCCAGGCAGTCCCATAAATTTTATCAATGTATTCTACCCTACGATATTACCCAATAGGTGTCTATTCAAACAATCAACCAATTCTAGAGTTTTCAATGTAAATATTTTTTTTATGGTTTTAGACTTTTTCTTTTAATAAAAACCTTTGATTTGATTTATTGACATTTTGAAAGTAAATCAAGTCGGCTATTTCATTAAAAATTGTTTAATTTCAATGAGTATTAACAATCCCAAAAACCTTAGAAAACAATATATAATTATTGTAGTTTAATAAACTGAAAAACAAACATTAAAATAAGCAATTTTGCTTAAAAAAGATAACAAATTACTCAACCAATTTTGATAAAATTTCTACAGATCCAATCTGAAAGACGCGTGACCAAAATGCTGGCGCGTATCTGGCCTAACGCATAAGCATTGCCATTCAACGTGGCAATGCGGCCAGCATGCTGGGTACGCTGCCAACTGGTAGTGGGTTTGAGCATTTGGATTATCTTTAGACCTTTATCGGTCTGGGGTGATCGATGTGCTTTTTGTGTATTAGTTTAGTTAGTTGAGTCTGTATATTGTTGTGTTGTAGTTAATAAAGGCGCTTGCCATTATAAAAAAATCTGAAAGTACATGTTTTCAAACAGAAATAATATTTTTCAAATCGGTTTATAAACGGAGTTAGAATTTTTAACCTTATTCATTTTGGAGGCGGAAAAACTGCACACAATTTTTGAATATAAACTAAATTCATTTACCCATTCATTTATCTCCACAAGAAATCAGCTCGTTGTCCAAAAATTTGTAGTAGTATTTGTAGTACAACTTGATTTTATCCGGCATAACACCACAAGTTACATCACTACGGTACAGGAATTTTTCATATGCGTTATATTGTTTTAAAAATATGACTGCAATAACTCCTCTCTATTATATTATACGTATTTATATGGAGTCGTCTTTAAGGCGAGTTTATTTTCTTTGTGTGCGCTCAAGATTAAAAGATGATAGTTTAGGACAAAATCAAATGTTTATAATGGAATTTTATTGCTTGAATCTACTCTCAATGTTTGATTTTGAAGTTGCAAAGTCAGTTTGGAGAGTTTTCTTTCTAATACAAACATAATAGATTATAAAAGTCCAAACGAATAAAATTAGATTTTGTTGATTTTGTAACACATTTTCGGCTTTCTTTTGATTTTAAGCCTTTAAAGTGAAAAATCTGAAATGTTTTTCTTTCTGCCTTGCCTTGCTATTTTACGCGCCGTTCTGTTTTCGTTGCCGATAGAAATTATATAAAATCTTACTGTGTTGAAAATAGTAAACCTTACTGTGTTGGAGTTCTCAATTACCAGCGCTATTACAACCTGTTAGTTCAGTTTATAAAGTGAATATACAAACATATAAACATACATGTATAGTGTATGTATAAGTATACACTTATGAAATTTGGCACACAATTGGAAGCTGGTTTATACTAACAGATACAAAAATTGTGCAATTCTGACAATATTACAAACATACAGGTCGAATTGATAACCTCCTTTTTTTTGGAAGTCGGTTAAAAAGTCGTCAAAAGAATCTATTAAGTCAATTTTGCGTTAATTTTAACACCTCTAACGCACAAAGCAAATCAATTTGTCCATAACAAGCGTTCAGTTAACGCTGAACAAACATAATTTTCCCTTTCACCAAAATGACAATGACATTCTTCACACGATGTTCTACTTTCTCATAATAAATTGTGATGTCATTAGAATCGCATCATTGCATGTCTGTTATAAAACTTGATTTTTAGGGTTCCGTACATCAGAAGGAAAAAACTGAACCTTTATAGGATCACTTTGTTGTCCGTCTGATCTCGGGAACGCATGGAGGTATTGAGTTAGAATTAAAACCATATATGCATATCTTAAGCCCCTTAATATGTAAAAAAAAACTTCTCAGATATCGTAAAAAAGTTATAGTCGTTTATGTCGCAAAAAATGAACGTATATTTCGACTCTAACAAGGGAACCAAAACCTATAGGATACTTCCCGTTGACCTAGAACTATGAAATTTGGCAAAAAGCATTGTTTTAAAACATATAAAGAAAAAAATCTGGAAACTGTACATTTTTTATTTAATCACAAAAATAGGGCCTTTTTGCAAGAAATGAGGGTCCAAATTTGAAAATCAGTTAACCGTATCATGTTAGGTATGATATGAAAGCACTTCATTAGCACAAGCTAAAACAGGTTTTTAATTATTTTTGCGATGTTTTTATTTTCGGTTTATAAAATGGTAAGCGACAGGATGGACTCACACTAGTACCTTGGCAAAAGGGCAGATGTCTCCTCTGGGACGCCACATGCGTGAGCACATTCGCGTCGTGCCACATCCGAGCAACTCAACAGACTGCCGGTGCAGGAGCCGAGACAGCAGCGAAGGCCAAGCATCTCAAGTACGCTGGTCTGGGCCCAGCGTACGAATTTGTCGCGTTCGCCGTGGAAACGGCGGGACCGTGGAGCGATGGGGCCAAAAAGCTGATTCAAATCCTGGGACAGCACCTGAAGGAGAAGGGATGCGACCGACGGTCTGGGTGGTTTTTGACGCAACACGTCTCCCTTGCCATCCAACGTGGTAACGCCGCCAGTGTAATGGCCACGTTTGGCCAGGGAGCATTACGTAGGGGCTATTTGACACTTAAGTAGTTGTAATCATGTATTTATAATATAAGTTAGCATTAAAAATTATTGTAATTATAACATGTTGTATATACATTTAAGTATTTTAAGTATAATATTAAGTAATATTAAGTATATTATTAAGTTACTCTGTATGGATGTACAATAAAAATCATTTTCTATGATAAATATAATATATGATCGATTCCGTTCTGGTGTAATATTAAGTATAAATGTAGTATGTACATTGTTTTGTTGTATTAAAAAAAGGCACAACTGCAACGTTAAACAAGACTTATCTAATAAATTCATTAAGTTTTTAAGCCGTCAATGTATATCCAAACAATTAGACATACTTACCTACATACTTACACACTCAAAAAATATCACCCTCCTTCTTGTTCAGTCAATTTTACGTCAAGAAAATAACATTGACTAGTTGTATTAAGCGACTTCTCAGGCGTCCCGAAGTCCCCCTATAATAAATGTGAGTAATTAATCCGGAGTGGCATCTGTCATGCTGAAGAACAGCCCCTTGCCTGCAGGCTGCAGCACCGGCTACTGACGCCAAGTAATTACTTTTGTTCATTCAAAGGCCTTTGACTATTTTCGAAACTCAATTTGACGGGATATTTTATTTTGAAGCTGTTACCCGTATTGAAGCTTATACCTACTTGGAGAATGATATTGAAAACTGTTATAGAATTGATAATTTAAAATTTGTTGAATCACGTCTATTCATACACGAATATATCTTCGACTGCGATTAGGACATACTTAATATTAGTAAGATTACCTCGAATGAATTGATGAATTGATCTCCATACGGTTGCCTGGAAGAGATCGCTTTTAGCGATAAGGACACCGGTTGTCACACTAGTTTTGTAAGTTTCTCTGTTTTGTTTTTGTTTAATAGTGTACAATAAAGAGTTTATCTATCTATCTCGTAACTATTTACGGCCTTACCGAAAAACATTACTTAACTTTAATCATCGTCTTAAATTCTCTATCTTCTTGCCGCAAGTGTCATTAAGGTATGTCAGCGAGAAGTTGACAAAATATGTTAAGCAATGCTTAAAGTTAACGAACGTTTTTCGGTAAAGACCTTAATTTCCCAAGCAAAGCCTGATTTAAGTTAAAGTACTAAGCGGCAAGCACAGCGTAGGAAGACCAGCCACGAGATGGACAGATGACCTCATACAAGTAGCGGGACGCTGGATGCAAGCCGCTTCCAATCGGTCTTTTTGGAAATCCATGGGGGAGGCCTATGTCCAGCAGTGGACTTCTTATGGCTGAGATGATGATGATGATGACTAAGTTCGGTAAACCTACAAATAGTATCTTTAGCAAAATTTTTACCTGCCGATTGCGCAAGAAAGAGGCTCACCTTTTTTGGTTCTAATTATGTGTGTAAGTGTGTAGGTATGTGTGTGTTTTTATTTTATCTCCTACAGCCTAAACGGCTTGACCGATTTTGATATGCAATGTGACATTTGATTTGTCTTTGTTTCCTGAGCGTCAAAGACCGCGTTTTGTAATAATAATAACATGACTCTCGCAAAAATGAGAAATGTAGTTTTCGTAACCATCAATAGACTTTCCGTATTTTTGTAATTCTTCAAGAATGCTTAACGCTATCTAAATACCACGCCTCGACTGTGCCGCGACTCCGCCGCGACCGCGCCTCGACTTACCAGTGAGCGACGCGCCTTAGTCAGGAGTGTTCTTAGCTATGTTTCATCAAATTCGGTTCAGCGGTTTATTTTTGTCGAGAGTTTTTGAGTTTTCTAAATTTATACTCTGTTCCACTACTCTGAGATTAAATCTATGCATATCGCTATCATGTTAACAATTGCAATCATAAAATTGAAATAGAGATAATTATCATTACCATGTTCATTCATGATGGTCGGTGAACCGCAACAAACCAGCAATTGGTGCGATAATTTGCTTAACATCAATTTGACAGCAACAAAACAATAAAGTGTTGCACAACATCACAATTTATGGAACAATGGACACTTAAGCGTCAAAAGAATAACCATTCTGTCTACACTTGTGTCATCTACGAACAAGTGGTAGATTTGGTACTTGATTTTTATAGTAAGTAGTGTACCTACTAGATGTACCGCGACTGAATAATTATTATTATTTGCATTTTACTTTTTATTCACTGTCAATAAAAAACAGGTCAAGTAGTTACGGATACTACAACTATCAGTTTAGAAAACTCAAAAATCCCCAACAAAAAAGGCTGAACCAATTTTGATGAAACATAGCTAAGAACAATCCCAACTAATTCACCTTTCAAACCTGTGGAAGGCCAACACTGCTGCCATCTCTGTGGCTACTTACTGGTCAAATACAGTATAATAATTAAAAAAAAAAAAAAAAATGAACCGTTGACACGAAAAGAAGAAGACCTTTCAAACAAAAAAAATATCGGTTTATCAGTTCGGGACCTACGATAACACAGACAGACACACACACACGTCAAACTTATAACACCCGTCGTTTTTTTTAAAATTTTTTTTATTCGAAAATAGGCTTGCGCTTGACCGTCAACTCACCTGGTGTTAAGCGACAGTTTTGCGTCGGGGGCTAATAATACATAATAATATATAATAATAAAGTTTAAGGAATAATAAACTTTATTGTAGTAGTACTACTAAAAAATCTTTTGTCACAACCAAAAACACAATAAATATTTATTATAGATGTAAACTTGAGTTCAAAACCAATGATTACACTAAAAACTATCCATTACTCCACTTTCCCTTGTTAATCCACAAATCAACGTTCTAGATGACAGCCTTTCAAATTCTAGTTCACAGTCGAAACAGTTCATTTTCCAGCGCAAATTACTGGTCTTGGCCATCAGAACTTCCTGAGTGATGACTCCGACGTCGCAAATGTCTGTAATGACTAATACATCATTTTTAGAGACGCCCGAAGACTGGTCTACAAAACGAGGACGAATAACTGCTTCAAAATATACAACGCTCGATTGTCACTATTTTAAAAGCGGTATGAAGAGGTTTGAAATTAAGCCAATAATTAATATAAAAAAAATATAAATATCAATAATTCAGTATTTCGTATTTTTATTAAAAATGTATAAATTAGATGTGGCACATAGCATGTGCAACTTTGGTCTCTAAAATAAAATTTCTTTTTAATTTGACTAATATTATGACGTATGGTACAGGTTTTATTTAAATATAATTATAACAAAATTTAGCGCATGTAACATTTTTAGTTTTCATGTTTCTCATTTATTTATAAATAATTATTTTTTGTGGACATTTCACACAACAACATCTAGCCCAAACTAAGCAAAGCTTGTACTATGGAACTAGATGGCTGATAGAATACATATATACTTTTTTTTTTTAAATATATACATATAATACATAGAAACACCCAGACATAGAACAAACATCCATACTCATCACACAAATGTTTGCCCTGGGTAGGGATTGAACCCACGACCTTTCAGTTCAGCAGGTAGACGTAAACACACTACCAACTGAGCCACAAGGCCAGTTATTGCTATAATATAAGCATAACTTATATTTTTGAGTGCAATTTATCATACCTAATCTTTGAGATTCTTCTCCAAGTATTTTTATACGCTGATGGTTAAGTAACCATAATAATAATAATAAGGATGCCCTTATTAGGGCGATTAAAATAATTAGATATCGTAAACGGTTCAATTCCTACTCTATTAAATGTCATAAAAGTACCAATAAAGCATTTAAGTGTATTAGTTTACAACGGATAATAAACTTATAAATACCGTTTTTGTCTACCGTATTTAGTCCTCGCTCGAGACCTAATTACCGCATTTGTAAGTCCCTCGCGAACTGTGATTACACGATCGTAAACGTCGACTCGAGTAACTGTTTTATGTCCAATATTTTTGAGATATCGATATTTTCCAAGTGTATCGGTGAACCTTGGGCGCTAGTAATTATTGATAGTAAAATTGGATAATTTAAGGCTTTCTTGTTTCATAACTTCGTTTGGTTACTGTGTGTAAGTAATCATATTTAATTTTTTTCATAACACTTTGATAGAGAATCAGGGACCAATGATCATGCAATTACCAATCGTACATCGCACATTTTATCAAAACAATTGTTTTTATTTTTTTTCTTTTGTTTAATTTTTATCTCCACAGACACCAGGCTCCGTGACCTTTGTCATAATTACTATTGTTTACTAATTATCGTTACGGGAAAATAATTTTATTTTAATTTAAGTACTTATTACTATGTTGCGTGCATACCACGAGCAAACCAGCGACCCGCAAGCAGCACCCGGTCACGAGTATGACGCATGTGCCAGCCATCGCCCTCCTCAACTATATGTTAGGGAAGAGAGCGACCCGCCACACACAGCCGCCGCTTTAATAAGCTTAGAAAACTCTAAAATCCATGACAAAATAACTGCTGAAACATAGCTAAGAGAATTCTCAATGAAATCTTCATTTAAACAAAATAAATCGGCCAAGTGCGAGTCGGACTCGCGCACGAAGGGTTCCGTACTATCATCTATAATAGAAAATCGTATAAAATAACGAGAAATCAACGAAATTCCAAGTAGTAAATCGCAAACTTATAGGTAGGTTTTCGATACACATCCGGGCAGCATGACGACGTTCGCGCGAATACACGCGAAACTTATAAGCGTCTTCTCGTCCAATATTCCCCAGTCCTTCAAGTCGAAAGTTTACAACCAGTGTGTGTTACCAGTGATGACATACGGCACTGAAACGTGGTACCTAATTATGGGCCTTATAAAGAAGCTCAAGGTCACGCAACGAGCTTAGGGAGAGAGCTATGCTCGATCGATTCAGAAATGAAGAGATACGTAGACGTACAAAAGTCACCGATATGGGCACATATCAGCGGATTAGTAAGCTGAAGTGGCAGTGGGCAGGGCACATAGCACGTAGAACTGATGGCCGATGGGGCCGAAAGGTTCTCGAGTGGAGACCACGTACCGGCAAGCGCAGCGTAGGAAGACCAGCCACGAGATGGACAGATGACCTCATACAAGTGGCGGGAAGACGCTTGATGCAAGCCGCTTCCCATCGGTCTTTTTGGAAATCCATGGGGGAGGCCTATGTCCAGCAGTGGACTTCTTATGGCTGAGATGATGATCTGCGATGACGAATTGTATAAATTAAATCATCAATTATGTTCTCATGGAAGTGATGTAATATCTTTATATGAGAATAAATAATCTTAAAACCTGAGCTACGATGCCACAGAGAGTCACGTGGGTGCATTATGCATCTTGGGGTGTATTGTGCATAGAGAGACACTCATTGGGGGTTAAAAATAGAGACAACTGTTCACTTAAAGCACAATACTAATTACCTCCTTCGATAAATATGAAATAAAAATAATATCCACCATAAAACTGAACAAAGAGTAAAGCTAGTTCACACGATTTAAAGAGAAAAGTTGATTATATGATCCTTTTAATATCACTTTAATGCTAAAAGCCTTGCGGTATAGAGAATAAATCCAGAGAGCGAAATGGCTCACGGCTACCCATATTATATTCCCATACTTCAATATAATTTTCAGTACAACGATGGAGCAGTCTCCATAGTACATAAGAATATGTGGCTTTGAAGCTAGAATATAGCCTCAAATCTGCTGTTAGTCAAGAAAAACCATGTCATGTTTTTTCTAAAAAAAACAGAAATTCAAAATCAGCCTTGTTTGTATAAAATGCCCCACTCCTGAGCGCAGGCCATCTTTTCTTTGTGAGAAGGGTAAGGCCATAGTGTACCACGCTGGCCAAGTGCGGGTTGGCAGACTTCACACATCTTCAAGATCATTGAGAACTCTCAGACATGTAGGTTTCGCACGATGTTTTCCTTCACCGTTTGAAGTTGGCGGCAATCAACAATACGCAACGACAGAGGTGCGCGCCGCGGGATTCAAACGCAGGACCTGCGGATCGCAAGTCATACGGTCTCCCGACTAAGCTGCCGGAAACTTCATACTACAAAATTGCCATTGACTAATTAATTAGAAGTCTGCTAAAATATGATTAAGCATGGCACATCCATTTTTTGTGGTCCCATTTATCAAAGTTCCCAGGACACGATTGATACGCTACTAAAACTCATTATGATTTCAAATGTTAAAAGATAATCAGTTTTACTTTTTACTTCATTCATTTTATAATTCACACTCATGTTCGTTAAAGAGCAAGAGCATTATCTATACGAGCTCAAAACACTTTATATACTTATAAAAAAAAAACTAAAATACATAACACAAAAAAAAGACGTGTGGCACTCGGAGACTGCCGCGGAAAAGCTATTGCATAATAGCTTTACGCGCGGTGTGTTAGGTTATTTTCGTTACGGAATTTCTGGATTCGGTCTCCACGCTCAATGCCCGCGATAGAAGCTATGCAATAGCTTAAAAAAAAAGACGTGTGGCACTCGGAGACTGCCGTGGTAAAGCTATTGCATAATAGCTTTACGCGCGGTGTGTTAGGTTATTTTCGTTACGGAATTTCTGGATTCGGTCTCCACGCTCAAGGCCCGCGATAGAAGCTATGCAATAGCTTAAAAATTACACGTAGGTTTGCACGTAGGACTTCTTATGGATGAGATGATGATGATATTGACAGAAACATGGCATCCTGTATAATCATTCCACAATGTGTCACTCCAATTACTTTCTACGACATCTTTACCTCATCCTGTTAATTTTATGGCGAAACAATAACAGTAACCGATCTATATTAGCCAATAACGTCCCAGAATGACGTCATCCTGTGTCCATGAGTATAATTGGGAGAGACAAATGGGCGAGCGGAGTTGTCGCCGACGGCCCGCGGTGCGAGACGCCCTGTTGTCGCATGACCTAGTTTACTTATTGAGACTAGGAATTAAGGGCATATGGTCTTGTTAAAACAAATATATTAACACAATGATGTAATTAAAATTTTATCTGAAGGCGACGCGGTTGGTGACGCAGTTCTTGTCCACCAGCGATTTTTTTTAGGTAGATATTAATAAAATTATAGAATCTAATTTAAATAAATATGCAAACATAAGACTCAAGAATGAAAGAAGTTTTCGTGAAACTTATCTCATGAGAACAATCATCATCATCTTAGCCATAAGAAGTCCACTGCTGGACATAGGCCTCCATGGACTTCCAAAAGACCGATTGGAAGCGGCTTGCATCCAGCGTCTTCCCGCCACTTGTATGAGGTCGTCTGCCCACCTCGTGGTTAGTCTTCTTACGCATCGCTTGCCGGTACGTGATCAAGAACAATATTGTAATCTAACTAGAATATTTCTTATTTCGATATCTATAGCATTGAAGGAAATAAACGTCAAAATACAAAAATATTCATCGTTTAATGTTTATTTGTAATACACATGTTATAGATATTAAAATATAAATTGGTCTGAACATTTCATACCACTGTTTGTATGAAGCTGATGCTTGCATATTCATCTAAAATATATTCCTAAATATTTAGCGTATTGCCGTCGCGGCATTCCTCTAGTAGTTTGTGGCGGCATCCACCTCGAGTTCTTGACATCAGGCTAGTAGGCGGTCAAACGGAAACCTATTACAGAATAATATGTATTTTTTCCAGCTCCTTTTCGGTTGAATCCTCAAGCAAAACATAGATTCTTAGTATTTTTTAACACGTCGAAATAAAAATTCAATCTGGAGCGGTCAACAGTAATGTAATACGCAATATTATGCCAATATTGATAAAAGGAATCAATATTCCCACCATCATGAGCTTTATAACCTTTCGCAGCTTAACTTCAACACCACACACTTTGAATCAGTATCTAATCTCTTGCCAATAAGAATTCTATCAAATCCGGAACAAAACAATCTTTTCACGAACTTCTTTTCTTTTCTTCTTTTTTTTATTTTGCTTGCACTTCTGCTTCTCGTACCTTTCTAATGATATAATGCTTAGTTTCAAGCGATGTAAACCATTATATTTTTCTCTTAGTAAAATTTTATGATAAGCATTTTTGAAATTTGTACTATTACATAACAAATTAACCAATTAATACCCTTGATTAATGAATGAAGAAATGATGTAGTACTTAGTACTGAGCCTTTAAGAACATTATTAAAATTGGTTGATCTCTTTTTGACCAATCCTTTTTGATCCAGACCATTCCTAATGGATATACCTATGTAAATATGTGGCGGGAAGACGCTGGATGCAAGCCGCTTCCAATCGGTCTTTTTGGATATCCATGGGGGAGAGGCCTATGTCCAGCAGTGGACTTCTATGGCTGAGATGATGATGATGATGATGATGATATGTAAAATGTAGGTTTTTTTTTTTAATTCAGCCCTCAGAAAGTAAGTTATGTATGTAATGCTGAATTACCCGTTACTCTTCTTCATGGGCAATTGGGTGAGAATCAATACTTTTAAAACAAATTTTACAATAATTATGATACTACATATACCTAGTTTCGATACTGTATTTTTCAGTACTTAGCCTCTGCAAACATGCTTACGAATTTCTTTGTATTTTATTCTCCATCACTTTACAGTCAATTTACAACTCTATTACGTTACCTTTTAGTATTATATTAGGTTTTATTTCAATATTCAAGAAGTCGTTTATTGTTAAGCAAATATAAAGCAGGCGAAGTTATCGGATTCACGATTTTTGGGCGCATTTCGTTGAAATTAAAGAATGTTACGACATTGACTGACCCGCCAGCATTATTAGGGTAGTGATGGCTTTACGGCCAGTTAACAATGTATTGCCGGCTTTAATAAGGTTATCCACACTTTATTTTGTTTTAAAGACATTGCTTGTATTTTTTACGTGACAACGTCTAATAAATCGAAGAACGCCGGCTGCATGCACGAAAAAGCATGACTCATTGTCCCGTTACGTAACGCTCATTGTCCGTTACGCTTTTTTCCCCGTTACAACCGCGCGCGGTGGCTGAGGAAGCGGGCGGGTGCGTGGCGCGCCCGACCGTCGTCGCTTCAATTATCATTCCTCGGGGCTCGCGCGCGGACGTATGTTGTCACGTTAAACTATCGTCTGTAAGCCGACTTTACAGACAACCAATTTTTAACTGACTTTGAAAAGGAGGAGGTTTAATAGATAAATCTCTGTCTAACTCTTTATTAAATTAGCACATTATACAGATATCGAGATTCGGTCCGTTTGGAAGTCCATGGGGAAGGCCTATGTCTAGCAGTGAACTTCTTATAACCGAGATGATGATACCGATGATTATACAGATACAATATTAATCTTTCAATAGGCCCTTATTGCATAGAGCGATTTCTTCCAGGCAATTACTACGCACGGAAGTTTCTCAATGCAGTTGTATTTTGAACCGACTTCCAAAAAGGAGGAGGTTCTCAATTCGACGGAATCTTTTTTTAATATTTATATTAAACGAGGGTCATTCCGTCCGGTCTCTTGCCGTCAGACTTACACAGACCAAGGGGTTCAAGCACGCAGGGGACGTTTGCTGACACAAAGGCTCTTCGGACAATGTCGTTTAGGGCATGGTGCCGCGAAAACCTACCTGTGCAACGACGACAACTCAGCGCATGATGGCCATTGGCTTCCACCGTGGAGCCGCAGGTGCATCTATGGGGTTCACACACCTTGCAGCCCAGACGGAGGTCCACCGCTACCCGCAAAGAGTTGTCATCCAATAAGGTACCTAGGTGAGGCGATGGTAATGCATGCAACCAAGCCCCAGATTCCGGCTGCGACACTGCCCGGAGTCTGGCCATGTTGAATCCTGTAGCCCGCCCCAATAATTGCTGTATCATATTAATATATATCATAATTATTTTTGATTCGGTAGTTTTTCGTACGCATACAAAATATCGGTTAACAGATAATAAGTTTTTATGCTAAAGGATTATTTATTAGTCATTTCGTTAAAAGCTAATAAAATTGGTCGAAAGGTTGAGCTCCGAAAATTAAAATCGTCTAGTTTAAATTTCAACTGCATCCAATTAGAACTATCTGTGAATAAAAAACAATAGAAATCTCGATATTGCACGTTAAAATTCTCCATAAGGGTGTGGTGTTACTGAACGCGACTTTTTAAAAGCGCACTATTTTTAACACGCTTTTATTAGGTCGACCTGTATTATTTGTAACTCGTAACTATGTAATGAAATCTAAAGTAACTAATTTAACCATCTTCCAAGGACCGTAGCGTCATGAAAATTGGCAGCTGTATGTAGTTCTGATGACAATACAATAATATGGTACCTACTGTCGAACTGATCTGATGATGGAGCCGGAAGATGTGAACTAGAACTTCATGATGGAACATCGTATCATAGCTGTGTTTGGATTTGTTAGAAAAGTCTTGTAATGAACTTTGACCACAATAATTTGTAGCGTGTTTTTTTAGTTTTTTAAACTGTAATTTTTATTATTAGTTTCATTCTGATGATATGATATATGATTTTCAGCACCTTTCTAAGATGCTGAAAAATACAGTAAATATGGATTGAAGTATGTAGTTCCAAATAAGTTTGAGTTCCAAATACATGTGTACTCTTGGATTTTTTTAAATTTGAGAAGCCTAGCCTAGCCTAGCCTCATAAAATTATGTAAAATATACGAGATAAATTCCTTAAAATTGTTTTTTTTTTTCATTTAAATTTCGTACAGGTATTTATTTTAAGCCCTTAGTTAAAATTTGGTACTATTTTAGGGACTGATTTCATTTTTTTTGTGATTGATGTTGTTTTTTTTTTATTATTTAATAATTCTTTGAAGTTTTGGAGCGGGGAGTTCTGTGGCGTTATAAAATTTATCCAATACTTTTGAACAATATTCTCATTTAGTTTATAAATCGACAAGACCTCGTTTATATTGGTGTACAGTATTTATATTTTATTTATTATATAATGTACAATAGTCTAAGTTTTTTTTTTGGGTCAATGGCATCAGAGAGTTATGAATTAAATTGAAATATTAGTGAAGATTACTATGATAATTTTATGCCGTCACAGCGCCCACACTAAAACAAAATACAACATCAATCACAAATATATATAAATTAATTTCTTAACAATGTACAAAGTTTCAAATGAAAGCATAACATAAATATAAAAGAAATTAAAAAAAAATTGGTTGTCTGTAAAGTCGGTTTACGGACTATAGCTTAACGTGACAACATACGTCCTCGCGCGAGCTCCGAGGAATGATAGTTGAAGCGACGCGGAGTCGCGGACGGTCGGGCGCGGCGCACACCCGCCCGCTTCCTCAGCCACCGCAAGAGCGCGCGCGTGTAACGAGACAAAGAGCGTAACATAACGTGATAAAGTCATACTTTTTCGTGAATGCAGCCGGCGTTCATCGATTTATTAGACGTTGTCACGTAAAAAATGTACATTACACATCCCATGGCAACTATGCAACTATGCAATTAGAAGTTGTAGTATGCTACTGCGGTTCAGTAATTCCCGCTGCCACCGGCGCCTCACCTAAATCAGGATACTCGCGGCACGAACGTCGGCTCGGCTTGAAATACAGCACCAATTAAAGTTGACACCCCCACGCCTCCAAACAGTTTGCACCTCGCACGTGAGCACAACCAGTGAAACGGTGGTTCTCCATTCGTGTCTGCCGATACGGTATTGGCACTGGTAATATTAAATTCTGGGGGAAATAGGTTTTATCTACAGTAAATAAAACCGGCCTAGTGTGAGTCGGATTCGCACACGAAGGGTTCCGTACCATTATCTATAAAAACGGCAAAAAATCTCGTTTGTTGTATGGGAGCCCCCTTAAATATTTATTTTATTCTGTTTTTTAGTACCTATTTGTTGTTATAGCGGCAACAGAAATACATCATCATGTGAAAATTTCAACTGTCTAACTGTCACGGTTCATGAGATACAGCCTGGTGACGGACGGACGGACGGACGGACGGACAGACAGCGCAGTCTCATTATTAGGGTCTCGTTTTTACCCTTTAAAAAAGCCGTGTCGGCGGCTGCCAATGGAAAATAACCTCCAATATTGGATACTTTCTCACGTGATTGTTTATTTTTGCATGGCAACGAAGGCTCATTACATGCATTTCATGAGCCAGCCGCAAGCACAAAGTGGTAATAATGGATTTACGAAGATTGAGCCATGTAGATAACACTGGTGTACAGTGGTTTTGTTGCCCTAGATATAAGATTGATTTTGGATTTATTTATGCTCACAATTCATGAAACTATCAATGATTTTGTAAGATTTGCTTTCGTTTTTTTTTAAATCTTTATTTTCATTTTACATTACAAAAATCGAAAAAACAAGAAACAAAATAACAGGTATATTTATAATGTCAGTTTTGTCTTAAAAAATTAGGAAAATGTCGAGAAGATGTGTTATATTTCCATAAAACGTCTTTGATGAGCTTTTCTTTTATAATTTTTCAGGGGACAATCTCTTTTTAAACACCAGCAGTAATCTGACATCATGTGCCAATCCCATAAACCCATCATAAAAAACAAGAGCACATTCTGTACTTTCATGAATATATCCTTAATCTGGGCACTTGAAAACATAAACATTTGCAAAGATATCCGGGACAACATTTTTTTTTTTTTTTGTATAGCTGTGTAATGTATTATGAGCTCTGCATTCAGTCATTTAGTCTATAGAATAAATGACGAATGCATTCTATTGTTAATAATTTGTTATGTCCTTCATTCAACATACCAGACTCCTTTCTGCTTATTGACCCTAATCTATTATTTTGAAGGATCCAACTTTTAAGTATTTTTAAGCGGATAAGATTATTTTATAGGTACTTTTATGAAATAATGAAGAAGAAAGAACATTTATATTCTCACTGCCAATTAGGTAAAAATGGAAAACCGTTGTAGAGCCGTCAACAAAGAAAAATATGCAGTGTTTGTGTTTATGTTTATAACGAAAACTCAGTGATACATCATACATATTATATTTTAGTAACTCAACTTTGCTATTTTTAACCCTCAACCCAAAAAGACCACTCTTTTCTAACACCCCTGTTATAAGTTCAACGTGTGTATCTGTGTATCTGTCTGTGGCATCGTAACTCTCAAACAGATGGACCGATTTTGATCTATTTTTTTTTTTTGTTTGTAAGAGGATTTTGTTGAGAGAGTTCATAAAGCTATATTTTATCAAAATCGGTTCAGCTGTTTTATTTGTCGGGGGTTTTTGAGATTTCTAAACTTAGACCTGTTTGATTAAAATAAGTCGTTTTCGCCTTATTTTTTTAACCGCCGACCCAAATAGAAGGGTGTTATAAGTTTGACGTGTGTATCTGTATATATAGGTGTATTCGTGTGAATGTTTGTGGCATGGTAGCTCTTAAACGGATGGACCGATAAATATATATATATATATATAATATATATACATATATATATATATATATATATATATATATATATATATAATTAATGTATGTACACAAATTACTCCATCATTTGTGAACCAATATTTGTGTTTCCTGAATTGGTGTATAGAGAAAGCTCCCAAGTTGGTTATAATTATTATAGTACCTAGGCGACCGAGCAAAACCGGGTTCACTAAAATGAAACCTATATAGCAAGATCAATTCATCGTCCCCTAATCTACCTACAAAACAAATTTCATTAAAATCGTTGGAGCCGTTTCCGAAATTTAGATTATATACATGTATATACATACATATATATACAAGAATTGCTTGTTTAAAGGTATTAGGTATATAAGCGGCTGCGCCCTTACTGGTTGCCGTTTACACCGTTGCAACGGCCGGATCATACGCGATGCCACCCCCGAAGGGTGTTATGGCGTGATGTAAAGAACGCTTTCATGCAAAGTGGATTTGTGAAAGTTTTCGCTTGAAATAATATTTGAATTTGTAATTTTGATGTCACGCCGTACGTAAAGAAAGATGGATGTTGTCTGGGTCACAAGCACGCGAGGGAAATTGATATGGCGGCTTTGGAATGGTAAGGTTTGCTTTGTTTACGAAATGGAACAGAACAATTAATGGCGGGTCTACTGAGTTACGTGAATTGAAATTAAAATATTTCTTTGTTACTAGTTATGAGTACTCACTAATTACTATATGCAGAAAATAATAAATATATCGCTGCCTCAGTGCTTGTTTGACATATCTACCATTGGTAAAATTTCACAGGAAAAAAGTTTAATGCTCTATTTTTGTCAAAAAACTATATTTGTAAAGCTTGTCTTTTTTATACATTAAAAATTATATAACTCATGTATAAAAAAACTTTCAAGCCTTACATATAGCTTTTTCAATTAAGTAGAGTATAAATTTCTTCTGTGAAAATCAATGGTAGATAGGTCAAACAAGCACTGAGCCAACGATGTGATATTTACGAAAATAGAAGAACTTAAAAGTATAAGTTTAAAAAACTCAAAAACCTCCGAGAACAAAAAAAACGGCTGAACCGATTTTGATGAAACAACTAAGAACACTCTCGATGAAAACCAATCGGCTTTGGGCTGCCGCGGTAAGTCATTGCAACCTTTAATCAGTCAAGATACGGGTGATTAAATTCACCCAGTTTGACGGTTAGCAACTCGATCATATTGTACTGTTTTTATTGTAAGAATAAATGAATTGAATTGAATTGAATTGAATTTTAAGATCTATTGTGACAACCCCTTCCGCGCCTCTCCCGAAGTCAATGCAATAATTACGTAGTTATATTGCTGTATAGTATACACAAATACACAAATGTATCAGAATGTGTCTACGTCCTGTCTTGCCTTGTTATCCCACTTCTTATTGGCATTTTTATAACCCGCTTGTTATAGCGAAGATAGACGATATGGGCGTTCAAACAGCACTACAGCGTTTCCGCAGAAACTAAATAACTCCAGATATAAATCACAACAAATCGCATGGAATTTGTCCCATGGATTCCGTGGGGTCAACGCCCTCTCATATTTCACCCTTAGTGCCACCCACTTCCCTGATGCAAACGTTTTATGATAAAGGGATAGTTTTTTAACCCTACGTAAGGAAAGCCATAAGTTTCGTAATGCTCTTCATGGGGTAGAAATTGCTTTCCCCATTTGCACTTTGTGACAACGTAAAATTCAGATTTGGTTTTTCGCAGGTGTTGCCGAGTATGGATAGCTACCATTTTTTATGCACTGTAATAAATTACATATAATGACACTTATCCCAAAGAGTTTTTAAGAAATGTTTCTAAAGATTATTTCAAAATCTCTCTTTACATTGTATCTATTTGTTATTTATTTTTATTGTATGAATTATGTAATCTTAGTGAATAAATTATAACAACAAGCATTAAGGGTGAATCCAAACGTCGTGCACAACAAAAAAAAAACAACGTGTTGCACACCGGGAGTGCCGGCAGAAGTGAAAACTAAAAAATAAAATAGCAAAAAGACTGGCTCGTGAAGGCACGGTCGTGCCCCCAGATTACTTGAGCCATGAGCCCGCTTTGCTTGCTTAATCAAAAAATAAAAAGTACAGAAAACAAAAAATACTATTCTACGACCAATTGGTTAAGAACAGCGAGTTCCTACACGTTTTCTACCTGCCTGCACACGCAAATTTGTCATCCCAAAACAGGTCCGTATTTGACCCGGGCGATTCATGAATAAATACATTCGGCCTGGACTCGGCTCTCATAACCTAAGGGAGGCATAAAAAGTGTCTTCAAGATATCTCCGACGTGGCAGGAATACAATATTACAGCAGGGTTGAATTTTATGTGCCCTTTTAACGACATTTGTATGTTTTATTTACGCTTCTCTTATCATTTTCCGTGACATATTTCCAGAAACTCGTGTATTGCGTAATATAAATAACGTAGTACGTGACATTGACATGGTGAAAAATTGGGGCACTTGAAGACTTATAAAGTTTTGACGCAATTGTATGAGTATATAGCTCGGTGGTTGACACGTTTTGTTTAGTACTAATACACAATCAGAGGTGAAATTCTTGAATCGCTTATGAATTTCTGAGTTCGCATGAAATTATAATCACATGTGAAATTGACTGCGAGTAATCCTGATTTTATGCATTATGGATATTTTTTATACCGGCCTTGATACTTAGTCCTTTTAGCCGTATCATGCTTCTATATTTTTGTGGGTGTCATTAATGTTTATATCCAAAAGTTGAAGTTGACATTTCTTTCGTTTCCAATGGCTTCTTTATTATAAAATGGCTTGTTACTTTATGTTAGTACTTACATTTTTACAATGTGAGGTCACGGCGACCAATTTTGAAGGTTCTCTCTATTTGCTCCGTACAGATCCGATAGTGTATTAATAAGTAATACTTCGTAGTACCTACTTCATAAAGTATGTAAAATCTGATTAATAAAGCTTGAGTTGTTAATAAAAATCAGCTTTAAAAAATCGGCCAAGTGCGTGTTAAACCCGATTGTTTAAAGCTGATTTTTATTAACATCTTTTTCGATACCATGAATATGCGAGTCAGCTTATGTTAGTTTTAATAAATTTTGTGCAAAATTTCATTTCTGTCTTTTCTTAGTACATTTTATTTAGTTGATCACCTATTACTCGTTAACTTGTAAATCCTTACCGAAGCCTAAGCTATCTATATAGATTACAATCTATATAGATTACAATCTATATAGATTACAATCTATATAGATTACAATCTTTAAAGATTACAATCTATATAGATTACAATCTATATAGATTACAATCTATATAGATGACAATCTATATAGATTACAATCTGTATAGATTACAATCTGTATAGATAGTTTTCTCTTTACGTGGTTGGTCGTAGATAGTAGCCCTACGCTGCGCTTGATTCTGTTATGGACCATGCCCACTGCCACTGAGCTATGTCGGTGACTTTTGTTTATATATCTCTTCATTTATGTAACTTTATATGTAGCTAATAAGAAAATTGATCAAAAGTAACTAAATAAACTCAACTGCGTCAACCGAGTACCAGTTTTTAGAGCCTTCACAAGTTACGTCCGTTTTAATAGGTATCCAATCGATTATTGAACAATTCAAAATGAATTTTCAGCGATCATTCCAATAGAGCCACCATTAAAGCGATGTCATTATCTTTTTTGCTGAACAGAGATTTTATTGCGACCCCAGATATTATGATACGGTAACATAAATTATTATATCGCTTTTGTGGCATAGGTTTACTATAAAATGGATATAAATTTCTACTATTATAGGGGCAGAGGGTGAATCGACCATAAAATTTGTCTGAAAGTTTCCATAAAATATTTTCAATGGCCACTCAAACGATTTCTACTTATTCTTTTGGGATCAATGATGTATTACATGTAGATAGGTTTTTCCCGGCTCTGCGTAGCAAGCCCCAAGTAAGGTAATTGCCCGACACGTCTTCAGTGACACGTTAAGCAACGCTGTTAGGCGCGTGTCGTAACTTGTGAACAATGACAATGCTATCCTGTATGCTTTTAAAGTGCAACACCAAGATATATAAGGCCAAGTTACTAAAAGGCCTTACGGATGTAGACTTATCCTCGAAAGTGATAAGAACTGACATTTGCCATGCTTTTACTTCATATTCAATTAGTATAACCTATCTATAGATAAAATCTCATTGTTTGGAATGATAAAATTTTACGTTTGTCTATTGGATCCAATCGAAGATGCAATAGATTCAGTGTCGTCAACAGATGACAAGGTGAAGGTGAAACAAACGATAACCCAAGAGTAATAACTTGCAGACATTGTTCAAATCAAATTATATGTATGTGTGCTATTTGTATGTAGTGTATTTTATGTTTATTTATATATATATATTTGGCCATAAGTCTTGTTTCATATGTGATTTCACCACCGTCAGCGTTTACTTTTTCTTCTCTTTTAACATCTTAAGGTTGTCTGGAAGATATCGCTATTAGCGATAAGGCCGCCTTTTGTACCTTTCTAACGCCTTAATTATGTACCTAATGTTATTTTATTATGGTGTCAATAAAGTGTTTTTGTATTGTATTGTATTATTCTAATGAAAGCCATCGATTCTAATAATTTGTCTTTTGAAATCAATTTTGTAATTTTGAACTAAGTAAAGATATTGGAGTATATACCTAAGCTTGATTGTGAGTGCGGATTATCATACATTGGGCAGACAAAGAAAATATTGGAAATCAAGGAAAGAACATATGTATTGTGGATATGAAAAATAGATACTCCTACAGGTCTGGAGTGTGTAAGCACGTAACATATATGTACTACGTTTAAGTTAAGATCTTAATGCGTAATAAAATAAATCTACATTTTAAGTTATGCTGTGTTATATTACTATTAGCTTCCAAGAGTCTAGGAAAATATTAATAAAAATAAGACAGCTTGGTTCTGTGAATGACTGTTTAGTTATAAAATATATAATTGATGGAGTTTTTTTGACATGAGCTAGAACGTTATGTTATACAAATTTTAAACACAATAATAAAATAATCTACGGGGTCTACGCGAGGGTGTTATTAAAGTTCAACCGTGGTTGTCTCGTTTCTTGTTGTTGTTTTTGTGACCACGTAAATGTTATTATTATTATTATTAGTTTGACATATATTTATTGTAATTACTACTGTGACATGTTCATTAAAATAATTATAAAATAAAGTAAATCCGCAAAGCGCAACCGGCAAACGCAGCGTAGGATGACCATACATGAGATGAACAAATGACCTCACACAAATGCAAGCCGCTTCTTATGGCTGAGATGATGATGATATAAATTTTATTGAAAAAATAATATATACTAAACTGGTCGTAGACTTAAAATCTAGACAATATACCCACATATTTATTGTAAATAAAAATTCACGATCGCAGGTCCATCCACGGGACTCAGCTAGTCTAAAATCGTCATTGTCATCTCAGCTTCAAGAAGTCCACTCAATGGCATAGGCCTACTTATAGATTTCCATAAATACCTGTTGGAAGCGACCTGCAACGTATTTTTTTTATATTTTTTTTATCAGCCCTGTTTGTACAAACTGTCCCACTGCTGGGAACGGGCCATCTTCTCATTGTGAGAAGGGTTAGGCCATAGTCTGCCACGCTGGCCAAGTGCGGGTTAGCAGACTTCACACATCTTCAAGATCATTGAGAACTCTCAGACATGCAGGTTTCCTCACGATGTTTTCCTTCGCCGTTTGAAGTTGGCGGCAATCAACAATACGCACATAACTTCGAAAAGACAGAGGTGCGTGCCGTGGGATTCGATCCCAGGATCTGCGGATCGCAAGTCAGACGGTCTCACCACTAGGCTGCCGGAAACTTCATTAACGTTATTAACTTCAGCAACGTATTTATGTTCGTCTAAAATAATAAAATAATGTAATTGCTTAATTATTAACTCTTCAAATATATTGAATTTATTTGCACATATCTCCCATATAAATTTATACTTGTTCAGGTTTATATTTGTCAAAAAAATCAGTCTAATAAGTTGACAAAGAAATATATAAAAACCTGTCCCAAAGCAATAATTACCTATAGCTAAGTACGCTTTGTGTATAATTACTTATAGGTACGCTTTTTGTATAATTACTTATAGCTAAGTACGCTTTGTGTATAATTACTTATAGCTAAGTACGCTTTGTGTATAATTTTAGTATTTTTCAATCGATAAATCAAGTAACGTAATATAAAATTAAGTGGCCAATTTGCTTGCAAACTTGCCTTTAACTGGCCAATTGGCATAATTCTAATAGCCAATTTAAACCCGATAATAATAGATCTCCTTTCTATTTCAAATCCAATTCAATTCTATTTCATACGCATTGAATAACGTTCTAGCGGGAAATCCGAAAATAGAATTTGAGGCAAAAGAAGATTTAAATTTAATAAAAAAGGTTTTAAGGAAAGTCAAATCAAAGTAGGTTTATAATTATACAAGTTTTTTTTTTTATCAGCCCTGTTTATACAAACTGTGCAACTGCTGGGCGCGGGTCGTCTTCTCATTGTGAGAAGGGTTATGCCATAGTCTGCCACGCTGGCCAAGTGCGGGTAGGCAGACTTCACATATCTTCAAGATCATTGAGAACTCTCAGACATGTAGGTTTCCTCACGATGTTTTCCTTCACCGTTTTGAAGTTGCAGGCAATCAACAATACGCACATAACTTCGAAAAGACAGAGGTGCGTGCCGCGGGATTCGAACCCAGGACCTGCGGATCGCAAGTTAGACGGTCTCCCAACTAGGCTGCCGGAACTCAATACAAGAATTAATGAGTGCATAAAGCATTAATAATGATTTCAAATCGTAAGCTCTCAAGCGCGTTATTCATGTACGCTGAAAGAAATAAAAATACATAATTAATGCGTATATATATTACAAATAATACATATATTACGATTATGATGGCGAGATGAACTTGCAACAACACCGTCAAGACTGGAAATGTAGGGGGGAGGCCTATGCCCAGCAGTGGGATACTACAGGCTAACAACAACAACATATATTAAAATAAATAGAAAATATCCAACTCCATTAATGCGATTTTCGTTTAGTAACTTACTCTTGAATTGATATGCTGTTGAGTGTACGTTTTTTTGTAAGAAAATATGAGCAAAGCTAATAAATAGTTTTAATGAATATTCTTAAGAATAGTTTTTGTAAAATCACTTATTTGTTAAGAAAAAGTTCGTTGTAGGTTACGGAAAAGCGCATTTTTAGGGTTCCGTACCTCAATAGGAAAAACGGAACCCTTATAGGATCACTTTGTTGTCCGTCTGCCCGTCTGTCCGTCCGTCGGGTGTCAAGACCTTTATCTCGGGAACGCGAGAAGGTATCGAGTTGAAATTAAAACCATATACGCAGATCTATAGTATCTTGCTGCAGAAAGAAAAATAAAGTTTCTAAGTTTTCGTAAAAAAAGTTACAGCCGAATATATCGTAAAGAAACCCACATTTCGACACTCACTAGGGAATATAAACCTATGGGGTACTTCCCGTTGACCTAGAACAATGAAATTTGGCAAGAAGCATTGTGTTAGAGTACACATATATATACACACAAAATCTGAAAACGAAATTTTTAATTAAATCACAAAAAAAAAGTGTCTTTATGCAAGGAATGAAGGTCCAAATTTTAAAGTGAATTGACCGTATCGTGTGGGGTAGCATAAGCTAAAACAGGTTTTTAAATATTTTTATGGTGTATATTTTTCGGTTTATGAAGGAAAATATAAAAAAATATATGATTTCCCCCTTTTATCTACTAGTTTGTACGGAATCCTCGGTGGGCGAGTCTGACTCGCACTTGTCCGGTTTTTTTACTGCAAGATTTGTATTATTACTATTACAAAAAAATAAAAACTATAAGTCTGTGACACTCAGGGAGTGAAGACAAATCTAACGATACCTTTTACATCAAAATTGGTCAAGCCGTTCAGGCTGTAGGAGGCAATATAGAAACACACAAAATTATATACACTCGAAAACATAACCCTGTTTACGCATTCGGGAAAAAAGTATAGTAATTAAAAGTTTATATAATGCTTCACAAAATTGTACAAAAATAGAAAAGACAGCTTGAAAAGCAAGTCAAAACTCAACTTGAAATTGTCGCTTGTCAATTAAAATCGTTAAAACTTCTCTTCAGTCTGGCAAGTTTTTAATTTCTCCTTGATTCCATTTACTTAAATTAGTTTAACAAGAAAATACTCAGTTATTACCTAGTAGAGTTGCCACGCTATTCGCTATTCGTTAGTATTTTATCATTGAATTAAAATAAATTCGCCAATAATATTATCTATTCGACGAATTCGACGAATAGAGAATATTGCCGAATAACTTCCTAAAAATATAACTATATTAACTTTCTTAAAAGTAACATTATATTTTATTTCTGTAAATAAAACACCGATTTAGATAAAATCGATCATTATTGCCATTATTTCTCACAGTTATGTATTGATGATTATCAAAAACAAAAGACAACAGCAATAACATTAATACAATAAAAAAATGCGTACATAGAAATTATTGTCCTAAACTAAAAGCTGGGCAAACAGCTTTTATTACTAATTTTAAATCATAAATCGATATAATGTATCGTGTTGATTTCAATATTTTCTCATAAATCCAAAAAATCATTAAATTTTCATGGTACAGATAAATAGGTACCATATTGTCAAAAAATACTTCATCATCAGCGTCATCAACCATTATCCACCCACTGCTGCATATAGGTCTCCTCTTTAGCGCGCCATTCTTTCCGGTCTTAGGCCTGTCTCATCCAGTCTCATCAAAAATACTTATAGCTAGAAAAATCGAATTTAGATACTGAGACAATTCATTATTGTATAATACTGTAACGATGATGATGATGATGGTGATATTTCTAGAAGGAAATGCTCCTCGACTATTTAAATAAAGAATCTCGTCAACATTCTAGAAAGTTCGTAACAAATGATAAAAACAAAAGACGAGCGAAAAGACGATCGAAATTGAACATTCTGGAACGAAACAAATGACGAACGAAATGACTATCGAAAAGCTTCTAGAAGGTTCTGCGGGGTATATAAGGAGCTTCAGTCGCGGACAGAGGGCTGTTCAGATACGAGTAGCATACAGGAAAGAAGAAAAGTTACAAGTGAAAGTGAAGTGTTGAAGTGAACAGTATAGTGAAGAGACGTTATAGTAGTAGTGTGTTGGTCGGAACACATACTCTGTGTGTTTGTAGCTCGTCGATTCTGTAACTATTGTCGGTGTTTGTGTTATAGACTGTGAGTGCTCTGTGGAAGGCACCACGTGTCAACGAATTATACGGGCTTGAATAACATCGTTGTTTCCTTCCAATCCCTATACCCACTTCCCGTAACATTTGGTGTCAGAAGTGGGATTGGAAGGAAGGATGCCTATCATGCCTAGAGATGGCCCAAACACCCGCTCAAGGGGAGCCGCTCAGCAACAAAGCGGCGGAGACCAGGAAGCCGCTAGTACGGGAAATCCTCGGACACGTGAGGAAGCCGGTGAGGGGACTTCCGGCGGTGACACTGTGAGTACTCCGGTTTCTCCAATGAACCCTCATGAAGGAACCTCTGCCAGTGCCACTGTAAGTGCTCCAGTTTCTCCAGTGGACCTTGGTGTGCTATTACAACAAATGCGTGCCATGCAAGAGGAGCAGGCACGTCGCCAAGAGGAACAGCTGCGTGCCTTGCAGGAGGAGCAGGCACGCCATGAGGAGGAACGTCAGCGCCACCAGGAGGAACAGGCACGCCGCCAGGAGGAACAGGCACGCCGCCAGGAGGAACAACTGCGCGCTATGCAAGAGGAGTAGCTGCGTGTTAATCGACAGGAGCAATGCGCTATGCAAGACCGTATCCTTACGGCCATCTCCGAAGGGGCAGTGAAAGTCGCGGAAATACGGAAGAATGTGGAGCTGCTTGAAGATCGAGTAAACGAGCACGAAGCCCGTTTCGAATCATCGGAAGAGCGTCTTCGGAGGCTTGAAGTAGGCGGTGGTCCAACTCCAGCAACTGCAGTCACAGCTGCTTTGGGTGGCAGTTTCAAAATTCCCACATTTGATGGGACCTCTTCATGGGCTGCATATAAGCGACAGCTTTTGGCTGTTGTGGAACTAAACAACTGGAGCGAGGAAAAAGCAAAGACAGCTCTCACTTTGGCATTGCGTGAACAAGCCACGTCGGTACTTGAGGCTGTAGAACCTAATGCCTCGTACCAGGAGTTGGTGGATGCTTTGGAGTCCCGGTATGGCGACTCGCATCTAGAACATGCCTACCGGGCCCAGCTTCGTGATCGATCCCAGAAATCCAACGAAAATCTGCAACAGTGGTCTCTAGAAGTGGAGAAACTGGTGAGAAAGGCATATCAATCTTCACCAGCGAACCTAGTCGACAGTATGCTGTTGCAGACGTTTGTCGATGGAATCAACGACAAAGAAGTGAGGGCAACAGTACGCTTAGCACACCATGAAAACATCAAAGAAGCGGTGGCACACGCTCTCGAGGTGGAGGCGGTACGTCGGGATCCCAAGAGCGGCTCTGTGCGTAAAGTTGTTTCAACAGAAGAGCGGGAAATACCACGGCGGACCTTTGCTCCGCGTTGTTACCGGTGTGGAGAGCGTGGGCATTTGAGATATGGTTGCCCCAATCGTAGCTCGGTAAGGCGAACCGACGCTGGAACACAAGCGTCGGAGAATTCGGAAAACTAAAACAGGCCAGAGCTACGGGGTGGGCGCTGGCCGGTAATCAGGGAACCCCAAATTTTATGATCTATCAAAGCTCAGATGGGAACAGCTTAACCGTCGATGGAAGAATAAATGGAACTGCATGCCAACTGACTTTGGACACAGGAGCTTCGCGTACGGTAGTGGGGGTGCAGATGACACGGAATAGTAGAAAATTATATTCCTGCAGAGAGACTGTGCAGTTGAAAACGGCTACCGGCCAGCGCATACCTGTAAGAGGGGAGCAGAAGGTGGCGATTAAGGTTGGTGACAAGCTTTACTGGCATTGGGCGGTGATAGCTGAAATTGTGGATGACTGCATCATCGGTTTGGATTTTCTGAAAGAACATCAGTGCAAACTTGATATTGAATCCGGAATCCTTAAGTGTGGATCGATTGAGGTTCCAATGAAGGGAGCCAGGGGAGGTAAAGTCTACTGCCTTAAGGACACTAAGCTACCACCACGAACTCAGACTTTGGTACCGATAAAGTTAGCCGAAAATGTATGCACTGATCGACAAAATTGTTTGGTTATAGAGAGAGTCAAAGGAGAAAACGCATGGTTACCGGCTAGAACGGTTGTTGGAACGACACAAAAGATGGCGGTACCGGTCTTGAATTTGAGTGATGATCCTCAAATACTGAAGAAGGGGTGTCTGATCGGTGAGAGCGAAGAAATAGTCTGGCTTCGAAATTGCGACGAAGTGAAGAAAACTCACTCAAATGCGGTTGATTTTAGTAACGTCCTAGATAACTGCAAGGGGGATTTAAGCACAGTGGAGCTGACAAAAGCGAAAAATTTACTGCGACACTTCGGCGACATTTTCTCCAGAGGGGACGCGGACATTGGAAGAACAGGGCTATTTCGACATCGGATCAACACCGGGAACGAGCAACCAATCCGCCAACGGCCTCGGCGGATACCGTTCGCTAGAGAAAAGGAAGTTGAGGACATGCTAAAGGAGATGGAAGGTAATGGAGTCATTGAACCATCTTCTAGCCCTTGGTGTTCTCCAGTTGTCCTAGTTAAGAAGAAAGACGGGTCTACCAGGTTCTGCATCGATTATCGGCGATTAAATAATGTGACAAAGAAAGATAGCTATCCACTACCAAGGATAGACGACACGCTGGACACTTTAAATGACATGAGATGGTTCTCCACGCTTGATCTCAAAAGTGGCTACTGGCAGGTGGAAATGGATACCAGTGACAAGGAAAAGACGGCATTCTCCACAGGGAAAGGACTTTGGCAGTTCAAGGTGATGCCATTTGGATTATGTAATGCTCCAGCCACTTTTGAGAGATTAATGGAGCGTATACTAGCCGGTCTGTTAGGGGAAGCTTGTCTGGTGTACCTCGATGACATAATAATAATCGGACGGAACTTCGACGACCATCTGAAGAAGTTGGAGAGCGTGTTCAACAAAATAAGAGGAGCAGGCTTGAAATTAAACTTAAAGAAGTGCTCTTTCTTCAAACGCCAAGTTGAATATCTGGGGCATGTTATATCTGAAGAGGGCGTGGAAACTGATCCAGCAAAGATTTCCGCAGTGAAAGATTGGCCTACTCCAACCGATAAAACTCAAGTAAGAGCATTTATGGGACTATGCTCGTATTATCGTCGTTTCGTAAAGAATTTTTCCGATATTGCCAAACCACTGCATAGACTCACAGAAGAAAAACGGCCATTTGTTTGGGACCAAGAATGTGAGGCAGCTTTTAATGAATTGAAAGATCGGCTATGTGAAACTCCAATTCTCGGATATCCTGATGCGAATGGTGATTTTATAGTTGACACCGATGCGAGCAATGTAGGCATCGGAGGAACATTGTCACAGAAGACACAGGACGGGGAAGTGGTCATAGCCTACTTCAGTAAATCGTTGTCCAAACCTGAAAGGAACTATTGTGTGACGAGAAGAGAACTACTAGCTGTAGTAAAAACGTTACAACACTTCAAGAAGTATTTGCTAGGGCGGAAGTTTCATGTCAGAACAGACCACGCGGCGTTGAAGTGGTTACTGCAGTTCAAAAATCCGGAAGGTCAGGTTGCACGTTGGATTGAGCAACTACAAGAATTCGATTTTGAGGTAGAGCATCGTAGTGGAAGTTCCCAAGAAACGCTGATGCTTTGTCAAGACGGCCCTGCTCTGAGAATTGTAAGCATTGTGGAAGACAGGAAGCAAGAGATGAAGTTACAGTCCGACTGATTAGAACAGATGCCCTTGATGATGACTTTAGCAACGATGCTATGCGTAGAGCTCAAAATGAGGATGAAAATTTGAAACCAATTCTGGATTGGATGACAAGTGGAACTCCTCGTCCCGGGTGGAGTGAGATATCTGGTATGAGCGCAATCACTAAAAGTTATTGGGCACAGTGGAATAGTTTGGTCCTCTGTGATGGAGTTTTGCATCGAAAATGGGAAAATGTGTCTGGAAACGACACCCATCTACAAACTATTGTACCGAAAGCAAAAATTTCGGAAGTACTAAGAGTTTACCATGACGGAACATCGGGTGGGCATCTCGGAGTAAAAAGGACACTTATGAAAATACGGCAACGTTATTATTGGTTACATTGCAAGGAAGATATCGAGGACTGGGGCAGGAAATGTGAACGATGTTCTTCGGTTAACGGACCCCATACACGGAGTCGAGGGGCGTTACGGTTGTATAACGTCGGAGCTCCTTGGGAACGAATAGTAATAGACGTTGCCGGTCCATTTCCCTTGTCCAATAATGGAAATCGTTATATTCTCGTGGTTATGGACTATTTCACGAAATGGCCTGAAGCGTTTGCGTTACCTAATCAGGAAGCTGTCACTGTAGCGAGAAAATTGGTGAACGAGGTCTTCTGTCGATTTGGGTTACCACTTGAAATTCATAGTGACCAGGGAAGAAATTTCGAATCGCATGTGTTCCAGGAAATCTGTAAGTTAATGGGGATACATAAAACGCGAACTACACCATATCACCCACAATCCGACGGAATGGTGGAGCGTTTTAATCGAACTTTGGAGCAGCATCTGGCAAAAGTGGTTGATTCACATCAGAGAAATTGGGACGAGTATATTCCTCTGTTTCTTTTGTCATATAGAACGGCTGTTCATGAAAGTACTTGTACTACGCCAGCTCGAGCGAACTTTGGCAGAGAGCTTCGACTTCCAGCAACGCTTTTGGCAGGGTGTCCTCCGGATGCACCAAGATATGTCACAGAATATGCAGATGAACTAAGAAAGCGTATGGAAGACGTACATCAACACATGAGGGAAGCCAATTTGCGTGCCAGCGATCGGATGAAAACGCGATATGACAGAAATGTTAACTCAAGAGGATTTGAAGAAGGTTCTTTAGTTTGGCTACACAACCCTGTGCGAAAGCTAGGTAAATCACCGAAGTTACAGCCAAGCTGGGAGGGACCGTATCAAGTTATTACAAAGCTCAACGACGTAACTTACAGAATTCGGAAAACGTCACGAAGTCCTGCGAAAGTTGTGCATGTGGATAGGTTAGCACAATACTACGGCTCTAATGATGCTCGAGACGAGCATGTCTAAGGAGGGGGTAGTGTAACGATGATGATGATGATGATGGTGATATTTCTAGAAGGAAATGCTCCTCGACTATTTAAATAAAGAATCTCGTCAACATTCTAGAAAGTTCGAAACAAATGATAAAAACAAAAGACGAGCGAAAAGACGATCGAAATTGAACATTCTGGAACGAAACAAATGACGAACGAAATGACTATCGAAATAAAAGCTTCTAGAAGGTTCTGCGGGGTATATAAGGAGCTTCAGTCGCGGACAGAGGGCTGTTCAGATACGAGTAGCATACAGGAAAGAAGAAAAGTTACAAGTGAAAGTGAAGTGTTGAAGTGAACAGTATAGTGAAGAGACGTTATAGTAGTAGTGTGTTGGTCGGAACACATACTCTGTGTGTTTGTAGCGCGTCGATTCTGTAACTATTGTCGGTGTTTGTGTTATAGACTGTGAGTGCTCTGTGGAAGGCACCACGTGTCAACGAATTATACGGGCTTGAATAACATCGTTGTTTCCTTCCAATCCCTATACCCACTTCCCGTAACAATACTATTCTTGTTAATATTTTATAATCGCGATTATTGCTTATTGAAGTTAAACAAATTTTAACGGGGTTTTTTCAATTACTTACATTGTTGTTTGTTCTTTAAAAAAACTATAAGGGTTCTTTGTTTACTACGGAACCTTAATAAATTACAGTTTAAAAAACTAAAAAACACGCTAAAAATTATTGTGGTCAAAGTTCATTACAAGACTTTTCTAACAAATTCAAACAGCTATGATACGATGTTCCATCATGAAGTTCTAGTTCATATCTTCCGGCTCCATCATCAGATCAGTTCGACAGTACCATATTATTGTATTGTCATCAGAACTACATACAGCTGCCAATTTTCATGACGCTACGATCCTTGGAAGATGGTTAAATTAGTTACCTTAGATTTCATTACATAGTTACATACAGGTCGACCTAATAAAAGCGTGTTAAAAACAGCAATCGTTAAGCCAGAGGCCTTTGGTGGCTTAGTAACTCTACTAGGGCTGGTCACTAAGTCTATACGAACTTATTTACATTTGAATACTAATTACTGTTTCGAAAATTTTGCAATTTTGACAAATAATTACTTAACGATCCAATAGGAAATAACGAAAAATCGCTAACAAATTATTCGCTATAGCGACAATTTGCGCCAACTCTAGTTATTAAATCCGAACTTCTAAAACGTTTCACAATTCCTTTTAAGTTCATTCACGCTATTGAAATACCTTTTGGTACGAAACTCGTTATTGTGTTCCGATTAAAATAAATAACCTGTCAAAGCATTATTAAATGGCACAAACAACACACGTATTGCGCGATTGTACTTTTGATAATAAAATAATTTTACTCAGATGTCTTGCTTAACCAGTTTTCAGTGATCTCTCATGTTCATAAACCACACTTAGCTTGTTTAACCCTTCGTCACTGACATGGATCAGTGATGACTGGACAATGATGGACATCACGAAAGAATATGATATGAGTGCGTGGTTTTTTTAATTACTTTCCGTCAATAAGACGCGTAATCATCAATCAATGAGTCAAAAAGATTGATGAATGAGTCTCTAAAATCAATTTCGTTGCGTTGATGTGTTTCGTTTAATTTGACACTAAACGTATGGGATGGTTAACCGATGTCTCTTAAACTACTCGTAAACGTTACTTAAAAAGTGATTAGTTACCTTTAGGTGAAAGTTAAAAAATAATTAACGATAAAACTTCTAAATAGCACGCACACGTGTAATTATTTTAAATGCCTTAATCGGCAGAAATGGCATTGAGCCGAAATGAAATTAAATAAGTTACTTACAAGCTACTTATTTAAATTTAAATAAGTAAAAAGCTTAATGTGAAGCTGATCAATTGAAACAATCGACGTTTATCAAGAGTCATATCGCAATGGTCCGAGCAGTTGGCACAATGAAGCCCTAAATAACGTCTAAAGACGTCGGCGCGGCGCCTCAGTGACGTCGAGAACGCGTACTCTCGACTGACGGACAATACGACGGCTTTGACTGGCCGCCACTCGCATTCATCCAATCCACGGGCGGATTTCACCCAGCGCGCGTATTTAAGGGTTTTTTCGAGTTGGAAATTTAAATCTTTTTAATCAAGATTGATGTGCCATTTGAATACTACGTTTGTTGAATACAGTATTACCGGCGTGTTTTGGTTTGACATCATTATAACGCTGGTTATGTACTTTTCACCATAACGTTTCAACGTTTCATAGCCCTAATGAGGCAAATTTCAGGCGTATTGCCGACATGTCAAAACATCATTATTAATTACATAAACATGTTAACGATTGACATGATGGCATTATGATATGGCGTAAAATAACAGGTTAACATCCGGCGCAATGTGTGAGGTAGAAAGCAGAAATGTACCCTCATACTGGTAAATATTATATCTGTAGGTAAGTATCATTTACTTATTACTCGACTGCGAAAGAAGGAGGGTTATGTTTTTCGAGTGTATGTATGTATGTATGTATATTTCTTTGGCATGCCCTAGAGCCTAAACGGCTTGTCGTATTTTTATGTGAGTGGTGTCAATAGATTCGTCTTAGTCGTGAGAGTGACTCTGGGTACATCAAAATTAAAAAAAAAAACAAAATTAAGGATTTTTGGCGGCAAAAAGTAATCTCAAAAAAAATATGTTTTCAAAATACATCGAGTGAGGTATCAAAATAAATAATTTTTAACGGTAATTACGAATATATATATATAACTTATATGTTTTATTGGAGTTTGGAGTAGGAAATGCTAATAAATCATATTATAATTGTGTTTTAAGGTAAGGAGAGGGGAGATAGATAGATAAACTCTTTATTGTACACTATTAAACAAAAAAACAAAACAGATAAACTTACAAAACTAGTGTGACAACCGGCGGCCTTATCGCTAAAAGCGATCTCTTCCAGGCAACCGTGGTATGGAGATCAATTCATAGAAAAAGTAAAGCGGGTGTGCAATAGCAGAGACACTGGATATAACTACTGGATATATGGATGGGGAGAAGGGAGGGAGAGGTAGGGGGGGGGGGGGGGGGGGTGTTTCGAGTGTATGTATGTATATCTGTATGTTTCTATATGATCGCCTAAAGCCTAAAGGGCTTGACCGATTTTGATGTGAGAGGTGTCGTTAGATTCATTTTCACTTGCTGAGTGTCATAGGCTATATTTTTTGTAATAAAAATCATACATCTCTCACAAGTATAAACAAACGCGTGTTTTTTGTAACTTCCAACGAACTTTTTCGTAATAAACAAGTGCTTTTACTAGATTTTTTCTAAAGAATGCGCAATAATCTTTTACAGCGATTGTACGCATACTTTTTCACAAAAACGTACACTCAACAGCGTTTTAGGCGTAAAGAAATCGTAAGATAGGCTGCAAAAACCTCTATTCTGCAGTCGGGTATTTTGTTTTTCTTTTAACATTGAAACTTGTGTTATATACGATTGATTATTGTAATTATCTGTGTATCTTGGATATAGCAAAGCGGATTAATAAGTTGAAATAGCAGTGGACATCTGAGTAGGGCACATAGCAAGTAGAAATGATGGCCGATGGGGCTGGAATGTTTCGAGTGAAGGCCACGTATCGGTAAGCACAGCGTAGTAAGACCAGCCACAAAGTGGACTGACAACCTCTTACAAGATAGATAGATAGATAGATGAACTCTTTATTGTACACACCTTAAAAGTAATAACAAAGAACTTAAATAGACTAGTGCAACAAAAGGCGGCCTTATCGCTAAAAGCGATCTCTTCCAGGCAACCATTACAAGTGGCTGGAAAACGCTGGATGCAAGCTCCTTCCAACCAGTCTTTTTAGAAATCCATGAGGGAAGCCAATGCCCACGTACACGTTTCGATATTTATGTAAAATAACGGGCAGAATAGTAATTTTGCGACAACTTATCAATTTTTTTTTAGCTTAGTTCAGACAATAGTCTCGTTTCTACTAGTTTCGCAATGAGCTTAGTGTATTGAATGTGTCTCAAAACGCTTTGATCTTTCAATGATGTCTTACTAAACAGAGCTATATAATTTACACAACTTAGATTGACCAGTAACAATGCAGTCAACAAAACAGGTAAGACAGATTAGTTCTAAACTAAGCCGCATCTGGCAAACAAGAAACATCAAGACGTGGAACAACTAGTCTCAGACACCGCAGACAAGCGAGACAGACAGAACCAGACGCGGCCGTGATTGCACGCGATGTCGCGAGAGTCTCGACATTCTGGGATGAGAGTCTCGAGGTTCTGAGATATTAAACTCCCTCAGACGCGACACGGCCAGGGAAATGAGGGAAATAAATGCCGAGATGCGGCCTTGTACGGGTTAAAACTATTGTTTAGCAGGAGCCAAGAAATTGCTTTGCGATGGCTTTTGCTTTTGTCTGAGCAAATGTTGGTGTATTAAGGTGGAAATGGAAAATTAATTCTCTTTTTCCTGGCAATGCTTTTGAATTTGTTTTAGTATGGTAAGTAGAGGATTTCGCGCATCTGTGTTTAAAAAATTGTATTTATGTACTTACACATTGAAATTACATAAATTTTAGTGAATTTGCCGCGTGTATTTTACATAATTTAAAGTGATCAATACGTCAGATCATAAAATTATGTAAAATATACTTACGCGATAAATCAGTTGAAAATTGTTTAATTTTAATGAGTAACAAGCTCAAACCCTTAAAAATCATTATTATTGGAACGAAGTTCCTTAGCGCGCGTTGCGAAAGGGGGCTAGACGGAAAAAATTACAACCACTTACACTTATTGCTATAGTTGTAAGCCGTGCGGCGTGCGCGTGTTTCTCTGTCTGTCTCTCTCTCTCTCTCACACACTTATAAAGCAAGCCATTTATTTTCGTTTCGTCTTTCTATTTCGCATTGAACAGTGTGGTGTCGCGACGATTATTTTTGTTGAGTGTATACAGGTTTTTTGTACATAATAAATAATAAAAAATAATAACAATAATGAATCCTGACAGTGTTTCTGCACAAGTTCCGGATATTGTCTTTTCGTGATGACTTCGTTCCATCCGGGTGTCCCTTGACACCTCTCAAGTTTTTTATTTTATTCGAAAAATTACATATTATTTCAAGCAATGTGTAGTTTTCCTTGTTTATGATTCTGTATAGATAGGTATTTCATTTATTTTAAATTTTTCGTAATACATGTGTAATAATTATAGTCCAATATTCTTAGATATAGATTTGCTGAAAATACCGACATTCAATTTATATGTATAAGTACTTAAGTTGAGAATACTTAAAAAACCCGACAACAAAACAGCTGAATCGATTTTGATGAATTTTGTCAAAATACTCAACAAAATCCTCTTTCAAGAAAAAGACAATTGACATTTATTGTGACATTAAGCTGTATTTTATTTGTATGATTTTTTATTGTCAATGTATAGATGTACACAGTGTAGGTGAACTTTATAAATAAATAAATAAGAAACTCGATAAAAATCGCCCCAGTCGTTTTAGAACTACGCAGACATATCTCAGACACAGATATATATATAGATACATGACAGATATATGACACACGTCATACTTATAACACCCCTCTTTTTGGTTGGGGGTTAAAAAGTATGGAGACATCGCATTCCTTTCGTATAGCTCCTGTACATAAACCTCCACGCTGTTGCTCTGTTGTTCTTCGTCTTTCTGTTTCCTGAGAGCTAGAATCTTGGAATTTTCAAGTCTAATATGAATAGATATCTTCTAGATCGACGAGCTCCATCGTCGGCCACACCATCACTTAGCATCAGGCGAGTTTTAGTCAATCGTATATCTATCTATCTTAAAAAAAACATCATTTTATATCTCTTACACAATTTCCATAAGTTTAGCAGAGATTACGGCCCTCTCAGTTTATTAATGTAGTTTTAAAATGTGCGCTCTAAATGACTCAAGTTAAAACCTCGGTGAAGCTTGTCTTTGTGCCCGTGACGGCGCCATTTAAAGTTATTCATGAGGAATAACCAAAATTACTGTGAATACTCGTTCACTGAATAGAATTTTCTTTGGAAAATGGCGCGTAGCGTGTAGAACATGCGAGTTATTTTAGGTAACATATTTTTATGTATATTTCATACATCCAAGAAATTTAACTTTTATATGTTGTTTTTGTTTTAACTTGTAATTTGACATTTGTAATTTAATAACTCTGGACATTTTTTATTTATGTGTTATTTCTTTTTTGATAATTATTTTGGTTGTACTTTTTTTTTTCAATATTTTCGAACAATGTTTACATTGCTTGAGGCAATTAATATGATTTTTTTTTACATTTTCGTTCGTTTGACTTGTAACTTATTGTTTGTTACCTTATTGGTATGACTATGACTATGATAGTAGTAAAAGTCATTTGTTTTACGTTATTGATGAATAGAATTAGTAAAGAAGATCTAAAATTGTTATACCTAGTTAAAAAAAACTGAAACAACTTACTTTCAAATATCCAATTTCGTTTACTTTGATGACATACTTTTCCAGTTATTTTGTTTTACAAACCATACTACTGAAATAAATTTGATAATATTTCTATAGGACTAATTTAAAAGCATACTTAAAGGTATAATCCTTAAAAAAACGGTTTAAAAAGTAACAACCATAATAAAAGGAAAAAAATACATCTTGATTGATACCTCCTCCTTTTCTGAAATCAGTTAAAATGAAAGCTCTCTATTCCATTTGAACATATTTTCTTTTATTATCTTTTATATATTATTTTCATGTTAAAGCTGAAAGAAGGTTGTTATATTAAAAAAGAGTTGAATGAAGTACAATTGTTTATTCCGTGTTTCCGTGCTCCTTGTTTATGCCGTGTGGTGCCGGCTTAGAATAGTACCTCCCCCTCTCTTCCCGTGGGTGCCGTAAGAACCGGCTAAGGGAATATCACCAAACAAAAAAATCAAAATCGTTCCATCAGCTTAAGAGCTACGATGCCACAGACAGACGCAGATACACACGTCAAACTTAAAACACCCCTCTTTTTGGATCGAGGTTTAAAAATCGCCAGTTCCATTTCCAAATTACTGTATTTAATAAGCTTGATGCCACCAAACCTTGTTCTAATCTATCCAACCACGGCTAATAATGTTCCACCCCAAACATTATCAGCCTTTAATATTACAAAACAAAAAAAAAATGCAAGCCAAACCACTTCAACACAAAAATAATGATCGCCTCCATTCGTTATCATCGCTCCCGAGTTTTTCCCTTCCCTTTAGCGAAATTTATGAACAAATATTTTGAAAGTCTATACATTAGTTAATGAATGCAGTCTCTTGGCAATGTATACGCAACGTCTTTGGCGGGCGTATTCTGGAAGATATCATACGAATCCGGTTCAGCTTTCATACTGACTATAACGAAACCAAAACTACGCATACCATTATTGCTAGTAGCAGTTTATTTTTAACCCCCTACCCAAATTAACGCAAATACTCACAGGGCATGGTGGATTCTCCCAGTATTTGAATCGGTTCAAGTGCAAGGAGAGTCCATCGTGCGTCTGTGAGCCAGACGCCATCGAAGACGTGCTGCACGTCATTATAGACTGTCCAGCGTATTCGCGGCAGAGATTCAACGTGGAACAAGAGTTGGGAGCGAAAATTGACAGAGACAATTTAAATGAGCTATTAACTAGCAAACACAGTACAGAGCCTTTTGTAAAATACTGTTTAGAAATAGCAAACATAGTAATCAATAGAAATAAGACTAGATAGATTAGAAATTGTTCGGCTATATATTGATTTATATACACCGCAGCAAAAATAAATGTAATAGATATAAATGTAAGTAAATTGAAAATGTGATGTAAAGATGTAAGTAAATCTTATAAGTAGCTAGAGGAAGAAGAACTGAAATATAAAATATTATATAAGTATTAGTGAATAAGTAGTTCTATCCTAGAACTTATACTAGGGGCCTTGGCTCAACATTACAAAAAAAACCCCTACCCAAAAAGAGGGGTGTTTTAAGTTTTAACATGTGTATCTGGTGTCTGTCTATGGCATCGTAGCTCTCAAACGGATGGGACGATTTTGATCTAGTGTTTTTATTTGAAAGAAGATTTCATCGAGAATGTTCAGCTATGTTTCATCAAAATGGGTTCAGCTTTTTTTTTCTAACTCATACTTGCCTTCCTTTAGCGTAAGCGTCCAGGTTTTACAGCCGTAAATATATTCCAAATAACTCCTAAAGTACTTACAAACAAAATACTCTGAAAATACTTTTTAGGCACTATTTTTCCACTAATTCAATGAAAAGTGCTGACGGTGCCTGAAAAATGAACACAAACTTAGCCTATCTTAGGATTTTTCAAAGACAGTTATAGAAGAAATTTTCCGGAACCATCTTCAGATACTCGTTCTTATGTATAATGGAAGCTAGGTGCCCAAGACAATATACCTGACGAGTCCAAAGTCCAAACTCAACTATCTTAGCATTTTTCGAACCGATTTTCAAAAAGGAGGAGGTTCTCAATTCGAGGGTATGTATGTATATATGAAACCTAAACGGCTTGACCGATTTTGATGTGTGAGGTGTTGTTAGATTCGTCTTCATTTCCTCAGTGTCCAATGCTATATTTTTTGTAATAACAATAATATATCTCTCGCCATAATAAAAAAATGCGTTTTTCGTAACTTCCAACGAACTTTTTCGAAACAAACTAGTGATTTTACTAGAATTAGAATTATTCTAAAGAATGCGCATTTATATTTTTTTACTGCTATTTTACCCATACTTTCTCACAAAAAACGTACTCAACAAAGCTCACACGTAATCGTAAGTTAGACTGCAAAAACTGCTTTTCTGTTAGTTAATATAAATTATACTTTGCAACTACGTAATCCTACTTTGCACGTGTCCCGACACGCACTTGGTTATTTTCTATTATGTTCACAATATGGGATACAGTGATTACAGACAGTGTTAAGTCGCTCACAAAGTCCTTTCATGTTATATTCATCTTAAAGATATGTTACAGAATAAGCCCTTAGCTATAATGGATGGCAGTGAGACAGTCACTTGACGCACCCCTGCATCGCTATTATACTGAACAGCGAAGGCTGTATATTGTAACCAACCCCTATATATTCATTTTTGTAGTTGTACAACCATAACTACGTAGGATATCCTAATTAATTATACTTATACAAAACTGTAGCGAAGTCGCTTCTGTACTGTATTGAAAACATATTTTTGGATGCAGCAAAATCCAGATAGAATGTCGTTTTTTTTGTTTGTTTTTCTGTCTTACACTTAAACGTGTGTATCTTTTGATCGGTACTAATTGATATAAGTCTTTAATATACGTAATTATAAATATACAAATATAAGTATGTAATTAAAAATATTGTAGGATTTACTTTGATGTAAATTTGCAAATATTACAAACTGGTCAAGAGCGAGACAAGCTTGCGTAAATAAATTTTGAAAATAGAATGGGAATTTATTGTGTCAGATAAATTTCTTATTGATTCCTCAAAAGAAGAAGAACGAAAAAAGGCAAACGCTTTGATGACAGTTTTGTGTCACATGACATAAACTTGAATAGAATAAACGTACGAGTTATAGGTAGTATAACTAGTATAAAAATATCTTTGGATAAGCAAAATAGGTACTTCTTCTTTTTTGTATTGGACCCGCATTAAAGCATTTGCCAGTGTCAAGTATTAGGATTTTTTCAAGTTTCTTGAAATAAAACAAGTTGTAAATGTTCTAGTCAAGTATACAGTCAATTTATAAGTCGAGTCCTGCTTCAGTAAAGTGGTGGCGACTTTACTAGAAGCTTCTATGGAGTTTTGCCGACAACGTAAAATCACACGTTTTACTGCTTTATTTCACTTGCCCACACTCACGCACTTTATCGAACACTTAATGAATAAAACACCACCATTTTTATAGCATTTATGTTCAAAATAACACAAGTTTACGAAAATAAAACAAAGCAACAACACGTTACTAAGACGTTCCCGCCAAAACTGGCAAAATAGGTATGTAACCCTTACTTATTTGAACTTGTTATTTTATGTTAACGTCTAACATTTCAGACTATTTCTACTATAGAAAATATGTGAAATTACAAAAACATTCTTAGGTATAGGTAAAATACATTTCGTTCAATTAGCCCTGGTGTCAGTATTCATGTTTACTTATGTATTGTGTGTATATATAGGAGTACGGGAGCCTCGATGTGCGAGTGAAACTCGTACTTTGCCGAATTTATTTCCAGTTATTTGTTTTGAAACTAAGTACTGGACTGATTTTGATAAAATTAGGGTTCCATTTTTCCTTTTGAGGTACGGACCGCTAAAAAGTGAATAACCTTTAAAAATCGTTTTAATATAAAGTTAATCCATTTAAACTAAATATTTTTAATTAAATCACTTCAAGTGATATTAAATTTATTTCTCATTCAATTAAAAAGAAATTAAAAGCTTTCAAATTAAGATTTCTATCGCACGATTCTATTTGAGAATTTAAAGTTACCTACAGTAAAATTTTATAGTACCATAACTAAACAAAACTAGAGAGGTGGGTAACATTGAGTCAATCTGAGTCTACATTTCACTTTGTTTTATTTTTATTGATGGCTGGTGTCTTTGAACTCATTAAAAAGCTTTTTGTTTCCAAAAGCTTATAAAACAGTATTTTTTGTAAATAAAATATTCGTAAAAGTTTGGTCTGAGTGTGTTCAAAATAGGTTTATCTTTATTTACATTGTTTTAGAATATTATTCTTTATAAAAAAGGTTTTTTTACCCGACTGCGTAAGAAGGATGGTTATGTTTTTCGAGTGTATGTATGTTTGTATGTATGTATGTGTATTTCTTTGGCACGCCCTAGAGCCTAAACGGCTTGACCAATTTTGATGTGAGTGGTGTCAATAGATTCGTCTTAGTCGTGAGAATGACACTGGGTACATCAAAATAAAAAAAAAATTAAGGATATTTGGAGGCAAAAGGTAATCTCAAAAAAAAAATGTTTTCAAAATACATCGAGTGTGGTATCAAAATAAAGAATTTTTAACGGTGATTACGAATATAATGTTACGGGAAGTGGGTATAGGGATTGGAAGGAAACAATGATGTTATTCAAGCCCGTTTAATTCACTGACACGTGGTATCTTCCACAGAGCACTCACAGTCGATAACACGAACACCGACAATAATTACAGAATCGACGCGCCACAAACACACAGAGTCCGTGTTCCGATCAACACACTAAACGCCTCTTCACTATACTGTTCACTTCAACACTTCACTTTCACTTGTAACTTTTTCTTCTTTCCTGTATGCTACTTGTATCTGAACTGCCCTCTGTCCTTTTTTTTTTTTTTTTTTGTGAAATGACTAGAGTTGTTGGCCTCTAACGGCCTCTACAGCTTACCGGACTTTGGCGAGCACAGAAGGCGCTGGGCCGCTTACAAACTAAAGGTTACGAGGGACTAGCTCAAGGGCACCTCGAGGGAGGTTCGGACCTCGGCTTGGGCTGTCGCCTGGGGGGGGGGGGAAGTCGAATTGCCGTGCGGCAACCCCGATGGGGTGTGCCCTGCGGCCCTATTGGGTTGAACTGGTTGACTATTTGGAGAGAATCTAACCGGTCTTCTACCAGACCTGGGGGTTCCTCGACCTCGCCGGCGAGGTCGGTGTGTCGTGTTTGTGTTCCTTTGGTAACCGACGCCTATACCAAAAACTGAGTATTTCCTGTTGCCTGGGGCTGTCGGATCGGGTGACCCCAACGCAGCAGCCGTGACTGCTGCGATGGGGTCATCCGGGTTGGCCCTCTGTCCGCGACTGAAGCTCCTTATATACCCCGCAGAACCTTCTAGAAGCTTTTATTTCGATAGTCATTTCGTTCGTCATTTGTTTCGTTCCAGAATGTTCAATTTCGATCGTCTTTTCGCTCGTCTTTTGTTTTTATCATTTGTTTCGAACTTTCTAGAATGTTGACGAGATTCTTTATTTAAATAGTCGAGGAGCATGTCCTTCTAGAAATTTCACCATCATCATCATCATCGTTACAATATATATAACATATGTTTTACGCATACTTTCTCACAAGAAACTTATATTCAACAGCGCATCAAGCGTAACGAAATCGTAAGTTAGACTGCAAAAACTGCTTTTCTGTAGTCGGGTGTTTTGTTTTTATTTTAATATAGATACTTGTTTTATAGGTAAGTTTCCAGTAGAGGCGGGAAGACGCTGGATTCAAACCGCTTCCAATCGGTCTTTTTGGAGGTCCAATTATGGTCCCGGAGGTATATGTCCAGCAGTGGACTTATTGTGGCTGAGATGATGATGAAGTTTCCAATAATATATTTTGCTTGAGTTGTACTTATGTCTTTCATTAAAATCGGCTTAGCCGTTTGAACGTGATGAAATAACAAATATACAAACACACGCACAAACTTTCGCATTTATAACATTAGTGTAATTCCCAAAAATTATGAACAGGCTTTGAATCAAAAAAATCTGACGATGAAAAATGGTCATGAATACGTCTGGCAACCAGACCCCAGACACGCAGATACATAGTTAGGTTTTCCCTGGCTCTGCGTGGTAAGTGGCAAGCCTCAACTCAAGTAAGGTATGGCCCGACTCGTTTTTAGGTGGCGGTCGCTTTGACCCGCCGCCCGCGGCGTGCGGCGGCCCGTCGCCCACAGCGTCTATATGCTATCACGCTCAAACAGCTGAACCGCCTCGGCAGCGGTCGCGCTCACCCGACGCGTGCAGTCGGCGGGTGAGCGCGACCGCTGCCGAACATTCCCGAACATAGCATATAGACGCTGCGGGCGACGGGCCGCCGCACGCCGCGGGCGGCGGGTCAAAGCGACCGCCGCCTTAGTCTCAATTCGTATCGGGCAACGCTGTTAGATACGTGTCGTGACTTGTGAACAGTGACAATGCCATCCTGTGTGGTTTGAAAGTGTAACACCAAGATAAGGCCAATATACTAAAAAGCATTATGGATGTGTTTTAACCTCGAAAGTGCTGAAAACTGCGATTTACCGTGCTTTTACTTCATATTCAATGAGTATAACCTCTCTATAGATAAAATCTCATTGACCCTAGATAAGTTTATAAAACGTGTGATTTTACGTTGTCGGGAAAACTCCATAGAAGCTTCTAGTAAAGTCGCCACCACTTTACTGAAGCAGGACTCGACTTATAAATTGACTGTATACGTGACTTAGATTGTGACTAGAACATTTACAACTTGTTTTATTCAAGAAACTTGAAAAAATCCTAATACTTGACACTGGCAAATACTTTAATGCGGGTCCAATACAAAAAAGAAAAAGAAGAAGAATCCCGTCAAAGCTCGCGAAGTACATAGCGTATCTGTTTATAGTTTGTACCCTCATACCACAGACAATATTGATAGTAGAGAACAATATTTGTCTATGCTTAGACCCGTTATCAACTAGTCAATATTACTTTTTCAACGTTTCTAAATCTAAAATAAGTATACCTAAGTTTAGAAAAAAAAACGGCTGAACCGATTTTGATGAACCATTTTTTAGGGTTCCGTACCCAAAGGGTAAAAACGGGACCCTATTACTAAGACTTCGCTGTCTGTCTGTCTGTCTGTCTGTCTGTCTGTCTGTCTGTCTGTCTGTCTGTCTGTCTGTCTGTCTGTCTCCAGGCTGTATCTCATAAACCGTGATAGCTAGAAAGCTGAAATTTTCACAAATGATGTATTTCCGTTGCCGCTATAACAACAAATACTAAAAATGTTAAAAAATTAAATATTAAGGGGGGTCCCCATACAATAAACGTGTTTTTTTCGTATTTTTTTGCTCAATATTAAAAACGGTAACAGGTAGACGCTTCAAATTTTCACAGAATACTTACTTGTGTATTACCTTTCAAAATAAATAATTAAATAACTATAAAGTAAATATTAAAGGGGGGCTCCCATACAACAAACGTAATTATTAAGCAATTTTTACTCGATCTTAATTAACAGGTAGAAACTTGAATATTTGTAAGTAAATATTTAGAAATATATTAACTATAAAAATAAATACCTAATCTAATACATAAAAAATCGGCCAAGTGCGAGTCGGACTCGCGCACGAAGGGTTCCGTACTATCATCTATAATACTACAAAGTTTAGTTCTGTTTATAAAATAACGAGAAATCAACGAAATTCCAAAAGTAGTAAATTGCAAACTTATAGGTAGGTTTTCGATACACATCCGGGCAGCACGACGACGCTCGCGCGAATACGCGCGGCTATGGCTCGCTCCGTGATGTTACCTCCCCCGCTACCCGCGTGGTCGCCTCGTACTCGCGCCACCACCACACCGCGGCGCGGCGCTCGCACCGCGTTTAGATGCACGAATTATTTTCATTTTGTGAGTTTTTATAGATTAGGTATTTATTTATATAGTTAGTATATTTCTAAATATTTACTTACAAATATTCAAGTTTCTACCTGTTAATTAAGATCGAGTAAAAATTGCTTAAAAATTACGTTTGTTGTATGGGAGCCCCCCTTTAATATTTACTTTATGATTATTTAATTATTTATTTTGAAAGGTAATATACAAGTAAATATTCTGTGAAAATTTGAAGCGTCTACCTGTTACTGATTTTAATATTGAGCAAAAAAATACGAAAAAAACACGTTTATTGTATGGGGACCCCCCTTAATATTTTTTTTTTTAACTTTTAGTATTTGTTGTTATAGCGGCAACGGAAATACATCATTTGTGAAAATTTCAGCTTTCTAGCTATCACGGTTTATGAGATAAAGCCTGGAGACAGACAGACAGACAGACAGACAGACAGACAGACAGACAGACAGACAGACAGACAGACAGACAGACAGACAGACAGACAGACAGCGAAGTCTTAGTAATAGGGTCCCGTTTTTACCCTTTGGGTACGGAACCCTAAAAATCACAAAATGAAAATAATCCGTGCATCTAAACGCGGTGCGAGCGCCGCGCCGCGGTGTGGTGGTGGCGCGAACGCGCGGGTAGGGGGGGAGGTAACATCACGAAGCGAGCCATAGCCGCGCGTATTCGCGCGAGCGTCGTCATGCTGCCCGGATGTGTATCGAAAACCTACCTATAAGTTTGCAATTTACTACTTGGAATTTCGTTGATTTCTCGTTATTTTATAAACAGAACTAAACTTTGTAGTATTATAGATGATAGTACGGAACCCTTCGTGCGCGAGTCCGACTCGCACTTGGCCGATTATTTTATATACATTATAGATCTAAGATTGACCAACTCGCCTGATTTTAAGCTACGGTGTGGCCGAGGATGGAGCTCGTCGATCTAGAAGATACCTATTCACTCTAGCCTTGATAATAAAATTCCAAGATTGTAGGTCTCAGGAAACAGGCGGCAAAGAATTCCATTCTTGTGCAGTACGCAACAGAAAGCTAAGAACACTCCCGACTAATTCACCTTTCAAACAATAAAACAACAAAATTAAAATCAGTTCATCCGTTCGTTCGTACGATGCCACAGACAGACACACAGACACGTCAAACTTATAACACCCCGTCGTTTTTGCGTCGGGGGTTAATAAAATACTAATCCCAAACCACTTTCAATAAAATAGCTATTTCTACCAGTTTGTTATTATTTGACGATACCGAAGTTCAACACACCCTTTACGATAGACACTGCCCATATAGACAGTCATATAACACAACTTTCTCTACCAGAGCTTAATCCCTGGAGCTTATATTTTAGGTACATTTTGTCAAATGTCACGGAGCCAGTCTGCAACAAAACGAACATTATCACGTAGACACCATTATTTGAACACCTTTTTTGATTCAAACGATAAAATTTACAAGCCCCATGCACGATAACCATCTGGTTTCTTTGTGAAAAGTGAAATGTCAAACGTTTTGCTGTACACATATAGTTTTCTTGCCGCTCTTTTACTTTTTAGATATAAAGTTGGTGAGTCACGGTGACTAATATTTGCCCGAAGTCTGGTCCACCGTTTGATTGCAACATTTTTCCATATTTGTATTTTTCCCAGCTCCCATATCAGAACATCGTCATTGTGTATTGCCTAATGAAAACTGATTTAGGTAAATTAAAATAAATTAACACATCTAAATTTCAGTGTCGACTTTCTAGCAACGGCATCGTCAGACCAGTTCCATGGAATGGTATTATTGTATTATCCCAGAACTTATTACTTATTTATTTACTTATTTTTATTATAACAAAAAACGGCTAAAGCCAATTACAATTATTATCAATTACTTAAAAAATATTATTAATGGCAGATTAGTCAATTAGGTACGATTTGAAGTCATTTACTTGTATGTTAATTATTGATTACATCTACGTCAAGCAAAATGTTTATCACAGAAACTCAATAGAGGCCTTAGGACGGCAGCCCATTTATCATAAAATATGTCACGTTCAGGGTATTTTTCCAAGAATGCGTTGAGTTATACCAAAAATCAGAGTAATCTGACCATTAGACGTTATTCTAATATGATTCTAACTTTTAAAAATGCTATAATATTATCGTGGAGCTAGTGTGATGATGGAGTTATAAAAGTTGGCATTGGAATGTTTCATAATAGCTTATATAGGTACTAGATGAGTTTGGTTAAGGGTTTCGTTTTGGCAAAAAATTGGCACGGCCCTTAGTCATCGCTCGCATTTTCTTTCTTTTTTAACCGACTGCCAAAAAGAAAGAAGATCTCAATTCGACTGTATGTTTTTTCTTTGTTCAGCGATTACTACTCCAATTATGAATTGGTTTTGATGATTCCTTTTAAGGTGGTCCCATATCAATTTTATCGAAATCGGTAATTTGGATTTTATAACAAAATAACTGAAAAAATAACATCCAAGTAATTGTTTACTTAGATTGCTTATTTTGAAGTCGATTTTGTTCAGTTTTTTAAACTATAATTATTTGTCATCATCATCATCATTTCAGCCCTTATCGATCCACTGCTGGACATAGGTCTCTTCTTTATCACACCATTCGTTCCGGTCCTGCGCTGATCTCATCCAGCTCTTGCCCTCTGACTTGACGATATCGTCTCTCCATCTGGCTGGTGGTCTGCCTACTGGTCTAGTCGCTCCTCTGGGCCACCATTCTGTGACCGCCTTCGTCCACCGGCCATCTACTCGTCTTGCAATATGTCCTGCCCACCTCCACTTGAGTTCTGTAATTCTTCGACCGACATCAACCACACGTGTTCGACGTCGGATCTCTTTATTAGGGATTCGGTCTACTAAACAGATACCTAACATGGTGCGCTCCATGGCACGTTGAGCTACTCTAATCTTGTGCATAAGATCTTCAGTGAGCGCCCACGTTTCGGCCCCGTAAGTAAGGGTAGGCAGTACACATTGATTATAGACTCGGGTTTTGAGACTTTGCGGTATTTTAGAAGATTTAAAAGTATCTTCCAGTTTTTTGAATGCGGCCTAGCCTAGTTGTATGCGTCGGGTAATTTCTTTCTTTTGTGACTCTCCGCCATAAGATAACACATAGTCATTTACCACTTCTATTGTAGCGTTACCCACTGCTACATTAGATACTCGTAGTTGTTGACTTGCCATGATCTTGGTCTTGGACATATTCATCTTAAGGCCGATCGTCAATGATGCACGCTGTAGTTCTTCAAGCATCTCTTGTAGATCCGACACATTTTCGGCTATCAAGATGAGATCATCCGCAAAACGCAAGTGTGTCAACTGTTTACCATCAATTTTGATACCCTTTTCGTTCCAATCTAATGTTTTCATGATATCTTGTAAGACGTTTGTAAAAAGTTTAGGTGAGATGGTGTCTCCCTGCCGTACTCCTCGGTTTATTTCAATAAAATCTGTAAGCTTATGCATTCTTACCTGCATCGTTGCCGACTCGTATATTTATATAATTATTAATTATAGTATAATTATTTGTAGTAAAGTTAATTTATAATGTTACAGATAAATTTAAATCATCCCGTCCTTACAGTTACAGAACAATTTGCATTATCGCATGTATACTATAATAGTATACATGCGATAATGCAAATATCTATAATAATTACAGATATAATCTGTAATTATTACAGATATAATCTGTAATTATTACAGATCAATTTAAATCATCCCATCCATCCATACTGTTACAACGATCCTATTCAGATAGCTTAAAAAATTTGCCACCTCGTTTTTCGCACGCCAAATGCAGTGCATGTTAAGGCGACATTTTAAGCCAATTCTAGCACTATTTTACGATTTTCTGATTTTCACGTGTTTCGTGCCTTTCGAGTCAACGTGGTCACGCGAGGGGGTGGATAACCTTTACCTACCCTGTTTTAAAGTTCATTAGATGCTTCGTAAAGTGCTGCTATAAACTGTATGATGGTTTACGACTGCATTGTTGTTTATGGATATATACGTAGCGATATGATCTATGTATGTTTATTGCATTTTAGGGGGTTAAAAATAGTGTTGGAAAAAGTCATTTTTATAATAATCGTACTTTTAACATACATTTGTATTTAATATTACAGGAACAAATGACTCACTCCTCAAAATAATTTTAATCGCATGTCTAGCTGTGACGCAATAAGTCGATAAGTGCCTATTCTTTTAATAACTTAGTCTTTTAAAGAGTACATCTTGCAAGAGTGCAAGGTTGTCTGGAAGAGATCGCTTTTAGCGATAAGACCACCTTTTGTGCCATTTTCTTATGTGTTTATTGTCTTATTACTTTACGTGGTGTCAATAAAGTGTTATTGATTGATTGATCTCGTTAAGCCGTCTAGCTCTTATATCTAAAGAGTATAATCTAAAGAGTGTATTTGGCCTGTTTCTACATATTATGATTTATAAAAGATAGAAAAAATAACCGGCCAAGTGCGAGTCGGACTCGCGCACGAAGGGTTCCGTACCATTATATATAAAAAGGCCAAAAAAAAAACACGTTTGTTGTATGAGATACAGCCTGGAGACAGACAGACAGACAGACAGTGAAGTCTTGGTAATAGGGTCCCGTTTTTACCCTTTGGTTACGGAACCCTAAAAAACAATACTAAATAAAAATACATACACATAGCTACTATATAGAGAGCTACTTACCAGAATATGTAAGTCATGCTCACGAATAAAAACATTTTTATTTACAAAGAACCTCTATGGTTATCCTCCCTCCATTATGCAAGTATACTTCATTCCCCGCACGTTATTTAATATTACCACGTCGGTGCAAATAATGCGTTAACCTTTCACATTGTGACGCGACTAATGACGGTGAAAAATAAACCAGGCTTAGCTGATGCAGGAGACTCTGCTGTGAGATGAATTGGGGTTGGGTCACACTTATAGCGATTTATCTCTAGCGGCAGTCTCCAATATGCTGTCATATCCACTATCAACGCGCCCGTGTTTTACGGTGTAGGTGAACCGCATATTTGTGTGCGTTCTCGCTCACTCTGATAAATTATTGACGTGGTAACGTCTTATAAATTGATGAACGCCGGCTGCGCGCACGAAAAAGCATGACTTATTGTAACGTACCGCCTGATCCGAGCGTGCAAGCGAGAGCGCGGAACAAGCAATAGAGAGACACGATCAGCCTAAGCGTTCGGCTTGTGACGCATCGCTATCACGAAAAATAATCGTTCGTAATACGACTTTACAGACACCTTTTTTTTTTGATTTGCTAGTTATGACTGCTCTTGGCATTTATGTTGGAGTTTTATTTGTGTAAATGTGAGTATCAGTTGCTTGCTCCGTTACCAGATGTCTTAAGATGAAACGCGATGCAACCCATTATTTATATGGTTTCGTTGGATATCAGTCTATGCGATAACGTAGGCCACGTGCTACTTCTAACTACTGTTTGATGTTTTCGTTTCGCGTCGCGTCGCAATGCATTATATTGCTTAGTGGTATTTGTTGCTCACCGACCGCTCAGGACAACGGGTAAGGCCGCGTTAAGTGTAAATATGATATAAGTACAATACATCACTACGATTGCTTTAGTATAATCTGGGGGCACGGCCGTGCACCCGCCATGTGAGCCAGCGGGTACGGCCGGGACTATCTTTTCTCGAACACATTCGTCGGATTTTTAGACCCTCATAGCTTCGGCCTCGATAACACTAGAGGGTTCAAATTTTCAGGATCAAGTGTGGTCCACGGTCTAATAAAATGTTAAAAGTTTCATGTATCTAGCTTTTATACTTTCGATTTTATTAATACCTAAAATACGCCGATTTGGCACAAATTAATTGATGATCATAAAAAAGATAAAGTACTTGCTGAAGTCTTAGAAAGCTGAAATTTGGTATGTAGGCTACAATTTGCACACAAACAACAGAAAAATTAAGATATTTGTAACTTTCACCCTCCAACCCCTATTTGGGGTTATTTGGGGTTATCCCGTTCTCGTCATCAATATTCCAGGGTACTTCCTGAAGTAGTAGAAAGCTGAAATTTGGTATGCAAACTACGATTGGTACATAAACAACAGAAAAATTATGATATTTGTATTTTTCACCCTCTACCTCATGGAACGTACTTTCATGGAACTATTACATTACTATTCCAATTATACAACATTCAAGAGCAGAACTTTTAGTTTCTTTTTCTTCCTTGTCCATGTACGACATGTTATGCGACATATGTTTGTAACTGACCGTCGGAAAACGGCCAAGCCATGCTTTTTTACCAAGATTGAAGGCTTACAGAGATAAGTATTGTAGCATTAGATTTTGTAGAGTTAGCGGCTTGGCTCTTCAGATTCAGTCAGATCTCATCTGATATCTTTTTGTCAGTGAAAGTGGCATGACAATGCGACACATGGCAACCAATTTTACATGAAATGTTTTTGGTGGGATAATACTTACAATAAGCTTGAGTGCGCTCGTAAATTGCAACAACTTTATTCCTTCACGATTAGACGATGAGCGTTTTGACATAAAGTTATGTTTGTTTATGTTAGTTTTGACATAACTTATAAAGCCTCTATCCCAAAAAAATATTTTATATGTATTTCAACGAAGTTAAGTCTCATTTAACTCTTTTCAATAACTTTCTTATAAAATTGTTCGAATATTGCTAAAAAAAAAAAAAACTAAAAAAAAGTCCTAAGTAGAAGAAAAATAAAAATATTCTCGGACTCGCTGGAAGAAGAGCCACACCCTGTTCAGTAGGGTGCGTTACTGATATATCACGCATCATATTCTCCGGCTATATTACCGCGTGTAATGCAAAAATAACGCTGACTTTCCGTTTTCATACCTTGACGTGATAATTTCCTGTTTTTTTTAAGAGATGAGAAGAGTGACGAGTATTGGACTTGAATATTTGTCGATGATTACGGGACAGGATTTAAAAACCTACTGAATAGGTTGTTAAAACATAATAATTACCTATAGTTAAAAACTTACCTATGTACGTAAGGTACTTAAAGTCAGGTCTATTATATTTTCATATGAGATAATACAAATTCCAAAGACCATGATATTACTTGTAATGCCATTTGATGCTACATAATTGATTGTGGCTAGAAGGTTTTGTCTCAGCCAGATTCTATTTTAAACATAAACTAAACCAGATATAATCGGTTAATTCGTTTTGCAACACCCCTCGTTTTTCGCCGGAAGTTAAAAAAGTTAAAAAGGGGGAGGGGGGGGGGGGGGTTCTACAAAGGGTTTCAACAAATACCCTTTAGGCTGGTAAGCATCAGCCATGTGTTGCAGTTTTCCATATGCTACGGATATTCGTAGAATGTGGAAAACTGCAATGCAACAATAAGCAAACTATAGCGTTTACCTTCAGTTGGACCGTTTGTCTATATGCTGCTCTTTCTATAAAATGTATATAAGGTCACGTGCACACTGAATTGAAAAAAAAGTTATCGTTTAAAAGTTCAACAGCAGCACGTGTGTTTGCTGTTTATTGTTGGTTAATATTTTATTTCAAGCCTACATTCGGACTGGAACTCACGGCTGCCCGATTGATTATTGGTATGTATATTTCATGGAACACGCCATATAGAGGAGTTGCCAGTATATGTGTGTTTTTAATAGAAATACTGCAATTAACTAGACATACCTAGTTCTAAATTCAATTATTAGTCTTTTTAGGGTTCCGTACCTCTAAAGGAAAAAAAACGGAACCCTTATAGGATCACTTTGTTGTCCGTCTGTCCGTCTGTCCGGGTGTCAAGACCTTTATCTCGGGAATGCGTGAAGGTATCGAGTTGAAATTAAAACCATATATGCAATTTCATAGTATCTTGCTGCAAAAAGAAAAATAAAATTTCTTATTTTTCGTAAAAAAAAGTTATAGCCGAATATGTCGTAAAAAACACACATTTTGACACTCACAAGGGAATCAAAACCTATGGGATATTTCCCGTTGACCTAGAACTATGAAATTTGCCAAGAAGTATTGCGTTAAAGTACACATATAGGAAAAAATCCGAAAACTGGACATTTTTAATTTAATTACAAAAAAATAGTGTCTCTATGCGAGGAAGGACGGCCCAAATTTTAAAGTGAATTAACCGTATCATGTGGGGTATCATGTGGGGTATCATATGTTTGTACGCAACCCTCGGTGGGCGAGTCTGACTCGTACTTGTCCGGTTTTTTTTAGTAAGATGATGCGGTACAAGAATAGAAAATATTGAGTACATGGCTGGAATGAACTAAATAATATACCTACTATAGAAAGAAAGTGGCGTCATGTTGTATCAGATATCAATACACAGAAAGTTACCAGTAAGTTTCCAAGACCAAAATAAAAAAAAAACTAACCCTTCTCTTAAAAAAAACACACACAGGAAAAAGCTTGATTTGACTACCTTGACATTGAAATTATTGTCTTTCCGACTGGATATAATCTAGGTGTCTTCAAATCGTGAGTGAATAGGTTTCTTCTAGGCAAGCGCGTTTCATATACCTAGTAACAAAACAAAAGAAAACTATTCAATCTAGTAAAAAAAAAGTTATAATCGATTCTTTTTCGATAATCTGGCAACACCTCACAATATCCGAATCATATGAAAGCTCGTCACGCAAGCAGCTCTGTTTTACCCTGTATTTGTTATTTCCAAGTCTGATACCACTTTACGATGTGATAATGATGGCGTAAATTATTTTTGGACGTCGAGTGGCGAGTATAAACATAAGAGCTGTAAAATAAAACAATAAAGACGGTAGAAGTTCACGCAATTAATTCCTTTAATAACGGGCAGTAGTTTTACGACGCCCCTGTGCTGGGGTTTGATGGCGTTGAATACTAGTTTTATTAATTAGTGTTTTTTTGCATTCATTAGTGATTATTCATTAGTGTTTCATTAGTTAGTGATTTTTCATGAGTGCGTGCGAGTGTTAGCGTGTACATGTGATGCGTTAGTGTGTGTGTCCGATGGAGCGCTAGAGCGTCACTCACACATACTCACGATTCAAATTTATAAAATTAGGCTACAATACGAGTCGTCTATAAATTAGTAAACTGATTAGTAAGCCTTTTAAAGCTAATTACGGGATCGACGCAAATGGCCAAGAACGCAAAAGACCATTTGGCCTTTTGCTTATTTAAAAAAATACGCGAATGTCAAGATAAACAAATTTGGCACAATTTCATTTTCTAAGAACTGGGTGCGATTGTCGGTTGTCTAAACGGCCGAAAAGATTTTTTGACGGAAATGTCTTTATAAAACATTATTGAAACGTTTACGTACGTATCCAATGACTTTCCATGACGTGGACGTAAAATCTAAAACAAAATTAATTATAAAAAAGATAGATACTTTATCAATGTAGGTATCAATAAGTAGGTACTTAAAAAAACTTTTTGAGTTAAACGGTTTTATTGAAAAGAAAGATATTGATGTAGGATGTAGGTAAGAATATTTACTGTACTGTAAACCAAGCAAGCCTCATACAAGCCTCATACAAGTGGCGGGAAGACGCTGGATGCAAGCCGCTTCCATTCGGTCTTTTTGGAAATCCATGGGGGAGGCCTATGTCCAACAGTGGACTTCTTATGGCTGAGATGATGATGATGACTAAATTATATAGGTATAGTCTCATTCTCATACTTGGAAAGATTGTTGAGTTTACTTTGTTGTAAATCTATATATACTAAAAACTTGTCAGAAGCGAGAGACAAACTTGCATAAATAAATTTTGAAAAAAAAAATAGGATATTATTGTGCGAGTTAATACCTTGTTGATGACACAAAAAAAAAGAAACGAAAAATTTATTTTCTGTTTGTAAAGCACGTTCGCCCAAGGGTCTTTGACATTTGAAGACAAAAGCATTTTTTTCAAACTGCATTTCAGTCTTGCATTTGCACTATCAACTGTTGTCTTTATAGTTTCAATTTGCACTTATAGCGAATCCCGTTTATTGAATTATTCTGAGCCTCTGAAACAATTTCAATTTAAGTTGGATACGATATCGGGATTCGCGATTTTATTTTGTATTTGGACTGTCAGGGATTTACTTCAAGATCTTTTTTTTTGTGACGGTTGCTTACAAGATATATTTGATTGCTATTTCTATTTTTGTTATCTGTATACTGAACAAAGTTTAAGCTTGGGCTTGGTATTGAAGTATTGAAGAATTAGTTCAATCAAAATAGATTTAAAAATAAAACTGTGGACTGACTTCTCACATGGAAAATCTAACGTATTTTATGCAATTTTTTCGTGGGTAAATCATTGTTTTATTATTATCTACTTAAAAAAAAAAAAAAAAAAAAAAAAAAATTTTGGTTTGCTAGAAATTGCTATAGTATTATATATTATTATATTGCTCAGTAACATAGAATTGTACACGTTCTAGAATTTTTATAGATCTTGTCATAACTTTTTTTACAGAAAACACCTCATGAAAAGTCTTTGGTGGCTAAATATGACAAAATAGCGCTAATTATAAATACGCTTAAAGTATAAATGCCGAAAAAAGTACATATAAATCGTTGATACAGAATAAGTTATTATTTATTTTAAGCTATTGCATAGCTTCTATCGCGGGCCTTGAGCGTGGAGACCGAATCCAAAAATTCCGTAACGAAAATAACCTAACGCAGTAACGCCGATACAACCAATGCCACCTAGAGGCGATTTGCAGAACTAAAGAGACAATCGTGATATTTCAAAAAGTCATTAAAAGTTCTGCTATTCATCGTTATATGGCAAAACTAAAAACTAAAAAGTATCACCGCTGTGCCGGTCGGAGTGGGGGTGTTAGGAATACTGCATAAATAAAATAAATAAATAATTATAATTACATAAGTTGATAAAAAATGCTATGCAATAGTTTTACCGCGGCAGTCTCCGAGTGCCACACGACTTTTTTATTTTTGCTTCAATCTCATTCCTAGTAAAAAAATATACCTATTGTTATTTTAATTCTTATTTTAAACGAAGTTAAGTTATTGAAGTTAGTGTTTTAGAACAGTGATAAGTTCCGCATTGATATCTCACTTGAGATACTCGTATTTTGTCCATATACCCTGCCAGCAAATACCCAACCATTATAGCTTTTTGGAATACTGATGATGCTGGAGCGAGGTTTTGGTTCACTTGTTCAATTATTCCATCGATGGAGATGAAAATGAGAATAACATTGAATGCTTTTAAAGCAACAAAACAGGTCATGAAGCCACCTCATGTAGTCCGCTACCTCAAGTCCACATAATAACAATAGGAAGCAAAAAAGTTAATGAAGGAAACAATCAACAAGCTAGTTGCATCAACGTCCTCCAGCCAAGTTTCGGACGTCGAAAGCGTAGGAATTAATGACTCCAATAAAATAAATGTGCGACATTCGTTTAAACATCCCTCTGTTTATGTCTCATTTAAGACGACATATACTTTTACAACTGAGCCGTAAATGTACAGTACAGTTATAGTAGATAGTAATTAAGCTCGTGCCTAATGAATGTCACAGAATAAACGAAAAAACTGTTAGTTAAACTTAACACGAAAAAGTAGAGGAATGGCAAAATTGTCTATTTTTCGTAGGCCTGTAAAATACCACCCTGGTGACAAGCCAGGGTCTTTGGGCATGAGGATGGTTGAAAGTGCATCCCTGATCTTCTATCCAAACGAACTCAAACAAGGTGTGAACTGAATATTACATGTTAACTGTTCTGGAAGGAGCTGTGTCGAGAATTCTGGTATGTTTTGTTCTGATAGAAAACTAGGGCCCTTCCTGATAGTATTAAAGTTGTCCATATTAAAGAAAAAAACTCCATAAAATCCGAGCGCATCTGCCAATGCAGGTGGGCTTCTTTCATTTTATTTCGAATATTTTCTTCTTATTAAAAAAATTCGCCTGTAGATTTTTTTTATACATAATGTCTTTCCTTTCAAGGATATTATATTTAATGATGCAATGAATTAAATTGGTGGACTTATAAGAAATCGTAAATAACAATATTTATCTGCTATAAACCTTTGAACCTCTTTTGTATAACCTCTGTCACTGTTTTCCACCGTCATCACAACCCATGTGGCGCGCTATATCATCCGGGACTTAGGAAACCAATTCTTACGAAGCTGTCTAATGACTCGGAATGACTGACTAACTGAATTTGCTTTTACTGCACTCAACCACGCCTTATTTACGAGCTCTTCCCGTAAAAGTGTACTTTTTGCTGTTTTTAGAGATCCATTTAAAAGACAAAACGAAAAACAAATATTAGAAAAAATAAAACTTGACTGTGTTTTATTGTTTTATGAAAATACAACAGAATTGATAACTTCTTTTTTTAGAGATCGGTAAAAAATGCAATGCCATTTTTGCCTTATATTTTGATACTCGCAAGTAAATTATTCTCTCCGATTAATGTTATTGTTATTAATATAGTGTCCCACTGCTAGGACACCCACACCCCACATTTTCCCACATTCATTTTCCTTCTCCCACATTTTCGTAGAATCACGATATTTGGCAAAAAAGCAAAATACAGTATTCTTTAAGAAGGTAAAGGACAGAGCCATGTGCTTAGTGTTTTTTTACGGAGGCTTCTATTTCTAACCGACTTCCAAAAAGAATGGGGTTCTCAATTCGACTGTATGTTATTTTTGTGTTCGCTACGTGATTACTTAGCTTATTATAAATTGATTTTGATGATTCTTTTTTTGTAGGTCATACTTCAGAGGTGGTCCCAAATATTTATATTTTATCAAAATCGGTTCAGTACTTTGGTTCTTATAATAAAATAACTGGAAAATATGTCTATGTACCGTCAATTATATAAAAAAAAAACATCAAGTAAACGAATTGCGGTATTTGCGCGAAGATTGATTGAGTTTTTTAAACTTTAATTATTTAACATAACTTCTTTTGTGTACAATACTTTATTTTATATTTTAAGCCACCATTTAGACATAGACATAGACATAGACATAATTTTATTGTAACAAAAATACACAAAAAATAAAAAATCATACACACAAAATAGGTCACAAAATTATGTTTTTGTCACAATTTGACCGTTATAATATCAACTTTGCAGCAAAAAAGTCCTGAGCATCAGAAAGTACCTATGGTTAAAAATAACACACTAACAATGTATGTACCTTATCTAGCCAATGAAAATATACGCTGATGTCTTTTTTGACATATTTTATAATTTTACGGCCGTTAAATAAATAGATAAGTGTGTTTGCGATAAACTTTATGACTAATTTCACCATCTCTATCGCTATGTCATAAATCAAGAAATCCATGCCACAATAAATGCCGTAAAACACGATACCTTCACAAAATGATTTACCACTCACAATTAGTGTGATTTGTGAAGAATCACATTCGCATCAAAGAGGCAAATTCGTCCATTACTATTGCCGTAAACATATCGTCAACTCGATGGGCGGTCGATGTCGAAATGGAACCGAAATGACTTACTTTTGATTTCGATTCAGTTTCAAGAATCACGTGAATCACTGGAAATAGATTTTTTGATGTTGAATGTAGGATATTTATTAAGTTCGTTAATTTTATATTATTATGTGTTTATGGTTTTTAATCTTTCGGAAATAGGTGTGACTGTTTTTTTTTTTGCAGCTCTCGGACTGAATTAGGTCAACGATTCATATGTACTGATTGAATTCTTTTTATTATGTTTATACATATTTTATGTTTTTATTTGAAACAAACTGTTTTGAAAAAAAAATGTTTCAATATTTTTTTTTGCACAGATTTAGGAAAGGAGAATAAGTTTGTGAATTTTTTGGTTTCATAACATTTTTATATTTTTTATTATTTTTCATCGATATAGGTACCTACACTACAATGATTTTATGAAAACAGAAATACATAGAATGTATCAGTTGCTTCTCTTCTCGGGCATACTGTAAAAATCTATGAAGGGACTTGAAAGGAAATTGTTTTTTATATAGGCCATGGGCTCACCTCCTGTCACTGTAATCCAGAATTTGGTACATCTTACCCTCTTATACTCTCTAACCCCCTAATCTCGGTCGAATGTGGCGTCAAACGGTCTCATGGCTTTTATTGCTTATACTTACCCTGTAATGGAATAAAATAGGCCTGATTTTATGTAGGTATATGTAGTTTAGTCATCGATACGTGCCTAAACTACACCTATTTTACGAAAATGGAAATAGATAAATCTATTGCATAACACAAACTTACCTAATGGGTTCTAATAAAATCACGAATTATGCAATCGTTTACCGAACAAGCTGTATGGAAAACAATAAACTAAGCACACGGTATCGTGTGAAACCCGGTGCAAAGTGGTGCTAGTGATGTACCCAATTACTATCGATGTTTTGGATCAGGTCATAAGCCGGAAACTTGAATACGTCCTGCTATATACGTCCTTCGCTGCAGCAAAACATTTGTACTCGTAAATGATTTACAACAACGCTGCTTTGAGAGACACTAGAAAAATAAATAATAGTGAGTAAAACTGTCGTAAGCTTCTAGTTATACATATATTTCATTATACATTATATTCTTTTTAAGCATTTTTAATATTTTTCATTTTTTTTTTTTAAATACGAATGCGCCATCTTACGAGTATAGATAAGAACGTACATATATATTCATAGCTAATAGTAACAAGTTAGTTCCGTTTTTAAACTATTTGGCAAATTATATTTAACTTTCTTTATTTTGAAATTTGCAATTAAAATTTCCCGGCATATTAGATTCACCGTGCCGTCATCTACCCTAGGAATAGGACAAGAAGTCAAACATATGTAGATCCATTTGTAAATCGATTTTAATAACTGGTATATCGATATCGATATTTTCACTAGGTATAAGTGCATCCCTATTTATCGAAGCATCTAATCGGATTCACGGCAAGCACGGCATTGATATTGCGGTGTTGCCAATAAGAAAATTGCAGTTCACCTATTGTTTTCATAAGATCCTACGATAGCAGCTCATGGATACTTTATTATGGAAATTCAGGATTGTTTTTTTTGCAACACATTTGAATGTACCCTTTTTAAAGCCTTTATGCTAAAGAATATTATTATCATGATCATCACCATCTCAGCCACAAAAAATTTGCTACCCTCATGGATTATCAAAAAGGCCAGTTGGAAGAAGGAAGGTTATGTTTTTGCCATCCGTATTAATCTTACGAGCAATTTATCTAATTTTTTTTATATAAAAAAAAAATATATCTATTTAGATAATCGCATTACTTCTAATCGTTTATGGAAAAAACATAACCCTCCTTCTTACGCAGTCGGGTAATAAGACAGCAATTCAAAGAAAATTACTATCAAAACGTTATGCTATCACGTGCTACTTTTTTATTTACCATGCTAATTACAATTATTTTAGGGTATCTTAAAATCAGGCAAGATAACCGCGTCCAAGGGAAAGAGAAGGGAAGCGAGAAGAATCGTAGAATGAAAAAAAGTTTGCCATCACGGGACGACCGGAATCTATGAATCAAAAGAAAAATGATCAGAAATACAAATTCCATATACGTAGGTACATTATATATGTACATATACAAGCGGTGAAAGCATCCGATAATATGATTAAATAGGCATATAAGTTACACATAGCAGTAACGATGTGTAAAGGTAGTGCGCGAAGAGAGTTGAAAGCTGTAACGTAGTGTGGGCGTGATGGAATAAAAGTGTTATACCATTTTTCGTCTCGGCATAAGTATGAGTTGATTTTTCTGTTAAATCGCGGAAATGTATGTTTCACATTAGTACTGCTTTTTAAATTTTTCTATCGGACAGCAAGAAGCACGAAAAAGTGACATCGTTACATGGTTGATATTCCGAAAACACGTACAAAACGCTCCAATTTCATTGTGCGTACCGCCAAAATGTGTAACGTTTTTCGCTAAGCCATGTGTGCAATTCGCAAACATCTTTACAACAACAATGAGGGTTCAACAGTTTGAAGACACCCGTTTAATGCAAAATATAGCAAAATGTTTGCACAAGCTTTCACAAACACTTCATAATGACATACCATTAACACTGGATGCATGTTTGCTGGGGGACTGTGGTTTGACCGACAAATTATTATTTGGGACACAATGCTCAGAAAATCAAATAGCAGAAAGTCAGCGAATTACCACCCACATCTCGTTGAAATCTCAAAAATCCGTATTCAACGATATCGATCCACATTCTTGATGCGTACTGCACAGAAATGGAATTCCTTGCCGCCATCTCTGTTTCCTGGGACCTACAATCTTGGAATTTTCAAGGCTAGAGTGAATATATATATTCTAGATCTTCAAGCTCCATCTTCGGCCACACCGTCGCTTAACATCAGGCGAGTTGGTGGTTGGTGGTCTATCGTAGATCTATCTTGCATTTAAAAAAATGTTTTTTTTTTTACCACAAACTAAATATACATGCAGAATTATGTCATAATTTGTATAACTATACGCGTGAAATGATAATGATGATGATTATAAAAAGTAGCCTACGTCAGTCTCCAGGTAGACAGTTATCTTTACGTCAAATTTCATAACGATCGGCTCAGCCATTTGATCGTGAAAGACAAACAGACTTAGTTACTTTCGCTTTTATCATTGAGCTGTATGTACTTACGTACGAGAGCAGACACCACTCATAGCTACTTTGTTACATTCAACTGCGGCGAGAGCGCCGCACCTCACTCAGTGGCTTACTAGAGAAGCGAGTGCTTTCGACGTTTTGCTGGCGAGAAAACACACCATAGATGCAATTCTACGCTGCAAGTCGTCGTGTCGTATAATCATAATAATAATAATTTATTTGACTAAAAAATACAATATTATGCAATTGACAATTAAAAAAAAAAGACTTACAAATTATCGAAAAATCTATTCCTATGGGCCCCAAACTTGGCTAGGCCTGTATCTTGGGCGCCCAAAAATTAAATTTAGCAAATAAACTTTCATTTGCGCTGACGTAAACAACATACATGTTTTGTCCAAAATAAATATCAATGAATTAAACACAAGCTTAATAATTAGAAATAAAAATAATAACAATGCATGCAAAATTACAATCTAATACCAACATATACTTATAGTAATTAATTTTAATTTTTTTTTTTGTTTTATTAATTGATTGATATAGTAGTAAATATAATCATACACGATAAAATTATTATTTCAGCGCTCTAACGCTGTTTTGTTTACTTTACCAAAAATGTGACAATAATTTTGATTCAGTAGCTCCTCTGGTACGTTCAATGGATTTTATACAATTTCCAGAACATAGAAATATTTGCACATTTGTGGCTCCTCTTGTACGTAATTACATACAGCTCAATGGATTTTATACAATTTCCAGAACATATAAATATTTGCACATTTGTGTTGTAATATACCTAATACTTGAAACTTGAACAACTGACTTAGATATGTTAGAGCCTGTTCAGAAAAAGAACTATCGTGTTAATAAATGGGAACCGAAATCTCGATTGTGTTGCTAGTAAAAAAAACAGCGCCCTCATATGCCAAACGCCCTATTTATTTACTTCCCTAGAAGAAAAAAAAACTCAATAACAATAAACACCTTAATATTCCAGTATACGAACATAACAAGCAAGTTCACTACATAACCAACCGCTAATTATAGTTTTTGAACCCTTCCGCTTGTTCTCGCGTTCACTATAACCATGGGATAAAGTTCAAAATTGAACAAAATATTCTGAAATTACATTGGCAGTAACAGTTGTCCCATGTTGTAGTCATTAACAAGATAATTCCACAGGGGATGCGTTAGAAAATGGAACAAACACGCCCACAGAATTGCAAATGCAGGAACTTATTTGCTTCACAAACCTCGGTGGTTGCTAAGTAACGGACTGGTAAAATTGTTTCACGTAAGTTTTTTTTTTTATCAGCCCTGTTTGTACAAACTGTCCCACTGCTGGGAACGGGCCATCTTCTCAGTGTGAGAAGGGTTAGGCCATAGTCTGCCACGCTGGCCAAGTGCGGGTTGGCAGACTTCACACATCTTCAAGATCATTGAGAACTCTCAGACATGTAGGTTTCCTCACGATGTTTCCCTTCACCGTTTGAAGTTGGCGGCAATCAACAATACGCACAAAACTTCGAAAAGACAGAGGTGCGTGCCGTGGGATTCGAACCCAGGACCTGCGGATCGCAAGTCAGTCGGTCTCACCACTAGGCTGCCGGAAACTTTTAAATGAAGTTTTAATTGGTTAGGAGTAAATATTTTGTGATTAAAAGTATCTTTGTAATTTTTGACTAATAATAATGCCATTTTCACTCTCAAGCACTAATATTCCAACTAAAATAAATCAATAAAAGAAGCATCTAACTAATACTTTTAAACGAGCAATTCTTGTACATAGGTGTATCGTATTTCGTGTCATAAAAAATCCGTGGAGAGCTCGGTCGCCCAGGTACTCAACTATTAAATGTGCAGTGACCTCATAAGCGGCAGGAAGACGCTGGATGCAGGCCGCTTCCAACCGGTCTTTTTAGAAATCTATGGGGGAGGCCTATGTCCAGCAGTGGACTTCTCGTAGCTGAGATGATGATGACGATGAAGCAGTGATAAAATCATAATAGATAAACAAGTATGAATGTTAAAAGAAAAACAAAATACCCGACTGCAGAAAAGAGGTTTTTGCAGCCTAACTTACGATTTCTTTACGCTTATTGTGAGAAAGTATGCGTACAATCGCTGTAAAATATTATTGCGCATTCTTTAGAAAAAATTTAGTAAAATCACTTGTTTATTACGAAAAAGTTCGTTGGAAGTTATAAAAAACACGCGTTTTTTATATTTGTGTGAGATGTATGATTTTTATTACAAAAAAAAAATATCCTTTGACACTCAGCAAGTGAAAACGAATCTAATGACACCTCTCACATCAAAATCGGTCAAGCCCTTTAGACTTTAGGCAATCATATAGAAACATACAGATATACATACATACATACACTCGAAACACCTCCCCCCCCCCCTCCTTCTCCCCTCTCCTTACCTTAAAACACAATTATAATGGAACAGGTGTCGGTGATTTTTTTGAGGTAGGAAATTTTACCCGTTCCCGCAGGAATCCTGGGATAAAAAGTATCTTATGTGTTAATCCAGATTATAAACTACCTGTGTGCCAAATTTCAGCCAAACCCGTCAAGCCGTTTTACCGTGAAGAAGTAACAAACTGACACAAACTTCGCATTTATATTATAAGTGTGATGTGATTTATTAGCATTTCCTACTCCAAACTGCAATAAAACATATAAGTTATATATATATATATTCGTAATCACTGTTAAAAATTATTTATTTTGATACCACACTCGATGTATTTTGAAAACTTTTTTTTTTGAGATTACTTTTGCCGCCAAAATTCCATAATTTTTTTATTTATTTTTTAGTTTGATGTACCCATTGTCACTCTCACGACTAAGACGAATCTATTGACACCACTCACATCAAAATCGGTCAAGCCGTTTAGGCTCTAGGGCGTGCCAAAGAAATATACATACATACATACATACGCTTGAAAAACATAACCCTCCTTCTTTCGCAGTCGGGTAAAAAATGTTACATCCTTAAAGTTGATACAGATAACAGATTTTAAATCTTGAAATCTTCTACACTTATTAGTGTTAAGACTTATGTGCAGATGCCTCTTAAGAATTACTACACTTTTATGACATTTAACCGCAAAACAATAGTGTAAAAGAGTTGCTGTTTATCATTGAGCCAAACTGTCATCAATATGCATTTTGTCAAATCCATCCTTACCATAATTACCTTCACAAGCAAAACGCTTCTACCCCAATAATTTTACTTCCTGAATTTGTTTACAAAGCTTTACATCTACAAGAAAATTGGCTTAATAAATTTCCGCCAAATTATCATAATTCAGCATTAACAGTCTCAAATTCCAGTCAACCCTTCCCCGCAAATAAATTTCATTACTGAAAACACACAGCAGCCTAATAGCACACTCAGAGCACCGATCTGATAATTTGATATACGCCATAACACCGAAAGATTGGTGCCATTTGCAACTCTAGCCCTTTGCAATAAAAGTGAGGGAATAGAAGCAGTAGACGATACAGGGGGCCTAATGGGAGTGTGAAATACGATAGCATTCGGGAGAATACATTATTCAAATTTAGTAACAACGCTTTTATTATATTTTCGAAGATACGATGAGTGGGCTTTTGAAATGGATGACGGGTTTAGTTTGAATCGATAAACACTGGAGCGGCTTTTAGGTAAGTCATTAAATCAGATACTAAAAAGAAACAAAAAAGCCAAGAGTTTGCTTTTCTAGAACATAGTAAGGAATTATTCATATGTCACCACAATAAGTCAGTGGACTTATTGTGGTGCCGGACATGGGCCACACTAGAAATAGGCCGGACTAGTGTTATCGACGAGCTCCATCCTCGGCCACACCGTCGCTTAACATCAGGCGAGTTGGTGGTCAATCGTAGATATATAATGTATAAAAAAAGTTATTCTTAAAATAATAACGGTAATAAATCTAAGACTTTTATATGAATTTACTTGTAGTATAAAAATATGACGAGGCCACACTGGCAAGTAATGAAATTTATTGAGGCTTATGGCTCAAAGGACTCAGAATCCAGAGCCGTTAAAAAGTTTTTTTTTTTATTGAGGCTTAGAAAACAAACAGCTATGTAAATATCAGTAACAGACTTAAACATTTCTCATCGGACAGTCAATTTATACTATCAGCGATTCGTAAAGTTCTAAAGTCGTTACCTAACAAAATAAGTTATTTCATGCAAAATATATAGAACAAAATATTTTCTTCGCGATTTCAGGGTTGTTCCCATAGTAAAGTATGTTAGCTATTCATTGTTACAAGATAATTATAATTTAGAAAACTGAAAAACCGAGATCCGTATTCGCAATTTTGACTTAGAAATCAAACTATTGAACCGATTTTGAAGAATTTGCATGAAGAAAGTATTAAAAAAAATCAATTATAATATAATAATTATATTTTTGAGTGTTTTAATGCGGGTTCTACTCTGGTCGGATGTATGCAATTTTTGAACTGCCTGTAAAATTTTAGATAATAATCATAGTAAAAAAACTGGAAACCCGACTTCAAAATTTACAATTTCATGTTTGAATTTGATTTCAAATGCTTTGATAAAATTTATATAAGATCAATCTGAAAGTATGCCCCTTCAAACGAAAAGTTTTTTTTAAATTGGTTTATAAATGACTGTAGGATTAACCTTCACCTCAGAATTGAAACCAAGATCGCTGTGGTATTTTTGGATTTTATTATCACTTCCTTTTATAAACAAATATCGTCCATTAGCTATCGCTCAAGTGTTGCCACCTAACTAAATTATATCTGTCGGTGGCGGACATCTGTCAGACGTCAGTGTCAGTTTTTACAACGTCAAACAGATGCTCGTCACCGCAGACTACAAATAATATAGACTATAAATAAAGCTTTAAGTATAGATGTAAACAATCAATCTTCTATAAATACGAGATATTATACTGTGATCTTACAGCTCGGCCATCCTTATTTAAGTGAGTCCTCGCACTTACAACATTATCAATGAAATTAGAAAACAAAAGAAAACATATTATATATAAAAGCGCAGTGATTATTTAACATAAAATGATTATTTAACTATAGCTAGATATTTTAAGTTCAATCTTGCACAATCTGTTATGATCTGCAATCATCTGTGCGATACCAATAATTGATATCATTCGCCTTCTGCACTGATTGCTCATAACTTGTGCTCTTAATATCTCCACCACAATCTACGACCATCTGTGTAAAACCACGGGGTAGTTTCATTCAATGTCTGCACGATCGCTTGTGGTGGTTAAATTCCAGTAATTTATTCGCTATCAAATCTATGACACATTCTACAACAAATTAAGAGTTATCTAAAGTATCACAATCATCTACGGTCATTTAATTTATCATAATCTCATTCATACTTTGTAACAATCTGCGACCATCTATGCCATTATTGTCTCTAATTCAAAATCATTTCATTACTTCTGCACTGGACGCTCATTACAAAACATAAATGAATAACATTGTACATTGAACAAAACATATATATATATATATATCTAATCAAATCATACATTGTGCCTTATTTATTAATATCATTATTGCTCTCATCAAGTTCGTTGTCATTTTCGCTGCCACTGTCACTACAATAATTATTAAAATTAAGCCACGGATGTACTTTATCGATTGCTACTACGTTCTCATACCTCTTGTTACCTTTTCTTGTTAGCGGCGTATCCTCCACTAAGAAGCGATCGTTAGGTAAAACCTTTACTATTCGGTACGGACCTTGGAATTTGGGGACAAGCTTTTTCGATTTACCAAGATGTTCCTTGTCCGAAAAGGTCCTCTCAACTCTGACTAGGTCCCCAACATTATACGATTTTGGGTTCTTCCTACTCTTATCAAATCTTGCTTTGGCTCGCACTTGGTCCCTATCAATATTATTTTTAGCATCAGACCTCAACTGTATTAAATCATCACCTGTAGCTAATTGGGATGTTTCGACGATCACATCAGACAGCACATTTTCTGACGTGGTCGTTAATTTGCATCCAAATAACAATTCTGAAGGACTTTTACCGGTCGTTTTATTCACTGTCGTGTTCATACCTAATTGAATGTCACCTACATAATCATCCCAAGTGTTTTCATTTTTGTCGTGGCATTTTGTGCTGAGGGCATCGGAAATCGTACGGTTATAACGCTCAACCTGCCCGTTGGCTCTAGGAGTTGCAACCGCATTTAGTATATGCTTAATGCTCAACTGTTTCGTGAACTCGTTAAATTTTGCGCTGGTGAAACATGAACCTCGATCGGTCACCAGACGCGAAGGGACACCAAAGTTACTAAAATATTCTTTGAAAGCTTTAATTGCAGTTACCGTCTTTGTATCCCTCACAGCGCGAATATTTATGAATTTTGTGAATGCATCTACAATGACAAGTTTGACATTGCCTCTCCTAGAACGTACAAACGGACCCAGGTGATCGGCATGTACCGTGTGGAACGGCATTTCTACCTTGGGTACGGGATGTAACAATCCCTCCTTACGACCCGATGGTGCCTTGTGGTGAGCGCATTGTAAACATGACGACACATATTTTTTTGTGAAACGACGCATTTTAGGGAACCAAAAGGATGCCTTTAACCTACTCAACGTCTTTTCAAAACCAAAATGGCCTATGTCATCATGATTCATACGCAAGACTTGCCATCTAACACCCCTCGGTACTACCCAACGAATTCCACCCTCTACCGTACGATACACGTGTTCTCCTTTTATTACATAGTTGTTTCGAACGTCAGCTATGAATTTAGTCTGGTCATCTAATAAGATCTCTTTAATTCGTTTTATTTCTTCATCGTTACTTTGGACGGTCGAAATCCAATCCGCTACTTCTACTTGAAGGACATCGATCACATGTGTCGATTCAGCGGTGAGCTCAGCTACCGGAGCGCGACTAAGAGCATCAACATGTGCCATACGTGCACCCGGCCTATACTCAATAGTGCAATCGTACTCCTGTAACTGCACCCACCACCGAGCGATTCTAGGAATCAGGTCACGTTTCGTCAGAGTTGTTCTTAATGCGTTACAATCAGTTACTATTTTGAATTGTATTCCTAGTAGATACACGCGAAAGCGATTTAGCGAGGCTATGACAGCTAATGTTTCTAGCTCAAAAGAATGATGTTTTTGTTCATCTTCTGAGGTTTTCCGGCTGTAATAGGACACTGATCGCAACTGACCATCATTGCCACGCTGCATGAGTATACCTGCGATGCCTACCTTTGACGCATCTGTGTGCAATTCCGTTTCTAACCGGGGATCGAACAATGCCAGTATCGGTCGCTGTGCCAGTTTGTCTTTTATTGTGTTAAATGCCGTTGTGCATTCTTCGGTCCACCTCCAATCAAATTTAGATTTTAATAAATTCGTCAACGGACTTGCTAACGACGCGAAATCTTTCACGAACCGCCGGAAGAAACTGGCGAGCCCTATGAACCGTCTCACGTCGTGTACATTTTGAGGGATAGGGAAGTTAGAAACGGCATCTGTTTTTCGCGATCCTGGCCGTACCCCTTCAGCAGACACATGAAAGCCTAAAAAATCTAGATTTCTTTGAAAGAAATGGCACTTTTTAAGCTTGAGGGTAAGTCCCGCTTCAGACAAAAGTTGTAAAACTTCCTCTAATCGCGTCATGCCTTGGCCGAACGAGTTAGCCGGGATTAAAATATCATCCATATAAATTACTATGTATTTCAATTTAGAGAGGACTTTGTTCATAGCCCTTTGGAATATTGAAGGGGCATTAGCTAACCCGAACGGCATCCTTTTAAACTGATACTGCCCATCAGGTGTGACGAATGCGGTAAGTTCTTGCGATGATTCTGCTATCGGTATTTGATAGTACCCAGATGCAAGATCGAGACTGATGAACAGAGAATTCCCCGACAACCTATCTAACTGATCATCAATCAGTGGCAAGGGATAATGTTCCTTTCGAGTTTTATTGTTAAGGGCACGATAATCAACACAGAGCCTTTTCTCGCCGGTTTTTTTCTTCACGAGAAGAATGGGGCTAGCATAAGGCGAATTAGATTCGGTCACAATACCGGCATCGACCATCTCATCTACCATTATCCGCACTGATTCGCGTTCAGGGTATGACAAACGGTAAGGGCGATACACAACCGGCTGTTTGTCGTTCAGTTCAATTTCCATTTGCACTACATTAGTGTACCCTAAATCTTTTAAACTAAATGAGAAACAATGTTCATAGTTTTTAAGGAGTGTTTTGAACTGGAGAATTTCCTCGTCAGATAAATCACTGCCATAATTTAGATCAGAGTTCGTATCAGACTTGTCAAAGTCTAGCATGTTGACGCTTAAACTGTTTTCAGTAACAATTACTCGGGTGATTAATGTGTCTTTTCTTATTGATATCAATTGATCACTAAAATTGAATGCTAACAAGACGCCGATACCATTTTTTTATTCACATTCGCCGGGTAAGAGATAAAACTCTTTGGTGGGGTTACCCCTTAATGAACCTTTAATATATACTGGCCCCGAATAAGTCTTGTCAGTGTAAACCGGGATCGTCGTCATTTTCTGTGATTGTAAAATAACGTCATCTTTCAACAATAGCCTTAATTTTGGTGTGTACTCCCTGTTCACTATCAATGTGTCTGTTGTTTTCATCACGATTATGCCAGGTTTTTCGGTGAAGCTATGACCAATCAGTACCGGGTATTTTATTACCTCGTTTTCAACTATGTAGACAAGAACTTTTTCCATGATGCCCTGAATTTCAATATCTACACTTGCAACCCCTATGGGCATAACCACATTATTCCCTAGCCCCTCATTACTGGCAGTTTATCTATCTCCCAAACAATTCCCAGCCTAGATGCCTCACTACGTTGTACCAGAGTGCACTGGCTGCCTAAATCTATGTATCCTTGCGATTCCACACCATTCAGCTTTAATTGAATGATATATTTATTGTTACTGGAACTATCAACGTCAAGCTGCATAACCGACTTCTCCGTTTCCACAGATTTATTTGAATCTATTTTTAAACGTGGACAATTGTCGGCTAAGTGACCTATCCTATTGCAAACGTTACATCTTAAAATTTTCTTGGTGCATTTGAAACTGTAATGCCCCACCTCGTTACAGTTAAAACAGGTAGCGGATACGCTTGACTGGGCTTTGACAGATTTTGAATCACTACTGTCGAGTTGTTTGTAATTTGGGCCAGCATTACCAAACGAGCCCTTTTTATCGCGATTCGTTTTTAATTTATCAACTTCTCGGTTCTGCTGTCTAATTGACTGAAAGTAATTGAGCACTTGCTCTGGTTTTTGACATTTAGCTGCCTTCGCGCCTAACCTTAAGGAACGATCTTCTATACCGTACAAAAGACAATCGACTGCACGTCTACCGAATATTTCGCAGCGATTCAGCAAATTAATCTTTTCGTAGTAGTATACCTCTAAAGAGTCGCCGTATTTTGCTCGTTTAGATAACATCTCCGTCAATAACTCAGCGTAGTCGTCACTACTAGGAAAAGTATCTATTAATTTACGTCTCCACTCGGACCACGAAAATGACATCGTAGGTAGAGCTTGGTACCATGTGCGAGCAATGCCAATCAACTTAGGCAACGCATAATGTATGACCTGATCATCACCCCATTTATATAATCTAGCGCATTCATCTACTTTATTCAGCCACATATGAATGGTTTGACCTTTATTCATGGGATCGAACTCTGGAATGACATTACCAAGCATTGGAAATCTATTTCCCTCCGACTTAGTACCCGTCAAAGATTTCACAAGCTCGGTTAAAAACAACTGAGTTTCTTTGTTATCAAAAACAGATCGAGATGTGGACTCCTTACTCGGCGGTGACGTAGCTCTTTCGCTCCTACTAGAAGACCTGTCATGATCCATCGTACTGCGCCGACGTCTCGAACTTGACTGGACTCGCCTCTTTTTTGCACTTCCACTGGAGACACTGCCGCGGTCCGATGAATTTTGCCGACGTCTTGAGTCTTGCTGTTTACTCCTCTGATTTCTCTCTGTACTGCGACTCGGCCGATTTTCATGCTTACGCCCACGGCTGCGCTTCCGGTTTCGTACTCGGTGTCCTTCAGTTCGCGTCTTAGATCTACTTCTCCGCGTACTTATCTCTCGTTGTCGTGACTGTCCATGACTTCTATAACGCTTCGCCTCTCTTGTTCTCTCTTGTGCGTGCTCCCGCCGGCGTTTTCCTTTCGTGTATATAGTATCCGGAGTGTAACGGGAACGGCTCCTTCGAGTATCATCTTTGTTGGTAGAATCCATATTCCAAGAATTTGTTGCTTCCGTTAAAATATGAAGAAAAAAAAATCGGATCTATCCGTGGGGTTTTTCTCGAAATTGTGGGAGTGTTTGCGTTAATCCCACTTCTGAGATGTAGAATTAACCTTCACCTCAGAAATGAAACCAAGATCGCTGTGGTATTTTTGGATTTTATTATCACTTCCTTTTATAAACAAATATCGTCCATTAGCTATCGCTCAAGTGTTGCCACCTAACTAAATTATATCTGTCGGTGGCGGACATCTGTCAGACGTCAGTGTCAGTTTTTACAACGTCAAACAGATGCTCGTCACCGCAGACTACAAATAATATAGACTATAAATAAAGCTTTAAGTATAGATGTAAACAATCAATCTTCTATAAATACGAGATATTATACTGTGATCTTACATGACGGAGTAACGCGGTAACAAACATAAAATAAAGAAAAAAAAACATAAAAATACAGCAAATTGCCTCTTTTGAAGTCGGTAAAATTGAAATACCACGCTTAGTCTATGTTTCATTTTTCCACGTCAACGCATGTAAAGTTTTTTTCTCACGTGTAAAATCTATTTGGGCAAGACAAACACATCTCATGATATCTTCATGTTTGCTAACAAACAGTCATGCAGCCATTTCTCAAGTCAACTTTGTTTGTACGACTTCGCCAGGTTACTAAAGTATCTAAACTGGTTTTTTTTTTTTTTTTTTTACATTTTTTTTTTACCGAATGTATAAGAAAAACATGTTGTGTTTAAAAAAATAAGATGTAGTTTGTATATATTTATAAAAACTATAAAGTTTTGTTTCGGTCCAGTCGTTTAGACTGTAGGCGATAATATAGATAAATGTATACATACAAACGTACATACATTCGTAAATATAACCCTCCGTATTATGCAGTCGGGTAAAGATATATAATATTTCTTGAAATCTTAAAAAGTCGAAATTTTATGACTAAAATGATAATTAAGCTTAATCTTAAAGGTAAATAAATTTTAAAGGATTTAAATTAAAAAAAAAACATATTATGCACTAATTAAAGGACCTAGAGCAAAGAAGGAAGAAATAGCATTTTTTTTTTATCAGCCCTGTTTGTACAAACTGTCCCACTGCTGGGAACGGGCCATCTTCTCAATGTGAGAAGGGTTAGGCCATAGTCTGCCACGCTGGCCAAGTGCGGGTTGGCAGACTTCACACATCTTCAAGATCATTGAGAACTCTCAGACATGTAGGTTTCCTCACGATGTTTTCCTTCACCGTTTGGAGTTGGCGGCAATCAACAAAACGCACATAACTTCGAAAAGACAGAGGTGCGTGCCGTGGGATTCGAACCCAGGACCTGCGGGTCGCAAGTCAGACGGTCTCACCACTAGGCTGCCGGGAACTTCCATAGCATAAATCAAATCAAATCAAATCAGGTATATTGCATAATTATGAATAAAGCACTACCGCTTACCGCTAAATATGAATAAACTAGCTCACCTCGTGGATTTTTAAGTGTTATATTTTCTAATCAATAAAAATATCATAAAAGAAACTATGAAACTTTAGCCATAACAGTGGTGTTCACTGAATCAGAATTTGACAGTGACATCCCTATTAATTCCCAACCCTTTCCGACTTCCCTTCCAGGGTAAATGGTGCGGAGAAAAACTTCTTCGTCATCGTTCTTAAGAGTTTTGTGACGTTATGACATTTTCATACAGTTACTTATGTATAGTAAAGCGACTGATAAAATAGTAGGTGAAATGGTAGATGTAAAATAAACAAATAATCTACCATTTTGGTATATTTGGTAGTTTTAGTAAGGATTTAGTATTCGTTGGTTTATCAATACCAGAAATAATTTTTACTGAATAAGCGAAGTGAAAGGTCACTCCATCAAGCTAGCAAGATTTTCGTTCTTATATCCAGATGTTTATTGATATTTGCATACAAGTCATATTCTACAAGCAATTTTTCAGTTTTGTGATTATTTCAATTATATGTAAATTGGAATATAGTGATATATTAAATACGTAACTGCTTACTTCATCATCATCATCTCAGCCATAAGAAGTCCACTGTTGGACATAGGCCTCCCCCTTGGATTTCCAAAAAGACCGATTGGAAGCGGCTTGCATCCAGCGTCTTCCCGCCACTTGTATGAGGTCATCTGTCCACTTACTTAACTGCTTACTTATAGTCAAAAAATTGAACAATGTGGTTTTCAAGGCGGTAAAAATTAAAAAGTAGTTTCTCTTTATTAGTTTATAGCTTTACAGCTATCTACAGACGATATTCCATCAAAAACTGTTCAGCCATTTAGTCACGTATAGGCAACAAATTAACAGATCGAAAAGTTCCACTTTTATAAGATCAGATAGAAGTTAGGTAAATCACGATTTCGAGCAAAAAAAGCTTTACATTAAAGAGCTTGTTTCTATACTAATTTGTGGCCTTACCGAAAAACCTTACTTAACTTTAAGCAATGCTTAACATATTTTGTTGACTTCTCGCTGACACCTAATGACACTTTGCAGAAAGAAGACAGAGAATTTAAGACAATGGTTAAAGTTGTGTAACGTTTTTCGGTAAGGCCGTAAGATTTTGCTACATATTAAGCAAATCCAAAAAATATATAGGGAGCTATGAGTGTTGTACAAGTTTTACTTTTATGTCGATAAATTGGAGATAGATTGTTAACATTTCGAACCGCACCTCTCCAAGCCATCAATGAATTAACGCACGAGATTCTGTGACGGCAAACTGAATCCGAACATGTTCGTCTTATTTGGACAGCATAATTGAAGCGAGCCACAGCAAAGCAATTCGGTGTGCCAAACAGCGCAACGAGATCGGCAAACACGAGGTCCGAAGGTACTCCGGTATTATACTTGGTGCTCCAAGTCATCAGCTGCAACTCTCAGTTGTCAACACTTAACTAGCCATGTTTAGTTTATGCTATTTTTGATGATGATGAATATGTTAATGTTGCCAGTTTCGTATTTCCCGCTTGATTTCAATATGAGTTACTTAAATATACGAGTTACGAGTACTTAAATACTACATACATACAAACATAGGTACACTCGAAAAACATAATACTCCTTCTTACGCAGTCGGGTAAGCTGTATCCTATTTCTACCAATTTTATGTTAATTGGTAATAAATTCAAGTCGTAACTAGCAATACCCACCACAGACTAAAAATTTTCCTAGACCTGCCAATCTAATTGATAGCCAGTGGGGCGGCACATAGTTTGCATAAGCCTGTATATATATATATACAATGTAGCTTTATTTTTGCACGTACTCAATTTCCCGCCTCACTGGGTAACGCGGAGAATAGATATTAATTTACATGAATAAATAAAATTTGCATTAAGAGCGCCCTAGAAGATGTTGGGGACACCCTTACTTGAGCGCATCGAGCTCTTTTGCACTAATAGACTACCCAGAAAAAGGGTGGTAAAAGCACTGTCTTTACGGAATGGAGAATATTTTGTATCTTTACAAATATAAATTATTACCTTCTTTACCCGACTGCGTAAGGAGGGTTATGTTTTTATCAGACTGCGTAAGAAGGAGGGTTATGTTTTTCGAGCGTATGTACTATCCTCTATAATAGAATACCGTACTATCATCTATAATAGAAAATCGTACAAAATAACGAGAAATCAACGAAATTCCAAGTAGTAAATTGCAAACTTATAGGTAGGTTTTCGATACACATCCGGGCAGCATGACGACTCGCTCGCTCGGCTCGCTCCGTGATGTTACCTCCCCCGCTACCCGCGCGGCCGTTGCTTAGCAACCGCCTCGCGCTCGCGCCACCACCACACCGCGGCGCGGCGCTCGCACCGCGTTTAGATGCACGGATTATTTTCATTTTGTGAGTTTTTATGTATTAGATTAGGTATTTATTTTTATAGTTAATATATTTCTAAATATTTACTTACAAATATTCAAGTTTCTACCTGTTAATTAAGATCGAGTAAAAATTGCTTAAAAATTACGTTTGTTGTATGGGAGGCCACCTTTAATATTTACTTTATTGTTATTTAATTATTTATTTTGAAAGGTAATATACAAGTAAATATTCTGTGAAAATTTGAAGCGTCTACCTGTTACCGTTTTTAATATTGAGCAAAAAAATACGAAAAAAACACGTTTATTGTATGGGGACCCCCTTAATATATTTTTTTAATTTTTAGTATTTGTTGTTATAGCGGCAACGGAAATACATCATTTGTGAAAATTTCAGCTTTCTAGCTATCACGGTTTATGAGATACAGCCTGGAGACAGACAGACAGACAGACAGACAGCGAAGTCTTAGTAATAGGGTCCCGTTTTTACCCTTTGGGTACGGAACCCTAAAAATACAATATTATACATTTAGTACTAAGATTTAAAAATGCATCAATATGTGTGTATTATTTGCGTGTATACGGCTGTCAATTAACTCTAATAGAATATTTTACTAGAAGAAAATGAAACTCAATGATTCAGTTAACAATCATTTATTTTTTACTTTCACCAACAAACAATGTTAATTAATCACACTAGTGCTTTTTCATTCACCTGCAATAGGTCCGTCATCGGTATTAGTTTCATGAGCTTATTCATAGATTTGACAAATTTTTTAGAGTTCGCAGTATGTACGGGATCATCTATGAGACTCATGAGTAAATTAGCGTTTTGTTTAGCCAATTGTAATAAGTTCAAGTCGGTTTCAGCTGTAACAAAAAAGTTTAGAAAGCATTAGAAAGATCTGTTTTTGGTTTATTAAAAGTTTTTTTGCTACCTACATGTTCTATTTGCTTAACTTTTTAATTTATATTTATGTTCTGCCTGAAAGGGATGGGTGCCTGTTACGAAGGCTGTCCGTCTGCTTGTCCATTTGCCTAAGAAGCTATATCTTTTGAAGCGTAATACGTTTCAATTTCACAAAATATGTTACTTGTTATTTAATTTATTACTTATTAATTTTATACTTATTATTGACATGTTATATTTTACTTTAATATTTGAATTTTATAATTATGACTTAGTATAATATATGCAATGTGTAATTGGTGCCAACCGTTCATTGTAAATAAATAAATAAATAAATAATACATAAATTGTATTATGGCAAATTTATAAATAAATAATAGCAAAAACTAAAAATATTTTGTTTTTAGTGTTTTACATCAAAAAAATGAAATCAAAAAAATCATACACAAGTATCGAATTTGGTACAATTACGGTGTTAAATTTGAAGAAAAATAATTAATACTAAAAACTAATCCTGTATAAGCCTTTGTACAATTGTTTTATTTTTATTTATTTACTGAGATCACTTAAAGCTTTTGTACTTGAAGTAATCTAGATACGCGGTAGCGTGTCAAGCCAAGTTCAAGCTAACAGAACTGGCGTGCAGCACCGTGTGTATATTTATCTCGAACCATTTGGAGCCACTTTTGACCTTCTCATAACTCAAAAACTACTTCACATAAACATGTCCAATTTGGCTCGTATATTGATACCAGCGAGATACATATGTGCTCCAATTTTAATAAACACACCTCAAACGGTTATTTAGTTATTAACGTCAAAAAATCGCCATTTTTATCACTGACTGACCTATAGATCAAAATTATAACCCAGTTCCAGTTGACCTAGAAAGTTGAAATTTGGCTTACAGATAGGTAGTTGGGTGAATACAAAAGAAAAAATCTGAAACTAGTAAATTTTTATCATTTTCTTATAATTTTTCAATTAAGTGATTCCATTAGAAACACTTGCTTATAATGTAATATTCAGCAATCAAAATTGATGACAGCCGGTCTTTATGTGGATTTTAATATCTTCACGTGAATATATAACGAGTGGAATACCACCCTTAGTATATGTTTTAATCCAAACACAGTTTTAGTACTTATAACTAAGAATATAGTTGGCTTTTGTATTTATTACGTTATTCACTGGGAATTAGTATTAATTATTATTTATTTGAACATTTAGCACACATCAATAGTGTAAGATGATTACTTATAAGTAATTAAATAATAGGTATTTCAGAGCACAGCGCACGATGCGGCGCGGCGGCCGTGGAGCAGCGGGGTGAGGAGCGGTGCGCTAAAAACTTGACGCGAACGTGTCCAAACTGCCCCAATGAGCGGCAGCCGCGCTCATTAGCGCGAGCGCCGTCTTGCTGTCTGGTTGTCTCTCGATTCAAATTAGTATAAACAGAAAATGCATAAAAAATCTGGATACTAAATGGGCTATGCACTCGAACATTTCAAAAATAACAGATAATATAGGAAAAAAGACAATTATACCCCGTAAACGCAGGAAGATACAGTAGATTAACAAAAATCATTTGATATTAATTTTACTATGAATGAGTACCTACTAATAATTTCTGTACAAAAAGTAATGATATCCCATCAAAAACATAAATGTGAAATGAGAGCCAAGTTCAATATATACCTTAGTTGTTGACTTCAACGACAAAAGAAGTGAGATCTAAATGGGTGCTAATTTCAATGTCTGAAATTTATTAATAGCAACGTAAAATATTTTATAACAACTTCAAGTATAATTTCTTCTTATAACTTAGGATAATATATTGAAACCTAAGGTCTAACTTGGATAGTTCTCATTCCATAGATATATATCCTAAGACTGTTTGCAATTTACTGTTTCAATTAATGTTACTTATTAATGCACATATTAATGTTGCTTACTTAACACTTTACGTTTCCCATCAGTGGTTCTAAAATCCAGGTCCAGGTCACCCATCAGTTGACATTTGAAGGAGAATTTTTGATACTTGACATACAGTTTACCATCTTTTGGGTAATACGATACACCACTATCAAACAAACACAAATAATTTGCTGGAAAATAAAACAAATTTTTTAATACAGTAAATATGAATACAATTATTTATTATCTATTTTATATTATAAACTACACCTGGTCACGGATACGGACCATAAACATATATTTTATCAACATCACCATTTTTAGGTTTCCGTGATAAGGGTGCGGGAGCCTATTCGTGAGGTTACAGTGTCTGTATGTCTGTCTGTCTATCCTACACTTAAGGGGCTGTATCTTCCGAATGCTAATAGATACAAGTTTCAAAATTGTCAAAATCACAGGGTTCACTTTGATGTAAATCAACAATTACTTGATATTCCCTATCAGTTTTTTGTCATTTAAAAAATGAAACAAATTAATTCACGTCTGTTTTATAAGTGACGCTAGATGGCGTTTACGTTGACATAATATTTTTACTTTAGGAAGGTATGTAATAGCGCACGCCTCACAATCATCTTGTTTTGTAAGAGTCACGCTAGATAGCGCTTTTATCAATATATTCTTTAGATATGCCTACCATTTCAGAATATTTCTACCATATAAAAAATATGTGAAATTACAAATATTCATAGATTTATAGTAAATTTTGCTTATTAATCCTGTATTCCGTGTTTATATGTATGTTGCACGGAGTACGGAAACCTCGGTGTGCGAGTGAAACTGCATATATAAACCTAGGAGGTTTATATATGCGGTCTCTATACATAAACCTACTAGATTGTTAAATTGACGTAATAATATAAAAAAATTATCTTAGATTGTCGCACATAGTTGTGATTATTTACAATAATTAATCAAGCTAGTTAGACGGCCAAAAAAAAAGTCTGAAATTAAAAATTTCCGTCGCAAGTATGGCCGGTAATTAAACATTAATAGTATTATATATTTATTAGAAGATTTTACTTGTCCATCCAAACTTAAGAATGCGGAGAGATGCTGATTTATTAAATTGATAAGTAGGTATCTAATTTATTGGAATACTGTCTTGATGAGATATCGACGGGTCAATAAGTCCGTGTTTTTTTTAGTTTCTCGCCTCAACTGTGCTCCTGTCAAAATATGGCATTTATGCGTTGACTCCTGCAAAAATTTGAACAAACTGCGTCATTTGGTTTATATCTAACAGCCATTTATAGCAGACTACCGCGTGATTTAAAGAGAAAATTGAAAAAAATGAATTTCGTGAGCTCATTAAGCATTATTTTTTTTTGAAAAAATCCATTACTCAAACCAAGGTTAAGCTTGACAAATACTGCGGGAACTCTGCACCATCAATTTATAGGGTAAAAAAGTGGTTTACTGAATTTCGTTGTGGCCATACAAGCACGGAAGATGCTGAACGTTCTGGACGCCCAGTTGAGGTCTCTACACCCGAAGCAATTGAAAAGAATCGCGATATGGTGTTAGCCGATCAGAGATTGAAAGTGCGAGAGATTGTGGAAGCCATAGGCATCTCACATGACTCAGTAGTTTCAATTTTGAATGATCACTTGGGTGTGAGAAAGCTTTCCGCAAGATGGGTGTCGCATTTGCTCACAATCGACCACAAACGCAATCGTGTGACAACTTCGCAGGAGTGTTTGGCGTTGTTCAACCGCAATATGGACCAGTTTTTGCTCCGTTTCGTAACCGTGGACGAAACATGGATCCAACACAACACACCAGAGACCAAACAGCAGCCAAATCAGTGGGTTTCTCGGGGTGAATCAGCGCCAAAGAAGGACAAGGTGGGTTTGATATTAATGCCTGTAGAAAAGTGAACAGTGAGTCGCGTACATATATACTGTAAGTATTGCGTATTTTGAAGTCGTTTTGTTTTTAGTTTTTTAAACTATAATTATTATATAAATACTTGTCCTCATCTTACTTCACCAGCACTTCCCGTTCATTCATAACCTAACCATTGCCGTGAAAATGTATAACTTACTAGTATAAGCGCTGAATCCTCCTTTTCCCTTTATGGGAAATCCCAGCAACTCTCCGTCAACGTCATATTCACCATCCATGTGTGTTCGATGGCACATGAGTTCAATTTGTACAGAAGGAACAGATGGGTTAACACTAAAGACAAATATGGGTAAATTATAATATGTATTTAAACGGCCTTACCGAAAAACTTAGCTTTAACTACATTGTCTTAAATTCTCTGTCTTCTTTCCGCAAGTGTCATTATGTGTCAGCGAGAAGTTGACAAAATATGTTATTGCTTAAAATTCAGTAACGTTTTTCGGTAAGGTTGTTAATGACTAGCGTTTGATCGCTTGTTTGTTTGCAAGTTATGAGAACAATGGCCTTTAAAATTCGTGCATCGTTCATTGTTACTGCCTATCTATCAAATTCCAAATATCTCCATGAATCCATAAAATTGTCGAATAGGAAAAATTATATATTATTCTGAAAACTATAAAGTACACAATAGCGGTTATCAAAACATAATTTGATTTCATACACTTTTGGGCGTAATACATCATGCACCGACGCGGAGACGGTTACGTGACTCCACACATGTCAGTGCTGCTACTGACATGTGTGGACCGGCTTTTATTTATAGACAATGTTTACCATTTTCATCAAAGACTTGACGAGGCTTCAAGTTATGTCGCATTCATCGTTATTTCTCATAAACTTAAAACTCATGAATATTAGATAAATAAACAATAAATATACCTAGTCTTGCCATAAATATTGTCACGAAGAAAAAAATTTTTTTTTTTATTGCAAATAATATTAATTACTTTTACAGTGTGTTTATGGCAAGACGAGAGAGATATATATACATTATTTGTACCTAATAAAAAATATTTACCTTGCTTTTCTGACTTTACACGACTTCATGCCTTCAAGGGTGGTATTAATCAGCTTGTATTTTATATAACCGAGGGAACCTTCTACAACATCGTGGTGGACTGGATCTAAATTCGGAATTCCTTCTTCTGGGATCCCTTGTACAGCAGTGCTGACCAGCCACTGGGCCGCATCCATGACACATTTCACATCGTCTACTTTGCACGGTAGAGTTTTAGCTGTAATTTATTCTTACTGTATGTAAATAGAGCATAAATTTATGTTACATTATTAATATATATTATGTATTAATCATATATTAATTCTTACGTTATTGAGCAGTAACCGTACCTCTTTTGAGTTTGAATAGAGGTTCGAATTTGGCTTGCTTTGGCTTTTGTTTTGCTCAGAGAGAGCCAGATAAAAGTGAACCTATATTTAGGGTCGGACACCACAAAAGCGGATACTTCAGATATGCGAAACAGGGAGGAGATGGTATGCCTAATAACTAACGTGTCCATCAATGCGGAGATGTGCTGTGCAAAGTGGAGACAGCTAGCGAAATCAAATGGAATGGAATTAATGGAACTGCGTACTGTCTGGACTAGAGGAAAGAAATGCCGACTGGCTCCAGCGGTCGCCTCGTACTGCTCACATCTGCACACCAACGCCTATTTGCGTGGCAAAGCTTACATATACTTTTTAATCGCGTTACTATTTATGAGACATCTCTGCTCTACTGTCTCCACGGAAGCTAAACGCAATTTTTTTTTTTTTTTTTTTTTTTTTTTTTTATTTATTAAGGAACAACAAACAACTACATCTTATACAGTAATATGAAACTTAGTTGCGATAACTTAATAAAAATGCAGTCAACTACGTTATCCACAGATTAAGTTTATACATGTTTATACGCTTAAGCTAGACGGGCAATTAAACAATATTTAATGTTAAAGCAATACAAAAGATAATGTTATTTAAATTTAGATTTGATTAGTGCCTGAATTGGTGTTTTCCTGGAGAAGTAATTGAATTATATTGTTTTTGAATTTATAATATGTTAATTGAAATATATCAATATCCCCAAAAGTTTTGTTAAATGACTCAACCATGCGACGAATCGGTGAACGAAGACCAGAGTTAGTACGACATACATTTAAGGAAAAGATAGAGCGAACACGCACATCTCGTACAACAGTCTTTCTTGGAACAACATAACAAAGTTTACGAACCAATTCCGTACAATCATAACAATTGTTAACAATGTTACGTAGGATAACTGCTTCTAGATACCGGCGTCTAGACTCCAGAGATAAAAGCTTATATTTCTGAAGTAAGTCAGAATATGTAGAGTAATGGCGGAAACATCTGTAGTTCACAGCACGCAAAAATTTGCGCTGGACTTTTTCAATAGCAACAATGTACTTCTTGTAATATGGGTTCCATATAGGTACGGCATATTCCAACTGAGAGCGCACAAGACTCTTATACAGATATAAATAAGTAGAGGGTTTTTTGAAATTAACTGAAGACCTCATGACAAAACCGAACATCTTAAAGGCCCTGTCAATTATGTTTTGAACATGCTCGTTTAAGCAAAGCTTATTATCAAGCTGGATTCCCAAATCTCTTACTGAAGTAACTCTGTTTAGAGGAGTGTTGTTAATATAATAAGAATTTAAGAAAATGTTTTTATTTTTTGTGAAGCTGATAGTGTTACATTTTGGGATGCTTAACTGCAATTTATTATTTATACAATACGCTGAAAGTCTATCAAGATCCTGTTGAAAAGAGGCACAATCAGCCACAGATGTAATTGGTTTATATGCCTTGAGGTCATCAGCATACAAGAGAATTTGAGAGTTTAGGAAGCATTGACCTATGTCGTTAATAAAGATTATAAAAAGCAGAGGTCCGAGTATGGAGCCCTGGGGCACACCGGAAGTGACTTGAACGCTCTCAGATTGGTAGCCGTTAACTAAAACCCTTTGACTTCTACGAGTAATATAGGATAAGAACCACCGGAGAAGATTACCACGGATACCATTATATGCGATCTTTTTAAGAAGAATTTCATGATCGACTTTGTCAAACGCTTTTTTAAAATCGGTATAAATGGCATCTACTTGTATACGCTTATCCATGTTCTCGAAGAGATTACTTACAAAAATAGTTAAATTAGTAGTTGTAGACCTTCGCTTAACAAATCCATGCTGCTCTTTCATAATAGTTTTGTGGAGGTATGGATAGATTTCATCATGAACCAACCTCTCAAAAAGCTTTGACAGTGAAGACAAAATAGAAATGGGTCGATAGTTCTCAATATCGTGTTTATCACCACTTTTGTAAACAGGGGTAATAAATGCACATTTCCAAACTAAAGGAAAAACCCCTTGTGACATGCATTTATTAAAAATAATTGTTAAGGGAACGTGTATTGTTGCAGCCGTCTGTTTCAAAAAACTAGGTGGTATTCCATCTGGGCCAGGACCCTTAGAAGGATCTAACAGTTCAAGCTGCTTTAGTACCGTGACATTATTAAAAATTATGTTACTCAGAGGAGTATCGTTGGAATTATTTGTGTCCGAAGGTGGTGTCCATTGATCAGAATTACAGGAAGATGATTCAAATACAGATTTAAAAAAAGTAGAGAACATGTTGCATATAGTCTCAGGGACAGATGATTGATTACTAAGATAGCTCATTCGTGATGGAATGCCCGATTTAGTTTTACGTTTAGATAAGTAAGTCCAAAAATTTTTCACATTTACAGAAATACTGTCTTCAACGGTTGTCATATATCGGCTGTAACATTCGTCGCATTTCTTTTTGAATGACGCTCTAAGTTCTGAAAATTTTTGATAGTCTAAGTTATTGTTGTATTTTTTCCAACGGGTCCAAACTTTTTGCTTGCACTTAAAGATTTTAATTAAAGAGTGAGAAAACCATGTCGGAAATTTTGCTGATTTAGGGATGGTAAAGGGTACATGTTCTTTGATAAGACCATTTAAAATGTTATAAAACACAGTAACGGCATCTTCAGCTGTTAGGTTATGTAATAAATCGCTCCATTGTATTTGTGAAATTGCATAGTTAATATCAGTGTAATTCGCTTTATGGAAGTTAGGCTTCGCCATAGGTAATTTGTTCATGCATTTATCAGGTAATTGGACATCTAAATATACTAAAAACGGGGGGTGATTTTGATCGGGGCTTACTAAAGAATTAGGTTGCGATTCAATTTTACAACGTGAGTTACTTATGAAGAGATCTAGTATTTTCCTATTTATGTTCTCTATTGAGTTATATTGTAGAGAGTTCAGAGCTGACATGCAATTACTCAGAAACATACCTTTGGAGGATGAGTCAACACATGTGAAGCCTTTAGAATAATTTGTGTCTGAGTGGGTGGGTTGCCATTCTATGTCTGGCATGTTGTAGTCTCCTAGTATATATAAATTATCTATATTAAAGTCGTTTAGAGTATCCTGAAGGAAATCAAAGTGACTTTCGTAGTCATCAATGGAAGCCCAAGGTGGAACATAAGCAGCACTAATGACGTGTCTTTTACCCCTAGATTGACTCGGAATCTCTACAAGTAAGTGTTCAACAGCAATGGGTATTGTATGACTTAACGTGGTATTTGAAAAATTAAACTGTGCAGGTTTAAGATTACGTAATACGGCGACAATAATACCTCCTCCGTCACGTTTACCTACAGCCTGCCTGTCACGGTCTCGCCGGAACACGACATACCTCGGATCTATGAATTCGTTGTCGCATATGTCGGATATCAGCCAAGTTTCAGTCAGAACAATTGATTTGATTTCCTCCGTCAATGAATTATTTTATAATATTATATAATTATAATTTAAAATGTAAGTTTGTGCTATATTTTTTCATTTATTGTGTTATAAAAACCAAAGTATTAAACCGATTTTGGTAAAATTTTATATGGAACCACCTATGTGGTTTTACCAGCCAAACAAAAAATAACCATAAAAAAATCATTCATAACTGGCGGAGTAGTCAAATCACAAACTTAAGTACAAAAAAAAGAAAACATACTTAGTTGAATTGAGAAATGAAATGAAATGAAATATTCTTTATTTGGAACTAAAATAAAGAGTTACAATAACAGTAAGGGCATAATGCTACCCGTAGCGGTTTAGAAAACTTTGTCGCGGGGAACATCGCCCACCTCCTGAGAACCTCCTTTTTTGGAAGTCGTTTTTTTTTGATAAACACTTTATTTATAGATCTAAAAATTAAAATATATATGAAGCAACTTTTAATAACTAGAATGTCGGATTTGAACACTTACGTCGATCCAGAAATCCGCCTAGAACACTGGTTATACACACAAACAAAAGTAATACATTCAACAAAAACATTACTTTTCCCTATCAGTACTCCGGGTAGGCAAAATTGATGGCAAATGCAAGGTAACAAATAAAACTCCTCCTTATATAGGTCCTCCTTATATATGTAAGAAGTCTTTCTCTACTTTTTGGGATAAATAAGACTATTTTTGGTTGCAAATAATAATAACAAAGTTAAACCAGTTGGTAAACAAGATTTCATCAATAAAGTATTATGTTCATTAAAAATCGGCCAAGTGGGAGTCGGCCTCGCGCACGAAGGGTTCCGTACTATCATCTATAATAGAAAATGGTATAAAATAACGAGAAATCAACGAAATTCCAAGTAGTAAATTGCAAACTTATAGGTAGGTTTTCGATACACATCCGGGCAACATGACGACGCTCGCGCAAATACGCGCGGCTATGGCTCGCTCCGTGATGTTACCTCCCCCGCTACCCGCGCGGCCTTGCAACGCTTGTTACTTAGCAACCGCCTTGCGCTCGCGCCACCACCACACCGCGGCGCGGCGCTCGCACCGCGTTTAGATGCACGGATTATTTTCATTTTGTGAGTTTTTATGTATTAGATTAGGTATTTATTTTTATAGTTAATATATTTCTAAATATTTACTTACAAATATTCAAGTTTCTACCTGTTAATTAAGATCGAGTAAAAATTGCTTAAAAATTACGGTTGTTGTATGGGAGCCCCCCCTTTAATATTTACTTTATTGTTATTAAATTATTTATTTTGAAAGGTAATATATAAGTAAATATTCTGTGAAAATTTTAAGCGTCTACCTGTTACCGTTTTTAATATTGAGCAAAAAAATACGAAAAAAACACGTTTATTGTATGGGGACCCCCCTTAATATTTTTTTTTTAATTTTTAGTATTTGTTGTTATAGCGGCAACGGAAATACATCATTTGTGAAAATTTCAGCTTTCTAGCTATCGCTGTTTATGAGATACAGCCTGGAGACAGACAGACAGACAGACAGCGAAGTCTTAGTAATAGGGTCCCGTTTTTACCCTTTGGGTACGGAACCCTAAAAACGCGTGTTTTTGTAACTTCCAGCGAACTTTTTCGTAATAAACAAGTGATTTTACTAGATTTTTTCTAAAGAATGCGCAATAATCTTTTACAGCGATTGTAGGCATACTTTCTCACAAGAAACGTACACTCAACAGCGTATTAAGCGTAAAGAAATCGTAAGTTAGGCTGCAAAAACCTCTCTTCTGCAGTCGGGTATTTTGTTTTTCTTTTAACATTGATACTTGTAGAGTGTATGTATGTATGTATGTATATTTCTTTGACACGCCCTAGAGCCTAAACGGCTTGACGGATTTTGATGTGAGTGATGTCAATAGATTCGTCTTAGTTTTGAGAGTGACACTGGGTACATCAAAATTTAAAAAAAATCATAAGTTAGGCTGCAAAAACCTCTTTTCTGCAGTCGGGTATTTTGTTTTTCTTTTAACATTGATACTAGTTTAATAAGATTAATTCAAAAGGTTGGGTTTTAATATCGAAAGATTTAGTTATCTGATAATTAATAATGAAATAAACTTGCTTAAGCTCGCTAATATTTAATTTTGTATCGTAAAGCCTGAATGAGCACGTACTTAGTTGCAATCATTTAACAATAGGCACTTCAGAAATCCAATAATAAAAAAAAAATACAAAACTAAATTCTCTGCATTCCAATGTCTAATAAAAAAATCTCCTAAATTGCAAAAAAAAAAACTCGTAGATTGAGTTAGTTGTAAACTTTAAAATTAGCTAAATAAAGTTTCAGTTAAAGCAATAACATTTAATTTGAAGAGTCGATTGCGAGATAGCAATAAACCGAATTCTAAGAATAGCAAACGCGACCTTTAATAAAGTTAATTAAAGTCATGCGAAGTCATGAGAACGGAGACTTGGCTATATTGGAAACCTAGTTATTGGAACAAGGTATTTAATATAACTATCAATAAATTGTAGTACACAAAATAATTTAATTGCTTAGTACTCAAAATATGACGCACGTAAGCGATGCCTTATCGACTTTTGTAATTTATTATATTAATTTTAAATTGCTTTGGAAGAGGGTATTTGGTTAAAGGTGTTATTATTATAAAAAATTAAGTAATAGAAGAAAGAGAGAAGAATATGTTAAAATGTATGGACTTATAAAAAGTCGAAAGGATGGGTGAAAGAAGACGGACTAAATAGATACAAGTAATGAAAAATAAAACCGGACAAGTGCGAGTCAGACTCACCCACCGAGGGTTTCGTACAAACTAGTAGATAAAAGAGGGACATCGTAATTTTTTCATATTTTCCTTCTTATACCGAAAAATATACATCGTAAAAATATTTAAAAACCTGTTTTAACTTATGCTAATAAAGCTCTTTCGATATCCCACATGATACGGTTAAAAAACTTTAAAATTTGGACCCTCATTCCTTGCGTAAAGACACTATTTTATTGTGATTAAATTAAAAATGTCCAGTTTTCGGATTTTTTCCTATATGTGTACTCTAACACAATGCTTCTTGCCAAATTTCATAGTTCTAGGTCAACGGGAAGCACCCCATTGGTTTTGATTCCCTTGTGAGTGTCAAAATGTGCATTTTTTACGACATATTCGGCTGTAACTTTTTTTATGAAAACTGAGAAATTTTATTTTTCTTTCTGCAGCAAGATAATGGATTTGCGTATATGGTTTTAATTTCAACTCGATACCTTCACGCGTTCCCGAGATAAAGGTCTTGACACCCACAGACGAACAGACAGACAGACAGACGGACAACAAAGTGATCCTATGAAGGTTCCGTTTTTTTCTTTTGCGGTACGGAACCCTAAAAACGTAAATGTAAACACCCCCGACATAATAAAACAAATTCAAATTCAAATTCAAATTCAAAATAATTTATTTGCATGAACATAGGTAGAAAACAGTTCTTAAATTTAAAAATATAAGTATCGCTATATTCTAGCCCTTAGCGGACGTGCAAATCGTTACAGGTAAAATTGTACAAATAATTTTATTATTATCAGTCTATTAATTTTATAAATCACACTATTTATTATTCCAATTTTAACTTTCATCAAGACAAACAAAATATCAACTTCTAGATAATTTAGACTAGATGAATGTAATTCAAAGTTTCAAATAATAGGAATACGTCAAAATCATTAATGTCAAAATAATTAATGTCAAGCGTCTAACTTAAATTTTAAAATTGGATAAAATGACAAAAATATTAATACCAATTATGATATGAAATAAACACTAATTGTACCTAAGTTAATTAAGAAATTATCGCAAATTTCACGACACTGTGATTCATTGCGTTCGATTAGTATAAGCTATATTGTTTTATCGTTTAGGAATTCCTGAATTGAATAATATACTTTTTCCAAAAGGAACCCTTTCAATTTAGTTTTAAATATAAAATATGAGTTAGCTTCCTTGATGCTTAACGGTAATTTGTTATATATTTGTATTCCCATACTAAATATACTGTTCCTATGGAGTTGGGTTCGGCTATTTGCATTACATAACTTATTCCTGTGTCTTGAAGTGGTAAGAGTTGTATATTCGTTAATATTAGATTTTACTAAAAGAGATGCCTCCAAGATATATAGAGAAGGAAGTGTAAGAATTTTCAATTTTTTAAAATAAAGCTTACATGAATCAGTTTGTTGAAGACCACACATAGATCTAATACACTTTTTCTGTGCCTTGAATGCAGTTTCCTTCTCAGTCGAGTTAGCCCAGTATAAAACCCCATATCTAAGTGTAGAGCTCACATATCCATGATAAGCTGTTATTAACGCTTCTTCGTTAGCAACTTTTCGAAGCATAAACAGTGCATAAGCATACTGACGTAGTTTAGTTGCTACGTGCTCAACATGAGATTTCCAATTCAGGTTCGAGTCTATGTACATACCTAAAAATTTTGTGCACGTAGTTTCTGTGATAGATATACCATTGTACTGTACTTTTATTGATTTCTCTTCCGAGTTTTTAGTCCGGAAAGTCATGAATACGGTTTTTTCTAAATTAACTTTAAGGTTATTATTATTTAGCCAGTTGATGATGTCTGAAAAAGCTTTATTAACTTCATATTCATGATTGTCATTGTTATTTGTAAAAAGTGCCGTGCTGTCGTCAGCAAATAAGATCATTGGATAGGAAATCACTCTAGGCAGATCGTTAATATAATCCACAAACATAAAAGGACCCATTATACTGCCTTGCGGCACACCAGACTTGACTGTTCTAGGACTCGAAAGATATTTAATTTCGGTTTTTGTTCTAGGACATATTCTTGTTATTTCAGTACACTGCTGCCTTTCTTTAAGATAAGCTCTCATCATATCTAAAACAAACCTAAGAAATCACTATGAAATCGGTTGAATCCATTTTGATAAAAAATTGCTAAGAACACCAGTTGATCGAACCACACGTCTAATTTACCCACCCTGCTTATTGCGCCGGGGATTAAAAACGACTTTATTTTATGTGATCCAGTAGAGCAAACGCATCACGACCAAATCAAAGTTTTTTCAAATAAAGCCAGACTTAAAGTACCCACAATAGATTAATATTATGAATTTAAATCTTTTAGTTTTTTTTTATTTATTTAATTTTTATCTCCACAGACACCAGGGTCCGTGACCTTTGTCATAATTACAAACTATTGTTTACTAATTATCGTTACGGGAAAATTATTTTATTTTAATTTAAGTACTACTATGTTGCGTGCATACCATGAGCAAACCAGCGACCCGCAAGCAGCACCCGATCACGAGTATGACGCATGTGCCAGCCATCGCCCTCCTCAACCATATGTTAGGGAAGAGGGCGACCTGCCACACGACGCCGCCGCAAGAAGGAGCCTTCGCTCGTGAGCATGAATGCTTAAGGTGTGCACAATCTTTTAGAATAAAAAAATATAATATGCGATTCCCGTAGACAGAATCCATCATAATAAAAATCGACTTATCCACAACTAACTTTCCGCAGAAAACGTTGACCAGACTTTGTCTCTTCCAAGTTACAAAGAAACGTAATCCGACAGAATCCAAAGGTTCAATTCGTCATAAAATTTATCACCGAGCCTCCGCCAGCCACGCAAAGAGATTGGAAAAATTGTTTTCAGCTATTCTCTTATTAGATGTTCGGACTCCTTCGACCTTTGCGCGTCTTGCCCTCGCCTAGGGGTGTCTGTCGCCTGTCTTGTTTCTAAAGATCGGTCTCATTTTGTAGATAACTCTTTATTTGTAAGTTGTTTTTGGTTGACAATATCTTGTGTTTTGTATGACACAAATATTTCATTTGACAGCGGTCTATTATTGGTTATATTACACGGTCAATATTATCTCGATCCTAGTATCATGATACCTAATAATAAGTGCCAATTTTCAAGGTTATTCGCAATTTTGGTAGAATTTTTTCTCTTGTCTATTTTTGTTCTAATTATCCAGTACTGCCTTCCTAATGTACACCTAAATTCTTGTAAAATAATAAGAAACAAACTGTATAGAAAAAGAAGAAAGACAGTAAGAAAGACAGGAAGTAATTTCAGTTTTACAATGTTATTCCAAACGCACATTACATTAATTTTACAAAACATGTAAAGCGCAGGTCTCTGTGGTCAGGTCGACCTGGGGAAGTATGTTAATATTCAAACGCTAGGTATTGGAAGCATTAGCGTGTTTAAATTTGAAGGATGAGTTTGATCAACTCATTACATACATTCTCACACTTACTCTCACTTTACATTCTCTTTTAACATCTTAATGTTGTCTGGAAGAGATCGCTATTAGCGATTAGGCCGCCTTTTGTACCTTTCTAACGCCTTAATTATGTACCTAATATCATTTTTTATTATGGTGTCAATAAAGTGTTTTTGTATTGTATTGTATTGTAAATAAATCTCGTGTTTTGTCATAGGTTTTGCCAATACGCGTGGCGACTCGCTATGGGTTTGCAGTAGGGTAGCTGGTTTCTGACGGGAAGAAATGTATTCTCAAGCCGGCACCTCACGGCAAAATGCTAAGTATAATAATGAATATCGTAGGATGACAAAAGCTAATTAGGTATTTCCAGATACATGGTCTGCAAGTTGTCTTTTTACTCAGTTATGTAAAGGTAGTTGTTGGCATACACAGTTAAGATCTTAGTAGAATGTTGATCCAATTCGAAACATTTTTACAGGGCGAACACCATAGATATCCGTAACGCCATCTGTCCTATCTTCAATATCCATCAATTTCTTACAACTCCACGTCCAAACTCCCTAATAGCCTTGCAAGTCAGCATATGAATTGGAGACGCGCCATTCCATAGCTTAACGTGAAAACCCTTATGTTTTACTACCTCAATAAAACCGTTGAGTACCCACACTAGGGTCCGTGGAAGCCTGCAGATCCGAGATACGTAACCACTTTACCGTATAAGGTAATCCCACGGCCGCGAATTGCCCGACGAAATTACACTGGGAGAAGTTAATGGAAAGCTATGGCTTAGTCGGTGGAACAACGTCCTTTTGAAGTACTAAATGATTTCCTTTAGTTTTTATGTAGCTACCTTTTTAAGCCATTTTCTGTGCAGAACCTTGTTATCTAATTTGGATGTGCTAAAAGTAGTGGTTTTGTAAGATAGGGCAGTAATTAAATTCATGATCGCCATATTATGGTGCTGGAACAAATTGACGGCTTAAGATGCCTACACTCACAGCTCTATTCACCTGTAGAGGGTTATTAAGGAGACCTGTACTAAGCCGAAATGGGATAGAGAAGGAAGTGGATGATGATAATGGTTGCGAAAACCTATCAGAAAAAAAACGCAGCACTACAGTTTCCGATGTTCCGCTAACGACAGCTCCTTTTTATTGACAAAATGTGTAGATTACTACACGTGTTAAATTACGTTTCATTAGAAACGTAATTTTTAACACGCTTTTATTAGCATCACCTTAAGCATAGTTTTAGTTTAGTCGGTTACAAACAAACAAACGTTTGTAACCGACTCCTTTGGACTTGATTTTGACCCACATCAAACGGTCAGATTTAATTCAAACTTTGTAGACTTATCGAGGACCGTTGAAAATACAATAATTTGAAGCGTGTTTTTGTAGATTTTAGATTATTAGTTATTTATTGTATTAGATTAGATTCAATAGTGAAGTAACACGTGTATTTATTTTTTCATTGGACGCACGATTCCCAAACAAAAAACAGTGCGTGGCTTGACTTTGATTCACCGTAGCTAGGCAACAATTTCACAGCCCCGCCGCGTTTATTTTTTGTTTTTAATAACAATTGTACCGAAATATACACTTTGTTTTGGCTAGGGAGGAGATGGTAGTCTAAAACTTCACCATCTATCACAAAGCGGGAGGGAGGGGTTTAAAAGTTGCTAAAAACATCACGTCGTCAATGGACGACCCATAATATGGTTTCATATTCAAAGTACTACTCACCAAACTGCCATCGCTACATAGTACGTCAAAGGCCTCATTTCAAGCTCTACACTGATTTTATCTGCAATCACAATTTTATTACAAAGATCAGAAAATAAATTTTTACGTTGATGGTTATTACATAGTAACGTAAGCCAATACCGAATCTCTCGTCCTCTTTACAAAGTCCACGTATCCATCACATGCTAAAAATCTCATCTTTCTCTTTATTTACTCAATTCCTTGGGCATACAGATCGAATGAAACCAATTTTTTAAGGTCCGACTTCCAAAGGATCTGTGACCCAGATTTTTGGGTCTGACCCGCGTGAAGTTTGAGTCCCTTGTAACTCGGTGATATATTGTCCTTACTTATTCAATGACCAATAAAATGTACTTAAGTGAAAAGCTAAAAAAGGGTAGGGCTAGATAGACACTCCACTATTAATTCTAGACGTCTATAATTTACTAGACTACATAGAAACTTAGTACTTCTTAGTGTTTATGAATAACTGAAATATTTCTCCAGATAGACGCTGCAAAAGAATAATACGACAAACAAAAGTAGATTACTCGTAAAGGAAATTCATTTACAAGAAAAGTTATATCATACAAAGCTCTATAGAACATCTCAAGAAAATTACTCGACACGTTTCCCTCGTCAACAGTAATGCATCTACCAAATCTTGCGAAAATCAGGCTCAAATAACTACCTTTGGAAATAACCAGGTTTTTCCACCTCGAATTTTCCGTATTAAGTATTTTGTTGAAAGCCCTTTCCTAGCCCCTGCCCTCTTTGTTGCGGATTCGATATCATCCCTTCAAAATTATGAAAGTGTATAAACATTTTCACGCCCTACGATTCACCCCCTCATTTCCACATTTCCCGTCTCCAAGTTATTATTATCAAATCAAGTTATAGACAGGTACAGTACAAGTTAGACCAGTATGGATGGTTTGTGGGTAAAAAACGACCTGAAAAAAATATTGAAATACACACATTTTATTCTCATAAAATAGTAATCATGGTGTAATATCGATGCAGGTTTTTATTTTTAATGTTCTATGTAGGTTTTGCTAGGAAAATATTATTTTTGATTTACCAACGTCATACCACACTTGACGTGGTATCTGCTACAGAGCAACTAACATTTAGTTAGTACTTTAGATTTTCAAATTATTATGATTGCATAAAGATAAAGATAAAGATAATTTATTTGCATACAACACGAGAATTTTATACAACAAGTGCATAAAAGATGTTACACTAAATTTAGTCGCTTAAAAACATGTTGTGCCGATTAGGCGTACAAATGTCAGGTAACAGCATCATGCACATGCGAAAAATTAAAAAATAATAATTATTATTATTTGTTATTTATAACACAAACCAAAAATATATAAAATATGACAAAGCAGAATCAATAAAAGATACACATAATGTCAATAAAATTAAAATTTGTCATTTAAAAAATCATTAATAGAATAATAACACTTCTGCAATAACAATGCATTCAACTTTTTTCTAAATAAATTACTATTCTGGTCTCTTATTGACTTAGGAATCTTATTGTAGATTTTAGGACCCATACGATGCTATTTTGCATCAGTGCTGTCATCCGTTTGTCTTGGTCGCGCCTGGTGCATAATTGTGTCGTTGCTATAAAGTATAATTTCAGAAAACAAAATGCCAAAAATCTATCAAAATACCTAATAAAAAAATACGACACAATAAAAAACCTTATATCTAGCAACATTTGGAAGAATAAAATGAATTAAAAAAACCCTGTACTTACAGTTTTAAACAGAGGTAGGGAAAAATCCAGTTTCTTCGAAAAAGCAATGTGTGAAACGGAGTCATAGTTACCCACTTTTTTTATATACAATATAGAAAACACTTTTTTATTGGGCTTATAAAACTGATCCGTTCAGAAAGAACAGTAGAATCTAAATATGTTGTATTTTTAATTATCGCTAATAGGTTAATTTATAGAGAAACTCGGTCGCAACTTTAATTGAATTTGCGGTCAAGATAACACTCTCGCCTCATTGGATAAATAAACCTCAATAAGTAGGGTAAAACACCTAAAATACATATATGCGTTCATACTGAAATATACTTGTAGTGTTCTTATTTCTTTCCCACCCTTACTGGTTGTATCTATACGGAGTTGTAGATACCAAGTTAGATAAAAGTGGCATGTCTGTTATGCTCCCCTACAATAATGGGAAAATGAGTTAGGTATCGAGAGTCTAAATCATTGTTTTATGATACTATAATTCTGTTTCGAGGGGGCGAATAAAAATCGTGTCGTGAACAAGGATTTATTCACGCAAACGTTTATAATACTACAGTTTTATTTTATACCAGTATATCCTGACTATCGTAACGATATCTTTATAGATTAAGATTATTCTTAAGGCGAGGCTTCCCCAGAACTTTAGGTATACGCTACCTCAGCCCGCACGTTTTGAGCGCGGTGTTTTTATGTACCTACATTGGCACAGACTTACGTACGACGCCGCCGCGCTACGCGCCCCGTGACGGCTGCTCGCGAGCAAAATTATTGTAAAATAAATTACTATGAAATAGTGCACTAAACGTATAAAAATGTATACTAGTAGAACGCAAAAAAATTTAATAGCTACTTAACTTTTGGTGTTGGTGGCTATAAACGACTATGAGATCTATTTACAGAATAAGTAATGAAGTATTTGTCAATAAAAAAACCTATCAAGATTTTTTTCAGCAATTGTGTTACAAGGAAAACCCTAGCGTATAGAGTAATATTTTACTTATAATTTTTTTTTAGCTTCAACTAATCGTATTTTTGTAAATTTTTAATAAGCTATGATTTACTGCTTTTGCGGACAAGTGTGGCCTTAATATCATTCAAGTTGACAAAGCTACAAAGTATATGAAACTAATATAGATATAGAGAGATCTCTAGTAAATCCAAAGAATTTTCTGAGTGTTGCGAGAAAAAACTATGTCTGTGAGTAAATATTTTTTCTATGCAAGCGGGTTTCGTTAGATTGCAACAATCGTTTTACTTCAATTCAGGCAAGTTAATAGCCAACCGCAAACTTTAGGTGAGCTAAGATCAACCTAAGAATGCTCTTCCATTCTGGACTGGTTGAAACAGAAAAACATAGAAAATTCCCGCTGCTTTTATTCCCGGGAAACCTTCCCAGGACTTATGTTAACCTGATACCTTAACCTTAACCTGATGTTAAGCGACGGTGTGGCCGAGGATGGAGCTCGGCGATCTAGAAGATATCTATTCACATAGCCTTGAAAATCTACGGTCAAAAGCGGCGTCAAAGGGCCTTATGGTATTTGATGACCTGCTTTCCCCGTAAAAGAAAATAGGCGTGATTGTATAAGTATATATGTATGTACATAATATGTAAAATCAGTCTATTGAACATACAAAAATAATGCAATAATTTAGTAAAACCAAAACCGATACATCAAGCCCGGAGATGGTAAACACGGCGTCAGTACAAACACCAGAAGGAAGAGTGTTTACACAGAATTACCGAAAACCCGCAGCTCAGAATTAATTATTCGACGCAAAACACTGAATATTCTACTCGGTTTACCAAACTTTATACACTGCAGAACGGATCATTGTACTTGATGTGTCAATTTTTTTCCATGATATGACACAGTATTAGAGTTCCGTAGCAACTTCGAAGAACCCTCATAAATTCGCCACACCTGTCTGTCCGTATGTCACAGCCATTTTACCCAGAGACTATCCCTACATAAATGAAATTTGGCAAGTAAATTATGTTCTATCAACCGCTACAAAATTCCATTCAAAAACGAAAATTTCAAAAAAGTTTAAAGTAAGGTTGGCACTCTATGTACATAAAAGTAGGGTTGCACTCTATGCACATTATACAGGTTGTAATTTTCTTCGTTTTTGTATGAGGTATCGTTGGATAGGTATTTTTACCCGACTGCGAAAGAAGGAGGAGGGTTATGTTTTTCGAGCGTATGTATGTATATTTCTTTGGCACGCCCTAGAGCCTAATCGGCTTAACCGATTTTGATATGAGTGGTGTCAATAGATTCGTCTTAGTCGTACGAGTGACATTGGGTACATCAAAATTAAAAAAAAGCAAAATTAAGGGTTTTTGGCGGCAAAAAGTAATCTCAAAAAAAAAAAGTTGACAAAATACATCGAGTGTGGTATCAAAATAAAGAATTTTTAACAGTGATTACGAATATATATACAACTTATATGTTTTATTTCAGTTTGGAATCGAAAATGCTAATAAATCACATCATCACACTTATAATATAAATGCGAAGTTGTGTCAGTTTGTTACTTCTTTACGGTAAAATGGCTTAAAGGGTTTGGCTGAAATTTATCACACAGGTAGTTTATAATCTGGATTAACACATAAGATGCTTTTTACCCCAGGATTCCTGCGGGAACGGGTAAAACAGGATTGAACCTATTTCCTACCTCAAAAAAATCACCCACACCTGTTCCATTATTTCGGCACTCGGGTATTTTGTTTTTCTTTTAACATTGATACTTGTTAATTAATACTATGATTTATCATGCATTTTTTCTCAGATGTGATGTATAAAGAGATCTAGCCCGCCAAAGGTAAAAAATGTCTCCCCTGCATTTCTAAACTATTAGAACTAGAAATTCATGACTTAGGTACTAATTAAAACACTTAAGTCCTTATAGTACAGATGTCATTAACATTTTTGCAAAGTGGTCTAATCAAACAATGCTCGTCAAGTGGTTTTCTTATAAATTAAAGGATTAGCTATGGAACCTTACCATATACGTGTACTCGACACGTTTTTTGCCTCGTTGCAATTTGGGCAGAAGAACGAAAATCTTGCTATAATAGTTGACGCCCTTGTTCACTTTCTCACTCGATCAAAAAAAAAACAATAACCTCCCTTTCCATTCAGTCCGGTTAAAATATAAGCTAGGTACTAACCGTTCTATTGTCTCCATTTCCATGGAAAACATTACGTTGTCGTCAGTGTCCCTATTAAAACTCATTTAGTGTACGTGTTATCAAAGAACGGAAGCGGATATGCATCGATTTGCATAATCCATGCATCAAATTCCGTTAATTTTCTTTTAATGCTCGCCGGCAGATGCGGGATGCAAACATCGGGGAACTTCGGCTGGGGTAGTTGAGGAGTTAGCGGCAGGCTTAATTAAGGCTTGATTGTAATGTCTGCTTGACTGCCTAAAAAGAGGGTAATTGTGTTTCATGGCATCTCCAATGTCGCAACAAATAAGTGATATAAAAAAAAAAACTTAAGAAATTTCATTTGAAGAAATTATACAGTACCTTTAACATACTTTCTTGTCTTTTTTATCATTGACAATTAAGTATATGCATTTGGCCATAACAAAGCTAATCACAAATAAATCCATTCCAGAAAAACAAAATAAAATATCATAAAAAATAAGAATAAGAAAGTTACAAGCATTTTAATTTCATGTTAGACAGAGAGCATATTATGATCACGTTAGATGACATCGCGCATCGTGTTGCATGCAAATAAATTATCTTTATCTTTATCTTTTATCATGTTTTCCATACAAATTCAATACAAACTGTTGTTTCGCGAGAGAGGGAAAGATCATTCGCCTAAATGTTTATATCTCGGAAGTAAATGTATTACATTTATTTGCAATTAAAACTATATTTTTTTTTCTCAGCCATTACTGTCCCATTGCGGGGCAAAGGCCTCTCTTCCCTCTTTCCATTATTCTTATGAAATAAAATTCATCCATATTGCCTATTGCTACTGCATACATCGGGCGAACCACTTACTTGTTTACTGTTTTTTGTTTCGTAAAATTTATTAGTTAATTAAATTCGTTAATTATTTTTATATCACAACATCAATAAATGAACATACTACCATATTATTATTATTTTTTATCAGCCCTGTTTGTACAAACTGTCCCACTGCTGGGAACGGACCATCTTCTCATTGTGAGAAGGGTTAGTTTTTATATTATCTTCGTGTAATTTACTATATAAGTTATTTGAAATAATATCACAAAAACCTTAACGGAACAGATCGGTATCGCTGAGACTATAAATTTAGTATTGTACGCTATTGTAGTGTTCCAAGATTTTTGCAGACATCGTAATGCGAATTCTATCTTCGCAAATGAGCTTACCTATTAGTTTTTGTACGTCTGGCTCGAATCCAAGCAGAAAGTTTATTCAAAGAAGAAACTCAAAGAAGAAAATTTAAGCTTTAGTAAAAGTTTCCGGCAGCCTAGTCGGGAGACCGTCTGACTTGCGATCCGCAGGTCCTGGGTTCGAATCCCACGGCACGCACCTCTGTCTTTTCGAAGTTATGTGCGTATTGTTGATTGCCGGCAACTTCAAACGGTGAAGGAAAACATCGTGAGGAAACCTACATGTCTGAGAGTTCTCAATGATCTTGAAGAAGTGTGAAGTCAGCCAACCCGCACTTGGCCAGCGTGGCAGACTATGGCCTTACCCTTCTCACAATGAGAAGATGGCCCGTTCCCAGCAGTGGGACAGTACTTGTATTTGTACAAAACAAATAGGGCAGATAAAAAAAAAAAAAAAAAAAAAAAAAAAAACATTTGACAGGCTGTGATATTGAAATATTCGTTCAAGATTACAAGGTCCATTTGCTACCTTATACTTTATTGCTATAACAAAAAAAAAAAACTTTTTTGTAAACTACTATCATCATCAACATCTCGGCCATAAGAAGTCTACTGCTGAACATAGGCCTCCAAAAAAGACCGATTGGAAGCGGCTTGCATAAAAAAACTATACATAACAAAATATATATTTTTTGTATAAAAGGTTAGATAAATTTTCTTTTATTACGATATTTAAGTGGAAAACTAACGCTGCCTTCCAAGCCAGCGCAGTACTCATCAACCGCACTTGTGGTCACCCATCCGAATCCAGACTGCGCTGTCCGTTGTTTAAGGTCAGTGAAGTTAGAAGCAGCTGTGCTACCTTAATTTTTGTGTCTAGACTATGTGCAAATAAATACAAATAAACATCTAGCAAGAGTCTCCACAGCGGAACCAAAGATCAATGCGCAACAGAGATAATGTGGGAATGCCAATGCCAGTACTAGTGTATTTTGTAAATTAATTTTATACTAAAAAAAATTTGGAATTTTGGAATTTTCAAGGCTAGAGTGAATAGATATCTTCTAGATCGACGAGCTCCATCCTCGGCCACACCATCACATCGCTTAACATCAGGCGAGTTGGTGGTCAATCGTAAATCTATCTTCTATAAAAAAAAAAACACACTTTGTTTTGTTTCATCATTATTACCTTTATTTTATATAGATGCGCTTGACTGCCAACTCGCCTGATATTAAGCGACGTCTCTTATCTCGGTTATCAGCCATATTCAATGTATAACGGACAGACAGACTTTCTTGGCATTATAATTGGCAATACAATACTTTCTTTACTCCCTTCGGTGGTAAAAAGAAAAAACCTTTCAGAACGGCCATTGCGGTGGCAGAACCGTAGAATAACAAAATAGAAAAGATTATGCAGTTGCGTTTCTCCGGGAGTAGTAAACAGATTCGTCACGTATCTACCCCTTTTGTTTCAATCTACATGTCGGATAGTTGTTCCCTAGAAGTATTAATATTCATTAAGGCGCCTCTGAGAGTCTGATGGACGCTTCGAGCTTGGTAGCATTATAGTGTACAAATAGAGACAACAAATATTCGCAAGTCAAAGCTTGGTGTGAAGGAAAACAAAGTCACTTCAAAGTCAAAGTCCCTTCGCACAATGAGAAGATGGCCCAGCAGTGGGACAGTTTGTACAAAGAGGGCTGACAAAAAATTAAACCGGACAAGTGCGAGTCAGACTCGCCCACCGAGGGTTCCGTACAAACTAGTAAAAAAGGGGGAAATCATATTTTTTTTTCCTTTTTATACCGAAAAATATACATCGTAAAAATATTTCAAAACCTGTTTAAATTAATGCTAATTAAGCTCTTTCATATGATACTCCACATGATACGGTTAATTTACTTTAAAATTTCGACCCTCATTCCTTACATAACGACACTATTTTTTTGTGATTAAATTAAAAATGTCCAGTTTCGGATTTTTTCCTATATGTGTACTCTAACACAATGCTTCTTGCCAAATTTCAGAGCTCTAGGTCAACGGGAAGTACCCCATAGGTTTTGATTCCTCTGTGAGTGTCCAAATGTGCATTTTGTACGACATATTCGGCTGTAACTTTTTTAATACGAAAACTGAGAAATTTTATTTTTCTTTCTGCAGCAAGATACTATGGATCTGCGTATATGGTTTTAATTTCAACTCGATACCTTCACGCGTTCCCGAGATAAAGGACTTGACACCCGGACAGACGGACAGACGGACAGACGGACAACAAAGTGATCCTATAAGGGTTCCGTTTTTTCCTTTTGAGGTACGGAACCCTAAAAATTAAAACCATGAGAACATTCTGCATGTTTAAGGGTTATTTTAGATGCGTGAATTCACACATCTATATGAAACCACATTTGGGAGGTGACCTCAATAAAGTTTATGCACAAGTATCAATAAATAATATTAAACAAGAATTGATATTTAAAAAAAAACAGTATTTGTTAAGCTTGATACGCTGTTGAGTGAACGTCTTTTGTGAGAAAGTATGCGTAAAATCGCTGTAAAAGGCTAATAAATGCAATTTTTTTAGAATAATTCTAGTAAAATTGTTTTAGTTTACGAAAAATTTAAGCTTTAAGCTTTTTTCCTATAAAAACTCATTTGTTTATTTTGCAAAGAGATTTATTTTTATTAATAGACAAAAAAATTGCCTATGACACTCATGGATTGAAGACAAATCTAACGACACCTCGCGCATCACACTGTCTTGGCAAACAGCTTGACCAAGCTGTTTAGGCTGTAGGCTGTCATAATAGAAACATACATACATACTTACCCACATAAATACTTTTACATTGTTTTTCTTTTAACATAGATATTTGTATAATTTTGACTTTCTAGAAATGATGATACGCAAATGACGTACAAGTATGATAGAAAAGATGATATTCCCGGAACATATCCCAAATTCCGAGCGAAATCCTTTCAGCCCTTTTATAAAGGCTCAGTGCCACTTATCAATCAACCAACCTATCTTTTTGGTCAATCGATCATCGAGCTTCACGCATGGTGGAAGTTACAAGAACACTCCGAGTTTCCTTCAAAGATAGCTTACTGAGACCCTTCGATGATTTTGAGATGGGCGATGAAGGTTTATATACTCGTAGAAGAGGCTAGCGCTGCCCCCGTATTCGAAACTCATACGGATACGGAATCGATTCGAAATCTATATCTCCGTCTCTATCATTCTCTATGGAAAGAATAGAGACGGGGGATATAGATTCAGAATCGATTCCGAATTCGAATGAGTTTTAAATATCCCTACTGAAGGAAAGAGGTGGCCGAGGTTTTCATATGATTTAGCTGAGCGGTGATTATGTTGGCTGCCTAACACGAACTTGTTATCAACCAAAAGCATTACAAGGATTCACAGGACAAGTAGAAAGTCGGACCACTATCACCCATACATTGTGGATTTTCCTAAAGTACGAACCAAACGGTTTAATTCTACGTTTTTAATCCGTACAGTTAAGGAATGGAATAGGTAAATTGCCGCCTTCTTTGTTCCCTGAGAGATACAATTTGGGTATTTTTAAGGCCAGAGTAAATACTTATATAGGTACTAACTCTACCCATAAAATTCACAATAAATTATTTTAACTTATTTATGAAAAACTCTATTTATAGAATCTAAAATTAAAACTCGTGAACATATTTCTTTGGCTGATTTAATTGTACAAAAGTCTACTCGGATTACAGCTCCGTAGTAGTAGTTAAGTAAATTGTTGATATCTTAGAAGTGGTGCCGAAACCCAAAGTAGTGAAGTTGTGAAAGAGATCGATTAGTTGGTCGTCTAGACGCTAATTTATTTTAATTTCAATAGAAGCAGCTTCAGAGATTTCCATGATTCTTAGAAATCTGGGTAGCATCTTGCTGCTCTTTTCATAATTTAATCACAAAAAATAGTGTCTTTATGCAAGAAATGAGGGTCCAAATTTTAAAGTGAATTAACCGTATCATGTGGGCATGTGAGCAAGTGTGGGCAAGTGAAATAAAGCAGTAAAACGTGTGATTTTACGTTGTCAGCAAAACTCCGTAGAAGCTTGTAGTGAAGTCGCCACCACTTTACTGAAGCAGGACTCGACTTATAAATTGACTGTATACGTGGCTTAGATTGTGACTAGAACATTTACAACTTGTTTTATTCAAGAAACTTGAAAAAATCCTAATACTTGACACTGGCAAATGCTTTAATGCGGGTCCAATACAAAAAAGAAGAAGAATAAAGGCACTTGCCATGTAAAAAAAAAACACATTTTATTGTCTGTAGGTAAGTACTTCTAAGAAATAAAACGTGACATACTCTCTTTTACATCGTGGCAGCTGGAACGAGCTCTTCCACAGTTGTAATAACACGATATGGGAGCGCATAATTCGAAATCTTTTCGCTCGCGCTTATCTGCACGAGCCACAGAATTATTCTACGCACTGTTGATGATATTTTTAACCCCCGACTCAAAATGGAGGGGTGTTATAAGTTTGATTTGTGTTGTGTATCTGTTTGTCTGTCTGTCACGTGCGTGTCAAACTGATGTAGGAAATGTAACGGAGGATGACGTTGTTCATGTAAATGTATCATCATCGGCTACAAGAAGTCTTCCGCTGGACATAGGCCTCTCTCAATTTCCAGAAAGACCGGTTGTATGTGGCCTGCAACCAGCGTCTTTCAGTTACTGGTATGAGGTCGTCTGTCTAATTTGTGGCTGCTTGTCCTATGCTTACGCTTGCCAAGATGTAGTCTCCATTCAATAACTTTTCGGGTCATGTGCCATGTCACTTCAACTTTTTAATCCGCTAGGCTATGTCCGTGACTTTCGTTCTTTTGATGGATATCTTCATATTTTATTCAATCTCGCAGAAAGACACTGAGCATAGCTCTTTCAATAGCTTGTTGCGTAACTTTGAGCTTTCTAATTGCTTCTAAATTAGTTTATATGTATACTAAGTTTATTATAAAAAACTGTGACGTCACGAACACATCCCAATTAAATAAATATGAACATTTTCTTATTTATCCCAACAAATACAATTACTTAAAAAAATTGGCATAGCAAAATTTTTCCAACAAATTTGTTATTCGTATCATCAGTTCTTCAAATCTAAATTCTTATTCAGGACAAAGTTCTTTTCAGGTTCTCGTCCAATATTCCCCAGTCCCTCAAGTCGAAAGTTTACAACCAGTGTGTGTTACCAGTGATGACATACGGCACTGAAACGTGGTCCCTAACTATGGGCCTTATAAGGAAACTCAAGGTCCCGCAACGAGCTATGGAGAGGGCTATGCTCGGAGTCTCTCTACGAGATCGAATCAGAAATGAAGAGATACGTAGACGTACAAAAGTCACCGATATAGCACAGCGGATTAGCAAGTTGAAGTGGCAGTGGGCAGGACACATAGCACGTAGAACTGATGGCCGATGGGGCCGAAAGGTTCTCGAGTGGAGACCACGTACCGGCAAGCGCAGCGTAGGAAGGCCAGCCACGAGATGGACAGATGATCTCATACAAGTGGCGGGAAGACGCTGGATGCAAGCCGTTTCCAATCGGTCTTTTTGGAAATCCATGGAGGAGGCCTATGTCCAGCAGTGGACTTCTTGTGGCTGAGATGATGATGATGATGATAATGATTTAGGTCAAAGAGTGTTGGCTAAATTTTATGCCATTATTTATTATACACAAATAAGTCGCAACCAGTGCGTATTGTTTCACCGCAGTGCCACACGAGGCCGCATTACGAGAAGCAAGTATTATTTTAATTTTCTCCTTACATTGTGCGCTACAAAGTGACTCGAGACTATGTTACGCAGTAATTTAGGCTGTAAAGAGTATTAATGTACCGTAACGGTATATGCTTGAGAGCCAAATTGAGCTTGGATTACAAAGATTTTATGATGCTACAGTTTTAAGACAATTTTAAGGCTTAAATTAGCGACTAATTTTTAACAAAGGTTGTAAGTGATAAGTAAGTGTAAAGTTTGTATTTTTTTTTTAATTTTAATTGAAACTAAAGAAAACATCGTCTCTTGCGTCGTGAAGCATCAACTGCACAAAAAATAATTTATCTACAGGCGTTTTGGCTAGACTGCAAAAACTGTTTTTTTGCAGTCTGGTATTTTGTTTTTCTTTTAATATCGATACTTGTTATATCCATTTTTCCGAGGGTCAATTACCATTTTAGCAGGTCCATCCTCGGCCACACCGTCGCTTAACATCAGGCGATTTGATGGTCAATCGTAGATCTATCTTGTATAAAAAAAAAATAAGCAAATACTTCTATAGAATAGGTTTTTTCTATCGTGAAGTTTAAGTTATTTTCATAAAAATTTGTTTATAACAATGAGTATTTCATCTTTGTGGTTAAATACAAGGTAGCATAAAGTTAAAACGAACTTGAAGTCTCAAATGAAAATATTCTGGGAACATGAATAATGGCATATTTGAAGGAGAGACATGGCTATAAAATATATCAATAAAACTTCACGTTCGCACGTTTTCACATGGATTTCCTCTCCGTTTCCACCAGCCAATAAATCCTTGTTCTACTGCATTTTATTCGTTGCGTCAGGAATCCACGGGACTTAAACAAACATTGTGTTCCTAGTGATTCAATTTAAATCGCGAAGCAACTTTGTTTCCTTGGAGCTGATAGAGCTAAGAACTCGTTTTTTGTAGAGCTTGTCTATGAATTTTTTTTTACATCTAGGACTTTTATTTTTTTCGCAATTTTTCATGGTAGACTTCTAGCTATATTGTATTACTTTAAAAGTATTATTAAAAGTTTATCAAAAAAAAAAAACGATTAGATTTTATTTTAGTATCTATATCAATGTTGAATATTCAAAACTGCCATCCCACTATAGGTTTATGTATTAATGATAAGTATAGTTTCTTTTATTTATTCAGATGATGTTAGCAAGAATACACCTCTCAATAGACTTGTTTCCGAATTTAATATAACACACAAGAAATATGGCTTGGATCTTTTTACTTGCAGTTTTAACTTTTTAACCGGGTTGTTCATAACATCGATTTCAATAATTGACTTGATATATACTATGTCCAGCAGTGGACTTCTTATGGCTGAGATGATGATGATGATGATGATACTATATATATTTTAAATTAACATTGACATAAGTATTCACACTTGTATTCTAATTTTAATACATTTATGTTATGTAATTAGTTTTGGCATAAATGTATTTAATAAATTTTCTGACCGCTTCCTAGTTGTATGTTGTCGGTGCCTATAAATATGTCAGCATTTAGCTCGAATTTAATTTTATCTTAAGTTCATGTGTTTAACAATGTATTGATGTATAACGTGTTGGTACCCAATAAAAAAAAAACCGGACAAGTGCGAGTCAGACTCGCCCACCGAGGGTTCCGTACATACTAGTAAATAAAAGGGGGAAATCTTTTTTTTTTTCCTTCTTATACCGAAAGAAATCATCGTAAAAATATTTAAAACCTGTTTTAACTAATGCTAATTAAGCTCTTTCATATGATACCCCACATTATACGGTAAAGTCACTTTAAAATTTCGAGCCTCATTCCTTGCATAACGATACTATTTTTTTGTGATTAAATTAAAAATGTCCAGTTTTCGGATTTTTTCCTATATGTGTACTCTAACACAATGCTTCTTGCCAAATTTCAGAGTTCTAGGTCAACGGGAAGTACCCCATAGGTTTTGATTTCTCTGTGAGTGTCGAAATGTGCGTTTTTTTCGACATATTCGGCTATAATTTTTTTTACGAAAACTGAGAAATTTTATTTTTCTTTCTGCAGCAGTATACTATGGATCTGCGTATATGGTTTTAATTTCAACTCGATACCTTCACGCATTCCCGGTGATAAAGGTCTTGACACCCGGACGGACGGACAGACGGACAGACAGACAGACGGACAACAAAGTGATCCTATAAGTGTTCCGATTTTTCCTATTGAGTTACGGAACCCTAAAAATGAATAAATGTCTGTTTGTATGTTTGGTTCAGATTTCAATTTAATATTTTTTGTCATTGTCGATTTTTATTTACCCAATAAAAAGGTTAATAATAGGGAATATGCATGATTAATTTTTATTTGATTATAAAAAGCTAACCACAAATAACCCCATTCCACAAAAACATAATAAAATTTCCTTCGAAAATAATAAAGGTACAAGCATTTCAATTTTATGTTAGACAGAGAGCACACGATAGCGAACGATGACGTCTTGGTTCACGTTCGCCGTACAAATTCAATAATAACTGTTGTTTTGTGAGAGAGGGACAGAGCATCCCTCCCCTAAAACTTTAAATGTTTATATCTCGGATGCTTATTGACCGATTGAAATATCTTTTTTTAGTATATTTAGTACATTTTAGTGTGTTGTCAATTAAAGCTATTATTCCTATGAAATAAAATTCATGCATATTCCCTATTATGAACAAAATCGGTCAACAAGTTTTCATAACAAAAGATTGTATTGTCGCATGGGACGAATAAGTATTATTTGGGATTAATTAAGTATTTGCTTAAATAGGTCTTCTAAAAGTAATTCTCATAAGCTCGGATACCACGTTTAATTCAGAGATTGCCTATGCTGTAATAAGTGCGGACTAAATTTTGACGTGACAACGTCTAATAAATCGATGTACGCCGGCTGCATGCACGAAAAAATTGGTTGTCTGTAAAGTCGGTTTACGGACGATAGTTTAACGTGATAACGTCTCAACAAAACATTGATGAAATGATGATGATGATGATGTAACGGGACAATGAGCGTAACGGGACAATGAGTCATCCTTTTTCGTGCGTGCAGCCGGCGTTCATCGATTTATTAGACGTTGTCACGTCAAAAGTATGACTCATTGTCCCGTTACGTTACGCTCCTTGTCCCGTTAAAACCGCGCGCGGTGGCTGAGGAAGCGGGCGGGTGTGCGCCGCGCCCGACCGTCGCTTCAATTATCATTCCTCGGAGCTCGCGCGTGGACGTTAAACTATCGTCCGTAAACCGACTTTACAGACAACCATTTTTTTTAATGAGCTTAATGAACACAATAAACACCGGCGATGTTTTTGGTGTTACTTTATTTATTCAACAATACCTGGGCGATCGAGCTCCACTCGGATTTTTTGTGACTGAAAATACGAGCAAACTCGGGTTCACTAAAAATGAAACCTAGCAAGATCGATTTATCGTCCCCTTATCTACCTACAAACCAAATTTCATTAAAATCATTGGAGCCGTTTCCTAGATTCAGATTGTATATAAGTATTATACAAGAATTGCTCTTTTAAAGGTAGTTAATGCTTATTTGTGTTAGTAAAAAAATTATAAAATTGATGCAAGAAAATTTGTGCTCGCGAGCTTAACTGTTCCCAGAACTACTAATATAATTTTATTACCCTGTGACGTAAAACCAAGCTCCAAAAATGTACCCTCGCTCCGTCAGCTCCAATACCACCCAAGTTCGTCCAGATTCGATTAAAGACAACGATCGCGTTTCCTATTAGGCTCTGTTGCAACGGGTCGTGACGTCACGCGCTACCCTGCGCACCCCTCGAGGCTTTTTTTAGTTTTTAGGGTTCCGTTGAACGATTATATTTTAAAGGCTAGAATTAAAATCTCTAATTTTAAATTTGTGATCAATAATGTTAGTTTTCACAAACAAATCTGAAAAATGTTAATTAATTAGATGTAAATGTAATTAGAAATCGAAGTTTTAAGAGTATGCACTCGAAGGCACAATTAAAACTACTGTGGCGTATATTGTAATATCACATTGTACGCAATAGTAACTATAAATCTCGTTGGGAAAAAATGGGTTTGCGTAACTTATTAACTAAAAATAAATATGTAAATAATAAAATTATTATTGATTTAAAAAAGTAGGTAAATAAAGTGAGTAATTTATTGAGATTATGAATAAATTATTATTTGATTGCGGTAATTTAATAAAATAAAATTAATATTTAATAATTTTGCGGCTGAATAATTGATTATTTGTATATATTTTAAGTAAGATGACTTTCACTATTGTATTAGGTAATAAGGAAATAAATAAATAAATTAAATAAACTTTCACTAATCATACAAAGTTGCGGGTAACAGCTAGTATTACTATAACATGCATTTTCTTTCAAAAACCTGTCGATAGCATTTTTCCATTAAAATATATAAAAACATAAAATGCGGAACCCTACTAATATTTCTATCAAGCTTTTGCACCGGCGTTCCGTATATTTCTTTTTTTCCTGAATTTTTCCTTCCACTCAAACCCTATTGCCGTAATTGGAGTGAGCTGAATATCGTACCATTCAAGTTTGTATGGCTTTTCCACTGCACTTGCAGGTTTTAGAGAAATTGCGTCGATTTTCTCATTGATGGCACTTTTACGTTATTTTGCAAATTTTTGTGACATTTTATTTTGACAGGTTTTACGTATAGATTTTGTTTTTGTATTTTATTTATTAGTTTGGCAAATGCTAATAGTTTTTTTAATTATGTTTGACATTCATATTTACTAATTTCACTGTAATTGTGATGTGATGCTTTTCGCATTGAAAAATTCAAATAAAATTAATGTTGACTTTGTTTTCATCAGTCTACCTAGAGCATCAATTATGTATTATATACCTAGCTGATGGCCGATGGGGCCGAAAGGTTCTCGAGTGGAGACCACGTACCGGCAAGCGCAGCGTAGGAAGACCAGCTACGAGATGGACAGACGACCTCATACAAGTGGCGGGAAGACGCTGGATGCAAGCCGCTTCCAATCGGTCTTTTTGGAAATCCATGGGGGAGGCCTATGTCCAGCAGTGGACTTCTTATGGCTGAGATGATGATGATGATACCTAGCTTATAATTTAAGTACTTTTACAGTTTAACACTTATCCAGCCTGGTTTAGGAATCCAATCAGTGACCATAAATGTAATATTATATATTATGTAAAATATGCATGATATTAACAATGAGATTTATCTATAGAGAGTTTATACTTATTGAATATAAAGTAAAAGCACGGTAAATCTTAGTTCTCAGCACTTTCGAGGATAAGACACATCATTATATATAATCTAGGTGTCTTCAAATCGCGAGTGAATAGGTTTCTTCTAGGCAAGCGCGCTCCATCGTAGATCGTAACTGTCACTTAACATCAGGTGAGTTGACGGTCAAGCGCAAGCCTATCTTCGAATAAAAAAATAAAAAAATAAGTCTTTTTAGTATCTTTGCCTTATATATTTTGATGTTGCACTGTCTATACACATAGGATGGCATTGTTACTGTTCACAAGTCACACTCGTCTAACAGCGTTGGCCGACGTATCGCGACTGACGACTCGGACGGACTTACCTTACTTGAGGCCTGCGACGCAGAGCCGGGGAAAACCTATCTAAGTATAATACATCATTGGATACTAAACTTAGTTTCTTAAAACGTTAGTTTTTATATGAGTGACTTAAACTTACAAAAGTGTCATAAAATTTTGTCTTTACTAGACCAGTGACATTTTGCAATATTTTGACGTGATAACGTCTTACAAATCGATGAACGCCGGCTGCACGCACGAAAAACCATGACTCATTGTCACGTTCCGCCTGAGCCGAGCGTGCAAGCAAGAGCGCGGACCAAGCGATAGAGAGGCACGATCGGCCTAAGCGTTCGGCTTGTGACGCATCTATCATGACGTTATCACGTAAAATTATCGTCCGTAAACCGACTTTACAGACAACTATTTTTTTGTTCAAATAATATCACTTGTTAGGTATATTTTTTCATCATAATTTATAAGAATAAAACTTTATAAGGAAAAGTAATAGCCACACATCTGGTCATTGACCTCTAAAACAATGAAATCTCAACAATATTCTTAATTAAAATGGAAACAATGCGTCATAATAAATAACGTGACGTTTACGAGACGCCATACAGGCGGAGACACGTGAAACGCATTAGTGTTATTACGGTTTTATATCTGATTATAAAAACAGATGTACCACACGGAGTTCGATGCTGATGAAATAAATTTCTATACTATTATAGTATTTAAACGATAGATGTCCTTTAAATACCAGTACCTGGGCGAACGAGCTCCACTCGGATTTTTCATGACTGAAAATACGAGCAAACCCTGGTTCACTAAAAATGAAACCTATGAAGATCGATTTATAGTCCCCTAATCTACCTACAAACCAAATTTCATTAAAATCGTTGCAGCCGATGTGTATGTATTTGAAATGATTGTTTTCTTAGAATAATGCAATATGACCTATTTTTATACGAGAGAGTAAGTACATTGACAGCTACGAAAAAGTGCATTTATAATGTTTATCAAGAGTTATATTATTATTAGCAAGTTGAAGTGGCAGTGTGCAGGGCACATAGCACGTAGAACTGATGGCCGATGGGGCCGAAAAGTTCTCGAGTGGAGACCACGTACCGGCAAGCGCAGCGTAGGAAGACCAGCCACGAGATGGACAGATGATCTCATACAAGTGGCGGGAAGACGCTGGATGCAAGCCGCTTCCAATCGGTCTTTTTGGAAATCCATGGAGGAGGCCTATGTCCAGCAGTGGACTTCTTATGGCTGAGATGATGATGATGATGATATTATTATTATTATTAAAAAAATGTAGTCTATGACATATTACATTATTCATGAATTTCAATATTACGAACAACCGAAACACGCTACACAACTTTGATCGACGTCTCAAATTCTCTGTCTTATTTTCGCAAGTGGTATTACGTATCAGCGAGAAGTTGACAAAATACATTGAGCATTAATTGAATAACGTTTTTTGGTAAGACCCTTTACGATTAAGTGCGCACGGATTAGACAAAACATATTAAGCATGTGACACGTATGCAGCAACGCAGTAGACAGATTCCCCTCAATTTATGTACATGCAAATTCAACCTAAAACTATTCTGAAGCGCAATTCAAATTTCTAGGAGCACTTATTGGTATTCATAGGCTTTTGATGCTTCATAAACCTGAAGATCAATATGCGAGAGACAGTAAGCAGCTTGCGCCTGTACAGTCCCCTTTGTGCTTCAGCTCTCTCGTTATTTAGCCAACCATTGACATGTAAATCCCTCTAGGCTATTAAATTTACATTCTAATTAAAACAAGACACCGAAATTTCTACCCGAGTTTTTGTTTCCGAAACTTAACATTTCCCCAGATTCAGTCCTATGCCGAGAAATGCTAATGTGATTATTGAGTTGAAATTCAAAATGACTGCGCCTTAGGCATTCCGGGGTATAAGTTTATTAAAATTTATCCAACACACAAAATAAATACGGTATGAATAAAGTATGAGATTGATTATAATATTTCCGTTTCGATGATTCTGTTTTGAGTTAATGCATGCAACAATGAGTCGTGTTGTTTTGTAAGTGCCAAGATTCTTGTAAATAATTTCATTCGATTTGAACGTCGGGAGTCGGGAGTCGGGACATAAGACCCGACGCGTGATGATGTATTATTTATATGTACAAAAGCGACCAAAACGAATGCAGATACTGACGAGAAATAAGATACGGAGGCTGACTCTCCTTTTGTCTCGACGACAAAACGTGCCTTGTGAATAAATAACACAAATAAAAATCCTATAAATATTGAACAATCGTATATTTCACACTTTACTGGGAGCCCCTGTAACTGAGATATATTATGACGTGGTTGTCGATGTTGGTTTTTGGGTGGCTAAGTTTAAACGTGTCTTTGTTTATAAACGAAATGTTACGATGCTCATATTTTTACTAATTTCTTTCAGCGTATTTTATTTAAAGAAAAAAAACAGCTTCTTTAACGATGACGTAATTTTTTTTTATTGAAAACTTCTTTATCGGCATTGTGCACTTTTGGGATGGGTAAAAAATGTTAAGCTCGCGTCAGGACACGTGATCTGATCGAAAATTCGTAAGACGAGTTTTCATTTCTGCCGGCACTCCCAGACGCCCGGGTGACGGGTGCTCGGCACCCGTTGTTTTTTTTATTTTAATTTTTACAATATTCATACTTAAACGTAATCTCTTATTGTTTTTATCCGATCGCACTAAAAGGATAGGATTTTTTGTTGTGTTTATGTTTGTATACTGTATGTATGTACAATAAAGTGGCAATAAAGAATATGAGTATGAGTATGTATGGATGAATATTTTGAATCCTCTTTTAACTTTTGTATCCCAAAAAACTTGACCGATTTCAATATGTGAACTCTTAGTGTCATAGGGTCAAACTTTGCAGTCGGATATTTAATTTTCATCATCATCATCATTGCGTGCATCATGCATCTCACCCATAAGTCCACTGCTGGACATAGGCCTCCCTATGTATTTCCATACAGGCCTATTGCGCGCGGCTTGCATCCAGCGTCTTCCCGCCACTTGTATGAGGTCATCTGTCCATCTCGTGGCTGGTCTTCCTACGCTGCGCTTGCCGGTGTGCCGTGATCCTTAGAATCTTGAGAACTTTTCGGCTCTATCTGTTTGGTTTTGTTTTAACAATAGTAGTTGCATTACACAGTTTTTTTTTATAAGCAGCTTGCCTATATTTTACCTTCTCTTAATCTACTGCTAGAACCTTTGCATCACAAGATATCATGTTACTATAATAAAGGGTGCCTTAGGGTTCCTTATATTTAGTTAAAGTGATATTTCCTCTTGCATAAATAAAAATAAATGTAAGTAGTTAAAAATGCTTAAATATTAGTTCATAAAAGGCACGGACCCCGGTGTCTATGGAGATTAAATTTGTTAAATAAAAAAATAAGTGATATTTTATCGTGGATGGTTGTTTTCAGTAGTAATAACTATACCTTATTAAACTATACGTGCTTCATCTTCGGCTACAGTATCGCTTTCCATCAGGCGTGCACAGTACTCTCTAATAGTTTTATGTGTGAAATGTTGGTATGGTCAAACGTAGAGCTATTTTAGATAAAAAAAAACCTATAATTATAGTACCTATGACGACGATTGTAGTTAGGGCAGGTCCCGAGTGGATTTGTTTAGTTTTCGATCAATATTTCATCGTCACAGGCAGCCGGTCACCGCGTAACGTCACAGCTACGGAACTGGCACAGCGTAAACTATAGAGAAGACTAAAACATATTCTTTGGATACATTTTTTATGTAAAACATCTGATGCAGCAAGTCACATCGACTGCTGGAGTAGTGATAAAGGCGAGAATGATAAAAAAAAAACATTGCATTACAGAATAATGAGAAAGGTGTGTTTTTTTCAGTACAAAATAGTTTTGATGTTTCTCCGTCCGCGGCTTTGCTCAAAACTATAAGTACTAGAAAGCTGGAATTTGGCATAAATATGCATAATAGTTAAGTCGTAGAATAATATATTGAAAAAATAGGGTGCCTCCAGTACATGTAAAGTGTGTATAAAATATTTTTTTTCTTATTAATCCCATCGTGTGGGATATCGTTGGATAGGTAATCAAAAAAAAATTGGGGTATTCTACAATCATTTTTCAATTTAGGGATCCGTTTGCGTCAAATAGAATTTGCCACCTTATCTGTAACAAATTTAGATAAAGGCCAATTAGACACCAGTTTAATATTTTAGATAAAAATAATCGCTCTGTCTTTTCGAAGTTATGTGCGTATTGTTGATTGCCGCCAACTTCAAACGGTGAAGGAAAACATCGTGAGGAAACCTACATGTCTGAGAGTTCTCAATGATCTTGAAGATGTGTGAAGTCTGCCAACCCGCACTTGGCCAGCGTGGCAGACTATGGCCTAACCCTTCTCACAATGAGAAGATGGCCCGTTCCCAGCAGTGGGACAGTTTGTACAAACAGGGCTGATAAAAAAAAAACGCTACCTTCCTGTTACTAAATAAGTCGGCAGCCGGATAAAAATCAAGCGGTCACGGAACGCTTGATAGACGAAACATCAAACCAATATTGTATGGAAAATATGAAAGAAATTGATCTATTAAAGCATGCTTATTTCTCATTATCTTCTAGAGCACTTTTTCTGTTTTAATTTAAAATCTTCCCTTTGCAGGTGTGCATCACCACGCCAACACCCGTTTCTATGACGTCACAGTTCTATAGAACTAATGGAAGTTACCGTTTTGACCGGCCGCATTAGATATTTCGTATACAAAATATAGAATATCTTGACAAATAACCGTGACTCCACGGTATTTTTGTTTAAGTCCCGTGAATAGATGTGTGTATTGCAAAACTGGCGCTGCAATAGTGGATATAAATAATATAAATCACGCCACTGTGATGCGTGCTTCACGGTTCATTGTAGATATGCGTTTTACAGCCCAACTGCAAATATTTACTAAGTAATAAAGCAATTTTTGACGTGACAACGTCTAGCAAAACGATGAACGATGACTGCATGCACGAAAAAGTATGACTCATTGTCCCGTTACGTTACGCTCCTTGTCCCATAACAACCGCACACGGTGGCTGAGGAAGCGGGCGGGTGTGTGCTGCGCCCGACCGTCGCTTCACTTATCATTCCTTGGAGCTCGCGCGCGGACGTATGTTGTCACGTTAAACTATTGTCCGGAAACCGACTTTACAGACAACCAATTTTTTTAAATCACTTTTAGCTGTTTTTTTAGGTATAAATTAGTAGACTATGGCCTAAGTGGCCTAACCCTTCTTACAATTAGAAGATGGCCCGTTCCCAGCAGTGGGACAGTCTGTACAAACAGGGCTGATAAAAAAAATAGAGATTTCTGTTTTTCAATCGTATCCCCTCGTGTATAATTATAGCATTCAAGACGTCGTAGCTCTAAGATCACTGGTATTTTTTGAAAAATGGTCGCGCTAAGTTATATACTAGCAATTTTCCATTTATTTTCTCGGCACTTCTTGGCCAATGTTAACGGTTAGGTAATTTCTGTTCATCAATCCGCAGGAACATTATATTCCTATTATATTATATTATATTATATTATATTATTATATTATATTATTATATTCTTGCTTTCGGATATTAATTTTATTTTCCATTTGAGAGACGACAATTCACACAACACTTATTTTTACTCTTAAATATTATCCAATTTCGATCAAAAAACGTAATATTTTTATAGACTTTGATACTCTCAAAAAGACAAAATATTCGAATTATGTTTAATGAGAGAAATTTCATAATAATGCAATGAGCATATATAGCGCATATTTTTTGTAGAAAATTAAGAAATTCTTGAGAAATAAACATTAGCTGTAAATGTTATTGAAGTTATTGCGAGATTATTTACGTAATTCCAAATTTTTTGCTGTCGACTGAAAACCTTCAAAGTAATAAAACTCTTGCAGTGGTGGAGAAACATTGAATTAAACAAGTACAACGAAGCAGAAAAAAATTACTTATTAGGCAACTTAAGCATCAATTTCAAAACAATGTTGAAACTTATTCGTAATTGCGTTAATTTCTTCTGAATACAGACTAATTTTATTGCAAAACTACTTTGATTATGATATGCGTGAACGTGATAATATTACGACAAAATAAATTTGGCAGTTTAGTAAATTAACCGAATAGAAACCCTTCCTTTTGATTGCATGTTAGCGTAATTTCTGGGACGGCAAATGTATGTTTGCGAAAATTACCAGTATTAGTAGAAAGTTACACTTAATTGGAGTAGTTATGTACAAAACATTGGTAAAGTTTACTGTAAACTGTTTGGTATGGTTGATTTAGTTTGGGCGGCGTTTTACGTTAGAGAGATTAGAAATTGCAAACAGTTGTTTAGATAAAATACAAATTTTGCAGACGCAGATTTGAATATTAATACAATTAAATTGTCTTATTTTAAAAGACTATTATTATTAACGGGATAATTACCGTGGTACGCTTTAATTTTGAGCTCCCGATATTTCGGCACAGTTACTGTTACATGCACCATGCACTGTACCGAAATATCGGGAGCTCAAAATTAACGCGTACCACGGTAAATATCCCGTTAATAATAATAGTCTTTAAAGAATGACCGTGATAGTTTAAAAAAGTGTTGTCTTATTTTAATTGCATAAAATTTAGACAATTCTTGTATTATTTTAGGGTAAAAAAATACTGGAAATATTAAAGACGACAAATCTATTGTTGTAAAATACCAACAAAGCAGGAAATAGGTATCTGAATCCATATGAGTACTCTGTAAGAAATAAAGAGATCGGACAAATATAAAATGTATGTCTTTCGAATATATCTATTGTTAAATACCAAAAAAAGTACAAAAGTCACCGATATAGCACAGCTGATTAGCAAGTTGAAGTGGCAGTGGGCAGGGCACATAGCACGTAGAACTGATGGCCGATGGGGCCGAAAGGTTCTCGAGTGGAGACCACGTACCGGCAAGCGCAGCGTAGGAAGACCAGCCACGAGATGGACAGACGACCTCATACAAGTGGCGGGAAGACGCTGGATGCCAGCTGCTTCCAATCGGTCTTTTTGGAAATCCATGGGGGAGGCATATGTCCAGCAGTGGACTTCTTATGGCTGAGATGATGATGAAATACCAAAAAAATGCAAAACCTGCTAAAACGTACTTGTACGATAAATATAATTAAGTAGCATTTATCTTTCATGGGCTTTACTTGCACGAGGGTGAATGCCTTTTTGTCTCGTATTGAAATTAACACAAAAGTTCTTTCGACTTTCTACGATTTGTTATTTTTTAATATTGTATTATAATCACAACTGTATATGTTATGAAAATATCAATATCTATGGCATATCATTTTGAACAAACTATTTCCCATCCCCGTAAAGTATGTATCGGTCGGACCACAGAATCTGTGGCCAGATTTACATGGTCGGACACTGAAAAGTGTTCGAAATGTCAAGTCTTTAGTTCCGGAAAACATTAAAAAACCATTCTCAAATATTAGTTAATAGAAAAAGACAAATGAAGAACTGGTCCCTAAACGTCAAAACCTTGTTGACAAAGCAATAAATATAAACTTTATATGAATTGGTTAAAAAATAAATGTATCATCAAATTGATCCTTACGTCTACATTGCGCATAAGGGTATAAACTAGATAACTCTAACTGGATCAAAGGATGTAACAGGAACCTTGATAATAGCCAATCCTGAGATTAGGTTAGTTACTCACGAACGGGACAGATTAGCCTGCATTTACTGTACGAGTGTGGAGACAGATGTTATGGCACTCTAGATTACAGTAATGAAGGTTTATACAAAATCTTTAAGCGCAATACATTCTACTACTAGAATACAACAACACTATACTATACTAGAAACAACACATCACTACACTACAACACACACACAACACAACACAAGACAACTACAACACTATACTATTTTATACTAGAATATAATTTGTAATTATAATAGAACTGAAACGTGGTCGCTTACTATGGGTCATAAATCGAAGCTCAAAATCACGCAACGTGCTACGGAGAGGATTGGGGTCTATCTGCGAGATTGAATCAGAAATGAAGAGGAAGAGTATCAAGTGAAACATCTGGAATCAGACAGTTGTATGAAACGGATTCGGACAAGTAAGATTCGAACAAATGTTGTCCGGATCGTAACTAGGTAACAAACTAAACATGAATCACTGTTCATGAACATACATCTAATAGCAGTAATCTGTCGCTATATGATATTGGGATCAGAAATTAGGAGCAACTTGTAAATTCAGAGGGTTAGCCCGAGCACTGGATTAAACTTTGGGCACATGTTACAAGTTTTGAAACAGCCATTGCAAAGGAATCTCGAGAGTTTACGGAATAGCCAGCGCAAGACAGAAGGATTATAATATTAAGTTATTTAAATAATCTTATGTACCTAAAATTCTAAAGTTCCAAGTAGTTTTTAAAAGAAAAAGCGCCGGACTGCGAAATAAAGCCACATTTAATATTCTCTGTATGTTATTCCGATTTTAATACATATATTTTTTTAATTACTCCTCATTTATGCGGTCACCATAATGTATTAATCATTATCCGTCTTACTTATAAACGCATGTGAAAAACTTATTCACTGAATAAGGCTAAGACGGTAAACGGTAACGGTAAGACGGTACGGTTAAACCGCAGTGGTTTTTAACCGCGTGAGTTTATGAAACAGGAAAACGAATACAAGCGGCCGCACTTGCGGTTTTTCCCCGCGATTGATTCAGTACCGTCTCGAGCGGTTTCGCGGTTTATAGCGGTTGCCGCTCGCGGGAAAAAACCGTAGTGCGGCCTAGGCCTTAGACCAACTAGATATAAAAAATGTTCTACAAAAACTTCATTTTTAAGATGTTCTGTGACCTTAAAGAGTCTCAATGAAACATATTAAAAGAAAAACAAAGTACCCGACTGCAGAAAATCATTTTTTGCAGTCTAGCTTAAGATTTCGTTACGCTTGATACGCTGTTGAGTGTACTTTTTTAAAGTATACATAAAATTGCTGTAAAAGATTATAAATTACCATTCTACAAAATAATTATTCACTTCTTTATTACGAAAAAGATCGTGGGAGGTTACAAAAAACGCCTTTTTTATCTTTGCGAGCGATGTATTATTATTATTACAAAAAATATAACCTATAACGCTCACGAACTGAAGATGAATCTAACGACACTTCACACATCAAAATCAGTCAAACCGTTTAGGCTGTAAGCGATCATATAGAAATATACATACATACACTCGAAAAATATAGCCCTCCTACTTACACGATCGGGTAAAATAGGAACCTGACTGATCAATTTCAACAGGCGTCGCATAATTATACAAAAATCATCACCTCCCTAAATAAAACGGTATCAAATGTTTCCCCTTAAAAGGTTGTGTCAAAGTTTTAATGAACCCATGAACTCAAATATGCGGGGCAACATCAACATCGTCTGCATTGATGTCGAGCGTTGATTGGAAACACCCAAGTTTCGAGAGATCTTCGGTTACACTTTAACTTTCACTGTTTATCTCTTTTGCGGCTAGAAGTTTTGGAACTAAGTACATATAATGACTGACCTTGTGGCTCAGTTGGTAGTGTGTCTACGTCTACCTGCTGAACTGAAAGGTCGTGGGCTCGATCCCCACCCACGGCAAACATTTGTGTGATGAGCATGGATGTTTGTTCTGTGTCTGGGTGTTTCTATGTATCATATGTATATATTTACAAAAATAAAGTTTATAGGTATGTATTCTACCAGCCATCTAGTTCCACAGTACAAACTTTGCTTAGTTTGGGCTAGATGGTGTTGTGTGAAATGTCCACAAATATTTATTTATTTATTATATGTTTACTATTTATTCAGTGAACCCCAAAAATTATTGACAGAACTCGGGAGAACAAATTATTGCAACATTACTCTAGGAGTAGTGTTGCAATAAATTGTTCTCTCGAGTCGATACGTATAAGTTCATCAAACGACAAAACTTCATTCCAGCTCTAATCGATTCCCGCCTTACACGTCACCAGTGGCCCAGTGAACCGATTCTGTTTAATCAAGTGGAGATTGGCGTGGAAGTGTTCTAGGCGTCGAGAGAACGTCGGCTGACGAGCAATCTTCAACTAATATCCTACAGAACCCGATTACAATACTACAGCGCCTTTAATTTCCTCGTATAGTGGAAGTTTGTTAGGTGGAACCATAGACAAATACAGAACTGTGGACCGCCAATGCTGAACAAAAATGTGTCCACCGCTAAGTTTATAAAATTACCTTCAATTGTACAGCATAATTATGATTTTCTAGATTGTACCTTACTTTCGAGTGAGCACAAACTAAAATGGTTAGATGGCGCTTTTACAAATGTACTGATTATACCACTTCTCAGATACAAAAACAAAAAAAATACTAGTAAAATATATCATCATCATCATCATCATCATCATCTCAGCCTTAAGAAGTCCACTGCTGGACATAGGCCGCCCCCATGGATTTCCAAAAAGACCGATTGGAAGCGGCTTGCATCCAGCGTCTTCCCGCCACTTGTATGAGGTCATCTGCCCATCTCGTGGCTGGTCTTCCTACGCTGCGCTTGCCGGTACGTAAAATATAAAATATATCTGTTCAGGACTCGATCCGATGAATCCTGTGCAGTGGACTGTATAAATAAAATGTTCTTCTCTTTTCGTTCGTAGTTTTATTCCAAGTCGATGTCTACAGTGCGAAGTTACAAAACAGACTGACTATACAAATTCTATGGACGCTTATTTAAACTAACTTATTCTACCGCGACTAGCGCACATGTGCGAGGGTACGCGTCGATCGCGTCCTCCAATCACGGCGCCGCGCGCCGGCTCGCCCGCACCCCCTCCGTGCCTCGTTCCGCGTCCCGCGGTCGTCCTCCCGTAGCTCAGGGCTCGGCGTCCTCAACACTCTCCCCCCGGCGTAGCTTGCGCAGCCTTCTTCTGCAGCTTCCAGGACGGCGAGCTTGTATGTTGGACGCCTGAAGGTTCCACTCTTCATTCTTATGTCGACGACTCGCACGCCACCATCCGGTCCAGGGTAGGTAGCCGTCACGATTCCCATCGGCCATATATTCCTCGGTAGCGTGCGGTCGACTACGACGACCACGTCGTCGATCTTCATGTTCTTCGAGTGGTCACTCGGTGCTCCTCGTGGCGTCAGCGTGGGCAAGTATTCCTTCAGCCAGCGCTGCCAGAAAGAGTCGGCAAGCGCCTGGCTCGCTCGCCAAGTTCGTAGGTCCGCCATTTTGCAGGGGCCCGTTGTTGGCAGGCCGCTCGATGAACCCAGCAGGAAATGGTTCGGAGTGAGTGCCTCAGGGTCTCTGTCACTCACACTCACGTACGTCAACGGCCTCCCGTTGATGGAGTGTTCTGCTTCGGTCAGCAGTGTTTGTAGTACCTCCTCCGTTGGTACTTGTTCTCGCAACGTTACTGCTAGCGCCGCTTTCACAGACCGTACTAGTCTTTCCCACGCTCCTCCGTGTCTGGGCGCTCCGGGAGGTATGTAGGTCCACTTCATCCGATGGAGTAACCCCTCCTCGCGCAAGACGGGAGCCCACTCCTCGTAGGCCTCTCTCAGCTCCCGATCTGCCCCGCGAAAGGTCGTTGCGTTGTCTGAATACATATGTGACGGCCATCCTCGCCGTGCCGCCATCCGCCGTAGAGCCATGATAGCTGAGCTGCTCGTAAGTGAATTCACGATCTCCAAGTGCACGGCGCGTGTGCTGAGACATGTGTACAGCGCGCCCCACCGCTTTTCTCTCCTTCTTCCTACTTTCACCAACATAGGCCCGAAGTAGTCCATGCCGCAGTTAGAAAATGGTCGGTGGTAGGGGTCCAAGCGGGCTCGTGGTAGGTCCCCTCGTGTCGGTTCGTTCGGTCTGGCCTTCCTTGTGTGACAGAACTTGCATTGGTGTTCCACGGCTCGTACGGTAGGTCGCAGGTGAATGATCCAGTATCGTTGTCTCAAATCGTTCGTCACGCGCTCCCTGTTTGCGTGACCGGCGTTGCAGTGTTCTCGCATCACTAGTAGTCTAGTCACGTGATGCCGCCCGTCCAATATTATTGGGCGCTTTAGATCAGCGGGCGCGCTCGATGCTCCAATGCGACCTCTCACGCGCAATGCTCCATCCTCGATCACCGGGTCCAGTTTGTATAAACGACTCGACTTTGATAGCGGGCGAGCGTTTCTCAAACTGTGGAACTCGGCACTGAAGCTCTCTTCTTGCGCGTGCCGCAGCAACAATCGTTCGGCGCGCTCGATATGTTCTAACTCGACGCGTGCTGCTCGTCGACGGCATTTATCAATAAATGTTAGCACGCATGCGGTCGCGCGTACTAACTTCTCGTACTTTGAGAATCTCGTCGGCTTCGGTAGACACTCTGACAAAGATGCTTCCTGTTCGGTCGTAAATAGGACCTCCTTGTCTTCTTCTTCGTCGGTTATCCGAGACGGCCACTTGTCCTCTGTTTCATGTAGAAATGATGGCCCTCGGAACCATCGGTCGTCGGCGGAGATTGACGTGTCACTCAGCCGGGTCGCGTCGTCAGCGACGTTATGCTCCGTCGGCAGCCATCTCCACTCGTTCTTGTCGGTCAGTTCAGAGATCTCTCCGAGTCGGTGAGCGACGAATGGTGTATACCGTCGTTGGTCGTTGTATATCCATTGTAGCACGGTCGACGAATCGGTCCAGTATACGACTCGTGCTATCTTGATCCGATGTTCTCGCTTGATTGTGTCCGCCAGTCTCGCTCCGATAACGGCCGCTTGCAACTCGAGTCGAGGTATACTCTGAGTTCGTCGTGGCGCCACTTTCGCTTTAGCTGCGACAAGTGATACGTCGATCTTGTCACCACGACGTATAATCCGCCAGTAGGCTATCGTAGCGAAGGCCTGTTCGCTCGCGTCACACATCACATGTAGTTCTACGTTTTCGTGATGGTCGGAAGGTGTGCTTCGTCCTAGACCGTAGCTCCGTTGTAGTCGTAGGCTCGTTATTTCTTGTAACTGACTTATCCAAACAGCAAATCGATCGGCGTTCTCCTGCGGGATTGATTCGTCCCATCCTGTGTTCGTTCTCCATAAGTCTTGAAGTATAATCTTTCCGCGGATGGTGTAGTTACTGACCAACCCGAGCGGATCATAAAGGGACATTACTGCGCTCAGTGCTTCGCGCTTTGTGGGCGCGCGGTTCTGCGCACGCACGTCGTCTGGCACTCGATGCATGGCAGTGTTGAATCCCAACTCATCGTTCCTCGCGTTCCAAAATAATCCGAGTATTTTGTTGCTAGCGACTCCCCCCAGTCGCGTAGGCTCGTTCGCTCGTAGATCATCGGGCACGTCGGTCAATGCCCCTGGTTTGTTTGAACTCCAGCCTCGCAATGTGAAGCCGGCGTTAGCGTGCACTTCTCGTAGCTCTTTGATAGTGCGCCGCGCTTCCTCTTCATCGTCGTAACTGTCGACCAGGTCGTCCATGTAGTGACTATTGGTTATCGCCACTAGCGCTCTCGGGTGTGTCTGAGCGTGCGCGTGCGCGTTGTGATTGCGCACGCTATGGGCGAGGAAGGGTGAGCTGGCCGCGCCGAAGATCATACTGGTCATCTTGTAGGCGCGCGGCGGGCTCGTTCGGTCGCTTCCTCTCCATAGAAACTGCTGGGCAGGCTGGTCTTCCGGACGGATCTTCACCCTCAAAAACATTTCTTCAATATCGGCGGTGACAGCGACTTCTCTCTCTCGGAAGCGGAAGATGACTCCCGGCAGCGGCAGCAGTAAATCAGGGCCTTCTAGTAGTCGATCATTAAGGCTCACTCCACTGTTTCGATGCGCCGCGTCAAATACTAGGCGCCGCTTCCCCGGTTTGTTCGGGTTGGTAACCGCAAAGTGTGGCAGATACCAGCAGATGGGACTTTGTGCTTCGGTCCCGTCGCACGGCACGGCGTATCCTTTGCTCAGCAGGTTACCGATCTGAGCAGCGTAGTCCTTCTCAAAACCAGTGTCAGCGTCCATCTTCTTTTCGATGCCTTTTAGACGATTTAAGGCGGCGGCGTAACTCGGTGGCATAGTCACGTTCGGCTGTTTCCATAGTAGCCCCACTTCATACGCGCCGTCGACTTTCTTCACTGTCTCGTTAAATGTCTTCACCGCTCGTTCGTCCGCGTCGCTAACTCGGGGTTTGAGAGCGACACCCAAGGATTCGATCTTGAAATGCTGCTCTACTAGTTCTTGTAGGCGCATATCGTGCGTCTCGCTCTCGCATATACGTCGATCGGGCGTATATATGTGCAAGACGCTCTCGTGGCTGTAGATGAGACTGCGTGGGACGGTTCCATGTATCACCCAGCCCAACTCCGTTCGGGATGCTGCAGGCTGGTTTGCTCAACAATGAGCTCCCAGTAGTCACTTCCGATGAGTATGAGCGGGCGTGTTCGTTCGTAGCACACTTGCTCTTCGAGATCTCGCAGATGTTGGTATTGTAGTAGCGCGTTCGGTACAGTCTGTTCTCGCAGTCTTAATTCGTTGACTGTGCGCGCTTTAACGGTGTATGATGCCGTCTCGCTCACACCACGTAGCCGAATAGTCACAAGCTTGCTCGTAGCTTCGTTCTGGGACATATTCACGCCGGTCATACGCAGGGGTTGACTGGGTCCGTCGGCGCCGACTTTCTTTGCCAATTCACTGTCGATAAGGGTTATAGTCGCGCCTTCATCCAACAAAGCGTATGATCGCGTCTCTCCTTTGGGACCGGACACCACGATAGGACACACTTTCAGTAGTATTCCGCCGCGTTTATCAGTAACATTGGAGGTGGTTGTTACTGATAACACGTCACCCTCATGGCTTGTTCTGCTTGATTCCGCGGTTCGCGCGGCTGGTTCTATAGTCGCCGACATGGTCTTGTCATCTTGATGCAGCAGGGCATGGTGAGAGCGGCGGCACTTGTTCACTCCGCACGGCTTTTCTCTACACTGCGCTCGATGGTGTTTTTTGTGTATGCACTTGAAACAGAGTCCCTTTTCTTTTACGTGATTCCACCGGTCATCGATTTTCATCGCTCGAAAATCCGCACACAATGACAGTTCGTGTGGCTTGCTGCATCGCGAGCATCGGTCAATCTGTTCGCACTCGGTATCCTTATCAGTGCTGTAGACGCTCGCTTTTCTTCTTATGTTCGTATTCACGTTCGGTTTTACTTCGGTTCTTGCGGTCGTAGAATACGATGCTGGGGTTTCGTATGCGTACCGTAGCGCGACGTTGGCCTCACGCATCAAAAATCGCGACAACGTCACAAAATCTGGGTCCTTGCTGTCACTGTTCGCATATGCGTAGTCGTACCACTTGCTTTTGATTGTCGGAGTAAGCTTCAGCATTATCTCTCGTGTGAGTTGCGGGTTGTAAATATAACCACGCCGATCAAGTCCTTGCAACACACACACCGCGTTTTGCACTTTCACTGCTAAACTGTTCAGTTCTTTGGCCGACGCACCCAAACGTGGTATTTTTCGTAAGTCTTCGATTATCTTGTCCACTAATACTTCTGGTGACCCGAAACTTTGTTCTAACGTGGCCATTATCGTGTCGGGGTTGGTATCCGCGTATAGATGAGCGGACACGGCTTCCCGCGCCTCCCCGACCAGTGCCGATCTCAAGCGCATCACGTTTTCTGCATGTGGTGTTTTAAACATCTCAGTCGATTCACGATATGCTGCTTTGAACGGTACCCATTCACATACCGCACCACTGAACTGAGGTAAATCACAATTATATCGTCGCTGCGGTCTGGCCATCCGGTCCAATGCTTCAGCTATCTGGGATCCGTAGCTGCGAGACCGGCCCAGTGTCGGTGTCAACGATCGGTCTCTGCGGTCGGTATCGAAGCGTAACCGACGGCGTTCCTCCGTTTCATGTGGGCGCAATGAGTCATCGCGCTCCCCCCGTTCAGCAGCGGCGGCACCCTGCAGCCAGTCATCGACGCGCTGACGATGTTCAACTCTGTTCGAATGTAACGGCTCGTCCCGTACGCTGCCCGCTTCCTCGATGGTTGCGATCTGCGCGGCCAGGCGTTTCTTCACGAGATCCGCTTCCATTTCCAGTTCTCTTCGCTTGATTGCTGCAAGCTTCTCGGCTGCCTCCAGTTCTGCCAGTCGCAGTTGCAAAGTAGAGTTCGTCGTTCTTTGCGAGTGCTGTGGCGAGGCTGCTCGTTCACGTTCCATGTTCGTACGTTGGTTGACGAGGGCAGGTGCTGCTTCCGGTCTGGCAGCAGCTTCCTCTCCCACCGGCATCGAGGGTGATGCCGGAGAAACCCTGCTGAGTCTTGTTCGTTCCCCTTCGATTCTCTGTAGTTCGGCTTGCTCAGTGACGTCAGCTTGACTCCATGTTAACACCATTATTTTCTAAGTACGATCGGCACTTGAAGAAAATAACACGTGCGGAGTCCGATCCTCGCTGATTTCACGTTCTATGCGGCGTTCGACGGAACAAATGCTCGCTGCTCCACGTTCGATCCGGCGCTCGAAGGACCAAATGTTCAGGACTCGATCCGATGAATCCTGTGCCCACTGCACACTGCTCAGCCTTAAGAAGTCCACTGCTGGACATAGGCCGCCCCCATGGATTTCCAAAAAGACCGATTGGAAGCGGCTTGCATCCAGCGTCTTCCCGCCACTTGTATGAGGTCATCTGCCCATCTCGTGGCTGGTCTTCCTACGCTGCGCTTGCCGGTACGTAAAATATAAAATATATCTGTTCAGGACTCGATCCGATGAATCCTGTGCAGTGGACTGTATAAATAAAATGTTCTTCTCTTTTCGTTCGTAGTTTTATTCCAAGTCGATGTCTACAGTGCGAAGTTACAAAACAGACTGACTATACAAATTCTATGGACGCTTATTTAAACTAACTTATTCTACCGCGACTAGCGCACATGTGCGAGGGTACGCGTCGATCGCGTCCTCCAATCACGGCGCCGCGCGCCGGCTCGCCCGCACCCCCTCCGTGCCTCGTTCCGCGTCCCGCGGTCGTCCTCCCGTAGCTCAGGGCTCGGCGTCCTCAACAATATCATAATAAAAAATATATTTCACCTAAAGTAGTTGCCAGTGTCAAGTATTGAAATATTTTCAAAATTCTTGAATAATACAAGTTATATAGTGTCTAGAACACAGTCTAAGCCACGTAAACAGTGATTTTCAAATTTAAATCTTGCTTCAGTAAAGTGATGGCGACTTTACTAGAAGCTTCTATGGAGTTTTGCCGACAACATATATTCACACGTTTCACTGCTTTATTTCACTTGTCCACACTCACGCACTGGATCGAACACTTAATGAATAAAACACCACCATTTTTATAGCATTAATGTTCAAAATAACACAAGTTTAGAAAAATAAAACAAAGCAATAACATGTTACTAAGATGTTCCCGCCAAAACTCCGATTAAAAGTTTTTACATGTTTTGGAAACAAAAAAAAACTTACTGATGAAAAGTGACGGTGTGGCCGACTATGGAGTATTTACTCTATTGAAAGTTAGTCCCATTAGCAATGTTAGGTTTGTAACAAGTTATACCTAAGTAACAATGTAATCGTGTGAAAGAGGTCACATGTCGCGCAGATTGAAGGACGCGACGGCAAATATTTTTCCAACTTTTCCTGTAAAAACTTTATATCTGATTCAGATGTCAGCTAATAAATTTCCCGGGTACTTACAGCGGTCTCTGGAAGTCTTTCAAACTTTGATACTGCCTCGAACGCTGTGGCAAATTAGAACCTTTTACCTTGGTCATAAACATGAGAAATTAAAAAAAATACAAAGTCAAGATGGCTATACTTTTAGAAAAATTTTGCCTGCCAGTACAAAATGTACGATGAAGAAAAAAAAAATTAGAAAATTTCTTAAATCAGGCGTTACTTTGCGGAAATTTGTATTCAAAAACGGAAAACTAATTAACATATAGTTTTTCCGCATCGATGTCTTCAAGTTGGCACTCTTGTCTGATTCGGTATTTTCTGGATGCCTATGTCCAGCAGTGGACTTCTTATGGCTGAGATGATGATGATACCGCACTTAGTAAGTGGGCGAAAGTCGTCACTTCGTGCGTGGGCACGTATAAGTCTGACGTCCATTTTAGCCCTCAATGTTTATTATTGTCATGTCTTGACCTATTCTAAATAACCATGTTAGATTTTAGATTACCGTGTGCTGATTACTATTTAATACGTGTGTAAAAATATAGGTGTATGCGTATGGTATCCATATACGACAAAATTAAAGCAGGTATATAGGTATATATTTACAAAGAAATAATTGATATAGATATCATTTAAATGGCAATAATTTTCAAAGATGAACAGATCAATATTTTTTTCAATAATTTTAAAAGAAGATACATGAAAATGTCAATAATTTTGAGATATGGTTTTTCGAAAGTTTTTTTTTACTAAAATTATAGCTAGTTTGACTATTTTGTTTATGATTTTTTTTACTATGTGATTATCATTTTTCTTTCAAATTTAAGTTTTAGAGAGAAATCTCAGAGTTTTGCTGCGTCTCGCTTTGGTTATAGAAATCATAATTTTCAGTACTTTTGTTCGGAACTAGCTTTGCCCCTTAGTTTCACTCGCTTAGTTATGTAGAAATGGATATGTCTATGTCCACCTTCACTCTCACAGATATCTCTGCACCAATTTTGCAATGATCGGTTAAGCCGTGTGTAAAACTTTCAGACACAGAAAAAATACATAAAATAGATGTACGCCAACATGATGCACTGTATGACCGGTAAGTCGGAACAAAGCAGACACGTTTTATATAGCTGAGTAGTGAACAGGCAAAGCTTATGGTTCCTTCCATTGTGATTTATCAAGTGCCGTGTGACGTCAATCGGGAGTCAGCATTGCTTTTACATGTCAACCCTCCCGTGCCACTTCCCTACTTTAGGAACAGACTCAGTTAAATGCTAGACCTGTAGATAAATGAGAGATTATTATAAAGAAGCCTGTCACATGACTTGACTAATATGATTTGCCTTATTGTCAGTAGTACCATTGATTTGTACCATTGATGGTACAATTGACACAACGTTGTATCCTTAGTACCATTAATGGTACTAGTGACAATTATTTAGGATCAGTAGTACCATTATTACCATTGATTTGTACCATTGACACAACTTTGTATCCTTAGTACCATTAATGGTACTAGTGACAATTATTTATGATCATAAATATTGATGTATCGCTAGTACCATTAATGGTACTACTAAACAAACTTGAAGTATGTACCGTTTATTACCAAAAGATTTTCATAGCAAATGTACTTTGCTTTGTTTTTTTTTTGTTTGTTAAAAAAAACAAATATACCTACTATAATTCATCAAGTGATGTCGGTTTTCTGTTGCGCCAAGAGCTACAAGACTCGTTAGAACTGGGTCAAGGCATTTGTTTTCAACATAAAACTAATTTATAGTGGTTTCTTTTACAGAATTGCCGTTGTTATATTTCACGGCGGAAGATAAATCAGGAGTATTTTTAAAAGGAGCTATAAACAAATACGTTTTCACATTATTCTTGTAGTTGGAATAACAAGTGGCATATTGTAGGTATGTTTTTCTACGAATGAGATTTAAAGGTTATTTTTTGGTACGCGTTGGAACTGAAAGCTTCAGTTGAAAGATTTTACGATTATGTTATTCGCACTATTGTACAATTTGATTTGTGGTTTGAGTCATGTAAATATAAATACAAGAATCAGAATTAGACTTTTTTATTGCATAAAACTGGTAGATACAATAAGGTGTTATAAATTAGCTTGACACAGTCTACCCATTTCGGGCGTAAAATATTTTGAGTAATTCACAGTCGTATACTTCTATTATCTTCTATTTATAGTAAAAGTCTATGTAGTTTTCAAAGTATTTAAATTATAAAAGTATTTAAACTATAAAATTTACATTATATTACTTACTTAATATAATATGGTAATTTTCCTTTGAGATAGCTTAAGTAATTACTAAGGAAATAAATTATCGAGAAATAAAATAAGAAAACAATAACATAACTTCAACTTTCAAGTGTAACTGCAAACGAATAAATTAATCTGGGTGTATTTTATCGCAAGTGAAACGATTTCTTTTAAAGTGCATTATCCTATCAATTCACTAACAATAACTCGCATTGAATACAAAGTTTTTGATATGTAAATGTTAATTTTACGCAATAGTTCAGACATAAAAACTTTTCGCTACACATCTTTAATCTTTGCAGTGATTAGTGAAAAGATCGGAATAATCCTAGCTTTACAGTATACTGACAAATACTTACAAGTGATTCCATTGTTTCCCTCAATATCCTGTACATGTTCATTACAGATTTAAGTTTAATCTAATAGAGATTCACTTGTTGATGTGGTGGAAGGTTTAGATAGATACCTACTAGAAACTGCATTCGTCATAGCAAATTGATTACCCCAGGCCGATAAAGGTCTAAAGGCAATCCAAATGCTCAAACCCACTACCAGTTGACAGCGTACTCAGCATGCTAACCGCATCATATTTTTATTTTTTATTTTTTCGCTAATACAAGTAATAGTTAAGTTTTAGTTGAGAGTGATAGTTTCGTTGAAAATAACGTTCATAGATGAAGTCACGGCAATCGCGTATTTACTGTCTTTGGCAAGATGTTTAAAATGAGTACACGTATTAGTCACAGAGTTAAGAAATAAAATTGTACCAAATTTTGCTTACCTGTCGTGGGCAGAGACGTTACAAGCCTTGGAAGGCTTGTTATAAGTTACTTCACTCCACTCGCATTTTATGGCTATTACTTCTATGGTTTAAGCAATGAGTAAAAAACGTGAAACTTAATAAAGTATTTTCAAGCATGTATTTTCGTAGTTACTAAGTTGTTAAAGCATTCGCGATTTGAATATTACACGCCATGGGGCAGTGTCGTTCGACTATGCCGCAGGTGGCGATTGGAGCAGATCCCGCCGATACGGTACTTCTCTGTGAGATACAACATTACTAAACCATTTCCATTGAAATAGATGCGTGTAAGAGATTAAGCTTCTTTAGAATGTAGTAGAGAGGCAATAGGACTTTGTTATTTTGATATAAAACCAAAAGTGCACAAGAGCTTCACGACCTGATTCCTCCATCCCCATTTCACTACAGGACTAGCAGAAAGTCTGCGAATTACCATTTATTTCTCGTTGAAATGCCAAAAATCCGTACTCAGCGATATGGGTCCACGTTTTTGATGCGTACTGCTCAGGAATGGAATTTTTTGCCGCCATCCTGAGTGAATAGATATCTTCTAGATCGACGAGCTTCATCCTCGGCCACACCGTTGCTTAACATCAGGCGATTTAGTACTCATTAATAGATCTATCTTGCGTAAAAAAAGTAAGTATAATCAAAAATAAAACACGAAACTAAAATGTTGATATAAAAACGCTTTCTACAAATCCAATCAACCAATGTATTTTGCGGATGGGTATTTTTTAGGATTCCGTACATCAAAATAAAAAACCGGCGCCTTTATAAGACCGCTTCGTTGTTTGTCTAGTTAGTTTGTTTGACTATCTGTATGTTTGCCTGTCTGTCAAGAATGCATGAAGGTATAAAGTTAAGACTAATATCAAAACCGTAAGAGTCCGGTCTTTTGATACCCATGAAGCTGTAAAAAAATCAAGTTTTTAGAATCAACTCCACAAAAAGTAAAGAATTAAAACGGCTATTTTGCTTTATATTTCCACAATCGCAAAAACTAAAACCGGTTTAGGTTAATTCTCATTCGCCATTAATCACAAAATTTTATTCAATCAACCGTTTTTTATGTTTCAAAACTTTCTAATTTTACTTGTTTTATGATTCATCCAACTTGACTGGAAAGTAGAAACTTTGATTATTGGTACAAATTCGTACTTTGAGGAATCACGAATTTGTTTTATATATTTCAGTTGGATAAACCATAAAACAAGTAGGTAAGATTGGAAAAAATATAAAACATAAAAAGCGGTTGATTATAACAAACTTTGTTCAATGCTGTTTTTTTTATTATTTCAAAAACATTTCGTGTCGATAAAAATATCGCAAAATGCACTTTGAATAGCTTCAAAACAGCTCCTCTCTACAAATACATAATCTCAGGCCCGACCTGATGTACGGTGGCAAAGCGCTAAATATTCCGAAGATAACGCCTTCCAATAACAGCTTCCCGACATAGGTATTCTACCGATAGCAGATAACAATAGAATAAACCGCGCCTTGGGCTTTCTGGAACTAGCTTACACACTCGACTGGAATCAGTAGCTTGGAGCTGTTCACGTTAAATAAGTAACTTAGCGAAGTAGCGAGTAACTGCGCAAGTAATTTAGGAACAACTTGTGTGGAGGACGCTAGCCGAAGTGCAGAGGCGTTATGCTTAGTTGGGTATCAGAGATTCTTATTAATTAATTTAATAAACGTGTTATTTATTTATTGTAACGAACGTGAACAAAAACTGTACAGTTCTGACAACATGTCGAATTGATGACCTTATTTTTTGAAGTCGGTTAAATAGAGTCGTTCAATGATTGTGTTCTCTCCTGGCAGCGTGCTGTAATCGCATTATGTATTAATGTTGAACGGAAGAATATTTTGGAGCTTCTTTTCGAATGTTCCATAACTATGGTCAAATTATTTAGTTCCATAGATGTCTTCCTGAAAATCAATAAGACACTGACAAGTAAAAGAATCAGTGACAATGTTATCCAGGGAAACATTTAAATTATATGGACTCTAAATCTTATGTTCTATTTCATTTTTAAGGTTCCGTACCCAAAGGGTAAAAACGGGACCCTATTACTAAGACTTCGCTGTCTGTCTGTCTGTCTGTCTGTCTCCAGGCTGTATCTCATAAGCTGTGATAGCTAGAAAGCTGAAATTTTCACAAATGATGTATTTCCGTTGCCGCTTTAACAACAAATACTAAAAATTAAAATAAAAAAATATTAAGGGGGGTCCCCATACAATAAACGTGTCTTTTTCGTATTTCTTTGCTCAATATTAAAAACGGTAACAGGTAGACGCTTCAAATTTTCACAGAATATTTACTTGTATATTACCTTTCAAAATAAATAATTAAATAACAATAAAGTAAATATTAAAGGGGGGCTCCCATACAACAAACGTAATTTTTAAGCAATTTTTACCCGATCTTAATTAACAGGTAGAAACTTGAATATTTGTAAGTAAATATTTAGAAATATATTAACTATAAAAATAAATACCTAATCTAATACATAAAAACTCACAAAATGAAAATAATCCGTGCATCTAAACGCGGTGCGAGCGCCGCGCCGCGGTGTGGTGGTGGCGCGAGCGCGAGGCGGTTGCTAGGCAACAACCGCGCGGGTAGCGCGGAGCGAGCCATAGCCGCGCGTATTCGCGCGCATAAAGTAACTTTTATATACTTCGCGCGAGCGTCGTTATTCTGCCCGGATGTGTATCGAAAACCTACCTATAAGTTTGCAATTTACTACTTGGAATTTCGTTGATTTCTCGTTTTTTTATAAACAGAACTAAACTTTGTAGTATTATAGATGATAGTACGGAACCCTTCGTGCGCGAGTCCGACCCGCACTTGGCCGATTATTTAAGCATTCATGTGAAGGCATAGTTTTCAATACTCGACTAAATTACTGACATAATGTGAACCGGACTTTAGCGCAAATATATCGATATAATTTTCCCGAGATAGTGAAAGCTTCATAGAAGACATTTTGTAATTTTTAGCTGAATGCCTAAAAGCAGGTACATATAGTTTTTTAGGAGTATAAACTTAATTACATATGTCTTATACGCATTAAGCATATTTCTGTTTTTATTTTATAATTTTATAGCCTAACAAAATTATTATAACTAAAAAAATATGAAAATACCCAGACACATGAAAAAAAAACTTGTATTATATGCTAATATTCGAACAAGTTATAATTAAAATTAAAATAAAAACCGATAAAAATAATTGAGAGCACTAAAATATATAACAATCCTTTCTTTGTATCGGCGGTTAAACAGGAAAGAGATACTTGTAATAGGAATCTAATCAATATATAGTTTTTTTTCTATCTTTTACCCACCTTTGCATTCAAGCTTTCTTTTTTTTATATACAAGATAGATCTACGATTGACCACCAACTCGCCTGATGTTAAGCGACGGTGTGGCCGAGGATGGAGCTCGTTGATCTAATTTCTTTCCGCAACTTCCATGAATTGTCGTAAGCTTAGCAACTGCACAGACAAAATAGTACTGCGCCTTAGGCCTAGCAAAACGTGCATTTTAATTACACTTCGTTGCTGAAATGTATGCTAGAAGCAGTGTCGTTATTCTTAACGGATCAGATAAAGTCCTAAACGATTATTTTGCCGTTTTGAGTTTTCGTGATTACGCTAGATAGCGCTTTGTGTGAGGGTCCCGGAAGCTCGAAATGGACGTTGTTTAACTTTAGTCTATTACTTTAATAGTGTGGAAGCGCGCGATTAATTCTATTTATGTATTACCTTCTCTGCAAGTCTTTTTGTTAAGTTTTTATGTAGAGGGTATCGATATTTTATCAAAAGTAGAAAGTTATAAATATTTACGTTTGTTAGTCTAAAATGCTTAATTCTTATATAGATTATTATTAAGTTAGCGTACGGAACTAATCAGTGAGTACTTATTAAAAAACAAACTTCAGATTTTGTCTTTATCTTGAGTAACTTAAAAAAAATATGTAAGTAGTTCAAAATGCATAAATTAGTTTATAAAAGGCACGGACCCCGGAGTCTATGGAGATTAAATTTGTCAAATAAATAAAACTAATTTTAAAGATCGTTGCAGTTTAATGAAAATATTACATTGTATACATGAAATCAGAAACATAATCATCTTCATAATTTTTTTATCCCTGACCAAAAAGAGGTGTGAAGAGTTTGACGTGTGTATATGTGTATCTGTGACATCGTAGCTCTAAAACGGATGGACCGATTTTTATCCAGTGATTTTTGTTTGAAAAAAGATTTCATCGAGATTATTCTTAACTATGTTTCGTCAAAATCGGTTCAGCCGTTTTTTTTTGTCAGGGGTTTGGAGTTTTCTAAACGTATACTTGTTTTCACTATGCACGTGAGACCGTGCGACACAGCTGGTATTCTCTAAATCATAATATGATGGAAATTAAACATTTTGAATGATGTACCTAGTAAATAAGAAAGAAATAAGTACCTAGTCAATGAGAAAGACACCAAAACAAAATAAAAATATGTTTGTAGACCAACTCAAAATAACATACGAATTGACAAATGATAGATGGACTGAAAATGTATATAATAATAGTTCTTGTACCTACAACCAAAAATTTTCTAGAATCCTACTACAATAGATTAATGGATGAATAATTTAAGGGAAGGAAAATATTAGGAATAAGAATGCATCCATAATGTCTCTGAGCTTTCTTTTGTGCCTTATGAATTACAACTGAATATTGTTTTAAAAATAACCCACTACTGAAGTACGTAAGTAGTGTGTGTTACCAGTGATGACTTACGGCACTGAAACGTGGTCCCTAACTATGGGCCTTATAAGGAAGCTCAAGGTCACGCAACGAGCTACGGAGAGGGCTATGCTCGGAGTCTCTCTACGAGATCGAATCAGAAATGAAGAGATACGTAGACGTACAAAAGTCACCGATATAGCACAGCGGATTAGCAAGTTGAAGTGGCAGTGGGCAGGGCACATAGCACGTAGAACTGATGGCCGATGGGGCCGAAAGGTTCTCGAGTGGAGACCACGTACCGGCAAGCGCAGCGTAGGAAGACCAGCCACGAGATGGACAGATGATCTCATACAAGTGGCGGGAAGACGCTGGATGCAAGCCGCTTCCAATCGGTCTTTTTGGAAATCCATGGAGGAGGCCTATGTCCAGCAGTGGACTTCTTATGGCTGAGATGATGATGATGACTGAAGTACTGTTTATTGTGTACCTACTTTACCAGAGGCATGAGCCATTTATGGGAAGAATTCTCTGAATTTTTTGAACGGTTTTTAGCTTAGTTTACCGTGTTTGTTGTTGATGTTATTTTTAATGTTTTTATGGGTCAAATTCAGAAATTTATATTAGACCCCCTTCTTTTTGACAGATTAATCTGATATTTGGTAAACGCCTCTAGTTTTGTGGCAATACAATAAAATATATTCAGTATCATTCTAAATTCAAGATGGCCGCCGCCACAAAATGGCGTATTTATTACATATTTTTCACAACCCTCACAATATGGGTATCAAATGGAAGGGCTAGACTAATAGAATACAGTAAATAAATTACTTACGTCATTATTTTTCTTTTCAATAAAACTGTTTAACTTAAAAAGTCTTATTACTAGTACTTATACTATATACCTACTGCCGTGTTTTTTTTTATCAGCCCTGTTTGTACAAACTCTCCCACTGCTGGGAACGGGCCATCTTCTCATTGTGAGAAGGGTTAGGCCATAGTCTGCCACGCTGGCCAAGTGCGGGTTGGCAGACTTCACACATCTTCAAGATCATTGATAACTCTCAGACATGTAGGTTTCCTCACGATGTTTTCCTTCACCGTTTGAAGTTGGCGGCAATCAACAATACGCACATAACTTCGAAAAGACAGAGGTGCGTGCCGTGGGATTTGAACCCAGGACCTGCGGATCGCAAGTCAGACGGTCTCACCACTAGGCTGCCGGAAACTTGGCAGAGAGGAATTAAACTGTTATCGGGCATACTGTAATTGGTAGTTAAATAATTTGAAAATACTGCTTTTTTTAGCTATAAGTTGTTTCTCTGTCACTACAAAGTATTGTTTTTATAGTAAGTCTTGTGACCTTAAAACAATCCTCAAATGCGGCAACAAGCGGTTTCAGGGCCAATACGAGAACATAAGAATATGTTTATTTATGTATATATGTGCATATGTATATTCTCAAATTCAGTAAGCCGTAGAAGTTTTAAATTAAGGTCACGCTTACCCATTAAAAAGTGCAGTTTTCGGATTTTTTCCTATATGTGTACTCTAACACAATGCTTCTTGCCAAATTTCAGTTTTAGGTCAACGGGCAGTACCCCATAGGTTTTGATTCCTCTGTGAGTGTCGAAATCTGCGTTTTTTACGACATATTCGGCTGTAACCTTTTTTTACGAAAACTGATTTTTTTTATTTTTCTTTCTTCAGCAAGATACTTTGGATCTGCGTATATGGTTTTAATTTCAACTCGATACCTTAACGCGTTCCCGAGATAAAGGTCTTGACACCCGGACAGACGGACGGACAGACGGACAACAAAGTGATCCTATAAGGGTTCCGTTTTTTTCTATTGAGGTTCGGAACCCTAAAAAACAGCTTTTTGAAAATTTACAAAAATACTTGTACTTACTATTAGTTCAAGCTCATTAGTATGTAAAACGTTGGTCTGTTGGCTAGGGTTCTTTTAGTACAAAAACACGATTGCTGAAAAAAGTCTCGATAGCTTTAAAAATATGCCATTTTATTTATTGTTTAAATTGATCTCCAAGTTGCTTAAAGCCACCGATACCAAAGTTACCATGTTAGGTAGCTATTACATTTTTAGCGTTCTACTAGTATACATTTTTGATACGTCTAGTGAACTATTTTATAGTAATTTATTTTACAATAATTTTGCTTGCGAGCAGCCGTCCCGCGGTGCGCGGCGCGGCGACGTACTTACTTCTGTGCTACGCAGTACGTACATGAAAACACCGCGCTCAAGAAGTGCGGGCTGAGGTAGCGTAAAATACCTAAAGTTCTGGGGAAGCCTCGCCTTAATTCTATCACAAGAAATTCAGACTGAGTGAATACTTAATTCGGAAATTTTCCTTAGTGTGAGTGACTACTTTCAAAAAGCTCGTATACTTCCGGACATGGCGACAGAATTGTGAAAGTCATTTATCAAACGAGCGTAAGAACTCTCGACGGGAGGAACTTTTGATACAGGACACGCCGGCACTAGACATTAATAATAAGGGTATCATAGCATCAGGGACGCTTTTTTTGATGTCTCCAAAGTGTTTTATCACTTAGCCTCGTAAGTTTGCTCCGGTTTCGTGACGTGGAGATAAGCCACTGGAATAATGAACTGGGACTTGTGTTATAACGTTTGGATTTGTTAGTGAGCTAATATCCTTCAGTTCTATTTTGTAGCTACATAAAAAGAAACGTTCAGGAATTCAGGAATTTCAGGAAAAATAATCTGAATCCTCAAGGCCATAAATAGGCATGATTTCGCATACTTCTGTAGATATAGATAACTTGGTTATGATCGTTAGTTTTTCGATTAGGTGGAACTACATTATTATAAAATAAGAAAATATATTAAGGTATACACTTCACGTATTCGAAAGTTGGCAAACAGTTTAAAAGTAGATGCTAACAAGATCATTAGAAGTTACTTCTAATGATCTTGTTAGCATCAACTCTTTAAATATGAAGACTCAATAAAAGTTTTATTTAGTTACCTCTCCTTAAAGCTCCATTTCATTACAAAGATTCTCAAAGAAACAACAAGCCAACTTAATAAACGTATCAAACCAAATATATCGAGCCCCAAACAAGACCCGTATCTTTATTCTCGGCGCTTCCCTCCAAAACTTGCGCCGTATTCTGTAACTAATTTCCAGTTAGACCCGTAAACGACTTTACGTGTTGGACAAGGAAATCAAATTATCAACTCCCACAAACTTCGCACCTCTTCCAACTCGTACGTACGAGATACTGGAATTTGTTGCCCGAAACGGCAGTCGCCCTCTATTTGTAAATTCTGTACGTACCTTTGGACAAAAAATATGTGAAGGGGCACGCGACGCCAAACAAGCTTTATTGGGTATCTTCACCAAAGTATGCGAGTTGGGAATTCAATAAGTGACAGAAAAAGAATTAAGGCCGCCCGCGGAAACATGCACTTCACCCCGCGTCCCGTTCTCGATTTCAAGTCTCCTTTGTCTCGTGTTATATGCGTTACACAACTTTGTCTCGTGTTATATGCGTTACACAACTTTTTCTTCAAAGGGGAATGAAATAGGTCGTCATAATTGCATAACTCATTTCAGAAATGGAGCGTCGTGAGTCGAGCCAAGTAATGAAGTCACAGGAATTGCCTTAATAAAGAATTCTCTTTTCCCCGCTTATTATTCGCGTAGACGATCACGCGTCTATTATCATAATTTCTGATGTGGAGCGCAGGTTTCCTTTTTAACTCGTCGCGGTGGCCCGATTAAGAAAACATTACATAATTGTGCGAGCTGTCGGGCGCGCAAGTGGCGCCTTGCGAGGAAACGTGTAACTAAAGGGGGTGAGAGGGTGCGCGGGGAGAGGACAGAGGGGCGGTTATGAGTACCACCACTCTCGCCGAGCTGACGAAGCGGCCGCTTCGACAGTCGCGCACGAGCCACGATGAGGCAGACACGCGTTCGTGTCGCCTCTCTCCATCCGACTACGTGCTCCGTGAGACGTAAACAATAGCCTGTGAAGTGACACAACAATCGTAATGTCTGTGTAAGATATTGACTCGAGTTCAGTGAACGTTATCAATCGTCGTTTTGTTCGGTATAGACAAATGTGTTTGGAAAATGTTTCAACTGCTGACACTTTTGTTTGTGACTTTTGGTGTTATCGCGGCGTACGCACCAAGTGGTGTTGAGAACTGCAGCCGCTTAGCCAAAGGAGATGACGGTACTTTGTGTCGGTTGCGGACCCTCGATGCAGATGGATCCAGCCTTGCATCTGCTCCCACGGACCTTACGAAGAGACTCTACATTGAGTGCAATGAGCTTCTTCTTTTTGAAAGTTTCCTCGAGGCGAACTACTTTCAAAGATTTCCTGCGCTTGCCGAACTAACTCTGCAAAACTGCAAACTACTCAGGATACCCGGCAACGCGTTCGAAGGCTTACGTGAACTAAAAAAGTTGTCGGTGCGATCTAAAAACTACGATTGGAGCCCGAATAAAAACTTGGAGCTCTCGCTCGGCACTTTCAACGGATTGCGCGAATTGCAATCTCTAGACTTGGGCCAGAACAATTTAAAAGTGATACCATCGGAAGTTTTTTGTCCTTTAGATAATTTGCAAGTTTTAAATCTAACCAACAATCGTATAAAAAGTGTCGATCGTATCGGTTTTGGAAAAAACTGCGGTTCAGGTTTACTCAGCTTAGATCTGAGTCACAATGAGCTCAAATCGCTTTCGGAAGAGTCGGAAGTGACCGGATTGAGGAGGCTACAAGAGTTGAAACTACAACATAATAATATAACGGACATTTCTAGTGAAACATTGAATGGACTCGTTTCGTTACGAATACTCAACATTTCCTACAACAACCTTCAGTTCATACCCGAGGGCACGTTCGCCAGCACGAAAGAGTTACGAGAGGTATATTTGAATAATAACCAGCTATTTGAGTTTGCCACGGGCGTGTTCCATCGATTAGAACAGCTGCTTGTCTTAGATTTATCGAATAATCTACTCTCCAGCGCTCACATTGATGGAGGGACGTTTATTGGCCTTATACGCTTAGTCATTCTGAATTTATTCAATAATGCTCTGACAAGAATAGACGGGAAAACGTTCAAGGATCTATTCTTCTTACAAATATTAGATTTAAGGAATAATTCAATAGGTTACATTGAAGAAAATACTTTTCTTCCTTTATACAATCTCCACACACTAAATTTAGCTGAAAATCGCTTGCATACTATTGAAGAGCATCTGTTCAATGGCTTGTTCGTACTTAGTAAACTAAATTTAAACAATAACTTACTTATTAACATAGATCTTAAGGCTTTTAAGAATTGTTCGGATTTGAAAGAGTTAGATTTAAGTTCGAATCAGCTTACCGATGTTCCCACCGCCATTTGGGAGTTATCTTTGTTAAAAACTTTAGATTTAGGTGAAAATCAGATAATGGATATAAAAAATGGTTCATTTAAAAATTTGGATCAGTTAACTGGTTTGCGACTGATAGACAATCAGATTGGTAACTTGACTGAAGGTATGTTTTGGGATTTGCCAAGTTTACAAGTATTAAATTTAGCTAAGAATAAAATTCAGACTATAGAAAGAGGAAGTTTTGTAAGAAATAAACAACTTGAAGCCATAAGGCTGGACGGTAACTTTGTATCGGATATCAACGGAGTTTTTTCAACATTGCTTAGTCTTCTGTGGCTTAATTTGTCAGAAAACCATCTTGTATGGTTCGACTACGCCTTTGTACCTAGCAATTTAAAATGGTTAGACGTACACGGTAATTTTATTGAACATTTGGGAAATTACTACAAACTCCAAGACGAAATTCGAATAAAAACTTTAGACGTTAGCCATAACCGTATTATTGAAATATCACCCTTAGCAATTCCAAATAGCGTAGAGCTTTTATTTATAAACAATAATCACATAAATAGCATTCAAGTAAACACTTTCATGGATAAGCTTAATTTAACTCGAGTAGACATCTACGCAAATGAGATATCGCATTTAGATATCAACAGCCTCCGGTTGTCTCCAGTGCCCTCAAACAAGTCCTTACCAGAGTTCTACATCGGGGGAAATCCGTTCGACTGTGATTGCTCCATGGAATGGTTGCCTATGATAAACAACATGACTGCTATGCGACAACACCCTAGAATAATGGACCTTGAGAATGTATTGTGTAAAATGACACATACAAGAGGCGTTACACACATTCCACTTAGCAATTTGAAGTCGACAGATTTCTTGTGTACATATGAAACTCACTGTTTCACATTATGTCGTTGCTGCGATTACGTCGCATGTGATTGCCAAATGACCTGCCCATACAATTGTTCGTGCTACCACGATCCCACGTGGAACAAAAACGTCGTAGATTGTTCCAGTCAACGAGCTATCGAAATACCAGAAAAAATACCCATGGACGCAACCGAGGTGTACCTAGATGGGAACGACTTTAAAGAACTGCAAAATTATGCATTCATCGGTCGAAAAAATATGAGATCTCTGTATGTAAATTCGAGCGAAGTCGAGAATATACAAAATAAAACGTTTGCCGGCTTGTCATCTCTCATTTTACTACATCTTGGAAACAATAAACTAAAATATTTAAACGGCTACGAGTTTGAACATCTGACACAGCTTAACGAGTTATATTTGCAAGACAACTTCATCAGCCACATTGAGAACTCGACGTTTATGACACTGCATTCACTGAAAGTTCTGAGACTAGACGGTAATAGATTAGTTGATTTTTCAGTATGGAATTTGAACTCTAACATGAATTTAAATGCAGTAGCGCTAGGCAACAACATGTGGTCTTGTAAGTGTAGGTACTTACAAAGATTGACAACATACATATCTGATAATGTGCCCAAAATTACTGACATAGCCGACGTCTGGTGTTGGAACACAGACCGTAAAACATCACAAAAGAAAGAGCTCAACCTGAATGGTACAATTTGTAGCGACTATTACGCCGGAGATTCTGTTATAGATAACATGTTGGTCTCAAATTACATGCCCATGATGGTGACTACGCTCTCCGGATTCATGTTGATTATGCTCGTCATCCTTGTGATTTTCTTATTCAGAGACGGGATTCGCATATGGCTTTATACAACCTGCGGTATAAGATTGTTTCCATTCAGTGGAGCGTTCGACGACACTGATAAATTATACGATGCCTACATTTGCTACAGTCCAAAGGATGACGATTTTGTTATTCAAACTTTGGCTGCCGAGTTGGAAAATGGAAACCCTTCTTATCATCTTTGTTTACATTATAGAGATATACCGCAACATAATGTTGCTTACATGCAATGCACGTTACCATTACCCGAAGCGGCGGAGGCGTCCAAACGCATAATAATAGTATTAACCAGAAATTTTATTGAAACTGAATGGTCACGTTTCGAATTTCGACAAGCGCTGCATGAAATAATAAAGTCTCGAATTTACACTTTAGTTTTGATAGAAGAACATTCAGTGCTTCCCGAGGCTGAATGTGATCCGGATTTGAGGCCATATTTGAAGACGAGCTCGAGAATTAGATGGGGCCAAAATAAATTTTGGGAAAAGTTGCGCTATGCTATGCCGGACAAAAGAAATAAAACGAAAACGTCCGCATACAGAAATAATATAAATTCATATACGATGAGAAGTGGTATGCAAAATGGAACAATGAGATCGTTTTCGTTTACGGAGAAGGTTAGAGGGTCAGCTGATGGCGTGAGCCCTTCACCAGAATTTGGAGAATGTAGGTCACAGCAGGTCCAAGCATCGTACGGGCCTGATGGTAGACCTCCATCAGATCATATTTATTCTTCGATAGATTCAGATTATTCATCTTTAGAGCTAGGTGGCAATAATCCTAATAGGAGACCTAACTTTAGACATTGGCCTCCTCCACCGCCTCTGATCGATACCCAATCGTCAGGTCAAGCATACCTAGTCTAGTCTGCTCGCTTCTCAAATTATTATTTAGAATCATTTAGTCAATGCTTCATGTGAATATTGTATAATCCGCAACGCGCGCTTTACCAAATAATTAAGATTTTTAATCTATTTTTGTAATCCATCGCCCTTACAAAGGCGCTTAATTGTGTAACGTTGGTGTAAATACATTCTTATAAGACTGCTGTAGTAATATGTGAATTTGTATATAGAAAATGTAAATAGATGTCCATATAAGTCACGAGTATACTATTTATGTACTTTAATAAAGCCATTGTGATAATTTTTGCATAAATCTATTTTTTTATTTTGATATACCCATGTTATTGGTTGTTGCCAGCTTATGCTATAACAGAATAGCGGAATTTATTTTGCACTAACTGCAGACAGTAGGTACAGATGGTAGATAAATAGTTTTTACCCACGTTGTTATCATTAGTCAATATCAGTACATACGTTGGAAAGACTTTGCCTACATTCCATCCGAGGTCTGCAGAACTACGATTATATATGCTCGAAGGCCATCATTAAGTAAAACTTTTATATCGTACTTTCCCCATACAAAACGAGAAAATCTACTTCTATCCTTAAGCATTGTCCAATTTTGATAATTCTTTTTCATGTGATTGGAATCCTAAACAGCTAGGCTTTTAATTATGGCTAGATTTTTTGTTTTAAATTAGGTACGTTTAAAATTTCAAGCTAAGTGAAAAAAAAAAATAAGTGAAATATGTTTCCAATTACTAAACAAAAGTTTTATCGAAATTTGATAAGATTTAAGGGTACAAAACAGTTTTTTCACCTTATACGAAAAAAATGGCAATTTATTGGGAGAAATTGCAGGCTCAACAATTTTGTTATACTGCTTTCATATACTTTTTTTACAACAACATTAGATCATAAGTAAGCTGATTTATAATTGCCAATATTTGTCTTGAAAATAGGGTTTTCGTTAGGTAATAGTTTATCAGAATTACGAGCTATTACTGGTACTTAATTCAACAGTGCAGTAGCAGTTGGGTAGTAAATTATTTGATGGACCGATATTAAGCCTTTAATTGGATCAACAAATAATACTCCAGGGTCAGGGTCGAACACTAATAACATTCCAATTGTTTCTTTTGTTTCCTTCAGTCAGACATTAGCAAGTACGTAATTTTCACCCATTATATAGACAAGAATATACTGTTTACTTTTGTAGTATATTAATAACAAAGATGACATATTGAAAATAAATTACTGAAAGGTATTTAGGCTTTTATATCATACTAATATTATATTTATACGACAGTCAGTGTTACTATGGAAATTAACGTGGTTTTCACACATTTTTAGATAAAAACTGCGGGTCACTCACGTCTGTTTTGAGCCGAAATATCGGACGGCACTTTCGGTCGGTAACCCGTGGCGTCAGAGAGTGACGTGTGTGCTGCTCCTTTGAAAAAGACCCCCGAATGCGGTTGAAACTATAGTCGGATATTTCGGCTCAAAACAGACGTGAGTGTTTTTATTTAAAGACAGTCAGTGTGTTTGTATGTTTGTTAAGTTGTTACTTCTTCACGCTCATACTGCTAAAACGATTTTGATTAAATTTGGTATGGAGATAGCTGACACGCTGGATAAACACATAGTCAAAAATAATATCTCCTTTGATATAATGTATGTGAAACAGCCGGTAGCACCGCGGGGCGCAGCTAGTATATATAATTCATTTATAATTTTAAACGACTTCTGGTATAAGACTAATACAGTTTTTTTTATAGAATACATGATTTTGTTCTTTCAATTTCAGAATGAGTATATATTTCTGCTTTTTTTTTTACAAAACCGAACATAAGTAAAAGTATTTTCAGTGATAAAAATCCGAGTGGAGCTCGGTAGCCCAGGTACTAACATATTACATAAGACTTTGTAGGTTATATCGAATATTATTATAGATTCTGATATGAATACCCTTAACAGGTGTCTATGTTACTGTAAAAGCCCGAATATTGGTAAATCTTAGGTTTTACCAGTAAATCTTAGGGTTTACCAACACGAGTCGGTAAATGTAAGAATATGTAAAAAAGAAACGATTTTATCGGGCTTTTACCATTAGAATTTAATACATGCTAGGTTTTACCAGTGACGGTTGGTAAATGTTAGTTTTGGAAATAAAACAATGCATATGTTACTGTATTCGACTTTTACAGTAACATATATAATAACATTTGTTTGATTGAACGATGTAGCTTGGTGCAACGCAGTCTTAGGTATAAGCAATAATTTCTTCAGAGATTAGGTTATGGTTTTTTTTTTATACAAAAAAAACCCATAACCTAATCTCTGAAGAAATTATTGCTTATACCTATACCAGGATCAACTAGTTTGGCCTAGCCTAAACTGGTCTATTATGCATTGTTTTATTTCCAAAACCAACATTTACCAACCGTCACTGGTAAAACCTAGCATGTACTAAATTCTAATGGTAAAAGCCCGATAAAATCGTTTCTTTTTTCCATATTCTTACATTTACCGACTCGTGTTGGTAAACCCTAAGATTTACTGGTAAAACCTAAGATTTACCAATATTCGGGCTTTTACAGTAACATCTACATCATTCTTTGTTGATAAAACTAAGATCTATATTAATTTAAAATGAAAACCTATAAGATGACAGAACAGTGATAATGCGGGTTGAAGTCCGGATGTGTAAGTTTTGAACTGTCTATAAATTTTATCGACTTTGTTGCAATAAGTAATTTTGAAAAAGTTTTTTCTCACGAAGTCTACTTTTCTTAGAGAAAGTATGTTGTAATAAATTAAATAGCTGTGCCCGGTATGATGATTCAGAACGGTGGATATAGAATGATAATAAAATATAATCGTTCTATTAGCCATAATTATCCCTTGAATAAAGTTCACAAAAATAGTCAGAAAGAAAAAGGTTAAAACCTTAAAATAAAAAGTTTTGTAGGTATATGACTGAATTATTCCTAATTCAGATACTTTTAAAACGATGGGAACAAATATTTTCACAGAAAACATATTTTACATATTATTATTAAACAACGCAGCGAGTGTTATGGGTACCTTTGCACCAGGAACAGGCGGGCTATTAGGGGCGGGCTATTTGACTAATTTAGTTTTAGATTATTGACAATGTATATATATAAATTGTTTAAGTGAATATCCTTTAGTGAAATAAATACATCTAAGAACAAAAAAACAATAAATAAAATAAACATTTATTAATATATTTTATATAATGAGAAGATGGCCCGCGCCCAGCAGTGAGACAGTTTGTATAAACAGGGCTGACAAAAAAAATATATATATTTTATATTTTTATGGAAAACTTTTGACCTTAACCACTGAGTATTAAATCAGGGCTCTTGTATTTTTAAATAATTCGTGTATTTAATTCAAAATTATGTTTGCATAATTTTGATGACAAAAATTTTGTTCAAGAGGTTCAAAATTAAAAATTTAAAACCAACAAACAGTCCCTACCTAACACAGCATTCTACATATTAATTTAACGAAATCAGCCGAGAGCAGGGGCGCGCCCCAAGCTTCGGATTATGAAAAAAGGCTTCTACCTGCACCAACTAAATCTGACAAAGCACCGGCGGATTTACGTGACCAGAATCGTGGTCATTCTACGGATAGCCTGGGAGAGCATGGATCTGTTGGTTACGAGAAGTAAGTAATTTGAGTGGAGTAAGTATTTTTTAAGTCTAAACGCAATGGTCTAATAGATGATGGAGTACGCTAGTATGGTCCATCATAGATCATAAGCAAAATTGTGTAATATTTTTAAGCGCGTAACATGTATTAAATATAAATAATCGAAACAATAATACCTAATGAACTAAATGTGTTAACTGGTTCTTATGAATCAAACCGTAATTCATACTAAATTTAAATGATTCGTATAGAGTTTATTCTGTAAGATAGAATAATTTAACTTATTCCCAAGAAAGGGTATTACCATACCTTTATTTCGAGTGAATAATTTTAATCGCGAGTGAATAAGTTTCTTCTAGACAAGCGCGCTCCATCGTAGATGGTCACCAGGTGAGTTGTCGGTCAATCGCAAGCGTAAAAAAAATGTAACAAGTACGTTTGTGATAGTACCTATAACCTTGGCAAAATTTGGAGAAATGCAACATTAGTAGTTAATCGCTAATGCTTTATGTACAGACATATTTTTTTAAATCTATCTTTGTTCTTGTTCTACATAATACATGAATATCTGTATATAAATAAACTTATTTATATTAAAAAACGTAGAAACACCCAGACACAGAACAAACACCAATATTCATCACACAAATGTGTGTCCTGGATGAGGATCGAACCACGACCTCCAGCTTAGCAGGCAGACATACTACCAACTGAGCTGCGAGGCCAGCCAGACAACATATCATGTTTTTTATATGTCAACTGGCCTTGTGGCTCAGTTGGTAGTATGTCTACCTGCTGAACGGTGCTGAATGGTCGTGGGTTCGATCCCCACCCAGGGCAAACATTTGTGTGATGAGCATGGATGTTTGTTCTGTGTCTGGATGTTTCTATGTATTTACAAAAAAAAGTATATATGTATTCTATCAGCCATCTAGTTCCCTAGTACAAGCTTTACTTAGTTTGGGCTAGATGGTGTTGTGTGAAATGTCCACAAATATTTATTTATTTATTTTATTTATATTTATCTCCCTCAAATAAATTGAACAAAATACCACGTTATGTCCAATGTGAATTATTCGTGATTAAAATGTCCCGCAGGCTACTTACCTAGTCTCATACCTATCATAATCTGGAAGTAAATTCGCCGGTAGAATTTTAAATTTTACTTTCTTTACTGTCCACAAAGGTGCCGCCTGCGAAATGACACCGTTATTCGGAGTGTAGCCGAACTGATAGACGCAATTTTGGTATTTAAATAATAAATAAATAAATATTTGTGGACATTTCACACAACACCATCTAGCCCAAACTAAGCAAAGCTTGTACTATGGAACTAGATGGCTGATAGAATACATATATACTTTTTTTTTTGTAAATATATACATATGATACATATAAACACCCAGACACAGAACAAACATCCATGCTCATCACACAAATGTTTGCCCTGGGTGGGGATCGAACCCACGACCTTTCAATTCAGCGACCTTTCAGTGTATTTAGATGATAAAATATAATTATAGGTCATATTTATTACACAAGATACTTATATCTACGATTGACCACCAACTCGCCTGATGTTAAGCGACGGTGTGGCCGAGGATGGAGCTCGCAAGTAATCGTTTAAAAAACTAAAAAAAAAACGATTTCTAAATACGCAATTCGTTTATTTGGATCATATATGACATATTATTTTAGTTATATTATATAATTATAGTTAAAATACTGAACCAATTTTGATGAAAAAATTATGGGACCCTGGACCTGGAAACCTTCCAAGGTCCAGGCGTCCTCGAGTAATCCGGCAACATAAACAAACCTATGTTAAAAGAAAAACAAATACCCGACAGCAGAAAAGAAGTTTATGCAGCCTAACTTACGATTTTGTTATGCTTGATATGCTGTTGAGTGTACGTTTTTTGTGAGAACTGAGAGTTTTGTGAGACTCCTCCTTTTTGGAAATCGGTAAAAAAGTATTGCAAAATAAGTTTTACGTAGTGATTTACTAAATAAGCTGAGATATAATTATAGTCTAAGAAACTAAAAATAAAAATTAAGACTGGCCAAGTGCGAGTCGGACTCGCGCACGAAGTGTTCCGTACCAATATCTATAAAAACGGCTAAAAATCACGTTTAGTGTATAGGAGCCCCTCTTAAATATGAATTTTATTCTAATTAAATTATTTATTTTGAAGTGAATAATATAACCCAATATTCTGTGAATATTTCAAGCGTCTACCTGTTGCCATTATCAATATTGAGCAAAAACGACAAAAAAAACTACGATTGTTGTATGGGAGCCCCCTTAAATATTTATTTTATTCTGTTTTTTAGTATTTGTTGTTGTAGCGGCAACAGAAATAGGTACATCATCTGTGAAAATTTCAACTGTTTAACTATCACGGTTCATGAGATACAGCCTGGTGACAGACGGACGGACGGCGGACAAACAGCGGAGTCTCAGTAATAGGGTCCCGTTCTTTGGGCACGGAACCCTAAAAAAACGACTTTAAAATACCCTATTCATTTACTTGGATGACATTTTACATTTAATTTGTTATAGAAACCAAAGTACGGAACATATTTTTGTAACATTAACCTCTGAACTACCTATCACACAAAAAAAGAATCATCAAAAACTATTCATAATAGGCGGAGTTACCGTTAAACAAACATACAAAAAAGTCACATACAGATACATACATACTTTAATATTTAAATACACCGTGACAATTTTTTTTCGACCGAAGGTACTTGTACAAGCAACAGCGATTTTTTTTTTTGGAATCATTTTTTAATGAGTAAATAACTACTTTTCCTTTCTTTTTCATATACATATGTATGCATATAATAATACTATAGATATATTAAGTTATTTATGTATTATTTTCACTTTTGTGTACGCATTTTTTTTATGTCTTAGTTTTAAAGGCCACTATCAGTGCCACCTATCCTACTCCGTACATGGTTGCCTGGAAGAACGCTTTAAGCGATAAGGCCGCCTATTGAAAGATTAGCCATAGTAATATTGTCTTCTTTTAATATAAATAAAAAAAAACAAAAAACTGTGGACATTTCACACAACACCATCTAGCCCAAACGTGTATTTTTTTGTAAATATATGGGTACATATGATACATAAATATATCCTGGATATCTTATAAGGAAACTCAAGGTCACGCAACGAGCTATGGAGAGAGCTATGCTCGGAGTTTCTCTACGAGATCGAATCAGAAATAAAGTGGGCAGGGCACACAGCACGTAGAACAGATGGCCGATGGGGCCGAAAGGTTCTCGAGTGGAGACCACGTACCGGCAAGCGCAGCGTAGGAAGACCAGCCACGAGATGGACAGATGATCTCATACAAGTGGCGGGAAGACGCTGGATGCAAGCCGCTTCCAATCGGTCTTTTTGGAAATCCATGGGGGAGGCCTATGTCCAGCAGAGGACTTCTTATGGCTGATATGATGATGATGATACATAGAAACACCCAGACACAGAACAAACATCCATACTCATCACACAAATGTTTACCCTGGGTGGGGATTGAACCCACGACCTTTCAGTTCAGCAGGTAGACGTAAACACACTACCAACTGAGCCACAAGGTCAGTCATGTTTGTTGTTATGTTTGTACAATGTGGTCTTTTAATTAAGAGTTATCTATCTATCTATCTGTCTATCTACCATATTAAAATGACTACATCAAGAGGATGTGAATCATAATAAGAGCTCATTAATAAGAGAAGGCGTCACTTTATAGTCCTTTCCATATATCATGTTTACGATGTCAAACGGGCTACACCATAAAAGTGTTGAGACAGTGACCTGTGAATCATGTATCTTGGAAATGGGACGATCCCACGGCACACATACTTCATTACTCAAATAATATCGCCATAGAATAAACTGCAGTTTCTACGTCTGAGATTTCGAGCAGCCTATAGTAAGACCGTCTGACTTGCGACCAATAAGATTTTATCTATAGAGAGGTATCTCTATAGATAAAATCTTATTGGTTGCAGAGAGTGGAGAGGGGTCTCTTTGAATATGAAGTAAAACCATGGCAAATCTTAGTTCTCAACACTTTCGAGGATAAGACCACATATTTAAGGCCTTTTAGTATCTTGGGCTTACATATATCTTGATGTCGCACTTCCACACAGAATGGCATTGTCACTGTTCACAAATCACAACACGCATCTAATAGCGTTGCCAGACGTGTCGCGACTGAAGTTGAGTCGGATGATTACCTTACTTGAGTTTTGCCACGCAAAGCCGGGGATAACCTATCTACCTATACCTATAAATCCTATACATCATCATTGCTTGGCCGCAGGGGTACTGCGAATCTCAAAGTATGCCTCCATTTTACCCGTGTGCGCAAGAAGAGGTTAACGTTTTTAGGGAGTATAATTTTGTGTTTGTATGTTACTATATTACTTCCTCCTTCTTAATCAGTCGTATAAAAAAAATCTAACTTTACGTAGCCAGTTGTGACATAAAAGTGATATAACAAGAATTATTCTACAGCGACTCGGCGCATAATTTCTCACCAAAATACTAGTTCTACTACTCAAAATAGATAAATACACACCTTAAAAGTAATAACAAAAAACTTAAATAGACTAGTTCAACAAAAGGCGACCTTATCGCTAAAAGCGATCTCTTCCAGGCAACCATGAAACCAAAATCACTCTTATTCAGTCGTCTAACTAAAGTCTGTTTGGAAAGATAAGTAAGTAATTATAGAAGGTGTTGCTTCGTGGTATCCTTTATTAATTCAACTAGCAACACAATCGAGTATTTAGTTAAATTTTTTACTACGATAGGTTTTTTTTATTCGAAATAGACCTGCTCTTGACCCTCAACTCGACGGTCTACGATGGAGCGCTGGATGGAACCTATTCACTCGAGATTTGAAGACACCTAGATTGTATCTATTCGGAAAGAACCATTCAGGAAGCGTATTCCACATTTTGGCGGACGCACAATAAATAAATAAAATTTAATTTATTTATTGCAAGTAATCAAAATCTATACAGTTAAAAGAATATACAGACAAAAGAATATTCATTTCATTTTAATCAGATATTATAAAAAAATAATTCTACAACAATTCTTCATTTTGCAACAATACGATTAAATATATGTCACCAAATTAAATAATATTAATAATGTCAAATTAATAATCATAATGTCAAAGAAAAATAATAATACAATAGAATAATGTCAAATAAAATCACAATAGTCAGTCATACATAAATAGTTAAATAATTATCAGTGCATATCGGTCAATGAAATAGGTACGGGATTTCGAACAATCAACCATGTTATGTAAAGATGTCGCCTTTTCGTGCTTTTTCCTGTCCGAGTTATCTTTACGCACTAGTACGCACAAGTAGTGAAGTAAAACATCGTAAGGAGAGAGATACTTAATTGTCTGACTAAGAGTTTTTAACGTTTTAGAGATGTATGTATGAAGATGGAGCTCGTCGATCTAGAAGATATTTATTCACTCTAGCTTCGAAAATCCTAAGCTCACAAAAAAATTGAGAAGGCAACAATATATTCCAATACTGTACAAAACGCATCAAAAACATGAACCAAAATCGTTGAGAACGAGATTTGTGGCATTTCAATGGGTGATATGAGGAATTTCAGCTTTATTTTAAGGTACCGAACCCTAAAAGTCTCAAGGTACCGAACCCTAAAACTTACGTGTGTTATACTCGTATATATAATTACGAACTATGACTATACTTGGTCTACAATCTACATAAACATGAAAATAGCAAAGTACATTCCTCAATTCGTTTAAATCTGTTCGAGAACAAGGACACTGCTGTCCTTATTTCATTATTTTGTAAATTCGAAAGTCTTCTTTCCATATGCCGCTATTTTAGTTCTAGTTCATTATTCAAACTCTAATAAATACCTTTTCTACGAATTCCCTTTGTATCAGACGGCCCATTTATTTCCTTTTCTCGGTCAACAGCGGATTAGCATCGAGGGATCTAATTGGAGGTACTCCACAACTCTTGTCATGCAAAATGAGACTCTACCGGTGGTACAGCAGTAGAGATTATTGAGGCTGGTTTGTTTTACTCGTTCAATGCTTTGATTTAGTTTCAAGGTGGAGATTAACGCATTATATAACGCATATTAAACATATAAAATCACTGGTTAAGTATAAAAGAAAAGTGAAATATGAATTCGTTTATTTATAAAAAAAAACTTTCATAATTTCCGTAGGTGTAGTTTTTTAATAAATATTTTTATTTATGAATTTTTCACACAACACCATCAAGCCCAAACTAAGCAGAGCTTATATTAGGAAACTAGATGATTGATAGAATACATAAATATACTTTTGTATATACATACATAGAAAAACCCAGACAAAGAACAAACATACATGCCCATCACAAATGTTTGCCCTAAGTGGGGATCAAATCCACGACCTTACAGCTCAGAAGGCAGACATGCTACCACTGAGCCATGAGGCCTATCAGTTAATTGGTGTATACGAATGTATTTAAAAAAAAAAATAAAAAAAATAAGTAAATACAGCAACTAATGACTTTTTAATCTTACAACTTCACAGTAGGTAAGACATATTTCCAAAAGTTTATTTCACAACATCCGTAGGTGTAGCTGATTGGTGCTAATATACGAAAATTGGCGGTGTTATGAAAATAATAAACGTCCAATGGCCGTGGGTGTTGCCAGCACTGTAACCTCTTCAATCTTCATACGTAGGCGTAGATAAGTTAGAGTATTGTTAAAGTGCCTTTGGAAGATTACAATGAGGATATAGCGAAATATAAGTATGGATGTAAAGTGTTTCCGTAGAAATTTCAACGGTAGTTAAACCCCTACAAAATATAATGAGCACCGATGGTTTTATTTTTAATAAAGAGCTATTTTTCCCTGATATTAATTCAAGGATTGAAGGGCTACGCTTATTTCTATTACATATTTATCAGCCTATCTAAATATATTATAAATCTGATGGTTGCCGCGGCGACGTTTACCAAAATGCTTGTAGGTACATTATCGGATCGGCGCGCGGCGCGCAGCTATCCCTTTCGCGCATCACAATATTTTAAAGCGTGAAAAGTGAGAAATGAATTTGTTTATTTAGTTATAAGAAATGTAAAAAAAAAAACTTTGGTACTTATATTTTAAATTGGCTGAGGAGTATAAAAATATATGTTTTTTTTCACTAGCTCCGTCGCCAGTACAAGTGATATCTGAATAAAACTTTTTTTTAATTTTTAATTTCTTCTGTCTTATATTTATATTATTTTTTAAAGACATTCGTATACACCAATCAACTGACAGGGCTCATGGCTCAGTGGTAGTATGTCTACCTCCTGAGCTGTAAGGTCGTGGATTTGATCCCCTCTTAGGGCATACTTTTGTGTGATGGCATGTATGTTTGTTCTGTGTCTGGGTTTTTCTATGTATGTATGTACAAAAGTATATTTATGTATTCTATCAATCATCTAGTTTCCATAGTATAAGCTCTGCTTAGTTTGGGCTAGATGGTGTTGTGTGAAAAATCCATAAATAAAAATATTTATTAAAAACTACACCTACGGAAGTTATGAAAGTTTTTTTGAAATTTGTAGTACTACGAAATTGAGTTAAAATTATAGTCTTTATTTGCTATTTACTATAACTAAATGTTTTGCTATAGATAGCTTCTTTCATTATTTGTTTTCTGATTTTCTAGAAATATAATTTAAGAGCATTTTAATGAGAATATTTTTCTATGGTCATCAGGCTACAAATTTGACCATATCATAAGACGGAAGAGTCGGAAAGCACAATCATTCTGGAATGGATCTCTCTAAAATGTGGCTACTAGCTTCTTGCTTAGTAGATATTCAACTTGAGGCTGGTACCTATAAAATAGGCCATTATTTTAATGTTTTTTTTTTAAGGAAATATTTCCAAGTACACAAAATTGTTTTTTTTTTTAAATTTTGAAGTCGATTATTTCTGTTTTCTAGACTATAATAGTTATTTTACTATTCACTGTCACTTAATATCAAGGGATCTGTGGTCAAATGCCTAGCCGGTAGCCCTTATACTAAATCTGTCTGTCAATTGTCAATATTTAAATTGTAGCATGGATTCTACTTCGTAAGAAATCCGCGCCGTCAACAAAACTGCCAAGTAGAACGATTTATGACTGAATCCACAAAAAGGCCTATTGTACTTTTTCTCCAATCTTATTACACTGGTAGCACTTTCCTAGAAAACAAAACTGAAGAGCATAAAACACGCAACGATACTTTATGAGTCATTGTTGACTATTGACATAAATACAAGAGGTAATAAAATTAGCTTATGGCCACGTGGAATATGCTCTAAGTACTTAGGAGCTATGACGATACGTAGATAGGTTTTCCCCGGCTCTGCGTGGGAAGACTCAAGTGAGGTAATCGCCCGACTCGTCTTCAGTCGCGACCCGTCGGGCAACGCTGTTAGACGCGTGTTGTGATTTGTAAACAGTGACAATGTCATCCCGTGTGTTTAGAAAGTGCAACGCCAAGATATAAAATAACCGGACAAGTGCGAATCAGATTCGCCCACCGAGGGTTCCGTACAAACTAAATAAAAGGGGGTAATCATATTTTTTTTTTATATTTTCCTTCATAAACCGAAAAATATACATCGCAAAAATATTTAACACATTCCTTGCTCACCACTCGGATCCGAGTGGAGCGGGGCTATAGTAGCAGCGCCTCCCACTAGGATCCGAGCAAGCGTCCCGTTCATTTTGTAGTAGTCAGTAAACCGCTGGTTAAAAAATTTCAACTCGATACCTTCACGCGTTCCCGAGATCAAGGTCTTGACACCCGGACGGACAGACAGACGGACGGAAGGACAGACGGACAACAAAGTGATCCTATGGGGGTTCCGTTTTTTCCTATTGAGGTACGGAACCCTAAAAATACCTAATGATGTGGTTTTATCCTCGAAAGTTCTGAAAACTGAGATTTGCCATGCTTTTACGTCATATTCAATGAGTATAACCTATCTATAGATAAAATCTCATTGCTTTTGTTACACTTTTTGTACCGCAACTAACGAAAAACCTGAGCTTTCTAGGATCTGTTTTATGGTGGTGATTATTTTTTATGCTTATCTACGAAAACCTTACTGGCGAAGTATTTAATCTTGGGTTTCAGTTGAAGGTTAAAGGTAGAAGTGAACGAACTGGTAATGTTTTTGCGGTATCGCAAGTAATATTTCAGGGTGTCAGATTGTTAACGGCTTTGCCAATATTTTCGTGAGAATTTTGAGAAGATGAGAGTGTTAGAAATAAAAATTGGTTGATTTTGGTTAAGAATATTTTTTTTATTACACTGGAGATAATTTCGTACATCTACGGAGATTTTCGCGTCTGATACGATCTCTCAGAGACCTCGAGCATAGCCCTCTCCATAGCTCGTTGCGTGGCTTTGAGCTTCCTTATTAGGCCCTCGTTTAATAGTAAAACACTAACTCTTTGTACAGTTGACAAAAAACGTTATCATGCATGAAATTAGGGCTAAAGGTACATATATATTACATTCATTACACTATGATAGTTCACTCACAATAACTAATATTAGTACATTCCCAGTTGCCATTTAATTTGTATCTGCTCCATAATTACTCAAATTCAAACCGCTGTCGTTTACATCCCACACATTTGTACCCAAGCCTGCATAATTATAGCCACATTTTGTCACAAATAGATTAATTGCCAGATATTAATCACTGTATTTCAGGACAATTCAAGGATTTTAGAGATGAAACATAATATTCAGAACGCTGATAGATTACTGTTTGCTATTCGACATTAGCATTTCTACTATTCTGAACAGTAATGTCAAAATATTATCGAGAATTATTATCGATTTTAATTATATTGTTGGAATTAATCAACCACAATCTTTAAATAGCTGCCTTTAATTAACCACAGTTAACCAAAAACTACACTGTACCTCTGTAGTCCTGTGTAGGCGCCCACAACTCCACACATTTATAATAACATTGTTGTCAGTAAAATTGGTCCAACCAAAATTCTGCAGTAGGTATATGTTTTCAGGTAATCTAAGTAGGTATTTACTATTAGAAAATGTTGTCTTTATACAGTTACCATCCATTTATTACGTAAGACGATTTAGGGGGGGAGGGGGGTCAACCATGTCATAATTTTTCTTACAAGAGGGTGGGAGGGATTCTTGATAGTTCTTACGTAAGATCACAAAAATTCGCAAAGTTAAAATTATACTTTGAAAAAGCGCGGGCAACCAAGCGTTTAGCGAAGTGCGCTCGGATGTGTAATAAAAATTACATAGTTCCTTTGTAAGTACAAATAAACATTCCTAAAAAAATACTCTGAAAAAATGGCCCCTTAACTGAGTCAAATGGTATTACCTACTTATTGTTTCCAAAAAGAAATGTCAAATTAAATTGGTCTATCAAATTAAAGTGCTAAGTAGCCTGTGGTAAGCCGTAATTAAAGAAAAACTTTAATACATACAGTAGATTAATTGAACTTCAATTATATTTTTTCTGCGCGAGGTTAGGGCTAAAATGAATTTCATTTAGATAAAAGTTCTTCATGTTCAGCCAAAGCGTTCCTTATTATTATGCAATATGATGGACATATGGATATGTGATAAGTAATATTATATATCTAGAGATACAGTGGAATAGTTAAGTAATTAATAACATAATAATAAACGTTTGCATCAGGTCATTGAATACCCATAATTATCAATAATACATAACATAATTTAAAATTAAGTCTTATGAAATAAATAAATGTAGTAAAAAATCCTAATTATAACTATTATAAAACTAAATAGCTTCTACTAGTGTAAATGTTACTTCCGGTTTTGGCTCTGGTGGGCAGCACTCCAGGATCAACAAATAGGAGAGTACACATTGCTAAACAGACATGCAGTATGCTATTATTCGATCTTCGTATCTTATCCCAAAAGAACGCAATACTTTTTTTTATACAAGATAGATCTACGATTGACCACCAACTCCCCTGATGTTAAGCGATGGTGTGGCCGAGGATGGAGCTCGTCGATCTAGAAGATATCTATTCACTCTAGCCTTAAAAATTCCAAGATTGTAGGTCTCAGGAAATAGAGATGGCGGCAAAGAATTCCATTCGTGTGCAGTACGCAACAAGAATGTGGATATATACACGATCGGACCTGTGCCTAATACAGATGAAGCAGTTGTCCCGGTGAGAAGTATCGCCTAACCTTATTATTGATGTCAAGATTTTACTTTAAAGCTTTTTACGTGATCGAATAATTGCTAATTAAGTAATTGACAGTCAGAATTGAGAAGAAAGTTAATATTCTGTATTCTAAAATTGGCGACCATTATGTACATATCCAGCGATGCTTCTGTATTTACAATTCATTTATCAACAAAGAAGCCTTTCTGTTCAGCGAGTCAATTTCACGACTCGGATCCAACGTAGTCATCACGGTTTCACCAGCCATGGAATGAGATGTGAATATAATGAATTAGTTCTTATTTAAAGGCATCTAGGGATCCTAGGGATTCTAGGGTGAACGACATCTTTGTCTGAACTATTACGTCAGTTTTAACTTTTTAGTTTTAATTTAAAAGGAAAAAACGGAACCCTTATAGGATCACTTTTTGTCCGTCTGTCCGTCCGTCCGGGTGTCAAGACCTTTATCTCGGGAACGCGTGAAGGTATCGTAAAACCATATACGCAGATTCATAGTCTTCGTAAAAAAAAGTTAAAGCCGAATATGTCGTAAAGAACGCACATTTCGACACTCACAAGGGAATCAAAACCTATGAGGTACTTTCCGTTGACCTACGATTATGAAATTTGGCAAAAAGCATTGTGTTAAAGCACACATATAGGATAAAATCCGAAAACTGGACATTTTTAATTTAATCACAAAAATAGGGTCTTTATGCAAGGCATGAGGGTCCAAACTTTAAAGTTCTTTAACCGTATAATGTGGGGTATCATATGAAAGAGCTTCATTAGCATAAGCTGAAACAGGTTTTTAAATATTTTTACGATGTACATATTTTTCGATTTATTTAGGAAACTATAAAAAAATATATGATTTCCCCCTTTTATCTACTAGCTTGTACGGAACCCACGGTGGGCGAGTCTGACTCAGACTTGTCCAGTCTTTAAATAAAAACTACGGGTCACTCACGTCTGTTTTGAGCCGAAATATCCGACTATAGTAAAATTCCATAATAAAATTGTCCAGTCTTATTTGTTCTGGAACTTCTATTTTATTAACATTGAAACACCACTTTCTAAATCAGCCTGGATACCTAGAACGAGAATAAAATTAGCTATTTTAACATTTAATGAAATACTAAAAATATGTATCAAATCATCATCAATACTAATCATAATTATAATCACTAGTGGGAGTAGAGAAGGGCATAGAAATTACGATAAAGATAATTCATTTTTAGACGTCTCAATTTTGCGCACCATCTAGCGAGTATCTGTTAAGGTTGGGTTCAAAGCGCGTAGTTATCTCTCTCGCGCATCACAGCGTTTTAAACATATAAAATCACTGAGTAGTGATTTTAGAATATTAAAAACTAAGTAAGTTCGTATAGACTGAGTGGCCAGCCCTATTGTTGCCCTACAATTTAATGTATTATCTGAGCCACGGAAGCGCTCAGAAAGAAATGCCACTCACGGTCACCCATCCGAAGATTGACCGGTCCGTCCGTTGCTTAACGTTGGTGATCGTTCGGGAACACCTAGATAAGCTACGCCACGAGCGCTGCATTTTAGAATAGAAAATTGAGAGACAGAATTGACAATTTAAATGAGAAATATTTTAAATTGGTATGTTTTTAATAAAACTTTTCAGGTACCATTTATATTGGCGACGGAGTGGTGAAAAACATATATTTTTTTAACTTCTCAGGCAAAGTAAAAGATATCGAAGAAAAACTTTCATTAAAATATTTTGTCCATAAATAAACTAATCTGTCTCACTAAATACGTTAACGTAATTAACTTTTCTAATGTTCAACTCAGTGATTTTATATGTTTAAAAATGTTGTGATGTGCGAGAGAGATAGCTGCGGGGTTTGAGCCCCATCTTAATATTATTAGTGTACTCGTAAGATTTACTGCTCGCAGAGCTACAATATATATTTAGAAACTCTAAAATATGATGTAATTCATTACTGAGATCTGAAAAGCTGCAAAAATTACCTTTATTCACTCGTCATACACTTTCACAAAATGACTTAAAACTAAGATAATTTGTAGAAATAAAACATCAATGAATGATTAAGTTGTCATATTTATAACATAAACATCAAACCAAAATCACCTCCAACTTTAAATATCACATGTCGCTTGTCATTACAAATAACAACTTAAAATGAAATGATAGGTTATAAAAGTGATTCCTCCACAAAAACGTCAATCATTTCTATTGTCAATTCTCGATTCACAGTCCGTGATTAAATTTTTACGTAACTTGATCTCCCTTTAATGAATGCCCACTGATTCACTTTCATTGGCTCTTTTGAATTACATAACCGTCATAATAATCATGACCTCAGTAGCCAATCTATTGTTACTTGGTACAAATCACAAACTTAATTTTGCAGTTAGAAAACTAAGTAAATCACAAAATTCGATGAGCTGCGATCGGTCTTTGTTCATAAAATTTATAGTGTCTGTGTAAGTCAGCTGTAAATGTAATTTGGTAGAACTTCAGTTCAAGTCTCCAGATCAATATTACCAATAATTAATGCTTCTTCATTACACTATTGAAATTCGATTTTACTCATCAATATCTTCATTTTCGTTTTACGAAACTATGAAAGAGCTGTTGGATTTTTTAGTTACTGATTCGGTCCAGCTAACATGAAACTTTAAGCTTTGGTAATTGGTTTAGCATTTAGAGCAAAGTTTGTGTCGTTTCCCTTATTTTTGGTTATTAAAAAACATTGTTTAAAATATTTTATTTAACTACTGTCTTCAAGTCCTTCTATAGTATTAATTAGGATTATCTGCATGTTATCATAATTTTCAGCCCATTTTAGACCACTGCTTAGGTTTCTCCCGTAATTACACTGCTCAACCAATTTACCTTCTAACTGACGACTGCCTTATGCTTATTTTCACACCATCGTCCTATATTTTAATCGCGCTTTATATAACTACGTGAAATGTATTTTTTATTATTACAATACAATTTAAAATTTAAATTCAAATGATATTCTAGTGAAGGTTAATCTCACTTAGTATTTTAACCATAAATTTATTGGGTTTAATAAAAAAAAAACTTATACTCTTTTTTGAAACTGTAATTTCAATATTTGTTCTGACTACAATAACTAATCCTTCAGTAACCGAACCATGCACTATCTTCCACACTATGGCGTAATCATGCGTTCATTCATTAGTCAGAGAGCTAAGGTTTTATTGAACACTTTAATTACACAATGGGGCAACACTTCATTAAATTGTCACTCACTCGGTTATTTTCGTAATTAACTTCGTTGCGTTACGTGACGCCAACGGTTTGACGCGAAGGTGACTTATTGACTAGCGAGGTTATGGAGTTAGTCATACTTAAAAAAAAATATTTGCCTATTTTCTGGTACAAACGTTTTGTACCTGAAAACGTAGTGAGAAGCCTAGCGGATTACTTGGCTGTCTGTCAGTAAAGATATTTATTTCTGGAGAACACCTAGAGACTGTAATTTAAATCAAAAATGGTTATGGTTTCATGGAACTGCAAAAGTATATGCTTTGAACTTTATCAAAAGCTTCTAGTGAACATAATCATAGTTCAAATAACTGAAGCAACCGACTTCTCATGGATGTCAATGTCAGAACTGGACCAAATTGAAATGGGACCAAACGGGAAGCACCAGCTTTCAAATAAAAATAAAAACGGACAAGTGCGAGTCAGACTCACCCACCAAGGGTACCGTACAAACTAGTAGATAAAAGGGGGATATCATAATTTTTTTTATATTTTCCTTCTTATACTGAAAAATATACATCACAAAAATATTTAAAACCCTGTTTTAGCTTATGCTACTGAAGCTCTTTCATATGATACCCCACACGATACGGTTAATTCACTTTAAAATTTGGACCTTCATTCCTTGCATAAAGACAGAATTTTTTGTGATTTAATTAAAAATGTCGTTTTCAGATTTTGTGTATATATATGTGTACTCTAACACAATGCTTCTTGCCAAATTTCATTGTTCTAGGTCAACGGGAAGTACCCCATAGGTTTTGATTCCTCTGTGAGTGTCGAAATGTGCATTTTTACGACATATTCGGCAAAAAAATAAAATTTACGGAAACTTAAAAATTTGTTTTTTCTTCCTGCAGCAAGAGACTATGGATCTGCGTGTATGGTTTTAATTTCAACACGATACCTTCACGCGTTTCCGAGATAAAAGTCCCCGAGACCTCGACTGACGGACAGACAGACGGACAACAAAGTGATCCTGTAAGGGTTCCTCTTATTCCTTTTGACGTACGGAACCCTAAAAATCATCAAAATCGGTTCACCCAGTCGAAAGATCTGAGGTAACAAACATAAAAAAATACAGTCGAATTGAGAACCCCCTCCTTTTTTGAAATCGGATGAAAATTAAATAAAAATTTTGAGTCAAGTCTGATGAAAATTAAATAAAATACTGCATAGCTCATGTACAGGCTGTATTCATAAACAGTAAACATCACGCGTCATGAGTTTTTATTAAAAATTCCTTTAACAATTTCTACTCACAAGTGGGTTAGTCGACTTTTACATAGTTTACCCACGTGTATGGTGACCACAATTTTATTTTTTACGAGAGGATAACGTTTTGCTGTAATATTATATTTTATCTTAAGAACATCAAATTCAAATCCATATTATGTTTAAAAATAAATAACTTCTACTCAGAAAATTCTAAATACCTATGGGAAATGGCAGAGTAAGGTGAACATATTGTCCAATAGTAATATATCAGCTATGGACGATGATTTCAATAGAATTAGAACGAAATTTATAAGTTTTTTACTGTTGTAATTCATGGAAACCCTGTCTCTACGGTCACTCGGCCGCAAGCCCGCAATGAACGCAGAATACGAAATAGTTTCTTTGACTACACGGTACAGACCAGATTATAACAGATAATCAACTACCTGAAAAATAATAGTAAAGATTGTAACAAAAAATCACGAGCATTATGAGATTGTCATTATTATTTTAAAATAAAAAAATTGTGTTCTTAATTGTGACACTTGTCTATGAAGGATTATAATGAAGGTAATGGAACTTCCATCCAACTGTAGACATCGCCAGTACACCATTAAGAACCTACAACAGTTATACGATAAATGACGATATAAAAAGCTCTTTTTGTGCTGCACCACATGCAAACAGCAATGTTTTTTTATCACCAACTCGCATGATTGGAAGCAGCAGTGTGGTCGAGGATGAAGCACGTCGATCTAAAAGAAACCCTAGCCTTGAAAATTTGAGAGTAGTTAAAATATAGTTATCAGAAAACAGAGAAGGTAACAGAGAGTTCCACTCCTGTGCAGTACGAGTAAAAGTAGGTAGAAATTTATGAGTACGGATTTGTGCATTTTAATGAGAAATGAGCCTAGTGCGATAACTTTTTGTATATGAAACTAGAATCGAAGATTTCAACTCAAAATATATCTACGTGAGTAACCCATATTCAAATAACAAACACTTCAATTTAAGATGGAATATAATTTTGTTTAGTTAAACAAAATAAACATAAATTCCTATACCTCCTACTCGTAGAAAAGTTGTGTATCTGTTCGTTTCTTATTCAGCGATGGTCCTTCGGTATTCGCTCCGGGCTCTATCTCGGCTAGTTCGGATTTCAATTATCCGATTTGTTTATTGAACGAAAAGGAAATAAACGGACTCCATCCGGGATCGGATTCAACAAGGTATTGGGGGAAACTTTTAAGGAGCTTAATTTGGAGCAAACGGCAAATAGCTTCCTTCACTTATAGATAAGGATTAGTTATGTTTTAGATATGGTCGATGTGTTTTTAAAGAAATTAAGAGACTAGCGAGATAAAACTCGCTACTATCTCCGATAAATTTTTAACCGGCTTCCATAAAAAAAGGAATTTGATATCCAAAAAATTGTGGCAAAAACAAATTAATTGTTTTTTTTTATTTGTGCGTAAATTTTATATTCTCTATTGTATGTTCTTTGTTGCTATAAATTTATGTCTATGTCAATTCGACTTGTTACGCGATTGCTCCACGAATTATGAATAAATTTTGTTAATTTTTTTTCTTCAGATTATAATTTTTGTAATAATTCATAATAATTAATTCCATATACATTTTATCAAAATCGGTTCAGTATTTTGGTTTTTTAAGCAAGATTACTGGAAAAATATGTCGTCCAAGTAATGAAATTGCATTTGTAATTGCAATTGTATTTGAAGATAGTTATTTCAGTATTTAAAGTATACACTTGCAAACAAACACATGAGACTTGCAAACGGTACATGAGATACACTTGCAAAGGTCAAGGTCAAGGATGTCTGGAAGAGATCTTACTTAAGAGATATATTACCTAATACTAATTTAGGATAGGGAGAGATAATGCTTATGAACGAGGGTCTAGAATAAGCAGACAGCGCATTCCACAGAAGTCCATAATTGCAACTTTCTTAAGTCTTACAATTTAGGTACTTATCTTCAAACGAAGAGTGAATGGATATTTTGATGTTTGAATGAATTAGTATGTTTATCACTCTAGCTGAAACAAAATTTATTTATTTATTTATTTATTTATTTAAGTCCATCAACATTGTGTACATTAACAATAATTTAAAAGTCTAACATAATAAAGCATAAATCCAAATGTCACAATAATTATAGATGGAGACATGCATTACAAGAGCGAAAAATTATATAAAATTATACATTACACCAAAGATAATTAATATATTACATTTAAAGTTAAAAGTTAAAATTTAGTTAAAAGGGATCGTATTCTACTTTAAAAGTACGAAACCAGCAAAATAAAAAATGTAATACTAGTCTACGTTGATTGGCTTTCGTCCTCAGTGTTGCTAACGTTTTCGTCCTAAAATAATGATATTGCAGAAAAATCAACTTTAAAACCGAGTTTCAAATAAAAATATTAAACCATCTACCACAAGCATTTCACAAATCTGAAAACCGTTAAAAGATAAAGCAACCCATACATGCGAGACAGGACCATACAGAATAATGTTGATTCTGTTATTTTAGGTCGGTGTATTTACCAGCACACTTACGCACAGACATCGCCTTCAGCACATTATTATAAAGGGGTTTTCGCTGTAAATAACAATATTATGATAAAATCCGTTTATATTCAGCTTTAACGAGATTCGAACGAGCCGGCATCCGAGTCCAACTACTCGTTAACATGGAATCAAAATATTTATTATGAATTAATTTACATAAACAGCCCACGAAATATGCACGCCCTACAAAAATAATAGCGACATCTAGTTGCGAACGTTTATATTTTTTGCGCTTGAAAACTGATTGTTGGAGAAATTTGCTTTATTGTGGTCAGAAATTCAATATTTTTTTATTTTGTCTTGTAATAATTAAATAAATTATTTCAAAAATAAGATTATTAACTGAGGAGACATTTAGTATAACAGTGTTTAGTGGTTAAAATGCAATATTATGTATAGGACATAGAGATATAACGTTAGAACCCAGTTATAGAGACTATTCTGTTAAAATTATTAGTTTAAAACTGAAAACTGACTTCAAAATACGCAATTCCTTTGCTTGGATGTTTTTTTTTTCAATTACCTATTTGGTATAAAAACCAAAGTAATTACCCAATTTTGATAACATTTATACGGGACTATCTCTGAGGGTTTACATACTAAACAAAAGAAAAAAGAATCGTCGAAAACAATTCATAATTGGCGGAGTCATTACATAACAAACATACAAAAAAACAGTCGAATTGGGAACCTCCCTCTTTTTTGGATGTCGGTTAAAACGCTATATAAACGAGTTTGTATTGATTTATTTGACTCAGCATTTATGCACTCTTTTGCACAAATAAAAGGTAGGAACTAAAAAGTTTTTTTTTTTGTTATCTTGTTTACATAGATACATATTTATGAGAAAACATTTCAAGTCTCATTTTATAATGTAATAATTTATTGCGCAACTGTATTATTCTTTAATCTTATTTTGTATGTAAAGCTGCTTTACGTTATGTTACATTTTCGTGTTAGAAATATTTTGTTGGTCGAATATTGAGCTGTCAAAGAGGCCTCAAATATTCACCGACCGTATAATTGTTTCTCCCGATGCAACACTTCACTTAGAAGAAAGTATTAAATTACATGCCTCGACTCTGTTTTAAAAGGTAGCACTTTTAGGCTGGCTGTACACTATTGAATAGTTTTACATCGGTTGTGAATAAAACAAAATCTATAACTATACAAAGTAATTATAACGAAAAATTCCAGGATATAAACTATACATTACTATCTACACCTTAAGACTATTAGAAATAAACAATTTTTAAATATATATATACAGAAAACAAATAAAATAAAAACTTACTCAAAAAGTCCACTGGTAGTGCAAAAAGTGGCAAGAATACTGGCAGCATTGCCACATTGGATGGCAATGCTTACTTTTTGAACAAAGTAGGAGCCAGTTTTATATGAAAATGATAGTAAAAAAGCAATTTTAGAGCAAGTTTTTTTATCATCCCTGTTTGTACAAACTGTACCACTAGTGGGCGCGGGCCATCTTCTCATTGTGAGAAGGGTAAGGCCATAGTCTGCCATGCTAGCTAAGTGCGGATTGGCAGACATCTTCAAGATCATTGAGAACTCTCAGACATGTAGGTTTCCTCACGATGTTTTCCTTTACCGTTTGAAGTTGGCGGCAATCAACAATACGCACATAACTTCGATCTTCGAAAAGACAGAGGTGCGTACTGCGGGATTCGAACCCGGGACCTGCGGATCGCAAGTCAGACGGTCTCCCGACTAGGCTGCCGGAAACTTCGCACAACAACACAAGATTAACACTACTTTAATAAAAAGTTACTTCGTAACATTATTTCCTTCTTGGTATTAGCTTGTATCATTTAGTCACTAACATAATAAATTAAAAAAACGAAAGTATCTACGCTTAATCAATATACTAAAGCGAAAATAACTCTGTCTCTCTGTCTGTCTTTATCTACGTATGTTTGTTACTTTCTCACGACCAATAGACTGCGAAATTTGATCCATAGATTGCTGAGAGCCCGGAGATGGACAAAAGCCTGTACATAATATATAATACGTAGGTAAAACTGTAAAACAAAAGTATTAATAAATATGTAAATATAACATAGCAAATTAGCAATATGTAGCGTTTAAATTGATTTGAATAAAACAATAATGATTCTAAAGAATTACTGATATTTAAAAAATGCATAATTATTTTACTATTATTTAAAAAAATATCGATTACTTAACTTAAAGTTTCTGATTTATTTACGGATTCATTTCTCAAACACGAATATTAAAAGTGAAACGAAAGTAAGTTGCCCAAATTAAAACTCCGGACATCACGAAAACGCACTTCCATAAACCATACTTCATAAAATATAAAATATTAACTGTCGCGTCAATCTACATACTAGAAATACGCAATTTTGTAAAAAAATATCCAAAATATTTCAAAAAACTATCGGACGAATCGCGTAGGTACCCGCTTAGATTCAAATATAAACTAACGACACAAAAATCAAGACTAGCAATGAAAAGTAGTAGTCCCCAAGCAATGTATAAAAATATTTAATAAGCTACCCGAAGGCCTAAAAAGTGATGAAAATGATCGTATGTTTTCAAATAAACTAAAAACAATATTAATTGAAAAAAGTTATTATACAATAGACGAATTTTTACACGATAAAATGTTGTAAATGAGATAAGATAAAATAAGATAAGATAACAGGTCGGGCCGCTCCATATAGACACTTAAAATTGCGATACCTCTAATGGGGTTATTGTGTTATTTCTACCAAAGTATGTACATAACATAATAGAGCAATAAATGATTTGACTTTGACTTTGACTTTGAAGTATTATGTTTAAATATTTTGTTGAACATCTCTCTTTTGGAATTGGTTAAAAAAAATAAAAATATATTAGTGACTTAATTCAAATTTTGTTATTAAAACCTTTTTGGTACAAACACTACTAAATCACCAACATATGTAGACATATATCTCATTGAATGTGTAACTAGCTTAAAACTAAACAATTTTCACACGCGAAGTTTTTTTTCTCAATTCAAATGAGTAACGTCTCCATTGTTTCAAATAAGACAATAATTAAGTTGAATGCAATTTGTGAGATCATTAGTGATACAAAAATATTCAAATGAGATGTACGAGTCAAGTTAGAAAATAAACATTTTTGACAGCACAAAAACATGAGTTAGAATTTAAAACAACACAATTTAACCGCACTGTGTTTTTTATGAATATTTTATCCTACATTTTAGAAAATGTGAACGCTGAAATTGTAAATTTAAATAAGCAGAAAAAATATTTTTAAGCGTGGTTTCGATGAACCTAGGTTATAAAAAGTCGTAAGCAAAAATTGGTAAGCTAAATTTATTTTGTTTGAGTCTCACATATTTACCCTCTGTTCTAAAAGAATCTTTTTCATCGACTGCGTAAGAAGAAGGGTTATGTTTTTGAGTGTACTTACGTTTGCATGTATTTTTCTATATTACTTCCTACAGTCTAAACGGCTTGACCTATTTTGATGTGTGGCGAAAAAAATTTGCGAGATTTGGATCAATCTTTCCATTATTGAAAAATCACATATTGGTCGGCTCAATATCAAACACCAATAAAAAATGTTTGTCTGTAAGTTTACGGACGATAAATTTACGTGATAACGATGCGTCACAAGCCGAACGCTCAGGCCGATCGTGCCTCTCTATCGCTTGTTACGCGCTCTCGCTTGCACGCTCGGCTCAGGCGGAACGTGACAATGAGTCATGCTTTTTCGTGCGTGCAGCCGGAGTTCGCCGATTAATAAGACGTCACGTCAAAAACACAAAATTATTCTACTACCCAAGACACATTAAACACATTAAAAATTATCCTCAAGTCCGGCGGAAAGCAAACTTCTCTAATAAAAACTCAAACATACCATGATAACAAACTTTATGGAGGACGAGAATAATTTTATGGTGTAAAAATGGGCCATGTCACAAAATGAGATGTAGGGCCGGCTTTATTTGCCCATTGTCAACGTTTTGTTTGAACTGTGACTTTCACCAGCCTACCTGGAAACAAGGAAGAGGGCTATATTTTATCCAAGTGTGGACAGGGAGGTGACACGCTTTTTATGTTATTTTAAGAATGACTTATCGTCTGGATGCACCTGTGGTTGACACATCGTGTTTTTGATAAAAGGATATACTTGTTAACATTTTTTTAGAGGAAATTATGTGTTGTGTTTGTATTGTTTATAAATATGTGTATTGTTAATTTTACTTTCGAGCGATCAAAAGCAAAGTAGGTATCTTGAAATAAATACCTATACTATTTTATCACTTTAATAAATATTTATTAAAGTATAGAAATAAAAAAAAAACGTTTATTCATTTTTCGTATACTTCAACGAACTTTTACGTAATAAATAAGTAATTTTACTAGAATTATTCTAAAGAATGCACGTTTATAATCTTTTACAGCTATTTTACGCATACTTTCTCACAAAAAAGTAAACTCAACAGCGTATTTAAGCGTAACGAAATCGTTAGACTACAAAAAATTCTTCTTTCTTTTCATTGTCATTATCATCATCATCATCTCAGCCCCAAAAAGTCCACTGCTGAACATATACCCCCATGGACTTCCAAAAAGATCGATTGGAAGCGGCTTGCATCGAGCGTCGTCGTGCCTGTTGTATGATATCTTCTGTCCATCTTGTGACTGGTCTTCCTACGCTGCGCTTGCCAGTTCGTGGTCTCCATTCGAGAACTTTTCAGCCCCAGCGGCCATCAGTTCTATGTGCTATGTGCCCTGCCCACAGTTTCCTGTTGCTGCAGTCGGCTATGTTTCTTTTTTCTTGTGATTCTTTTAATATAGACTCTTGCTTTAACTATAACTATGTTATAAACATTTAAGTTACCTATTTTATTATTTTTAATCACCGCATGTGCTTGTATCTTCAATGTACCTACTTATTTACAGACACGACCTTAATTCCGGCTCCCTTCATAACACTGCCACAGAAGTACGCGCGGTATGTTTAAGCGTACCAGTACGTATTTTGTCGGTCCCTATTCTTGCTTGTACTCTGTAGCAATACTGTTAACGAACGCTTGTTTTGCGAGAAAGCCGACATTTTCCTTAATTAATTGGATTTTAATTTTCCTTTCGCTTGTGCTTAGTATTTAATTAGACGTGTTTACTTCATTTTCATACTGAGATAATTTTAGTTACGGAGTATTAGATTAGTAGTAGTAATAGTAGCAATTAAAGGGAAGAGTTTTTGAAAAATGAGTTACAAAAAAAATTGGAAAAACTTATTGTTTTCGCGATATTAATATTTTGTTTATTCGCTCGGAAGTAAAAATCACAATTGTTTATTTTTCTTTGTAAAACAAACAATTTAGAAAGTATTTTCGAAAAACCTTTGTAAAAGTTATACTTATAAGTGTATAAGTTGACAGTATACAGTCAACTTTGACTATGTGTCAAATACTGGATACCTAATTAGGTGATTTGACTAATAATTATTTGAAGAAGGCCAAAACTTTCGAAAAAAACCTATGTACAACAATATTGTTAGATAAAATCTCACTGATGTTTGAAACATAGCCAAAGTTATCCACATTGACAGTACCAAATGCAACTAATAATTATTTAGATAGGTCAAACAGAAATAAAAAAACAGAAAGAGGAAAAAAAAAGTCTATTATTTAAATAAGTTTCAAACGTCAATTAGCACAACTTAAAACCTAGATAAGTATGTTATGGGAGTTTAAAATGCGGAGTTTTGGCGGGAACGTCTTAGTAACGTGTTGCTTTGTTTTATTTTCGTAAACTTGTGTTATTTTGAACATAAATGCTATAAAAATGGTGGTGTTTTATTCATTAAGTGTTCGATAAAGTGCGTGAGTGTGGGCAAGTGAAATAAAGCAGTAAAACGTGTGATTTTACGTTGTCGGCAAAACTCCATAGAAGCTTCTAGTAAAGTCGCCACCACTTTACTGAAGCAGGACTCGACATATAAATTGACTGTATACGTGACTTAGATTGTGACTAGAATATTTACAACTTGTTTTATTCAAGAAACTTGAAAAAATCCTAATACTTGACACTGGCAAATGCTTTAATGCGGGTCCAATACAAAAAAGAAGAAGAAGTATGTTATGTCACAGATATTTCAAAACAGAAATAGAACACTTTTGGCAATATTAGTTTTAGAATTAGGATAAGAATATCATGCAAAATATCATACGAATACCAGCATTCTGACTCTCTCAATAAGCAATAACTTATCTCGCAAATCAACATTGCACTTCCACACATCAAGTCTTTATTTATAAACCCACCGGCGGCGGAAGACATTTAATTTAATATAACAGATGTCCTCATTTCGACGCGACATGCCTCCCAGACAATCCTTTGAGTTTGTCACGGGCACTCTCAAAAGAAAACTCTCTGAAAGATTGTTATTCCAAGCGCGTTAGAAGTTGTACAAATAAAATTGGCTATTGAGACAGATGCAGAAATATGCGTCTGATAAAGGTGGTTTTCTTTTGTCTGGTGGACAAAAGTTGTTTTTAGGGTTCCGTACTTCAAAAGGAAAAAACGGAACCCTTATAGGATCACTTTGTTGTCCGTCTGTCCGTCTGTCCGTCCATCCGGGTGTCAAGAACTTTATCTCGGGAACGCGAGAAGGTATCTTGTTGAAATTAAAACTGTATACGCAGATCCATACCGTACCTATCTTGCTGCAGAAAGAAAAATAAAATTTCTTAGCTTTCGATAAAAAAAAGTTACAGCCGAACATGTCGTAAAAAACGCACATTTCGACACTCACAGGGGGATCCAAAACCTATGGGATTTTTCCCGTTGACCTAGAACTATGTAATTTGGCAAGAAGCATTGTGTTGTAAACTCACACTTAAAAGAAAAAATCCTAAAACTGGTAATTTTTAATTTAATCACAAAAATATCTCTAGTGTCTCTTTTCAAGGAATGACGATCCAAATTTTAAAGTGAATTAACCGTATCATGTGGGGTAGCATATGAATGAGCTTCATTAGCATAAGCTAAAACAGGTTTTTAAATATTTTTACGTTTATTATGAAGGAAAAAATATATGATTTCCCCCTTTTATCTACTAGCTTGTACGGAACCCTTGGTCTGTCGAGTCTGACTCGCACTTGGCCGGTTTTATATTTTGTTGATAGGAATATTGGACTTGCGCGATTTACGCATTTGCTATTATTAAGTTATGATCATAATCATTCATTATTGTCCTAGTCCTGGTCAATATCTAGGAAAATTGCAGAGAACAACTTAAAAAACACGTTTCACTAGTTTATTTCATATTTCTACAGATAATATTTTACACGGATTATAACTACATAAGTATTAGTAATTGAAACAACACGTTAATCGTTGATTTGTTTTCTCCACGTTCCTGCCAAAAAACTACGTAAAATTATTGGACGAATTTTTCCCCTATTGGGGATATTGGACGTGATTTGCTTATTTGCCATTTCAAAGAAGTTAATCAAGGTCTGGTCTCTGTTGGGTAAAATAAAGCATGGTTAATTGCCGTTCCGTCGTTAAAGTTTCCGGCAGCCTAGTGGTGAGACCGTCTGACTTGCGATCCGCAGGTCCTGGGTTCGAATCCCACGGCACGCACCTCTGTCTTTTCGAAGTTATGTGCGTATTGTTGATTTCCGCCAACTTCAAACGGTGAAGGAAAACATCGTGAGGAAACCTACATGTCTGAGAGTTCTCATGATCTTGAAGGTGTGTGAAGTCTGCTAACCCGCACTTGGCCAGCGTAGCAGACTATGGCCTAACCCTTCTCACAATGAGAAGATGGCCCGTTCCCAGCAGTGGGACACTTTGTACAAACAGGGCTGATAAAAAAAATGCCGTTGGTGATGTTACACAAGCTCAAGTGAAGTTCTGATAACATGCTAAATGTACCGAATTGAAAAATTTACTTACAGAATTCGAGGTTCTTTTAGGTATATGGATGTAAGTTGAATGATGTTGATGAATTATTTTATTTGACATGTTATGCTAAGGCTTTGAATCTTGAGAGCTGGTCTTCCAAGGAGAGCAAGCCGCAAACAATATAGGGCAAATCAACCAGCTGGTTCGTTAAGCAAATATTTTCGCCGATCGTTCAAAGTTATTCAATATCCTTTGTATTTTGAGCCATGTCAGTACTGTGACAACAGCAAATCAGCATATGAATACCTAAAATTTGATAAAAAAGACGTGTGGCACGCGGAGACTGCCGCGGTAAAGCTATTGCATAATAGTTTTACGCGCGGTGTTAGGTTATTTTCGTTACGGAATTTCTGGATTCGGTCTCCACGCTCAAGGCCCGCGATAGAAGCTATGCAATAGCTTAAAAGTTTCGAGAAAATTCGTTCAACGGCTTACTGTGCGGTTTTTATAGCAATAATAATTGCACCGTGCATTTTGCCAGTGTCTACTGCGCGGTTTATTTAAAAGTACACATGAGGAAATGATGATGGTGAGTTTTAAGTGGAAATACGAATTTAAACATAATAAACTGATTTATCAACTGTTGAATAAAGGAAATGCACGTTTTGATATTTTTACCTACCTAATTTTATTTCTCAAGGGCTTGTGCGAAATAGTGTAAAATATTAGTTTTTCTTTTATTCTAGCAACAAATAGTTCCATTTGTAGAAACCCTGTCTATTATTTCATATTAACAGCAATTGATTGATCTCCACCGGCAGTCTTTGTAGCATATTTGGTGGCGCCTCCATATTTGTTGTCAGAGATGTAATAGTATACAAACGTATCCAGTGTTTGCGCTGTTTAGTGGTGGTTTTTATAACATTTATTGAATCAGGCGTTACTTTGCGGAAATTTGTTTTTAGGGTTCCGTATCCAAAGGGTAAAAACGGGACCCTATTACTAAGACTTCGCTGTCTGTCTGTCTGTCTGTCTGTCTGTCTGTCTCTCTGTCTGACTCCAGGCTGTATCTCATAAACCGTGATAGCTAGAAAGCTGAAATTTTCACAAATGATGTATTTCCGTTGCTGCTATAACAACAAATACTAAAAATTTTAAAAAAAATATTACGGGGGGTCCCCATACATAAACGTGTTTTTACCCGACTGCGAATAAAGGAGGGTTATGTTTTTCGAGCGTATGTATGTATGTATGTATATTTCTTTGGCACGCCCTAGAGCCTAAGCGGCTTAACCGATTTTGATATGAGTAGTGTCAATAGATTTGTCTTAGTCGTACGAGTGACACTGGGTACATCAAAATTAAAAAAAAGCAAAATTAAGGGTTTTTGGCGGCAAAAAGTAATCTCAAAAAAAAAAAATTGTCAAAATACATCGAGTGTGGTATCAAAATAAAGAATTATTAACAGTGATCACGAATATATATACAACTTATATGTTTTATTGCAGTTTGGAATCGAAAATGCTAATAAATCACATCATCACACTTATAATATAAATGCGAAGTTTGTGTCAGTTTGTTACTTCTTCACGGTAAAACGGCTTCACAGGTTTGGCTGAAATTTGGCACACAGGTAGTTTATAATCTGGATTAACACATAAGATGCTTTTTACCCCAGGATTCCTGCGGGAACGGGTAAAACAGGATTGAACCTATTTCCTACCTCAAAAAAATCACCGACACGTGTTCCATTATAATTGTGTTTTAAGGTAAGGAGAGGGGTGAAGGGAGGGTGGGGGGGGGGGGGGGGGGGGGGGTATTTCGAGTGTATGTTTCTATATGATCGCCTAAAGTCTAAAAGGCTTGACCGATTTTGATGTGAGAGGTGTAATAAAAATCATACATCTCACACAAATATAAAAAACGCGTGTTTTTTGTAACTTCCAACGAACTTTTTCGTAATAAGCAAGTGATTTTACTAGATTTTTCTAAATAATGCGCAATAATCTTTTACAGCGATTGTACGCATACTTTCTCACAAAAACGTACACTCAACAGCGTATTAAGCGTAAAGAAATCGTAAGTTAGGCTGCAAAAACCTCTTTTCCGCAGTCGGGTATTTTGTTTTTCTTTTAACATTGATACTTGTTTTCGTATTTTTTTGCTCAATATTAAAAACGGTAACAGGTAGACACTTCAAATTTTCACAGAATATTTACTTGTATATTACGTTTCAAAATAAATGATTAAATAAAAATAAAGTGAATATTAAAGGGGGGCTCCCATACAACAAACGTAATCTTTAAGCAATTTTTACTCGATCTTAATTAACAGGTAGAAACTTGAATATTTGTAAGTAAATATTTAGAAATATATTAACTATAAAAATAAATACTTATTCTAATACATAAAAACTCACAAAATGAAAATAAGCCGCGTTACCTCTCCCTCCTTTCTCCCCTCTCCTTACCTTAAAACACAATTATAATGGAACAGTTATCGGTGATATAGGTTTAATCCGTTTTAAGTCCTGTTTTACCCGTTCCCGCGGGAATCCCGGGATAAAAAGTATCTTATGTGTTAATCCAGATTATTAACTACCTGTGTGCTAAATTTCAGCCAAACCCGTTAAGCCGTTTTACCGTGAAGAAGTAACAAACTGACACAAACTTCGCATTTATTTTATAAGTGTGAAGTGTGATGTGATTTATTAGCAATTCCACTCCAAACTCCAATAAAACATATAAGTTATATATATATTCGTAATCACCGTTAAAAATTCTTTATTTTGATACCACACTCGATGTATTTTGAAAACATATTTTTTTTTAGATTACTTTTTGCTGCCAAAAATCCTTAATTTAGTATTTTTTTAAATTTTGATGTACCCAGTGTCACTCGCACGACTAAGACACTAATCTATTGACACCACTCACATAAAAATACGATAAGCCGTTTAGGCTCTAGGCCGTGCCAAAGAAATATACATACATACATACATACACTCGAACAACATAACCCTCCTTCTTTCGCAGTCGGGTAAAAAGGCCACGCCTCGACTGTGCCGCGACGCCGCCGCGACCGCGCCTCGACTTACCAGTGAGCGACGCGCCTAACTTTTGCATTTCATCAATGTTTTGTTATGTAAACTGACTTTACAGACAACCAATTTTTTTTTTAATTATAATTAATTTATGTATAATATGCGAATGAGGATAACAAATAAAAAAGCATTACCTACTTTAGATACCTTTATTAGTATAAGATATTTACCAATCTAAACTTTCATACTCGTTTCCTAACACTTTCGAATTCGCCGTCCAAAGCAAACAGTAGCAGTAAACGGTCCCCGTACAAGGATGGACAGTACTCGCATATCGCGGTATCGATCCATCAGGCGCAGGCATCAATCACGATGGACAAACATCAAAGCCATTACATCAGGCAAACAGACTTCTGGGCTTCCGTTTGTTTCTTATAAACTCTTGTTTGACTTTTGGCCGAGTATTAAAGAATAGTTTGGAGATACCGGAGAGTAGAAATTCTATGCAATATTATTAAAAGCTTTTAAGAACAAGTATCAATGTTAAAAGAAAAACAAAATACCCGACTGCAGAAAAGAGGAAATCTAGTAAAATCACTTGTTTATTACGAAACACGCGTTTGTTTATATTTGTGAGAGAAGTATGATTTTTATTACAAAAAAATTTTGCCTATGACACTCGGCGAGTGAAAACGAATCTAACGACACCTCTCACATCAAAATCGGTCAAGTCCTTTAGGCTTTAGGCGATCATATAGAAACATACAGATATACATACATACCCACATACATACATACACTCGAAACACCCCCCCCCCCCCTACCTCTCCCTCCTTTCTCCCCTCTCCTTACCTTAAAACACAATTATAATGGAACAGTTGTCGATGATATAGGTTTAATCCTGTTTTACCCGTTCCCGCGGGAATCCCGGGATAAAAAGTATCTTATGTGTTAATCCAGATTATTAACTACCTGTGTGCTAAATTTCAGCGAAGCCCGTCAAGCCGTTTTACCGTGAAGAAGTAACAAACTGACACAAACTTCGCATTTATTTTATAAGTGTGAAGTGTGATGTGATTTATTAGCAATTCCTACTCCAAACTCCAATAAAACATATAAGTTATATATATATATTCGTAATCACCGTTAAAAATCCTTTATTTTGATACCACACTCGATGTATTTTGAAAACATATTTTTTTTAAGATTACTTTTTGCTGCCAAAAATCCTTAATTTTGTATTTTTTTTTAATTTTGATGTACCCAGTGTCACTCGCACGACTAAGACGAATCTATTGACACCACTCACATAAAAATACGATAAGCCGTTTAGGCTCTAGGGCGTGCCAAAGAAATATACATACATACATACATACACTCGAACAACATAACCCTCCTTCTTTCGCAGTCGGGTAAAAAGAATAAATAAGAATACATTATCTTATAATACATTGAAAAACAAAATACACGACTTGTTAGGAACGATTTTTGTATTGTAGCTTACACTTGTGTACGTATTCGACGTTGTGGTCTACGAAGGAGCGCGCTTACCTAAAAGAAACCAATTCACTCGCGATTTAAAGACACCCAGATTATATCGATCGGGAAAGAACCACTCAGGAAATGTAATCCACAATCTAGCAGTCCGCACAATGAAAGTGGAATTAAAGCATTTCGTTCGGGTTTTTGGAATATCCACCATGAAACGGTGACGTTTTTATGTGTTTCTGGCTGTCCAGATAGTAAAAAGGGCAAGAGGGAATAGATGATGCAGACCAGATGCACACTTACCGAAATTAATCATTTAGTTAATAAAATAAAGATTGAACACCGACCTAAAGGTCATATGACAAAGTAAGTCAGACGCTTGTACATGACCGCAAAAATGAGGTAAACAAAAGGAGTACAGTCAGTTGAGGAATTGATTTTTAATTTGAGTTAGGCCAAAATTTGCTTTGTATTAGTTTTGGCAATTAAAAACCAATTCTCCAATCTTTAGATTTTATTCAAGCAAGCCATGTATTATTGTTATTTAAATAAAAGGGCTTGCAATATTGTAAAATAAAAGACTCGGTCCTTTGCCTTTTTCTCTTTCAAAATTTACTTTTGAACTGAAATCAATTTTCAACTGAACAAAGAACAATTAAAATCTTACAAAATCAATTGGAACTCTCAATCAAAGTGAAATGAACATCAACATTGGGACTTGATTTCGTATCGGAATTGAATTCAAAACGTTTAAAACTTCTCTTCAAAAGATATATCCAAGGAACGTTACAAAATAGAATAATCTGGGTATATTTCTTTGAAGATCATCATCATCATCTTGTCTATCTTGTCTATAAGAAGTCCACTACAGGACGTAGGCCTCCCCCATGGATTTCCAAAAAGACCGATTGGAAGCGGCTTACATCCAGCGTATTCCTGCCACGTGGACGAGGTTTTATTTTATACATTATAGATCTACGATTGACCACCAACTCGCCTGATGTTAAGCGACGGTGTGGCCGAGGATGGAGCTCATCGATCTAGAAGATATGTATTCACTCTAGCTTTGGGGAGGGTGGAATGAAGTCGTGAAGCTCTTGCGCACATTCCCCGAAATGAATCCTGTAGAAAATAGACAGACATGCTACTTTACAGCGTTGCTCGAGACTAAGTAGCTATCTGTCCATCTTGTGGCTGGTATCCCAGTGCTACACTTACCTGTGCGGTGTCTCCACTCGTAAACTTTTCGGCCCCATCGGCCAGCCCTACGAGCTATGTGTTCTGCCCCACTGCTAATTGTACTTGCTAATCCGCTGTGCTATGGTAGTGACTTGCATACGTCTACGGATCTCTTCATTCCTGATTCGATCTCGCAGAGAGCTCCAAGCAAAGCCCTCTCCATAGCTCCATAATGAGTGACCACGTTAAAGTGCCGTATGTCATCACACTGGACGTAAACTTACGGCTAAAATGACTCTTTTTAGTTTCCCGACCACCACCCACAATTATGTACATTTATTATTTTAAAGTGGCAGAAGTAGATGAATAAACAAAGTTCTTTGGGAGAGTTCAATAAAAAGTTAATTTTTGGGAGAAATACCTATTGGTACACGAATACAACAGTCGAACTTATTAAAGCAAATTTTGCTAGTTAATGCATAGCCCTGGCTTGCATCGCTCGTTCGGTCAAGAAAAAAACCCTTTCACGCTAAAACATCTGAACGGGTTTGAATGACTTCGTATAGCGGTAATTTATAGCCTAAGTAGAGTATCCGCTACATTTTATCCTGAAAATCTTATATGTGCTTGTGATACGCATTTTTTTCTTTTTTTACCAATATTTCACCTATGTATTTGCAATGTATTTAATTATTTCACCTATTTGCAAAATTGTTTTTAGAGGATTTTTTCTACTATAAATAATTTATAGCCGGTAAAACCGCATAGCAAATTTTGTATGAATTTCAAAACTTAAATTATGATTCTAAATGTATAAAAGTGCTATCGAGTCATCTTTTAGTTATCCAAAGGAAATTATAGAGGAATCACGGCTAATGGTTGGAGCTCACTCAAAGAGTTAAGAATCAAATAGAAATCCTTTGATGTAAGACTTCTGATAAAATCTAAGATAGCAACGTAAATTTTCAATTTATAATATTATGTTTAAATTTATAAAAGTTTTGAAATGTGTTTGTTCTGAATATATTAAAAAAAAAAATGGTTGCTCCTAACGGTAACCTATCTATGATCCATAATTTTTAACACGCTTTTTAGGTCGACCTGTATGTAACTAACTATGTAATGAAATCTAAGGTAACTAATTTAACCATCTTCCAAGGATCGTAGCGTCATGAAAATTGGCAGCTGTATGTAGTTCTGATGACAATACAATAATATGGTACTGCCGAACTGATCTGATGATGGAGCCGGAAGATATGAACTAGAACTTCATGATGGAACATCGTATCATAGCTGTGTTTTTGGATTTGTTAGATAAGTCTTGTAATGAACTTTGACCACAATAATTTGTAGCGTGTTTTTTAGTTTTTTAAACTGTAATTTATTTTAATCACATTTGCCTGTATCTTTTTCATAGAACTGTCTGATTCCAGATGTTTTTCTTGACACGTGTTTCTGACTTCATAAGTTGTTAGACATAAGTTTAAATTTCCCGAATAATAATTATTATTATTTCGTTAGATTCGTTACGTTTCTGTTATTTTATATACAGAAATTTTATTATTTATAAATGTTCAGTTATATGATATATATCAATTATTATGTTAGGTTCGTGAAGTTCCTGTTATACACGAGTTGTCAAATGAGCTTTCAGGATTTTGATAAAATGTATTTAAAAAAAATCGGTTTCGGGGAAATCATTATCAATATTTTATAATTCGGATCTCAGGTAAGTACCTAACCGCCACCTACTCGCCAGGTGTTAAGCAATGGTTTAGCCGAGGATGAAGCGTTACTTTATGTGTAGTCAGGACCTTGCTGAAACGATGCTACTAGGACATCATTATGTGCTTCTTGATTTGTAACTTGAGAATTTAGCCATTAGTACTGAACATGGCTTGCTCGAGTTACTTTATGAATTACCCTACCATAAATAATGCCTTCTGTGCAGTGTTTTCCTTCATCAGTTTATGTAGGATTTTTAACTCAGATTTTAAACTAGTGTATTGCAAATTGAACACGCCAATCTTTTATTTACAATACAGTGGAGATGGCACAAAACATTTCCAAAATTATTGTAATGATAATGTTTCACATTCCGCCAATGTCACGCTAAACGATTGACCATTAAACTCAGGCATGATGGTATGATTTAAATAAATCTTGGATGAAAAACTATGAAACAGTAGTAAAACGGCTGATGTCATCATAAAGTCCAAGGAAGTGTTTTTGGCAGCCGTTTAAAACTTCCGTAAGTAAATCACCATCGAAGGACAAAAACGAAAGCGTTTTTTTCGGCTAGAAAATTTATTTCTTTCTACCACATTTCACTGGTTCTTGTTAAAGTTTTTAATTATTCGCCGGATGCGCTCGGGAATTCTGAGATCAACGCACTGCTGTGTTTGACTGACTACATTTTTTATTGTCTGAGGCAGAATCGAAAAAAAATAATTATTTTTTCGTTTTATTGCCAGATTCTTTTGTTTATTTAACGAGTTCATTAAAAAGTGTTGTTGTTGAGAATTTTGATTTAAACCTTTTTTTAACCATTAATTTTCATGAAATTATTCCAGAGTGTTTTGTCGGGAGCAGGATAAAAATAAATCGCTGATTTTTTTTCAACCACTTATGTCATTTTTCACGCAAACAAGTGTGGGAAGCAGAAAACAAAACTTCATCCAAAATAAATACACGTGATTTTGGGTAGGGGGGAGGAGGGTAGTCTAAAACCTAAAATGTCTAAAGGGGAAGGGGTTAAAAATTTGCTAAAAACAATACGTGATTAATGGACGACCCCTGGAGGATAGCAGAAAAAAATACAGTCGAATTGAGAACCTTCTCCTTTTTTGAAGTCGGTTGAAAACTTATTCAGTCTTTTTTTTTAACGTGGTAGGTAGGTATATTCAATTTACAGCTTACTTGTACACGCATGTACTTGTTGTTTGATTGTGCTATAAAACTTTAAAATGAGCATAAACTTGTAGCTGATTCAGAGCCAGTAAATCTAACTTTACTCGTTGAATGAGAATACATGGCCATGAGAGTGTTTTATTGAACTAATTATGACTTTTTTACATTCAAGACAAGTTCTTACGTTTGAAGTCGTATTAAAATTGGCCACCCAAGCTATTACATATTGACCTACTATATTTTTTTGTGATTTTGGGAATTGACAACCTGACTTTAATTTGTTTTTTATACTTATTCATTTACAAAATAAAAACACAAACCTGTATTCTTCGAAGGAAAGTTTGGCGAGAACATAGCGTGTAAAACTGAGTTATTATAATATTTATTTAAACGGATTTACACGCTGCGCTGTTTTTTTGGTTATGAGTGTATGAAAATGATAGTTTGTTTTTGTCGGCGTAAACGCAACTTATGTAGGTATATTATCACAAGAAGGATAAAAAAAAAAACTAATAGGAGGAAAATAAAAGATATACAGTCTTGTGTCTATACACATACTTACATAGGTAATACTAAAGTAATGACACTGAAACAAATTACAAAAGGTGATAAGTACATTCTATCTTACTAATTTTTGAAAGTAAGGATTTTACTTTTCACAAACACGTAGATATTTTTAGGGTTCCGTACTTTGTTGTCCGTTGTCACTTTGTTGTCCGTCTGTCCGTCTGTCCGTCTGGCCGGGTGTCAAGACCTTTACCTCGGAAACGCGTGAAGGTGTCGAGTTGAAATTAAAACCATATACGCAGATCCATAGTATCTTGCTGCAGAAAGAAAACTAAAATTTCTCAGTTTGCGTTAAAAAAAGTTACAGCCGAATATGTCATAAAAAATGCACATTTCGACACTCACAGAGGAATCAAAACCTATGGGTTACTTCTCGTTGACCTAGAATTCTGAAATTTGGCAAGAAGCATTGTTTTAGAGTACACCTATAGGAAAAATCCGAAAACTGGACATTTTTAATTTAATCACAAAAAAATAGTGTCGATAAGCAAGGAATGAGGGTCGAAATTTTAAAGTGAATTAACCGTATCATGTGAGGTATCATATGAAAGAGCTTAATTAGCATTAATTAAAACAGGTTTTTAAATATCTATACGATGTATATTTTTCGGTATAAAGAGAAAAAAAAAATGATTTCCCCCTTTTATTTACTAGTTTGTACGGAACCCTCGGTGGGCGAGTCTGACTCGCACTTGTCCGGTTTTTTTAAGAACTCTCAATACTAACGCATTATTTTACAATTGAATTAATACTTAAATATTTGCCAACATGTAATAATATCCTCTTTAACAATGCTAAAAATTTACGGTGCATTACCAGAACAAACAACTTAAAGGTGCGTACACATCGGATTACTGAATATCGTATTACCGATATAATTGTCGGACCTTCAGCAGTTGACGTAGGCACAAACAAAAAAAGCGTAGATACATAAATGCTGTCGCAACAAAAAAATCCGGTTTGAAAATAAGAGATATAAATGCAGCCGAGATTCTGGTTGCCATCAACTCACTAAAATGATGGCGTTGAAGATGAAGTAAGGCCAAAACAATAAAATATCGGGGGTCCGTAGTTCGCGATCGGCCGCCTAGCTCGCGCATATACATTTTTGAGGATATAAAATAAGTTGATATATTAAGTCAATTTTCATACACAAAAATCATTTTTGCGTTAATTATTTCTAAAAATGATATTTATGTATTGATATATAGGTATTTATCCAAAAATCTATTTGGATCAAATTGATTTTTTGTCAAATATTTGTGATGTTGTTTTCTAGTTTCACAAACGACGATTTTTTATAAGTTCATGCAGCCATTTTATATCTTCAAAAATGTGGCTATGCGTGAGCGAGACGGACGACCGTTGACACCTATCTTTAATTCCACGTACGGAAATTAGTAAACAGATTCGAAAAATACCCTTTAAATTAGTAGAAAAAATAACTCTGTTTTGGTTCCATAGTTGTGCTTATATTATTAAATCAATCATGGAGCTAAACAAATAGCTTGGAGAGCTAAAGACGTTTTAAAGAAACCGTTTCTCATAATTAGAAAAAAAAAACTGAAAAAGCCATATCCCATAATTAAAACAAAAAGAAATTGAAAAGTATCGGTACGCTTGTTATAATTTAAATTAATAAGAAGAGTTATGATTCTTTACTTTCCTTATCTGAGTTGCAAGGCTAATGCAACAGTTTACGCATCAGCTAGCCTGCAAATTGGTGCAGCTTTGTCGGCTGGGTCCGGCCGTGTCGTCGCCCGGTGCGTGTATAACCGGCTTCAGACAATGCGCAGTGGTCGATGGGTCTAGCGCAGGTAGATATAACAAATTATATATCAAACTGAAAATTAAGAATTTTTATATTAATTAAATAATAATAGGTAATTTCATTTTAAGACGTTTAGTTTTTTTTTTTTTACTATTCAAGCACAAACATCCAACATTTTTATTTATTTTTGAATATAACAGATGGTTTAAAAATGCTGTCATGTGTTTGTATGATTGAGCCTGTTCTTATCTGTTAAGCGATTTTGAGTGTCCTTGAAAAAATTATTACCTTAGATATAAACTTATGACAAAAATTAAGTTTTACTTCATGCAAAAGCTATACTTATTTTATCATAATTTTTCAACATAACCAGCATTACCGAAAAATGTTACTTAACTTTAAGCATCGTCTTAAATTCTGTCTTGTTTCCGCAAGTGTCATTACGTGTCAGCGAGAAGTTGAAAAAAATATGTTAAGCAATGCTTAAAGTTAAATAATGTTGTCCGGTATGGCCGAAGTAGTTTAAAGTTATTATCATCTCAGAGTAACGATTGAATAGAATTAGTTTTTTGACACGACAACTGTCGTGTCAAAAAACAAACAGATTTTATCTATAGATAGGTTATATTCATTGAATATGAAGTAAAAGCAAGGTAGACCTCAGTTCTCAGCACTTTCCAGAAAAAGACACATCCATAAGATCTTGGTGTTGCACTTTCTAAGCACACGATGACATTGTCACTGTTCACATGTCAGGACACTTAGAGTCTAACAGCGTTTCTCGACCTGTCGCGACTGAAGACAAGTCGGGCGATTACCTTACTTGAGGCTTGCCACGCAGAGCCGGAGAAAATATAATTGTAAAAAAATAGGAACTTACGTCTCGATAAAATCATTAAATAAGGAAAGCAGCGCTCATAGTTCCACATTAGTTGATCTGAATAATTATGGCCTAACAAAATTTTGGCATTGGATTGAACTGTTGACCCGTGCACTCTCTCAATTGCATACAAGTAACTTTTGCTTGTATAATTAAGGAACTAAAAGATAAATTATTCTAAATTGCATAGATGTTAACAAGTTCAGCAACATTAAATAATAAATAAATTAAACAAATAAAACCCAATTTGTTTAATTTTGATCCAAAATCATTTATATAATACCTATAAAACTAATAATTTATATAATACCGCTCAATTTGATTGGTAAAATTATAAAATTTATTGGAATATTATTCCATAATACAGTAATCCGATGAATTATAAAAGCAAAACAAAATCGTAAACCATTTTATAAATGATCTCTTTTAAATTTGATTTGCTTTAATGTCAATAGGTGACCGTTAAATATTCCTTTTGAATCGATAAAATGACGATAAAGCTATAAAAATCATCTAGCTTAGAATGAAACCAAACGAACTGGCTACTACTTTTATGGTATTTAATTTATTAGGCGTTATTTAAGGAAAATTATCGTAGGCAACCTTTTGACGATTTTATTAATCGAGAGATTATGAATTTAATGCTTAAGTATGTAATATTTGTTAGAATTTCAAAATTTTCACATAATATCTTAGTCTTTACCAGCTTCTAAACAAGTAAGCCAAAATTCATAAGTGTATTTATATTTGTTTTTCTTCCATGCTGGACTGGGAAAAAAGAAAAACAGAATGTACCAGCTGCTTCTCTTCCCGGGCATATTGTAAAAGTCAGTTAAGGGACTTGAGGGAAATTGTTATTTCTGTAGGCGATAGGCTGACCCCTTGTCACTCCAAGCCAATATTACATCTTACCCTGTATCCCCTCTAACCCTCTAATACCCGTTCCCTTCCATCTAACCATCTAACGAAGGTCAAATGTGGCGTCAAACGTCCTTATAGTCTTTGACGCTCTGAGATTGAAAATTTTAAACACGCACTTGGCCGGTTATTTAAAATGCCATCTTATATTTTTTTATTTACTTCAATGCTATGACAAAAGAAAAAAGAATAAGTAGGTAAGTAATTCAATACTAGTCCTGTGGCAAATGTAAGATCAACTTATGAACTTTATAAAGCCACAAAAGTGCTGCTTACGGGAGCTGGACTGCTCGGCCTATACAATAAATAATAAATATTTGTGGACATTTCACACAACACCATCTAGCTCAAACTAAGCAAAGCTTGTACTATGGAACTAGATGCCTGATAGAATACATATATACTTTTTTTTGTGAATATATACATATGATACATAGAAACACCCAGCCACAGAACATACATCCATGCTCATCACACAAATGTTTGCCCTGGGTGGGGATCGAACCCACGACCTTTCAGTTCAGCAGGTAGACGTAGACGCACTACCAACTGAGCCACAAGGCCAGTCACCAACTACAATACACGTATGCTTAGTTAAGTGTAATTTAAATAGTGTAATGTCCTCTTACTTAATTAAAAAAATATATTAAGTAGTTAAAAATACATACTTACATTATTTTATAAAAGGCACGGACCCCGCAGTCCGAAGAGATTAATTTTATCAAATAAAAAAAAGGTATAAAAATAACATGACCACACTAAAGCCTCTGTGGCAAAATAAAAACTAAGAAAGCCTTATTTTCCTTAAAACATGACGTAGTCTTCACCTTTCATAATATTGTGTAGTGTGTTAAACTACAGCAGCGTCTAAAGGAGCTTACAGACTTCGCTACAAGATAATATTGTGAAGTTATAAGCGGAATACTGCCTAATTGGGAGAAAAAGATAAATATAGAATGTAGTTAACAACTATACCTGTATACCTACTGTACATTCTTTTTTTTTTTATTCGACGATAGACTTGCGCTTGACCGTCAACTCACCTGGTGTTAAGCGATAGTTACGGTCTACGATGGAGCGCGCTTGCCTAGAAGGAACCTATTCACTCGCGATTTGAAGACACCTAGATTATATCTATTCGGAAAGACCCATTCAGGAAGCGCATTCCACATTTTGGCGGTACGCACAATGAAAGTGGAGCCAAAGCGTTTCGTACGTGTTACATGTCAGGGAACTTGAGAAAAAATTTAGTTTATGTATGTGATGGGCTGACACTCCTCAGCGCAAGCCAATATTTTGTACATCTTACCCTCTAAATTCTTCTTATCTTTAATACCCTCTAACCATATAATAGCATTTAACCTTCTAATGTCTTCTAACTCTCTATTACCCTATAATAACCACTTTCACTCTAATATGATCTAACTAACCCAATAATACCCTGTAACCCTATAAGTAATGCTTTCTAACCCTATAATGGCCTCTAACCATATAATACCCTCTAATAACATCTATCTTCCATTTAACCCTGAAAAAGCGAGGATGAAAAAAATCATACTTCAATAATAATTTCATCATCATCATCTCAGCCATAAAAAGTCCGCATAGGCCTCTCGCGTGGATTTATTTCCAAAACGACCGATTAGAAGCATCCAGCGTCTTCCCGTCACTTGTATAAATAAGGTCATCTGTCCATCTGGTCGTCCTACGCTGCGCTTGCCGGTGCGTGGTCAAACTACAATGTGACAATATTATAGCCCAGTCTGAAAGCCTCACAACTTCCCTTGCAGTCAATTAAAACGCGTTTAAGGGAGCATACACACCTGGCCACGATAAACATCGTAACTATTGTGAAACCCGAGAATTTCGAACCTCAATTTTGACAACAAAAAGCCCGTAATCGATTTTGGACACACAAAAGGAGCATTATATTTGTCGATTCAACTGCACAAACGTTGTTTGCGGTAGAGATTATTTCGGGTGAAATGAATGAAGGCAAAACACGATCCCATGTTGGACCGTAATTGAAATCCGAAGGCCCTCAAGGGCGGATTTCTTAATTTTTTCTCCAGTTATTTGATAGGTTCGAGTGTCGCATACGAATCAGTCTAAAAAGCAATTTCGTTTTGATGTCTCGAAGTAGTAAAATCCTGTTCATAAAAAGATATTGAATATGGATTGACAGGCGGAAACGTAAATAATGGTTACGGCATGGGTGTCAAAATAAAGAGTAATTTCTCATGACCTTTTTATGGGAATACGTTTTATGCGGAAAATACCTGTGTTAAAAAAAAAGAAATTAAAACAAGTAGGTACCTAGGTATGCATTATAATAAAAGAAAAACAAAATTTTTGTACTGTAACTTACGCTTGATATGCAGTTGAGTGTACGTTTTTAAGAGAAAGTATGGGCAAAGCTACTATATAATTTATTTAGATGAAAAATATTTTGAACGGATATTTTGTAACTACCGTTTTAATTATTATTAAATAAATTAAATAAAATATGGCCTAAGACATTCAGGGAGTGAAAACGAATCTAACGACACCTCGCACATCAAATACATACATTTATGTATGTACATTTCTATTACATAAGTACATATACATACATACATGAAACCCATCCACGTAAACTGATGGCCGACGGGGCCGAAAAGTCCTCGAGTGGAGACCACGCACCGGCAAGCGCAGCGTGGGAAGGCCAGCTTCCAATCGGTCTTTTTAGAAATCCAAAGGGAGGCCTTTATCCAACAGTGAACTTCTTATGTCTGAGATGATGTTGATGATACATACCTACCATATGGTTGTTTGTATGTGACATATACATACAAACATACATACACTCGAAAAACATAACCCATCCTATAGCGCAGTAGGGTAATAATTATAGTTTAAAAAACTCAAACAACCGACTTCAGGTATGCAATTCCGTTTATTTAGATACATTTGTTTCGTTGTAAGTTATTTAGTTTTAAAAATAATAAGTATGGTTAAAAAAACTGAAAACCCCGACTTGATGCTTTCACAATGTCCAGCTTTGAGCAGCAAAGCTGAGCTTTGTCGTGTTTATATTTTGTTTCTGGTGACAATTTATTATTATGGTAATAAATATGTTTTTGGAGCAAAAAGCATCTTTTATTTTGTGTGAGCTTTTTCTAGTTTCCATATAGTTTGTAAACTATCTTTCTGGATTTGTATTTGAACACACATACATATAATTATAACATAAAAAACGGATAAAACCGACATCGAATTACGCAATTTGTTAACTTGGATGATAATTATCTAGCTCAGAATACAGAAAAAATATTTTCTGAGATTTCTAGTTATGTTAATGAGTTTTGGCTTTATTGTCAGTAGTACCATTGATTTGTACCATTGATGGTACAAGTGACACAACTTTGTGTCATTAGTACCATTAAAGAAAAATGAAGATATTCCTCCGTAATTGTCAATGTACAAGTGACACAACTTTGTGTCCTTAGTACCATTTTTTTTTTATCAGCCCTGTTTGTACAAACTGTCCCACTGCTGGGAACGGGCCATCTTCTCATTGTGAGAAGGGTTAGGCCATAGTCTGCCACGCTGGCCAAGTGCGGGTTGGCAGACATCACACATCTTCAAGATCATTGAGAACTCTCAGACATGTAGGTTTCCTCTCGATGTTTTCCTTCACCGTTAGTACCATTAAAGAAAAATTAAGATATTCCTCCGTAATTGTTAACCGATACGTATGGAACTAGTGATACAACTTTGTACATTAAAGAAAGTAAAGATATTCCACGTAATTGCATTTTTAACATGCATTATTTTGTATTGTTACAAAGATATAAATGTAGTTTGTTATTAAAACCAAAGTACTGAACCGATTTTAATAAAATTTATATGGAAGTATGACCTACTAAATAAAATAAACAACATCAAAAAGTAATCGGTAAACAAACATACAAAAAAAAAACAGACGAAGTCCTTCTTTTTGGAAGTCGGTTAAAAATAAAGGAATATGACATGTCATCTAAACTTTTATCTAATTCTTCTTCTTTTTTGTATTGGACCCGCATTAAAGCATTTGCCAGTGTCAAGTATTAGGATTTTTTCAAGTTTCTTGAATAAAACAAGTTGAAAATGTTCTAGTCACAATCTAAGTCACGTATACAGTAAATTTATAATTCGAGTCCTGCTTCAATAAAGTGGTGGCGACTTTACTTAGAAGCTTCTATGGAGTTTTGCCGACAACGTAAAATCACACGTTTTACTGCTTTATTTCACTTGCCCACACTCACGCACTTTATCGAACACTTAATCAATAAAACACTACTATTTTTATAGCATTAATGTTCCAAATAACAAAAGTTTAAAATAAAACAAAGCAACAACACGTTACTAAGACGTTCCCGCCAAAACCAACTTTTATCTAAAGTTATTTCTAATAAATTACAAAAAAAACTTTGGTTAAACTTGTTAGTCATTGTCTCTGACTATTAAAAACTTTAAACCCAAACCTTTGTGGTCCATTGATTAATAACCAAAAACAGGAAACGTATGGTAAATGGTAATAGAAAACAAGCCCGCGGGCAGGCGTCATTACCTTGCCATCTTCACTAGGAGGGTTCAGTAGGAAATAATGATTAATTATTGTAATTTAGTCCATGTCATCGGGACCTCCACATGGGTAGAGCTACAGTGTAGAATAACGAGAAGACTAAGTTCATGCGAGGAAACTGTGTAAACTCACGACTGGCTGAGCATATGAAGTTATTTGCGGTTATCGCATATCATTAGGTGAGCCTTCTGCCTTTTTTCTGCACGTTTTATAAAAAAAAAAAAAAAACACTTTCGCACTTTGTAAATTAAAATAGCCGTAATCTTTGAATTATGTTTGAGGAATCTACACTAATCATGATGATTAGCACTTTTGAAAGGTGTACAGCTGCTTACAAGAATTTTCAAATTTTATTAAGAAAAACAAATATGTATAATAATTTTACATATATTATTGTTTAATAATTTAGATTTAGAGACTAGGTTAAAAATATAGGTAAATTAAACGATGTGTTACCATTATATAATAGAAAACTATAGGTACTTTTTATTAATGGCTCTTATGTTTGATTGTAGCTTCACTGAATATGAGATAATTTGTGTATAAATGCGTTTATTCCTAGTAGTACAATTGTCCTTTTAGTTGATGGTAAGTGTCTTCCTAGACAGAAAACAAAAACAAAAATAAATATTCTTTTCCACCATCTCTGTTTCCTTAACCCTATAATCTTGGAATTTTCAAGGCTAGAGTGAATAGATATTTTTTAGATTGAAGAGCTCCATCTTCGGCCACATCGTCGTTTAACATCAGGCGAGTTGGTGGTCAATCGTAGTTCTATCTTGCACAAAAAAATCTATAAACATGTTTTGTGCTATAAAAATTACATAGAAAACACAATATAATTGCTTCAAAGTATGTAAGTAAATACAAAAGTATTATATGTATATATGTACCTATATTATGTCAGCTACATGGTTCCCATAATACAAGCATCGCGTACCGCAGGATAGACAGACGACTTCATACAAGTTTCATACAAATTCATACAAGTGGCAGGAATACGTTAGATGCAAGCCGCTTCCATCAGGTTTTTTTGAAAATCCATCTCCGCTTTGGATATGCTTAGCAGTAGATTTCATGTGGCTGAGATGATGGATGGATGACTTGTAGTCTAGTAAAAATAAATCCGTTTGTATGGAGCAGATCACAGTATTTGTAACTGGGGGGATTGTTTGAAATTATAATTAAAATAACTAAAAATCATAGATCAACAATAATCCCCGATTTATAGACTAGCTGCGTTCCGCGGTTTCACTCGCGTAGTTATGAAAAAACGGTGATGATTATGATGACGATAAGTAGCTTATGTCCGGCTCCAGGTCCAAAGCTATCTCTATACAAATTTTCAAAACGATCGGTTCAGCCGTTTGAGTGTGTAAAGGTAACAAAATTAGCTTTTATAATATCATTACAAAATTGTGTCAAATGTATTTCAAAACACCAGTACGTTCATTTAAATAACAATATGCTTAGTTGTCTTTTATGTTGTCACAAATCTTAATTTTACTAGACTATTGGTTTGGAGCTAGATGGCGTTGTGTGACAAATATTCACAAACAAAGCTTAGTTTTCCTTCTGTGTACACTGTGGCAGAGCCCTCCCTACAGTTTAATCTTACGCCAGGTGCAGTTTATCTGATTGTACACCGTAAAAGGGTTTAATGGACATCACGGAAAGTAGTAGTTAGTTTAGTAGTTAGTATTTGGAACTGTTTAGTTGTTGTATTGATGGGTCATTATTGTGGAATTCCTTCATAACCAACGCCCGAGTTTCATCACATGTTGAATCACGATCATGGGTGATAAAGCAATATATATCTATTATAGATTAGGTAACATAATCATCATCATCTCATTAACTCATTAAAAATAAGTTAACAGCTGGAAATAGACCTCCCAGTGAATTAAGAAAGACCGCTTTGGAAACGGCTTGCATAAGCATCTTCCTGCCACTAAACTTGTATATCCACTTTACTCGTTCTTGCTAGTACCTGTAATTGTAATCATTTATTTTAGGCAATAGAAAAGTACAAAAACTAACAGTTAATAAAATAACATACCAGAATACATTAAAATAATAAAAATATTATAGAAGACGGATATTTCATAAGGACAAAAGTTTATTTTATTTTCTCGGTAAATACTTATAATTTCAACTTCATACTTCTCATAAATAAATTAAAATATTTATTTTTGTGTTTTGTCACAAAATAACATACCTATCATAAATAAAATGACATAATTATAACAATCAATCAACTACAGTTTAAGTTCTTTTTGTCTGACTAAGACGAAGCAAAAGGAAGGGTTTTGTCCGTTATGTGTGTATGTACGTATGTATGTTCATCTGTTCCTTCAAAACATCTAAACTACTCAACATGATTTGACAAATGAGGTCTTGTTTGTCTGCTGGTTATAGGCTATGTGATGCCACATTAAATTGCATATAACGCCCTCTAGGGGGCACGAAGTCAAGAAAAAAAAACATTACTTAAAGTTTTGAATTTATTTTCCATCATAAGAAAAAAAATACACATAACTGCTTGGATAACTTCACCGTTCCAATTTTTCCTGTTTCCTACAATCCCACTAATAACTAGTCCGATGAAGCGCACAAAAACCGTGCAATCTACGGTAAATGAACAACGTCACCGTAGCTCGCATGATATAAACAGTATGGGAATAATTTTACGAGAACAAAATAAGTATATAAAATATGTTCATCATCAACTTCTTTTTTTTTATACATTATAGATCTACGATTGACCACCAACTCGCCTGATGTTAAGCGACGGTGTGGCCGAGGATGGAGCTCGTCGATCTAGAAGATATCTATTCACTCTAGCCTTGAAAATTCCAAGATTGTAGCTCTCGGGAAACAGAGGTGGCGGCAAAGAATTCCATTCTTGGGCAGTACGCAACAGGAATGTGGATCGATATCGCTGAGTACGGTTTTTTCTTGCCCTTATCCTAGGATAAGGGCAAGAAAATACCGTACTCAGACCTAACCAACCTAGTACCTAACCGTACTCACCTAGTATCTAGATACTAGGTGGGGTCAGCACAGCATGTTTCCTTTCGCCACTTCACTCTCTCAGCCGTCATCTCTACATTCACACCCCTTACACATATCCTCTTTCACACAGTTCATCCACACTTCCTTGTGGCGCCCTCTCACGGCCCTACCGCTCATACCATCATGTTTAGGTACCTATTTATGTTTAAAAAAATCCTAAAGCACTATTATTATTAACGGGATATTTACCGTGGTTCGCGTTAATTACACAGACACATATGACAGATATGTCTGCTCTTAACCGTATCATCCACACACATTCTTTAGTCGCCCGTGAACATGGTACATGTAACTGTGCTGAAATATCTGGAGCTCAAAATTAACGCCAACCACGGTAAATATCCCGTTAATAATAATAGTGATTTAATGAATGACCGTGATAGTTTAAAAAAGTGTTTAAAAAAAATCCTGCTGCATAAAAGCGACTTTCGTAGTGTAATTTACGCTTAGGTTTGTTACGCATGATACGTTTAATGTACGTTTTTTGTTAGAAAGTATGCGCAAATCTAATGATTATACATTAGGTTTGCGCATACTTTCTCATAATTAAACTAACTTCTATTTTTCTAGAACTCTTCCAAACCGGACTGGGAGAAAAAGAAAAACTTAGAATGTAAATTAGAATGTAAATTTTAAATAAATTATACCTAGGTACTTATTTTTAAACATAAGCTACATGAATTTTCAGCTTTACTAATAGCCCTTACTTCCATTCGTTAGAAGAGACATACATCAAACAACAAAAACAGGACTCTCGGCGGGCGGAGTGGCGGACCAACACTATCATTTACGCAACTATTTGTCATCCGGATTTGGGGTACTTTTATGACCACTACTACTGGCTTGTAATTGGAGAATATAATTACAAATTGTAGGAAAAAACTATACGGTAAAATAAAGGTAAAGTTCTTATTCTTAGTGATAAGGAAAAAAAATCTAGTATCTTTTACTACTTAATGTTTAGGGATTAAATTGTCTACGATGAAGCAAACTTGACTAGAAACAATTTATTTGATTTGAAAAAAGTATGTAAATCATATTGTTACGTGCAGACAGAGAATCGCACAACATTTTCAGCCTTACCGATAAACGATACTTTAACCGTCGTCTTATATTCTTCATCTTCTTTCCGCAAAGGTCATTACGTATCAGCGAGAAGTTGACAAAATATGTTAAGCAATGCTGAATGTTAAGTAACGTTTTTCGGTAAAGTTCTTTGAGGCTCGAACAATAAAAGCTATTGGTTTGTGTTTTTGAAGATAATAAACGTTTGACGTTCTTATTAAAGATGATAAGCATATAACATATACTTACATACATCCTAAAATAGAAATCAATTCTCAAGTTTAACTCTTTCTCAATTGGAACATTTTCAGCGTGAAGTGTATCCATAGCAGCATAGGTAATAGGATCCACAACTATTTTTTCAAATATATTTCTCTTAGCTAAAATCAAAATTAATAAATCAATTTAATATCTTGCTAATTTGGTTTGTTGCAAACGAGGTTTTTGGGTACGGTTGCAAACATTTAAAAATCCAATTTTATGCGTCATGGATCCAATTTCAGGATAAATTACTATGTATATGTATAAAGTCAAAACAAACAAACAAATATTTTATTTGTTACAAAAAGAGGGTACGTGACAAACATGAAGCCTCTGGTTACCAACCTAGTTCATCGCTGTATTTCAGGAACCAGCGTCTTCTCTCTTATTATAGATTTGATTTGATTTGATTCTTTATTGGCCATTTTATAACATGTCTCTCATATTAGGCAAGTCATTAGTTATATAGAAACGACAATTATATATACATATATTTTATACAAGATAGATCTACGATTGACCACCAACTCGCCTGATGTTAAGCGACGGTGTGGCCGAGGATGGAGCTCGTCGATCTAGAAGATATCTATACACTCTAGCCTTGAAAATTCCAAGATTGTAGGTCTCAATAAACAGAGATGGCGGCAACTAATTCCATTCTTGTGCAGTACGCAACAGGAATGTGGATCAATATCGCTGAGTACGGATTTATTTCTAATGTTGGCAATTATCTATTAAAGTATACTAAAGTATGCTTATTAAGTAGTACACCAAAGTATACTAAGTAAGTATACTGAAGCTTTATAAAGATTATTTTGTTCAACAAACCATCTTGAGTAATCTTGACATCCGTACCATACTTAAAGTACGTCGCGTCATTTGCGCACGCGCCGCGTCGTTACCACCGCCGTCGTCGTTGCCAACAATATCGAGATCAAAGCCGCGAGTAGGCCCCGGAAGCTGGATTAACGGTTGTCAACTTGATGTATGATGTAGCACACGACAATGGAACGTACGTCCTATTCTCCCCCAACTGGCTGAAATGGAACGCGGTTACTGTATTAATTGTCTCTTTTTAGGGTTCTGTAGCATTATACTTGACAAGCTAATAATAAATAAATATTTATAAATATTTGTGGACATTTCACACAACACCATCTAGCCCAAGCTAAGCAAAGCTTGTACTATGGAACTAGATGGCTGATAGAATACATATATACTTTTTTTTGTTGTTGTAAATATATACATATTATGATACATAGAAACACCCAGACACAGAACAAACACCCATGCTCATCACACAAATGTTGGGGATTGAACCCACGACCTTTCAGTTCAACAGGTAGACGTAAACACACTACCAACTGAGCCACAAGGCCAGTCAATAATGTTTTGTTCCGTCATTTTTTTTTTTTTTTTTTAGAATATCTTAACGCTTTTATTTACAAAAGTGACCAAACCTGAAATATTCTACATGTATAGTTTTAGTACATATCCCAGCCATATAAAATGATTTTAGAATGTCAGAAAAGTATTTTAACCGACTTCCAAAAAGAAGGAGGTTATCGATTCAGTCTGTATGTTTTTATTTTTATTAATAATGGGTATTCATTGGTTGTTGCGTGTGTTACTTCAGTCATCAGTCATCTCAGCCATAAGAAGTCCACTGCTGGACATAGGCCTCCCCCATGGATTTCCAAAAAGACCGATTGGAAGCGGCTTGCATCCAGCGTCTTCCCGCCACTTGTATGAGGTCACCTGTCCATCTCGTGGCTGGTCTTCCTACGCTGCGCTTACCGGTACGTGGTCTCCACTCGAGAACCTTTCGGCCCCATCGGCCATCAGTTCTACGTGCTATGTGCTCTGCCCACTGCCACTTCAACTTACTAATCCGCTGTGCTATATCGGTGACTTTTGTACGTCTACGTATCTCTTCATTTCTGATTCGATCTCGTAGAGAGACTCCGAGCATAGCTCTCTCCATAGCTCGTTGCGTGACCTTGAGCTTCTTTATAAGGCCCATAGTTAGGGACCACGTTTCAGTGCCGTATGTCATCACTGGCAACACACACTGGTTGTAAACTTATGTGTGTTATTTATGCTTTAATAATTTAGAATACGTATTGTACCTAAATATAAGGCAAGATTTCATTAATCGATTTATGTGTATAAATAAAAAAATATTTAAGTTAAACATTGATAGCTTCCCATTTATTTGAAGTCGGTTAAAAAATAATTATATAAACCACTACAAAAAAAAAACTAACAAACAAATTAACCTATTTCTGATTCAAAACCTGTTACTATCTGCAGAATTTTTCCTGGCGCTGCTGCTTTTACATAATTACATTGTGAAAAAACTGAAAAAAAACGACTGAAATACTGATTTCGTTGAATGACAAATTTTTCCAGTTATTTTGTTTTAAAGACCAAACAGCTCAACCGATTTTATTTGAAATTGATTTGCCACCTCTGAAGTATGACCTAACAAACAAATAGGAATCATCAAAATCAATTCATAATAAATGGCAAAGTAATCGCTGAACAGACATACAAAAAAATACAATCAACCTTTTTGGGAGTCGGTTAAAAATCGGAAATCCGTGTCAATTTTCTGAAAGAAGACAATACTATTAAAAATAACGATCTTTTGTCTGAATTCAACAGTTCGAGAGAAACGAAACATTACAAAGATTTAGAAGCAAATCGTGTTCAATGTTATGGGGCCGTGACCTCACAGAAGATATAAGAACAAATTGTACGAGAAAGCAGTGAACTAAGTTGGCCTCTTTTTAACCGACTTCAAAATAGGAGGAATTTATCATTTCGTTTGTTTATGTTCTTGTTTGTTACCTCATAAGTCATTAAAAACGGTTTTTTTATATGAATGGATAGGTATACTTATAGATTATTCCTATGGAAACTTCAGCACTTTGATTTAAAAACAAAATAATTGCATCCAAGTAAACGAAAATGCCTATTTTGAAGTCAATTGCTTCAGTTTTTTTAATATAATTATTATTATTATTATAAGCCTACATGCTGTCCCACTGCAGGGCAAAGGCCTCCTTTTAATATAATAAATAAATAAATATGTGTGGACATTTTCACACTACACTAAAGGACTTTTGTATGAAACTAAATGCAGCCAAATTGCGCGGCGCATTTGCCAGACTCGCAACGCAACTCATTTCGATTAATCATTTTGATTTTTTGTAGTTTTAAATAATCACACTAACACTAAAAATAAAGACAAATTTGGCGACATATCATTCATCAAAATCAATCTACGCGTAAAGTATCTAGAGCGCCACAAAAGTACAAACATACATAGGCCAATAAACCCTCCTTTGCGTCGCGCAGTCGGTTAAAAGTTATATATACACTAAAAAAACTTTGAACAAAGCTACTGTTAAGCAAAATACTGTTTATGGCAGGTTCGGGATAGCCATTGACTGTCTTAACAATCTTCTAAGAATGAGATCCCACTGGGATACACAATCGAGCGTTGCATTTAGCTTAGTAAATACTCCATGCTCCATTGTTAGGAGATTTGGAAGTGTGCCATTGGACACCGTCTTTTGTTTTCCTTTCAAACAGTAGCACGGAAATAAAGATGCCTGTGAAATCAGCAACAATAAAACGTTTGGTCGAAAAAAGTTACAATTTGTTTCACAAAAGTATCCTGCGGGGTACCATGGGTGGTTGGTCCTTTGAAAGGTTGTCCTAATGATCCAAAAATGCGTGACTGACGATTTATTGGTGTACGTATATTCCTCGAATTTATTGAAAAGAGAATTTATAAGTTTTGTTCTAAAATGAATGAATTTCCGTCTAGCAGAATTATTTTATTGTAAAATTATGATTTGAGACAGAATTTTTTTTTGATAATTCCTTAGCATTGTTATATTTTACTGTTTAATAATCTAAGATGAAGTTATTGAAATTGGTTCAGCTGAAACAAAAAAAAAAACAAAACAAAGTCCAAGCAAACAAAATATTGTTTATAAAAATACTAATAAAATTATATAATCACTAATCCATCTATAACCAATTATTTACAGATTGCTGTCAACTTCCCGAATTCCGTAACAAATTGAAAAACAAAAAGAAACATTTTAAATTAAGTAATAAGTTTCCTTTCCTTCTTTATTTGATTTGGTGGTTCAGTACTCAAGCGTTTTCTTCCCCCATTTTATAGAACATAAATTAACACAACAACCTCACAAAATAATTAAGAAGAGAGTTAAGTCGTGGAATGGTCGCGACTCGACGAAATGCTCCATAAACAAACAGAACATCTCAATATAAGGAGAATAAAGTATAGTCATACCTGAGCGACGAATAACGGAGGTTGTCAAACCCAAATAAAACCTATTGCATGAAATGACATTGACAACATAATTATAATTATGTTGTCAATGTCACATTTTTATTATGTTTAGTTAGTTGAGTTTGCATATTGTTTTATTGTAGTAAATTCTGGTTTTAATTAAAAAAAAAAAATTTAAAAAAAAAAAGTAGTTTAAATAACAAATAAGCATATAAATAGGAATACGGGAAATGTATGTAGGGTGTAGGGTGCGGGAAAATTAATTTGCTGGTCATTGATTCTGAAGTTTGCTATTTATTATTTAATTTAATAATTATAATTTGACATCGTTTCCGTGGAAGTAATAGTGACCCAACACTTAGAACACTACTTAGATTACGATCTAAGACATACGCTTAGAACACTCGTTACTGTCTTATTTACGTCTACGATGATTTAGTGATCGCAGATTTGTTGTTTTTATGTTTTCAGTATTGAACTTATCAAACCAGCATTAAATTATACCTATATACATAAATGTTATTATCATTTATTTGTTCGCAATTATAAAATTGATGATAATACCTAATCAGAAAAGGTAGCCCACATTTTATGCTTTCAAACGATTGTACGCACCGCTATACCAATGTACGCTTCTCTATACCAACATAATAATATATACAGCCATGAAAATGTAACAAACAGACAGGGACAGTAACTTCTGCCTTTATAATAATATGTTATTATTGTAATTTTTTTTTAAACTGATTTAATAATGAAAAGTACCGACATAACGTGTGCTACCACGATGTGTTGCTAGTACCGTAAAAAAAGTAGTTTTCTAAATTTTTGTGTAAGTTGACTCGAGTTCAGGATTTTTTTTTTTTTTTTTTTTTTTATCTGCCCTGTTTGTGCAAACTGTCCCACTGCTGGGAACGGGCCATCTTCTCATTGTGAGAAGGGTTAGGCCATAGTCTGCCACGCTGGCCAAGTGCGGGTTGGCAGACTTCACACATCTTCAAGATCATTGAGAACTCTCAGACATGTAGGTTTCCTCACGATGTTTTCCTTCACCGTTTTGAAGTTGGCGGCAATCAACAATACGCACATAACTTCGAAAAGACAGAGGTGCGTGCCGTGGGATTCGAACTCAAGACCTGCGGATCGCAAGTCAGACGGTCTCACCACTAAGCTGCCGGGAACTTACTAAGCTGCCGGGAACTTATAAAATTATTATTAACAAATATTTAATCAAATTAAAATTTGATTAAATATTTGTTAATAAAGCTATTAACTTGTAGACTAATAGTTCCCGCAACAGCAGTCACATTCAATAAACAGTATTTAATTGGCACCGCTAAATGCGACAACACAAGTTTTTTGCAGTCAAGTTAATCGCGTAGGTGTGAACGGGGCTTGAAGCATTACCATAAACATCCGTTCGATGGAGTCCGCTACAAACATACACTCAGTTCGAATACATTACGAACCGCGTTGTTTTTACTACCACAATAATTTCAGAATTAAATCGTGCCTGATTCGAATACTGTCGCAGGGAAACGATAAAAACGGGAATTTCTTGAAATCCCTGCGGGATGTGATGAAATCCGCTGTGGGGTCAAATAACTAATCAAATTCCGTAAGTCCGTCAAATAATATTTTTTTATATATTGTCAGTATCTAGATAAACATGTTCCAGGCCTGTTTTATTTTTATTTTTATAGAAGATAGATCTACGATTGACCACCAACTCACCACCTGATGTTAAGCGACGGTGTGGCCGAGGATGGAGCTCGTCGATCTAGAAGATATCTATTCACTCTAGCCTTGAAAATTCCAAGATTGTAGGTCTCAGGAAACAGAGATGGCGGCAAAGAATTCCATTCTTGTGCACTACGCAACAAGAATATGGATCGATATCGTTGAGTACGGTTGGTGTTTTAGGTAATGATAAAATAAATAATTAAATAAATAACTAAAGACTAATTTTTCAGACAAAACCAGTGATAACAATGTTTCTTTAATCTTTGATCCACTGGTTTGATTCAGAAAAATAATAATATTAATATTTTAGAAATGCATAACACAGCATTTATATAAATCATAGTAAACGAACGATATCGTCACTCTTAAATAATATTATAATTTATGTTGACAGTCATTTTGACAATCACACACAAATTATAATACAAGTTTATCTTCAGAACAATTTTGTTTCGATATATACGCTTTTATTTAAAAAAAAACATACAAATTTTATTTATACATATTATTTATCATTCAACTAAAACCACCAGGAAGTTGATCAAATCACTGGTATTTGCTAGGGAAATGACACTACATTTTGGTTAAGTAATTGTGTATTTTGATATCTTTCTAATTGATCTTAACCCTTAGAAATTATATCAAATTACCGTTTTATGATTATCCTGCAACATATCCACTCATATCGATTCCAAACTCGATTCTTTTCGATTGTCTCGGCGTCTTTTCCGCCGCTTAGCGATAGAAGTCGATAGACACGTACGAGTTGGTCCTTGGATCGTAAAAATCGATTACTTTATTTTCTTACATGCTGATCGTTAATGATCGGATAGCGTCGATGCATTTTTATGGCGCCACATAAGGCTTAATAGTGTTTCTTTTTTGCTCTGGAAGATACTCTGTTTTCTTTTTATTGACTTTAGCTAGAACGTTGATTTAGCAAGATTACGTTCCACTAATTATTTTTCTCGTCAGTCTGTAACATTTGTATTGGTTTGGTTAGTATTAGGCTGAGTTTCCACTGAAGCGGAGTGAAGCTTAGCGGTGCATGAATTGACCAATCACAACGCTTGAAATTTTTCGCGCAGAGATTCTGAGCAACGTGACTGGCCAATTTATGCACCGCTCCGCTCCAGAGGAAATACATCTTGTTTTATGTAGTAGTTTACCAGATGTTATCCGGGACTTTGTACCTTCTCGTAGGAATAAATACCAAATCAAAACCAATTTAAATATTTATATTTTAGATATATTATGCTTAAGCTAGATAGCTACTATATAGTGTCAGAAAATACTAAATTACAGAAGCTACCTGAGCTCTTTCTGCCTCAATATTATCTTCTATAGTCTTCTATTCTTCATTCTTTATTCTTGCCTAGGTACCTTGTAGTACCTATCATGATTATATCTACGCCATAGCAGTAATGGATTCCGCATTCCGATGAAACTGACCAATTTTAATAATATTTACGAGATACATTTGGTACAAGTCGAAAAGTGGTTATTCGACTCATTATTAAGATCAACTCTTTTAGACATATTAAAACGAAAATTCGTGAGAATAAATAAATAATAGAGAAATTAAAAAAAACTTAGATATAGGAAAAACTTACGAGGAAAAATAACAATGACCTCCTTTTGGTTTAGTACAGGATGCCAAATACCCCTGTATACAATCATAGCGAGATTGGATCAAATTAATACAGTAGTTTAATATCATTTCCAAAATTGTATCATCCGCCATTAATAATAGCACTTGAAAAAAAAAAAAAATTGTCTGTAAAGTCGGTTTACGGACAATAGTTTAACGTGACAACATACGTCCGCGCGCGAGCTCCGAGGAATGATGATTGAATTGAAGCGACGGTCGGGCGCGGTGCATACCCGCCCGCTTCCTCAGCCACCGCGTGCGGTTGTAACGGGACAACGAGCGTAACGTAACGGGACATGAGTCATACTTTTTCATGCATGCAGCCGGCGTTCATCGATTTATTAGACGTTACATATCAGCCCTGTTTGTACAAACTGTCCCACTGCTGGGAACGGACCATCTTCTCATTGTGAGAAGGGTTAGGCCATAGTCTGCCACGCTGGCCAAGTGCGGGTTGGCAGACTTCACACATCTTCAAGATCATTGAGAACTCTCAGACATATAGGTTTCCTCACGATGTTTTCCTTCACCGTTTGAAGTTGGCGGCAATCAACAATACGCACATAACTTCGAAAAGACAGAGGTGCGTGCCGTGGGATTCGAACCCAGGACCTGCGGATCGCAAGTCAGACGATCTCACCACTAGGCTGCCGGTCACTTTTATTAGATTAGATTATTAGACGTTGTCACGTCAAAATCTATTTACGTACTTAATATCAAACCAATGACCGGTCTTCGTAAAAGTCACAAAGCAACAGTAGCCGACGCCGACAAGGTAGATATCTCCATTGAGTTGGTACATCTTATCGCAACGTATCTAATGATCGCCCAGTTTATAAAGCGGCGGTGTCACCTAATGAGGATATACTCCCAGTTCTTACTAGATAAATTGTAAAACTACGGATAGAACGGTATATTAATTGGACATTAGTATACGTCACAGCCTACCATGGAACATGAAATTTCCGGAATGGCCATCGCCAGTCACCACACACATACTTATACATATTGTGTACATTTTGTATTTAAATTTCATTATTTTTTATTCATGTTAATATATCTCGTAAAGCCAATTTACATGTCAAATTATTATATTTAGTAAGACTATTTTTAGTTCCATACCTAGTTCTTTAAATACTTGTTTGCATTGCTTACTCATTCAATAAATACATCAAAAATAAAAGTTAAAAATTGGCAGGGATCAACTAATTTGAAAACTACAAAATATATTTAACTAATAAATATTTATAAGATTCATATTAACATGAGCGTTGTTTTTTCACCTCAGTTCGATAACTGATATTCTATACAATAATATCCTGCTATTTAGTAAAAGTCGCTCCCATTTCATTTTTCACATCTTATTCTTAACTGAGCAGTTTTCTATGTTAAACATAACTTATATAAATAAATATTCGAGAACGTTAGCACAAAGTGCCATCTAGCCTTTATGCTCGAACTAAGCAAAGCTATGAAAACCAGATGTAATACTTAAATCCTTTTTTTTTCTGTAAATACGTTCTTATGATTCAAAGAATTATTAATAAATTAATAAATTTTCATGCTCATCATAATAATGTTTTTCCTGGGTGATAATCGAATCCACAACCCATGAAGGTAGACACTAAGAACTGAGCTGAGGTGAGTCAAAATTACAAGTCGCTCACAGCATTTTTGTGGCAACGCATAACATTTAAATGCCCATTCCATTTATTGATATTCCATGGCTGTAGTCGTGTGGTCGAGAGCTAGAGACGAAAAGTGCCTAAAGGTATTTTTGAGACTGTAAAATTAGGCGGGTGTAATTTTTTTGTTGTCCCAAGCTATTTTTGGATCGTATGTGGATTTAAATTGGTTTCCTAAAAGCATTCGGGCGATTTGTTTGTTTCTTGTTAATGCCATTTAGGGTTGATAAATGTTTTGTTGTTACGGTTTTTGTATAATTTAAAAACTCAAACTCAATCCAGCCTATTCGACTGATTTTAAAATGTTGTGGTACTATGTTATGTGTTAAAAAAATCGATGTGAATTGTGCCACAAACTTTTTTCTGGTAAGCGACGTAGTGGCCAAGAATAAAGCACACCATAATTATGCAATCCAAATGAAAGCAAATTCCTATTTATTTCAGGTTAAGAAAAACGTCATCATGTACTATTAATGTTATTATTTAGGACATAAACCGATTTTACTTGCTTGCGCTTGACCGCCAACTCACCTGATGTTGCGCTCAACGATGGAGCGCGCTTACCTAGAAAAAACCGATTCACTCGCGATTTAAAGACACCCAGGTTTAAATGAAATCATAACCGGAATCTCTTCGAAGTTTAAAAAATAACTTATAGTTTTACACAAAAGCAAACTGTCGATTAATGGTTCCAGCCATATAAAAAAAATATATCATTTATCATTATAATATTTTTTTTAGGTTTAAACTAGTTTTTGCTGTTGTTTGGAAAAAATACGTATTACACAATGTACTTGCAAAATTACCGTAACAAATATGCTTTAAGTGTTCTTACTATGTTGGACCACACCGTCACTAATTAAGCTAGATATGGTCAAATTTCTAGCCTATTAACCACGAAGGTAATAAAGGAAATTTATTTCTAGCCATTAAAGCTTATCAACATAAACAATATCAAAGGTTGTTAAGCAGATGCGGGTAGCGAGACCCGCGTCATCATTCCGCATCATGTATTTTACTTAAAACCTTGAAGACATCTGAAAAAGACATTTCCTTTTCATTAGAATCGTATTGTCTCTTCAAGTCCCAGCGACTTTTTCCAACTTTTGACTTAACGCGCAAACTTGGCAAATTGAATTCGCCAAAGAAGATTGACTGACCACAAATTGGGGATTCGTTGTCAAGGGAGACACTAGGATCAAATAAAATCAAAGATACGTTGCAGAACTTAACTTTGTGGAAGTATTAGCATACATTTATTTTTAATTTATTTATATGTATAAAAGTATGACAATTTATATACTTATCATAAATAAAACCGGCCAAATGCGAGTCGGACTCGCGCACGAAGGGTTCCGTACCATTATCTATAAAAACGGCAAAAAAATCACGTTTGTTGTATGGGAGCCCCCTTAAATATTTATTTTATTCTGCTTTTTAGGGTTCCGTACCCAAAGGGTAAAAACGGGACCCTATTACTAAGACTTCGCTGTCTGTCTGTCTGTCTGTCTGTCTGTCTCCAGGCTGTATCTCATAAACCGTGATAGCTAGAAAGCTGAAATTTTCACAAATGATGTATTTCCGTTGCCGCTATAACAACAAATACTAAAAATTAAAAAAAAAAAAATATTAAGGGTCCCCATACAATAAACGTGTTTTTTTCGTATTTTTTTTGCTCAATATTAAAAACGGTAACAGGTAGACGCTTCAAATTTTCACAAAATATTTACTTGTATATTACCTTTCAAAATAAATAATTAAATAACAATAAAGTAAATATTAAAGGGGGGCTCCCATACAACAAACGTAATTTTTAAGCAATTTTTACTCGATCTTAATTAACAGGTAGAAACTTGAATATTTTTAAGTAAATATTTAGAAATATATTGACTATAAAAATAAATACCTAATCTAATACATAAAAACTCACAAAATGAAAATAATCCGTGCTTCTAAACGCTGTGCAAGCACCGCGCCGCGGTGTGGTGGTGGCGCGAGCGCGAGGCGGTTGCTAAGCAACGGCCGCGCGGGTAGCGGGGGAGATAACATCACGGAGCGAGCCATAGCCGCGCGTATTCGCGCAAGCGTCGTCATGCTGCCCGGATGTGTATCGAAAACCTACTTATAAGTTTGCAATTTACTACTTGGAATTTCGTTGATTTCTCGTTATTTTATAAACAGAACTAAACTTTGTAGTATTATACATGATAGTACGGAACCCTTCGTGCGCGAGTTCGACTCGCACTTGGCCGATTATTAGTATTTGTTATGTGTTATAGCGGCAACAGAAATACATCATCTGTGAAAATTTCAACTCTCTAACTATCACGGTTCATGATACAGCCTGGTGACAGACGGACGGACGGACGGACGGACAGACAGCGGAGTCTCAGTAATAGGGTTCCGTTATTACCCTCTGGGTACGGAAATACTAAAAAGTTGGGTGCCGCCTGCAGGCAAGGCTCAATCTGCCACTGGTAAAAGGTACAGACTTAGGAACTTTCTGACAATGCTTACCGTGTTTAGGATACCTATTTTTTTGTGTGTTACCTGTAAATCAACGTATAAGTGAGAGCATATTTTAACCGACTTCCATAAAGAATGAGGTTCTCAATTCAACTGTATCTTTGTCACGAGATTATGAATTGACTTTGATGTTTTTTTTTTTTGTTTGGTGGGTTATAGATCACAGGTGGTGGGTTAGCGTAAAGAATATAAAAACTCGGTACGAATTCTTACAGGGGCGTCTCACAGAGAGTCTCACCGAGTGCGTCTAACTTGTCCGAATCACGCTTTTTGTGTAAAGCTCAAAGTTTGTTTTTAGGCCAAACGTATATCTATGTAATGTAAGTCATCCAAGGCAGATAACGTCTCCGGAATCTCATTACTGGCAACATTCGTCTTGGGATCGCGAATTCCTCATGTTAGACTCGGTGCAGGAATCTTGAACGGGTTGGATTGTTGTAGTTTTGGGAACCCAGGTTATATAGTTCCGACAGCAGCGGATCAGAACACCCAGTTCAAATCAGAACAGTCAGTTGTTGACGTGTTTCACATTACAATATTCTCTATCTGCAGATTGGAAATGGGGGTGTCATTTTTTTTTTTATAATTTTATAACAATCAATTACTTATATTAATATTGTAAAGTATTTTTACAAGTTACATAATTAACTTGCTTTGGCAATGGCGATATCGCAATTTAATTTTAAATTAGTTAATATTAACGGATAGAACTGAATTGTTGAATGCTCATTTAATTTAGACAACAATAGTATCTATTCTGAAGTTCATTCAATAAACTAATAAAAAAATCTTAAATTCACTATAAAATTCTTACATTAGTGAATGTGTTTAGTGTTATTTTTTTTAATTCAGTGAAATTAAAAAAAATTTACCTCAAGTCTCCTACAGCTTTCGTTCCTTTTTTTTAATGTTAGATCTACGATTGACCACCAAATCACCTGATATTAAGAGACGGTGTGGCCGAGTGATATGTGTGCTATAATTAGTTTAGTGGTGCCTTCATTGATTGTTTAGATAAGTGACATCATTCTAAATTTATTATCAGTGGACTCCCAAAGATCGCGGACCAAATATTGCCTATGCAGACCCACGCTGTGAATATCAAACCAACAGCATGAAGTACAATACAAAAAGCTGTTTTACAAAAAAAAAATAAACATATAATTTGACCTTATCAATCTGTTCCAAAAATAATGTCCCATGTTTGTAATTTTAGATTATAAAGGTCGCTACTTTATAACGACGTAATAAGATGCAATCTAATTATCATGTAGATAGGCGTTGTATGTTTTTTTTTAATTACCTGTAAAGGACTAAGCCCAAGCTGGTTTGTCAATGTACATGTTTTAATCACCTACAAGGTGCTGCCAAAGACAAGGCCAGCCCTGACTGGTCTACCAATGTACTTACAGCTTCGTACACAAAGTGTGAAATACCCCAAGTAGAAATAACGAATTGCCCACAAACTGGAGGCAGCTGGCGGCGAACGGAAAATTAAAAAGCAAGCGTCTACCGTTCCCTCGCAATTCTTTTTAATTCTCGTCTCGATGGACGAAGCGATATCATTAAAATTTCTATTGCACTGCCTTAGCGGATTTATTTTTTTATCCTTAACTTTATTTGTTTTTCAGAAAATAAAAATACGTTAAAATCAAATTAAAGTACTTACGAAAAATGATATGCTCTGAATGGCTTCGAGAAAAGGATGGTATGGCGTGGCCTTGCTGCTCGACTTGGCGGGGTCACTGCCGTGCCCCCAGATACTTACAGCGTGGTCAAATATGAGACTATTTTTTTGCTGTTAGAACAAAGTTAGAAACTACAAATGTTTTATTATGAAAACTAACGTTGTTGTTACACATTCTTAGTTAAACAATTTACGGTTACTCACGAAAAATACTACCGTATGCGGTTGAAACTACAGGCAGAGATTTCGGCTTAAAAATAAATGTGAGTAAGCCACAGAATCTTAAAATAAAACTAAAAAATTGATGATTATCTTATATTATGTATTTTTTATGATAATATGGCTGAACATTTGACCACAGCTTACCCGATAAAAAGATGCCTTTGATGAGATGTCTATTTACCCGTCTTGAAGACAGGCAAGCTGTATTTAGTAGGGAACGCCGAGGCTGGAAGTGCGCTCCACTCTCATTAAAAAGAGCTCCGAAACCGCTTTATTGTGGACTAATTTCTCTGCACTTTACATCAACCAGACAATAGTTATTTGTGCAACAAGAGAGCAAAGTAGTTTTATGCTGCGAGTGCTGATTTTGAATCCTGAATGTGGCGAGGGATTCAAAGGCACGAGATGCAAAAAACTACTTTATCTATAATAAAACCGGACAAGTACGAGTCAGACTCGCTCACCAAGGGTTCCGTACAAACTAAATAGAAGGGGGAAATCATATATTTTTTTTATATTTTCCTTCACAAACCGAAAAATATACATCGTAAAAATATTTAACACATTTCTTGATCACCACTCGGATTCAAGTGGGGCGGGGCTATAGTAGCGGCGCCTCACACTCGGATCCGAGCGAGCGAGTCCTGTTCATTTTGTAGAAGTTAGTAAACTGCCGGCGTTTGAGGCAGTCAACATTGCTTTGCGCGGCCACTCTACTTAATCAAAATTCGCCTAAAAAGTTTTGGTTCCCAGCTGAAGTGAAAGGTCTGCAGGGGGCGAAGAATGTGTTAAAAACCTGTTTTAGCTTATGCTAATGAGGCTCTTTCATATGATACCCCACATGATACGGTTAATTCACTTTAAAATTTGGGCCCTCATTCCTTGCATAGAGACACTGTTTTTTTGTGATTAAATTAAAAATGTCCAGTTTTCGGATTTTTTCCTATATGTGTACTCTAACACAATGCTTCTTGCCAAATTTCAGAGTTTTAGGTCAACGGGAAATACCCCATAGGTTTTGATTCCTCTGTGAATGTCAAAATGTGCGTTTTTACGATATATTCGGCTGTAACTTTTTTTTACGAAAACTGAGAAATTTTATTTTTCTTTCTGCAGCAAGATACTATGGATCTGCGTATACGGTTTTAATTTCAACTCGATACCTTCACGCGTTCCCGAGATAAAGGTCTTGATACCCGGACGGACGGACAGACGGACAGACAGACAGACAACAAAGTGATCCTATAAGGGTTCCGTTTTTTCTTTTGAGGTACGGAACCCTAAAAACGGCAAAAAAATCACGTTTGTTGTATGGGAGCCCCGTAAATATTAATTTTATTTTAATTTAATAATTTATTATATATATTTAAAGCGAATAAATAACTCAATATTCTGTGAGTATTTCAAGCGTCTACCTGTTGCCGTTACCAATATCGATCAAAAACGATCAAAAAATCACGTTTGTTGTATGGGAGCACCCTTAAATTTTTATTTTATTATGTTTTTTAGTATTTGTTGTTATAGCGGCAACAGAAATACATCATCTGTGAAAATGTCAACTGTCTAACTATCACGGTTCATGAGATACAGCCTGGTGACAGACGGACGGACAGACAGAGGAGTCTCAGTAATAGGGTCCCGTTTTTACCCTTTGGGTACGGAACCCTAAAAACATACGCGATAAATCCGATAAAATTTGTTTAATTTCGATCACAAATAATTGTGAAACATCTTCGAGTATGTTGAGTTACATATTTGCAATTAATTATGTATTTTTTTTGCCTACAGCGAGGCTGGTTATGTACGATATTATTCCTAATGATGACAGAACGCAAGTCATTTTGTTTCATTCACATCATTAACATAACATCATAAGAATGATTTACGACTTCAACTCCTCTTGTTGTATTTGTCTAACACAACTTGTTTTATTCAAGAAACTTGAAAAAATCCTAATACTTGACACCGGCAAATGCTTTAATGCGGGTCCAATACAAAAAAAATAATTATAATAATAAATAATCGGCCAAGTGCGAGTCGGACTCGCGCACGAAGGGTTCCGTACTATCATCTATAATACTACAAAGTTTAGTTCTGTTTATAAAATAACGAGAAATCAACGAAATTCCAAGTAGTAAATTGCAAACTTATAGGTTGGTTTTCGATACACATCCGGGCAGCATGACGACGCTCTACCTGTTACCGTTTTTAATATTGAGCAAAAAATACGAAAAAAACACGTTTATTGTATGGGGGTCCCCCTTAATATAACTTTTTTTTTAATTTTTAGTATTTGTTGTTATAGCGGCAACGGAAATACATCATTTGTGAAAATTTCAGCTTTCTAGCTATCACGGTTTATGAGATACAGCCTGGAGACAGACAGACAGACAGACAGACAGACAGACAGCGAAGTCTTAGTAATAGGGTCCCGTTTTTACCCTTTGGGTACGGAACCCTAAAAAGAAAACAAATTTCTGAATATATAACATAAACGTGGACATTTTTGGAAAATACAAAATCACCAACTAAATTATGACATTACGAACTAATAAAGAAACGACATAAATATTCGTTAATCCGCTTAGCATAGCGTTAAAGTAAATAATAGGATTTCGGTAGGTAGGTATGGTAAGTAGGTATAGCGTGTCTAAATTGAGAACCGCTGTGAAAGTAACGTAGAATATAATTATATCAGGTAACTGTTGCAAGTAATTCAACGCTCTAATTCCACTTTCATCGATCGAACTGCTAGATTGTGGAATACGCTTCTTGACTGGATCTTTTCGATAGATATAATCTGGGTGTCTTTAAATCGCAAGTGAATTGGTTTCTTTTAGGTAAGCGCGCTCCATCGTAGACCGCAACGTCACTTAACATTAGGCGAGTTGGCGGACAACCGCAATAGGTTTGCGCGTGTCCGCCAACTTGTTTCTACTAAACTTCCTTTCTAGTTGTATTGAAGTGCTTGCCTACGTGTGAGTCGCGTCCTTTTTCTCCGTCCCGCATACACACACACACTAATGCAGTATGCATGTACACTAATTCTATATATAAAATCCCGGGCGTGCCCGTGTTTTTTACAACCAAGTACCTCTAAAGTAAATAATAAATTAAGTAATAAGTAATAGTAAGTAAGTAATAAATTATTTTGGGCGTTTTTTTTTTCGTCCGTCACTAAAATTTTAAACCTATTTTGATAGTTCGCTGAATGGAAGTATTTAATTTTCTAGCCTATTAAGACTGTCTTAAATATTAATAAACTAGGCTCCAACATACTACAATTAAACGCTACAATTATTTGTGGTGTTTAATTTGTAATTTGATGATAGCATACAAAAGTTACTTTAACATAGTACCTACTATGTTAAAGTTGATCATTTCAAATAAAAATTACTTACAAAATATATATTTTTAAATCAGTTTATAAACGATTGAATTATGAGGTAACAAACAGAAAAATAGCCCTCTCCATAGCTCGTTGCGTGACCTTGAGCTTCCTTATAAGGCCCATAGTTAGGGACCACGTTTCAGTGCCGTATGTCATCACTGGTAACACACACTGGTTGTAAACTTTCGACTTGAGGGACTGGGGAATATTGGACGAGAAGACGCTTTTAAGTTTCCCGAACGCTGCCCAGCCGAGTTGGATACGACGATTGACCTCCCTCGTAAAGTTGCTCGGAAGTATGCTCGGAGTCTCTCTACGAGATCGAATCAGAATTGAAGAGATACGTAGACGTACAAAAGTCACCGATATAGCACAGCGGATTAGCAAGTTGAAGTGGCAGTGGGCAGGGCACATAGCACGTAGAACTGATGGCCGATGGGGCCGAAAGGTTCTCGAGTGGAGACCACGTACCGGCAAGCGCAGCGTAGGAAGACCAGCCACGAGATGGGCAGACGACCTCATACAAGTGGCGGGAAGACGCTGGATGCAAGCCGCTTCCAATCGGTCTTTTTGGAAATCCATGGGGGAGGCCTATGTCCAACAGTGGACTTCTTATGGCTGAGATGATGATGATGATGATAGCATACAAAAGTTACTTTAACATAGTACCTACTATGTTAAAGTTGATCATTTCAATTAAAAATTACTTACAAAATATATATTTTTAAATCAGTTTATAAACGATAGAATTATGAGGTAACAAACAGAAAAATTACAACCGAATTAAGAATTTTCCTTCTTGAAGTTGGTTAGAAATAAAAATAATAGTCGAAAACTGTGAATGTTTCTATTCTCTTATTATTTAATTTATAATTATTAATTAATTTATTATATAAATTAATATAATTAGAGTAATTTCTAATTATATATTTATAATTTTATATTTATAATTATATATTTATAATTATATATTATAATTATAATTTATAATTATAAATTAATTGTCACAATAGATAGTGTAAGTTTTTCAGACATGGCTTTTTAATTGCGACATAGATGTAAAAAGTCTAAAACTCGGTAGACATCTTCAAGTTATAAATAACGTACAATTAGCAAAGCAAATTACATACAATATCACCGTTGAAAATGATTTAATAATCATTTTTAAAAAGAATTAACATAATTAAATCTAGTTTACAAAGTATAACTTCATGAATAAATATTCTTGGATATATTTTAGCAAAAGTCGTCTATCGAAAATTTTAATACTTTTTTTTTTTTTTTTTATAGAAGATAGATCTACGATTGACCACCAACTCGCCTGATGTTAAGCGACGGTGTGGCCGAGGATGGAGCTCGTCGATCTAGAAGATATCTATTCAATCTAGCCTTGAAAATTCCAACATTATAGGTCTCAGACACATACATACATAGGTATAGTCCCGTCACGTAAAAAGAACGCTGGTTTTAAGTTCGCGCTTACGAACAAATCAGCGTTCTTTTTACGTGACGGGAACGTATAGGTGATAATTTTTTTCAGAAATACTCTTTTTCAGTGAACACTCTGCTTTTCGTTTAGAATATAAAGAATACAGAAAATACAAGACTTAAAATCAAGACGCAAGACTAAAGACTCAAGTCAAGACTCGGGACTCACGAATCAGGATTCAAGACTCAGAACTCAAGACTCGGGACCCAAGATTCGGGACTCATGACTCGGGTCTCAAGGCTTGAGACTTAGGACTCGGAACTCAAGCAAATGTAAGTGAGGAAAAACAACAAAAAGTAAAAAGTTTCGACACAGTTCAATAGAAATGACAAAATAGATTTTCTAATAATTTGACAGCCTGTAAAAACAATCCCACCAAAAACATTTCATGTAAAATTGGTTGCCATGTGTCGCATTGTCATGCCACTTTCACTGACAAAAAGATATCAGATGAGATCTGACTGAATCTGAAGAGCCAAGCCGTTAACTCTACAAAATCTAACACTACAATACTTATCTGTGTAAAGTGTAAAGGACCTCCCTCACCGGGAGCATTCACTTGTAATGTAACGTTACAGATTCGAGCATTACATCAGTGAGGCAGGAAAACCGAGCATTACAGCGCGCACCTTATAATGATACAAAACGAGGATGTGAAGTCAAATCAAATCAATAATGTTACATTACACGCGAATGCTCGTCAGTCAGGGAGGTAGTATTGTAATGTAATGCTCAAAGTCGAATCTATTATGTTACATTACACGTGAATGCTCCCGGTGAGGGAGCACCTTAAGCCTTCAATCTTGGTCAAAAAGCAAGTATGCGAAGCTAAATCCGACGAATCTCTTCGAGAAAAGATAGTCCCGGCCGTAACCGCTGGCTCACATGGCGGGGGCACGGCCGTGCCCCCAGATACATATACATAAAAAATTACATACATGACATCACTAGATTTATGGCTAACCAGTCGCCTCAACATGTTATTAGCTTATCTCTCAGCCATTCTTCTGATTCTACACGTGAACAACTTGTTGACAATGCTATTAATCCTAAATCTCAAATATAATCCGCAAATTCACAGCAAAATTCATATAAATAAGTCATTGTAGAGGCTCTATTAACCATCATTAAGCCATCGCCAAACCTTCTTTGCGTGGGTGACCGCGAACATGCCTGAGGACCACAATTTATTAACCGTTCTCGTATATAAATTGCTAATTATCTTTCCCGATCAAAAAGTCATAGGCAAGATTAATGCGTGTTAATTTAATTCCTATGCGTTAGATTTTAATATAGAGTTGTCAGATGTTTTATTCGATGATAGGTTTGCGTTCGACGTTCAATATTATAATATATGCTTTAAAAAAACCGATATGTAGAAGAAACGAAGGAGGTTCTCAATTCGACAATACTTTTTTTTTGGGTGCTTGTTACGTACTTCACCAATTATGACTTGATTTTGATGATTATTTTTTCGTAATTTATCGTGTATATTCTATTTCGTGTATGTATTATGTATTTATATTCGTGTAATGTTTCTCAAACTCGCTTCGATACTTTGGTTTTTATAACAAAATAACTGGAAAAATTTCATTCAAGTCAACGAAATTGCGTATTTTGAAGTCGGTTGCTTCAGTTTTATAAAGTATAATAATAAATAAAATAAAAATAAAATATTTGTGGACATTTCACACAACACCATCTAGCCCAAACTAAGCAAAGCTTGTACTATGGAACTAGATGGCTGATAGAATACATATTTTTTTTTTTTGTAAATATATACATATGATACATAGAAACACCCAGACACAGAACAAACATCCATGCTCGTCACACAAATGTTTGCCCTGGGTGGGGATTGAACCCACGACCTTTCAGTTCAGCAGGTAGACGTAAACACACTACCAACTGAGCCACAAGGCCAGTCGAATAATTATTTGATATTTAAAATATCAAGTTAAATATTTTTTATTTTTTGTTTTTGCTATCAAGATCCGCTAAGTCAGTGTTTCTCACTTGTATAATTGGTTAAAAAACTAGAATAATCAAATCTGAAGTCCTGACTTATTTACATATCACAGCCTATCCTAAAATACCTTCTACAGCATAAACGGCTTGACCAATTCTGATGTTCAAGGTGTCGTAGGATTTGTCATCTCTCCTTATGTATCACAAGCTATATTTTTTGCAACAGTAATAATACAACTCTCGGAAAAGTAAAAAAACCGGACAAGTCCGAGTCAGACTCGTCCACCGAGTGTTCCGTACAAACTAGTAGATAAAAGGGGGAAATCATTTTTATTTTTATTTTCCTTCATAACATCGTAAAAATATTTAAAAGCCTGTTTTAGCTTATACTAATGAAGCTCTTTCATAGGATACCTTACATGATACGGTCAACTCACTTTAAAATTTGGACCTTCATTCCTTGCATAAAGACACAATTTTTTTGTGATTGAATTAAAAATGTCCAGTTTTCGGATTTTTTCCTATATATGTACTCTAACGCAATGCTTTTTACCAAATTTCATTGTTCTAGGTCAACGGGAAGTACCCCATAGGTTTTGATTCCCTTGTGAGTGTCGAAATGTGCGTTTTTTACGTTATATTCGGCTCTAACTTTTTTTTACGAAAACTTAGAAACTTTATTTTTTTTCTGCAGCAAGATACTATAGATCTACGTATATGGTTTTAATTTCAACACGATACCTTCAAGCGCTCCCGAGATAAAGATCTTGACACCCGGACGGACGGACAGACGGACAGACGTACAACAAAGTGATCCTATAAGGGTTCCGTTTTTCCTTTTGAGGTACGGAACTCTAAAAATGCGCAAAATGCGTCTTCGTAACCTCCAACGAACTTTTTCCAACGAATTATTCTAGAATGCGCATTTACACGAAACAGCGTATACTTACTTAAAACGTAACGCAATCGTAAGTTAAATATAAAAAAAACACTTTTCTGCAATCGAGTATTTTGTATTTCTTTGTATATACTTTTTAAATTATAATAGGTATCATTTTATTATTTACATCATGTGCGCGATATGCTTTTATCTTACGGATAGTATTATTACATGTTTATTATGTTCTATATTTAAAAAAACGTTAAAAAAATCTAATTAGCAGCGTGACGTCAACAGAAACGGTTATAACATCGTGTTTGGTATTAATTGTCTCACTGTTTGGGGTTACCATTTCGCTTTGACACCCGCACATCTGCCAGACAGCTGTCAGTTGTCCTACTTCACCGGTACACGTGGTCTCTGAAGAACGATGTGAACTATTGCGATTCGACATTAATGTGTATGTTGTGGTTATAGGCAACGATATTATACCGACAAGGATCATTATAGTGCTAAAAACGTCAAACTTAATGAGGTCTAAAGCGGCAACATTTAGACCACTTACACGATTGAAATCATTTCGATTTTCAAAATCATTCAAAAGGGCAACATGGATGTCTCTAAATTTTTCAATCTGAATATGGAATATACATTATTTATTTTTATGTATAATAGTTATTTTAGAGAAAAAAAACCGGACAAGGCGAGTCAGACTCGCCCACCGAGGGTTCCGTACAAACTAGTAGATAAAAGGTTTTTTTTTTATATATATTACTTCATAAATCGAAAAATATACATCATAAAAACATTTGAAAACCTGTTTTAGCTTGTGCTAATGAAGCTCTTTCATATTATACCCCATATTATACGTTTAAAGTACTTTAAAATTTGGACCCTCTTTCCTTGTTTAAAGACCCTATATTTTGTGATTAAATTAAAAATGTCCAGTTTTCGGATTTCTTCCTATATGTGTACTCTAACACAATGCTTCTTGCCAAATTTCGTAGTTCTAGGTCAACGGGAAGTACCCCATAGGTTTTGATTCCTCTGTGAGTGTCGAAATGTGCGTTTTTACGATATATTCGGCTGTAACTTTTTTTATGAAAACTGAGAAGTTTAATTCTTCTCTCTGCAGCAAGATACTATGGATCTACGTATATGGTTTTAATTTCAACTCGATATCTTCACGCATTCCCGAGATAAAGGTCTTGACACCCTGACAGACGGACAGACAGACGGACAACAAAGTGATCCTATAAGGGTTCCGTTTTTTCCTATTGAGGTACGGAACCCTAAAAATAAACAAAATTAATTAATTACATAAAAAATATATATATATCATCAAAAATAACAAAGTTACAAGCATTTTAATTTCATGTTAGCAAAAGAGCACACGATCGCGTAAGATGACGTCGCACATTATGTTGACGGTACATATTTAATACAAATCGTTGTTTCGCTAGAGCGGGACAGAGCATCCCTCACCTAAACTTGAAATGTTTTTACATTGGAAGATTATTGACTTGAGAGCGTTTTTTTTAGTCAATGTATTATTTTTTAGTATGTTATCAAAATAAAACTATCCTATGAAATAAAATTCTTGCATATTCCCTATTAGATTTTAGCGCGGCGACATACAGTTTACATCATTGATTTTAAGGTCAACATTGTGATCTGTGCGGTCAACTCAGGACATTTTGTTTATGTATTTTCTTCTAAACTTTGAGTCCATGAGATATAAGATAATGAGTAGAGTCCATGAAGATAAGGTCTTCTTTTTTTTTTGTATTGGACCCGCATTAAAGCATTTGCCAATGTCAAGTATTAGGATTTTTTCAAGTTTCTTGAATAAAACAAGTTGTAAATATTCTAGTCACAATCTTAGTCACGTATACAGCCAGTTTATAAGTCGAGTCCTGCTTCAGTAAAGTGGTGGCGCCTTTACTAGAAGCTTCTATGGAGTTTTGCTGACAACGTAAAATCACACGTTTTACTGATTTATTTCACTTTCCCACACTCACGCACTTTATCGAACACTTAATGAATAAAACACCACCATTTTTATAGCATTAATGTTCAAAATAACACAAGTTTAGGAAAATAAAACAACGTAACAACACGTTACTAAGACGTTCCCGCCAAAACTCCGAGAGATAAGGTCATTGGATGAAAGGCATGTTTTAATCTGAGAATGAGTAATTAGACAAATGTTATTTACTATCTACATCATTCTATTTGTTACATAAGTAATTCCACCGCCGTCTTTTTATTTAGCAATGTCAGCCTTATTTATTAGCGTAATATAAAATACTTATTTTCAACCGACTTCAAACAAGGAGGAGGTTCTCAATTCGACTGTCTTTAGTCAGTCTTAAAAATCGCAATATTCACTATGGTATAATATAATATAATATAATATAATCGTGGGTTCAATCCCCACCCAGGGCAAACATTTGTGTGATGAGCATGGATGTTTGTTCTGTGTCTGGGTGCTTCTATGTATCATATGTATATATTTACAAAAAAAAAGTATATAGGTATTCTATCAGCCATCTAGTTCCATAGTACAAACTTTGCTTAGTTTGGGCTAGATGGTGTTGTGTGAAATGTCCACAAATATTTATTTATTTATTATTCACTCAAGGTGAATGCACGCGTGATTAAAAAATTGTTGTTTCATCCAATGTGATATTTGGAAAAATAGATCTGCAAAAAAATACAGCACCAGAACCCTTCGGTCTGCTTTCAACAGTTTTCCATATAGTCACAAAATCACAAAATGATGTGCTGAACGTAACCTCATAATATACGTGTTTTTGGAAAATCCTGCGAAGTTTATAGTAAAACTGTTGGTTATTTAGAATTTCCAAAATATTTTGTTAAGTTTACATTGAAGTATGTTTACATAAACATAGACATGTATAATTTATTCATGGAAGACACTTTTTTTTTTATCAGCCCTGTTTGTACAAACTGTCCCACTGCTGGGAACGGGCCATCTTCTCATTGTGAGAAGGGTTAGGCCATAGTCTGCCACGCTGGCCAAGTGCGGGTTGACAGACTTCACACATCTTCAAGATCATTGAGAACTCCCAGACATGTAGGTTTCCTCACGATGTTTTCCTTCACCGTTAGAAGTTGGCGGCAATCAACAATACGCACATAACTTCGACAGAAGTGCGTGCCGCGGGAATCGAACCCAGGACCTGCGAATCGCAAGTCAGACGGTCTCACCACTAGGCTGCCGGAAACTTCCATACATGCTCGGAAGACACATAACATCAAATTAACATTAAGCACAAAAACAAAAGAAAACGCTACAATAATAAGTATGTTGTATGAGGTATGTGTATGTGTATGTGTATGTGTGTGTGTGTGTGGTATGATGTGATGTGTTTACATTTATTATTTCTGAGTATGTTATAGGTATGTGGCGTAAGTTTGTGTAAAAAAGCGGACTTTTGGAGGCTTCAAGTCCTGGAATTGTGCCTCATAATTTTATTTTTTTACTTCGATAAAGTCTTAGATCTACTGTACAAGATATCTGATATAACAAAAAAAAAATAACAGTTTCGTTATTACATCATAAAGACGTACGAGCTCATGTATAGCGGTTGTAAGTACAGCGGTTTCAGTTAAAACTACTGGACTAAACTACTAGTCTTTCAATATCAGGAGAGCTGACAGCCATGCACGCAAACCTATCTGTGATTAAAAACGCACATTACACTTTTATCAAGACTGTAATTGCCACGTAATTAGATTTTAACTAGTTTCAACTACTTTTTCTAACTAGAAGTCGAAACAACTTGAATTCTGTGAATACGATAAAGCAATTAAAAATAGATTTCAACAAAAATACAATAAATTACAGTAATTACGAAAACCCGTTAATCAAACTCAAATTACAATACAATTCGAAAAACGTACAGTGTTTCACAGAACTTGGTTGTAAATAACAATTCAAGAATCATAGTTCATATTTACAAGCCATAGTTCATTTTAGAGTTCCATAGTTCATTCGTTAAATCTATAGTTCATGGCTACTAGAGATAACTATCGCCTAACTAATAACTATTAACTACTAATCCAGTTATTCGTTTGAAAATAATGTATATTAAAAATTTAGTATTTAAGAATATAAATATAAATAAAATATAAATATAAATATTTGTGGACATTTCACACAACACCATCTAGCTCAAACTAAGCAAAGCTTGTACTATGGAACTAGATGGCTGATAGAATACATATATACTTTTTTTTGTTGTAAATATATACATATGATACATAGAAACACCCAGACACAGAACAAACATCCATGCTCATCACACAAATGTTTGCCCTGGGTGGGGATCGAACCCACGACCTTTCAGTTTAGCAGGTAGACGTAAACACACTACCAACTGAGCCACAAGGCCAGTCAAATAACACACCATTGACATAGTATTTACTACGCACTATTAATCATATTTTATACTCCCATTTACTTTTTTTTACTTCATTTTTGGACGTTGAAAGAACTAAAGCCAAAATATAATATTAATATTTATTAAAATTTGTGGTAAAGTATTTTTTTTACTAAATAGATCTACGTTTGACCACCAACTCGCCTGATGATAAGCGACAGTGTGGTCTAGAATGGAGTACGTAGATTTAAAGTAGATTCTAATTTCAACATAAGCGGCAAGGAGTTTCACTACTGAGCAGTACGTATCAAAAATACCTATAAATTTTGATCAATTTATGTCAAAAACAGATTTTGAGTTATTTAAGTTAAAAACATAATCCAATTTTCTTTAAAAAAAAAATTACAAACCGAACTTGATATCTATGGTTCATTAATTTATTTTTGGCAATCTAAACCAATATAAATTAAAAAAACACAACAATCTCAATGTTACACAGATTTTACTTTTGTAACAGAATTAATTTTAAAAATAATTACACAGTTCTACACAAATTTGGGCAGAGATTCGACTACACAATTTTTAGAAAAATATGTCGGACCATGTAGGTAGTATCGACGATAGCTCGCGGCAAAAACTGTCTCGACCGTGCGCAGGCACCGTCTTATATAGTCTGCGCCGGCATGTACTTGTCAGTCTCACAACACGGCCTCTCCTGACAGGAGACCGTCCTCGGGCTCCCTTATGTCTGGAAGTCGGAGTCTGGAAACGGCATCGACTCTCCTATCGCCGAGTGGAGGGCTGATAACTCGGAACTGGATGGCTCACGGGATACACTCGTATCCGACACGCTGAGCGTTGACTGCAATTAAGGTCCATCAGTAGCCGAAGAGGATTCTTCCTCTTCCAGATCTGTAGGGTAACAAACAGATCTGTATATTTGAACAAACACACAAGAAGGATGAGAGCTAAAAAACGAAAGTGAAAAACTCAACGTGGAGTCTCTCCCATGTGAACTCAAGTGAGACCCAACGCGAAGCCTTTCCCATCTGAAAAAGCAAAATAGCGGAAAAAGGTAACACACAGAATTAATAGGTCTCACGACGAGCGTGATTCTCGTCATGAAACGTTACTCAACCAAAAGCATTAATACACACAAGTCATGTACTACTTGAAGCATAATTCAGCCAAAATAACACATAAGAGTGAGAGGCCTCGCGACGCGTGCTGTTCACGACGCGGGGTTCCCACTCGTCACAACTACCAAATACAGGGACAGAGGCAACTACATCAGCATATCCCCCCGCAGTAAGGACTCCCCTACGTGAGGCCTTACTACATCGAGATCTCAGGGACAAGGACGCAACACTGTCACGTCACATGTCCCACACACATATACACATCCGACCACAAGGGTAAGCGGTCTCAAGATGCGTGCTGTTCACGACGTGAACACGACGCGACGACAGCGCGCGGCGGCAGCCTACAGCTGCAGCGCGCGTCATCAGTGCACGGTAGCAACCCGCGATGGCAGCACTCCGTGCTAGCCCGAGCTGGCAGCGCTCGGCGGTAGGCAACGCTAGCAGCGCGTGCAACAGCAGCGCGCAACATCAGGGCGCGGCGGTAGCCCGCGAAGAAAGCCCGTGGCGCCAGCCAGAGAGTATTGCATGCCACAGCAGTGCGCGGCTTCTGCGCACAGCGTCTGCTCTATGCCTTATTGGGTCATCGTCCTCAAGGCATTCATTATCATCATCAGTATCTGTAAACAACCCAATGTAAGTATTCGCTTATTACTCTTAGCCCGAGTGTTAGTTCGCTGGGGAAAAATAAACAGAAAAATATCAATTTGTAACTTTTTGTTCAAGCCACAAACCGATACCATAAGAGTCATCATTCCAAAGTTAAATAAATACATGCACAAACTACAAAACACACTTAAAACCACTAAGCGCTCACAAGACACTTAGAGACTCGTCAGTGAGGCATAGGTGTAGCCTAACCTATCCCAACTGAAAAGATTTCACACCGTGGACAGAGGCTCCCAAGTTTGCCTAACCACGGTGGCTGCGTGTAGAGGCCTACAGTCCGCGTGCCACGCAGACTTACACACCGTAGGCAGACTCCATGGTGGTATACCTCACGATGTGGCTACCAGCAGAGGCTCCATGTTTGCGTACTGCGTAGGCTTCAAACAAGGCGCCTCACTCTCGAAAAACGCAGAGCAGGTCTCAGGGGTCCATTCACCCCTCCAGGGCACCATAAACTGCGCAGCCGCATACGTGGTCTTTCCATAAGACCCAGCAACAAGCCTCAGCTCGTACCGGACCACTCGGTAAGGCCCGCGGAGATAGCGCACGGCGCGGTAGCAGCGCACGGCATCAGAGCGCGGTGGCAGCCCGCGGCGACAGCACTCCGTGCTAGCCCGAGCCGACAGCGCTCGACGGTAGCCAGCGCTAGCAGCGCGTGCAACAGCAGCACGTACAAAAGCAACGCCCGGCGGCAGCCCACGGCAGCAGCGCGTGCAACAGCAGCATGCGAAACCAGTGCGCGGGGACAGCCCGCAGCACCAGCGTGTGGTGCCAGCCCGTGACAGCGTTGCGCGGCGCCAGCCCATGGTGGCAGCCCACGATAACAGCGCGCGACAGCTGCCTGCGAAGACACGCACGGCGCTAGCCCGCGAAGACAGCGCGTGCAACACGAGTGCACGACGCCAGTGTGCGGTGTCAGTCCGCGACGACAGCGCGCGGTGCCAGCCCACGAAGACAGCACGGCACCAGCCCGCGGCAGCATTGCGCGGCGCCAGCCCATGGTGGCAGCCCACGATGACAGCGCGCGGCAGCTGCCTGCGAAGACACGCACGGCGCTAGCCCGCGAAGACAGCGCGCAGTGCCAGCCCACGGCAACAGCACGCGGCGCCAGCCCGTGAGAGCAGCGCGCGGTGCCAGCCAGAGACAGTATTGCATGCCACAGCAGTGCACGGCTTCTGCGCACAGCGGCAGCGTGCGGTGGCAGCTTGAGACGACTGCGCATAGCGCACGCCTGCGGCAGCAGCAGCGCGGTGGCAGCCCGCGAAGACAGCGCGCGGCGCCAGCCCGCGAAGACAGCGCGCAGTGCCAGCCCACGGCAGCAGCACGCGGCACCAGCCCATGAGAGCAGCGCGCGGTGCCAGCTCGCGATAGCAGTGTGTACATCAGCAGCATGCGAAACCAGTGCGCGGGGACAGCCCGCAGCACCAGCGTGTGGTGCCAGCCCGTGACAGCGTTGCGCGGCGCCAGCCCATGGTGGCAGCCCACGATGACAGCGCGCGGCAGCTGCCTGCGAAGACACGCACGGCGCTAGCCCGCGAAGACAGCGCGCAGTGCCAGCCCGTGACAGCGTTGCGCGGCGCCAGCCCACGATGACAGCGCGCGGCAGCTGCCTGCGTAGACACGCACGGCGCTAGCCCGCGAAGACAGCGCGCAGTGCCAGCCCACGAAGACAGCGTGTTCAACACCAGCGCATGACGCCAGTGTGCGGTGGCAGTCCGCGACGACAGCGCGCGGTGCCAGCCCGCAGCTGCAGCGCGGTGGCAGCCCGCGAAGATAGCGCACGGCATCAGAGCGCGGTGGCAGCCCGCGGCGACAGCACTCCGTGCTAGCCCGAGCCGACAGCGCTCGACGGTAGCCAGCGCTAGCAGCGCGTGCAATAGCAGCACGCAACATCAGGGCGCGGGGACAGCCCGCAGCACCAGCGTGTGGTGCCAGCCCGTGACAGTATTGCATGCCAAAGCAGTGCGCGGCTTCTGCGCACAGCGGCAGCCTGCTACACCAACACGAGGTGGCACCCGGTGCCACCAGATCGCGCGAACAGCACACGACAGCATCGTGCAGCGCGCGGCAGCAGTGCGCACAACAGGAGCGCGCGACGACTCCGCTCGGTCACACCTGACCCTTAAATACAAAACAAACACAAAACCAGAACAGAACCATTTTACTTTTCTATATGAGACCACTTTTAACACACGCTTTATCAGACGTGTCGCCATGGACACCCTTACTGTAACCACTACCACACCGGTATATTTTTTTTTTTTTTTGCAAAACGTGCACCTATTACAGAGGCCCGGTTGCGTATTAGAGTTAACGGTAGGAATGTTAGTAGATTGCGATTTAACCAATCTACATTCGCGACTAACATGTCCTTGTTCGTTACACCTAAAACATTTCTGTATTGATCGATTCAACGGTCAACGATCAACGGTCTTTTCTCGCTTTGTCTGATCGGGTTTCGTATAAATTGATAGAAAAGAAACGATGTTCTCGATAGTTAAGTTCGCGTTTGCAATAAACGTTCTCAAATCATCACTTAATCCTTGCAAAATTATTACACGCAACAAAGAACGGCGCTCGTTTTGGCACACCAGGCACACACTCTGATTATTGCAGGAGAAGAGTTTGAACCCGTAGGGTGTGATTGAGAGCCTGAACTAGGCTTTACATAAATCGAAAAGAATTCTACTAGATCGTTAGGCAAAATTTTGGCATTCGTAGCCGCTGCCCTAATCTGTGGATCGGTAACACCTCGTATCACGAGTACCGCCATTAAATCATCACTAAGTCCCGCACTATACGCAATCGAAGGAATGAGCGGCGAACGTAATCCGCATAAGTCGGGTAGTTATCAGTTTGTATTCATCACTTCGTATAAAATGTTTGCGATATCTTGAGTTTGCGGACACAATGGCTTAAATTCTAGCTTAAAATTGCTCCAGGAGCGGTCGCTCGTGACCCACTCATTCAACCACGTGCGTACATCGCCCTTAAGACACAATCGGAAATGTAAAAATGTTGGTTTACTTTACCGAGGTTCCAATTGAGCGAATCGCATCCCTACAATGCGATCAGTTACCGTAGGTTGTTCCAGCGTCGAGTGTTCACCCGCATCGCTTGCGGTTGGCCTTACTTAAACCAGCTTAAACCATTGCTCGCTGCGCAACACCGGTGGACGACCACGGCATTTGTGCTCGCGACCCGCGCCTTTCAGGTGAAGGCGAGGACACGCGCCCAGCCTGCATAGCTTGGCCACCACTGTGACGGCGAGGTGACGGTGTGGCCCGACGGCGAGGCGGTGTTGATGCTCTGCCACGCCGCTCTGGTGAACGCGCTCGACGTTCTGCCAGACATTCTTCCAATGCTTGCATCCTGCCCAGCATTGACTCCAGGTTGCGCCTGAGGCTGTCCTTAGGAGTACGATCTCGGCGCTTTTCACGTTGTCACGATTTATTTTTGTACCGACTACTAGAACGGCTTTCACGGCCCGACATGTTTTTCTCCTTTACAAAAACAACCAAAAAGTGAGCGAACGAGTGAGAAAACACCACGTGCGAAACGTAGGTAGGAATCCCCCTTCTGATTTTGGCAATCTAAACCAATATAAATTAAAAAAACACAACAATCTCAATGTTACACAGATTTTACTTTTGTAACAGAATTAATTTTAAAAATAATTACACAGTTCTACACAAATTTGGGCAGAGATTCGACTACACAATTTTTAGAAAAATATGTCGGACCATGTAGGTAGTATCGACGATAGCTCGCGGCAAAAACTGTCTCGACCGTGCGCAGGCACCGTCTTATATAGTCTGCGCCGGCATGTACTTGTCAGTCTCACAACATTATTATATTTCTCTTATTTAATTCAATGTAAGTAATGTATTTTGTAATTGTACATTCGAATTGAACTGTTATTGGCAAGCCCAAAAGTCACAGATATAACATAATGTTTCTAATTCATTTACTCTTTAAACCAATTTGCTCGAGCTTAAAAAAACGAATCATATTTTCGAGTCATCCAAATATTCATTCGAAATAATCGTTTATTTTTCTTATCTCTAGCTCCTATGCAAGCCATAGCTCATTCAAGCCATAACTCGGAATATTAAAACTGCTGAGATTTGTCTAACATGCCAGTAAATTACCTCCCAGCGCTCTGGCGAGCTGACGTCGGATTCAACAATATTAAGCCTGACACATTTTTCATATAATTTATCTGAAGATTCTCGCATGAGACGTCGTCGACTCATAATTTAGAAAATAAGACAGGGTCTTACTCAGGCTGATGTTAAGGGACCACAAAAAGTAGGCAGCAAATGTAGACTCAAAAAATTATTATATTTTTTAATTGTTTATAAAACGAATACCAACCTATGTGTGTTACACATATGTGTTACACATAGGTTGGTGCTACACACACAAGCTATAAGGTCAAAATAAAGTGTTATTCGGAATAAAAACTAAGTATTTATTTGTAGAAATTGCCAGAACACTTGCATGATGTTCTTAATAACAGGTTGTCAAACTACTACCCAAAATTCTGGTAATGTTAGTGACTTGTATATTTACCTTTATATTTTATTTATCTTTTCTTAAATTTATTTATCTTTATTTGTGTTATTCATAAGTTTTGAAAATAAATTATAAAACTATAAAACCTTAAAAACCACCTTCGACTTAGGGACCTTCTCAAATGGCGTGCCGTGTCTAAATCGACTGCCTTCGGTATATATTATTATTATTTACATATATTTTTATTATGTTCTTAGATTATTTTGCCTTCTATAAGCCGGTACCCCACAAATCCCTGAGTCCGTCCCGGACAGCTACGCTTACAAACTCCAACACAATAAAGCAGTATGCTTCGACATTAATTACGAGTTATCGTAAAGTATGGAGTCGTCACAGAGCTTGTTTCCTGCAATAAACACGACGAGACACCCTGTACGCTCCACGCTCGTGCACTAATGTACAAAATGTTTAGCCATTACTGCTTGCTCTTTTGTTCTTGACATTTAATTTTGTGCTATCTAGCCATCAAGACATTGCTTACATGGCTCTTGTGCTATGTGTAGTAAACAATAAAATGCGCGTGGTTAAGTGTCTGTTGAGGTTTTCTTGAAAGGGATGTTGTTGTTTTAGGGGTTTTAAGGCAATTAGATACAAGTCCATTATGCCTTTTTTTCATTGCAGTCAAGTTAATATTCTTTCAGTTTCCTCTTTATTTCACTTTAGTACACTAGCTTATTTTACTATTAAATTTAGTCAAATCAGTCTGGTAATTATTAGAATTTATATTCTAATAATTCTAATTTCTTATGATTACAATGAGAACACAATTTAGATAAAATAAACGTAAACATAACATAGGGTTATGTGTTCTTCGGTGGCAAATAAAGAAAAACCACCAAACATTAATTTTGGTAAATTTTCAATATTCGCATATCATAACAAATAAAATAATGTAATTTATATTGTACTGTATAAAAATAGTACATAATACAAAAAGTAATAAATAAATTAGTTAAGATAAATTCCATAAATTAAATTATATGTCAAAAATAATCAAGTACCTACGTAATGTCAATTGATTAAACTGTACGTGAATCTTAACTAAATTCTTAGAAAACACTGCTACGTTCTGTTACCATACAACTTCAAATATTATTGTACAAATTTCGTATAAATCACATATTAATTCCAGACATTCTCAGCCTTGATATTAATAGATGTAGTTCTCTACATCTATTAATATCAAGGCCGTAGCCAGGAATTCATTTTGGGGGGGGGGGGGGGGGGGGGGTAGCTTTCTTAGGGGGGGGGGCGAAAGGATTTTTAAATAATAGCCGGAATATTGGGGGGGGGTTGTTTGAACGCCTAACCCCCCCCCCCCCCCCCACTGCCTACGTCCTTGATTAATATATGCCTCTTATTAGCTAAATTGAAGAAATACCCTTTGATCTAATATTAGAAAAGTTAGCGGAACTCTGAACTAGAAATTACCAAGAACAGCTGCAGTTTGTGTCTAGATGTCCAACTATAAATAATTTGCAGGGACATTTGCATGTTCGCGACACAAAGAAGTCGATATGAGTAACTATGGACAGTTTTGAATAACGATACAAGTTCTGATTTATTATTTCTTATGCATGTATGGCCAAAGAATTAAGCGTTATGGTGAAGGTATATAATTATAATTACCTATATATAATTTTGTACTGTTACAGAGTACATTGTACTCTGAAACGTTAAAGTTTAATATTTTGCAAATGAACCACTATAATATGGATTTTTTTGTACTTATAATATTTTTGATAGCTATCCAATGATATCCCACACTATTGACTAGTCGAAAAATGAACTGAGAAGAGATACGCATATTTTTTTAAAAGTTATAAAATTTTGCGAACAGGAGCTAAGCTACTACTGCATTGTCATTACCACACAATTATAAATCTGAAAGTTTTTATAGTTTATTTCATAAATATATATATTCAGGCTTTTTTGCACTTCTTTTTTGGGGGCACGCTAATTCTCGAAAGTTGTAAGTCAAGATAGACAGGAAATATAGATCAGATTTTGTATTTGGATAATTTTGACCTATTAGAAAAATCCATTTTTTTTGTAAAGGTTACCAAAAAAATATATTTTTCTTCGATATTTTCGAAATTTCTTTTGGAGGCACTGCGTGCCCCCACAAAAAAGCCCTGTGTACATTTGAACGGGATCGACGCAAATGGCCAAGAACGCAAAAGACCATTTGGCCTTTTGCTTATTTAAAAAAATATTTACGCGAATTTGAACCTAGGCTTATTCATTTGGTAAGAATAATTTCTTTATAGATTAAAAGTTTTGCCGAAAATAGCATATCCTATTGTAAATTATGTTAATTTCCATCTTTGTCCGTATTTCCGAATCGGGCACGCCAAGTACCTATAAAAAGCAGTTCTATATCTTCGAATCCGTTCCATATGCGTGTTTTATTACATTAAATACCGCCAATCCAAACGGCCGCGGCTCGATGTCGCACTTGCCTGATTAATGGCTAGATTATCCGAGATTATGTTTGGGGTTTTATCGGTTTTTGTGTTTGATTTAGTTTGGATTTATTTTAGAGGACGCGGCGGTACGAGGTTTGCGTATGAAGTGAACTGTTTCCAGGTCAAGTTGCAATCATAGTAAGCACAATAAGTTCTATTTTTTTAATGAAGTCATTTTCACAAGGGGATATTTTATTTATTATACAAAATTCAAATGTCAACTACTTATAATTACAATAAAAAATACAGTTACATCTAAATAAGAAGGTATAATAATAATGTTAAAATGGAGTTTTGGCGGGAACATCTAAGTAACGTGTTGTTGCTTTGTTTTATTTTCTTAAACTTGTATTATTTTGTACATTAATGCTATAAAAATGGTGGTGTTTTATTCATTAAGTGCTCGATAAGGCGCGTGAGTGTGGGCAAGTGAAATAAAGCAGTAAAACGTGTGATTTTTCGTTGTCGGCCAAACTCCATAGAAGCTTCTAGTAAAGTCGCCACCAGTTTACTGAAGCAGGACTCGACTTATAAATTGACTGTATAAGTACGTGACTAGAACATTTACAACTTGTTTTATTCAAGAAACTTGAAAAAATCCTAATACTTGACGCTGGCAAATGCTTTAATGCGGGTCCAATACTAAAATAAAGAAGAATGTTAAAATGTCAAAATAAATCAGTATGACCATCGACAAAGATAATTATTATTGAAGTTTCTCGCCTATTACATTATGTCCAATTGGTCATTCAAATTTGACACAATTGTCAAAGTAAGTAACACTCTGTCCCATTGATAAATCAATAGTTAAAAATTTAGAGACGGTTATAGGCTACATTTTATTATAAACATCATCACCCCCGTTTTTGGAAATGAACTTATAAAATCCCTACAAACCAAAATGAATCCCGTATGAACGAATCAAATAAAAATTCTAAGTCCAGTAGCAGTATCAAGACTGTCATTAAATTCTCAGACGGCTTACCCATGAACAGGTTCAAAAATACATTTAATATACGTTTTTGGAAATGAACTTATAAAATCCCTACAAACCAAAATGAATCCCGTATGAACGAATCAAATAAAAATTCTCAATCCAGTAGCAGTATCAAGACTTTCATTAAATTCTCAGACGGCTTACCCATGAACAGGTTCAAAAATACATTATTCAAAATTGCAACCACCACTTAGGCCTTATAGTAATAAACCTAGGGTTATAATCTGACATCATTATAGCGGACGATACAAACATCTGAGGGACATTTTTTCAATTATGTCTACCGCCGAGAACGCAATCATATTTTACTTTACGTGTAATTTTGTATCATGAATGTTTATTTCCAGTATATTAGCTTTGTAAGAAGTCATCTAAATGCTGTTACGGATTTTCTTTTTCTCTTTTTAGGTATCATTATTTTGCGTAATGTTTGGACTTTGGAGTGTGACTGTGAAGCCGTAAGAATAAACGATAATTTTTGTGGCAGGTGATTTTTTTAATTCTAAACATGGTAGTATCTTTGTTAATATTTATTATTTTAGAAATAAAATGTTAAAAATACATTTTATTTCGAGCAGAATACGTGTTAAACTAGACCCTATGACTAAACTAAACCTCTTTAAATTGTCTTTCTGTTTGTCTCGTACATTTATCCCCTGTCCTACTTTTAAACATTTCAATTCTTTGAATTTTGAATCATAGTCTAGAGCTTTAGATAATTGACGTTATTACAAAATATTACAGATTTTTTTCAATAAAATAAATATTAATAAAAGCAACAAGTTAAACATTAAAGGACTACTACTACTATTTTTGCAGAGACTGTAATGTTTATGGTCTGATGTAAAAAAAAAGGTTTTCAAGTGTGTCTAGAAGACTGAACTTTCTTGTTAACTGATAAACGATTAAAGTACCTAAGTACTTCTTTTTCCAGGCATGCTGTAAGAGTGGGACTTGAGGGAAAATGGCGCTTATGTAGACTGACCCCCATGATGCTGCATGCCAATATTTTGTACCATTTACCCACTAATACTATCATCCTATCTAACCCTCAACCCATGGTCAAATATGAGGTCAAACTGTCTCCTGGTTTTTAATACTCTGCTTCGAAAGGGAAAACAACCACCGTAATTTTTTGTATGTGCTATATTATATGTATACGTTTTTGTTTTAAAGGGTAAAACAAAAAATATACATATATTTCACAAAATGAAATCCTACAATCTTGGAATTTTCAAGGCTAGAGTGAATAGATATCTTCTAGATCGACGAGCTCCATCCTCGGCCACTCGGCCACACCGTCGCTTAACATCAGGCGAGTTGGTGGTCAATCGTAGATCTATAATGTATTAAAAAAAATGAAACAGAAATTTTCATTCAAAATTACGTTTAATGATAAACCAATGCAAAGATACCATAATATGACTTCATATTTGATAAAAAAGTGCTTAGTTTTTGTTCGTGTTTGTTTAAGTTTCAGGGCTAAACCTGGTACATTTTTAGTGTAGGTACAGGAGCCTCAGTAAACGGATGATAATATTCATACTTGGTCACTTTTATTGTCCAAAATGAAAGGAATAACATAGTATTTTGTTTTTACTTTTTTTATTTAAAAAGTTTGAGCTCCACAGACTCCAGGGTCCGTGCCTTTTATAATACATTTAATTTTTAACTAAGTTTACATTTTTTTTTAAACTAGCATACAAGAGGAAGACGGATATATTTTTGCTTTAGAATCCACTATTGTTGTTGTATTCCGAACTAATTAAGAGGGCTCTCTGATTAGTTCCATTCAATAGCATCAACGGGCAAATAACAATGCCCTAGATACAAGTGCATCCACCGTCCTGGCGTCTCCTATTGTCATTTAACTGCCGTCCATTTGCAACAATTAGCTATACTGCTTCATTTAACGAGCCAATTGTCCTTTCAGTGTAATGAATATAGCTCAAATGATGATCTTTGTTGACATCCACGAGTTCTTTGAAAATAAAGTCTGATGAGCTAGCCTTCATTATTCTTACTTGAGTGGTAATTGGTTATGAGATGTAATTGAAATATTGGGATTCTGTTACGTCTTCTTTAGTCCATATAATTTGCAGTTGTGTCTTCCACTATATATGGCTACATCTACGCATACGTCTAATGATAGATTTAGAAATAACATATTTTATTATATTTTTTATGTTTATCTATTTATTTTCTGTGCAAGCAGTAATTAATGAAAAGTTAGGAATGGTTAGTAATGCACTTGTAAATTCTTTCTATGCTATAATAAAATTATAAAGAAAAACATTTACATTCGATATTTTTTGAAGTGCTTTTCCACACTTTCTTTTTATCCGTCGGCTGTGAAATTTCGGAACTGTCTATAAATTTGTAAACTCTCTTTCATGTTTAAATCTATTGAATATTGCGATACCAAAGTCTTGATAAATATTTTTTCAAACATTTCATAACATTCGACTAAGCTAGTTTTCCTAGTCAAGATTAACATATTGTTATGGCCAAAATAATGTTTTCTGATATAATTTATATCAATATGTTCTTGTACAATATTCCAAAAACATATCTAAAACATAAAATAGCTGAAGAGAACATCTTACAAAGACATTAATTCTTTGTGTTGTCGCGACCTAACGTCCGAATGTTCACACTCATAAACGTCCATATTTCTATCTCCAGAACTTAATGCGTGTTGATTTTTATCGCTCCATAACTCGTATATATGTCAACATAATTTACGATGCTTGTAAGTTCATCACTTCTATTTATATCCTTTATTGACTATGTTTTCACTATATTTGTTTCAATAGAGTTCATAATTATTTGACTTATAAATAAATAAATATTTGTGGACATTTCACACAACACCATCTAGCCCAAACTAAGCAAAGCTTGTACTGTGCAAACTAGATGGTTGATATAATACATCTATATTTTCTTTTTTGTAAATACATACTCAACCCTTCTCACAATGAGAAGATGGCCCGTTCCCAGCAGTGGGACAGTTTGTACAAACAGGGCTGTTAAAAAAAAAAAAAAAAAAAAACATACTCATAATACATAGAAACACCCAGACACAGAACAAACATCCATGCTCATCACACAAATGTTTGCTCTGGGTGGGGATCCAACCCACGACCTACAGCTCAGGAGGCAGTCGTACTACCACTGAGCCATGAGGCCTGTTATATAGCAACAAAGTATGTATTTTAAATATTTCTGCAGTGCTTTAAAATATGAAAATATAATTAATTCTTATTCAATAAGTTCTTATTATTTATAGTCCTTTTAAAGACCCTGATATTACAAATTTAGAAGTACTTAATTTCTGAAAGATTAAGATTTATTATTTCTACTAAAGATGATTTATACGAGTATATATCAAGTAATGTTCTATGGTTTTAAAATCAATTTTACTTTTGTTTACGCAGGATAATGATTTTTACCATTGACCACCAACTCACCTGATGTTAAGCCATGGTATGGCTGAGGATGGAGCTTGTCGATCTAAAAAATATCTATCCACTCTAGCCTTGAAAGTTCCAAGATTGTATTCTCAGGAACCAGAGATGGCGGCAAAGAATTCCACACACTTTTCACTTTTTAACTTTTCATGTAGCACAGTTTATATTTTACACATCAACCATTTGCATTAATTTATCTCAAGTAATTTTTTTTTATCAGCCCTGTTTGTACAAAGTGTCCCACTGCTGGGCGCGGGCAAAATGAGAAGATGCATTTTGAGAAGGGTAAGGCCATAGTCTACCACGCTGTCATTACAAGTCATTGTCTTCATTATACTGTTTTTGTTTTGTAAGACTTTAGACATAAGACATAATATTCAGCCAAGAAAACCATTTTAATGGATCAGCGGTGGTCGACTCACTTAAACGTAACATGACACTTGACTCGATGGGTTACGTGTTTACCTTGTAACCATATATTAAGAACCAGAAGCATCATAATGCTTTGTCCTACTTCAGTTTGTTTGTTCGCGTCCACAAATACAGAAATGTTTGGACGAACCGTAAATTCAGACTGTTTTTCTTGTTCAGAATTTATCTTGTTATTTATTTCGTTGATTCAAATTGTTTATTTTGTTTTAATAATAATAAATTATTTAGATGACGATAATGATATTTATAAGTTCATATTCAGAGTCTACTAAACTGCTTTTATGTTTTTTTTTTAGTAATACTACGAGCCACTCGGGTATTTTTTAATTTCTCATTAAAATTTTTGGCAGTTAACGTAAAGCTTTTCTTATAAACAGAGATTCTGAAAGAAAACTACATTTACCTATAAATTAGTAATAACTACACAAAGGTAGATATTATATAGTTATCATGGTAATATTATTTTTAATTAGAGTAATATAATCATAGTAGAAGCAATAAATTTTAACTTTGAATCATTACAAACATTAAAATTAAAAACACTAAAAACAAACACACTTAAACATTAACACACTTAAACATTAAAATTTTTGGCAGTTAACGTAAAGCTTTTCTTATAAACAGAGATTCTGAAAGAAAACTACATTTACCTATAAATTAGTAATAACTACACAAAGGTAGATATTATATAGTTATCATGGTAATATTATTTTTAATTAGAGTAATATAATCATAGTAGAAGCAATAAATTTTAACTTTGAATCTAAAACCGTAACTTTTTAATCGTTAAATAATCCTTTTTAGGGTTCCGTACCCAAAGGGTAAAAACGGGACCCTATTACTAAGACTTCGCTGTCTGTCTGTCTGTCCGTCTGTCTATCTGTCTGTCTGTCTCCAGGCTGTATCTCATAAACCGTGATAGCTAGAAAGCTGAAAATTTTCACAAATGATGTATTTCCGTTGCCGCTATAACAACAAATACAAAAAATTAAAAAAAATTAAATATTAAGGGGGGTCCCCATACAACAAACGTGTTTTTTTCGTATCGTTTTGCTCAATTTTAAAAACGGTAACAGGTAGACGCTTCAAATTTTCACAGAATATTTACTTGTATATTACCTTTCAAAATAAATAATTAAATAATAATAAAGTAAATATTAAAGGGGGGCTCCCATACAACAAACGCAATTTTTAAGCAATTTTTACTCGATCTTAATTAACAGGTAGAAACTTGAATATTTGTAAGTAAATATTTAGAAATATATTAACTATAAAAATAAATACCTAACCTAATATATAAAAATTCACAAAATGAAAATAATCCGTGCATCTAAACGCGGTGCGAGCGCCGTGCCGAGGCGGTCGCTAAGCAACGGCCGCGCGGGTAGCGGGGGAGGTAACATCACGGATCGAGCCATAACCGCGCGTATTCGCGCGAGCGTCGTCATGCTGCCCGGATGTGTATCGAAAACCTACCTATAAGTTTGCAAGTTACTACTTGGAATTTCGTTGATTTCTCGTTATTACCCGACTGCGAAAGAAGGAGGGTTATGTTTTTCGAGTGTATGTATGTATGTATGTATGTATGTATATTTCTTTGGCACGGCCTAGAGCCTAAACGGCTTATCGTATTTTTATGTGAGTGGTGTCAATAGATTCGTCTTAGTCGTGCGAGTGACACTGGGTACATCAAAATTAAAAAAAAAACTAAATTAGGGATTTTGGCGGCAAAAAGTAATCTCAAAAAAAAAATATGATTTCAAAATACATCGAGTATGGTATCAAAACAAAGAATTTTTAACGGTGATTACGAATATATATATAACTTGTATGTTTTATTGGAGTTTAGAATAGGAAATGCTAATAAATCACATCACACTTCACACTTATAATGTAAATGCGAAGTTTGTGTCAGTTTGTTACTTCTTCACGGTAAAACGGCTTGACGGGTTTGGCTGAAATTTGGCACACAGGTAGTTAATAATCTGGATTAACACATAAGATACTTTTTATCCCGGGATTCCCGCGGGAACGGGTAAAACAGGATTAAACCTATATCACCGTCAACTGTTCCATTATAATTGTGTTTTAAGGTAAGGAGAGGGGAGAAAGGAGGGAGAGGTAGGGGGGGGGGGGTGTTTCGAGTGTATGCATATATGTGGGTATGTATGTATATCTGTATGTTTCTATATGATCGCCTAAAGCCTAAAGGGCTTGACCGATTTTGATGTGAGAGGTGTCGTTAGATTCGTTTTCACTTGGTAAGTGTCATAGGCAAAATTATTTGTAATAAAAATCATACATCTCCCACAAATATAAACAAACGCGTGTTTCGTAATAAACAAGTGATTTTACTAGATTTCCTCTTTCTGCAGTCGGGTATTTTGTTTTTCTTTTAACATTGATACTTGTTTTATAAACAGAACTAAACTTTGTAGTATTATAGATGATAGTACGGAACCCTTCGTGCGCGAGTCCGACTCGCACTTGGCCGATTATTTTTAATCTCTTTATTCTTCATTTCTAATATTCTTTAATCAAATTTAAATAGTTTCAATCGGTGTGGCCACGCGCCTCGCCACATTAGCGATAGCAGACCTCACATAAATCCTATTTTCTATTAGATTCTAACCTAATCTCTTCACCACATTTTATCTACGGAATAAATTATTAGGCTAGAAATCTGTCCCATGTGAGCCGTAGTGAAATTACTTTATGCTCCTAAGGATTATTTTATTTTATCGCGACCCTAAACTGGGGTCAGAAATCACTCGCCTATTGAATTATCATTTGAATATGTGATTTATATGGGGCGATGGTAAATCCGAGCTCAAACAATCGCTGTGAAATTGTAGGGTCCGTTTGATTAGATAAAAATTGAATTATAGCTTTGATGTTGGATAATGTGACGAAGATTGATAAAGGCATCACTTGGAGCGGTTGAAGTTTGTAAAATTATTTTTTAGACATTTTATTTTATTTATTAGCTATAAACCGTGAAGAGTGCAAGGAGGATAAGGGAGGCCTTTGCCCAGCAGTGGAATAAGCCTAGTAATAATAATAATTGATTTTATTTATTTAGCCATTGGAGCCTGTTCTATTACCTACATGCTCGCTTAAATATAAACTAAAACAAAAACATAAGTTTACCTTTATAACCACGATAGTAAAATAAGTAAGCGCAAATTTATATCAAATTTAGTTTACCTAATGAGTTTGTAACATAATTAATTCCAACAATCCAACATCTTCCAACTCTAACTTTGAATTTTAAGGACTACTTTGGATCTACGGCTAAACTGGCTAGTAAAAAACTTGGTATTCTCAATAAAGTTGGGCGATACTTCTCACCGGGACAGCTGCTTCACTTGTATCAGGCACAGGTCCGATCGTGTATGGAGTACTGCTGCCACCAACTACAACACCATCCTCGGCTATATCACTTAACATCGGGCGAGTTAATGGTCAGTTTTAGATCTATCTAGTATAAAAAAAACTAAAATTTCTTTCTTTTAGAAGTGTAACAAAACTGCAAAAGAAAACAATAATGTACTCAAAAAAATTTTTTTGAGACTGTAGGGGAATGAAAAGGAGGCTAATTGAGTTATTTTTTACAAAGTTATATCACTCCACACTAATATTTTAAATGCACAATTTTTGGCAAATATTGTGTGGATTAAAGCAATAGGTATATTGGAAAATCAAAATGAATTTCCTTGTCGGATAGCAGGTAAAACCGCTGTTTTAATTGCGTAACTATAGAATACTAATTAATGTTGTCTAAGGGCTTAAGGTATAGAATAGTAGTTTTATAAGAAATACGCCTCACGCCATCTAGTGACAACATTTATTTACTATTTGATCGGTATCAGAGTTTTGTGCTCGAGAGATATTCCGCGCATACGCACGGATAGGAACACACGTACACGGATGGCAAATTCGTTAATATGTCGTTTTCATACCTTATCTTATTACCCTTATACACATTATAATTACACAACCAGGTGGCATTGGTTTGTTCAAAAACATATTTATGTAGGCACAAAATGTACATTATTTTATATAACTATATAAAAAAATACTATTGTACCTCAACAAAACCGTTCTTTAATTTCATCTGCTTAAATTTTAAAGTTTAACATATCCCAGCGTATTAGGGAAATAGCCGTCAGTCAGAAAGCAATTTGTCTTGAAATAGCACGACAGCGTGGTGGGCCCTACCAGCTGCAAACTTTCAAGCAGGGAGCTGACAAACAATTAAAATATCTACCTAATGGACTCGCAGGAATCTGAAACACGTTAATGAACATATCGCTGTCTTGTTCTTTGTTAGCGCAATTTGTGAAAAAAGAACATTAATCATTTCGACAGATTTGTTATTTTTAATTTCTGCTATGGTCTGGAAGTTGAAGGAAGTTATTTTAATTGATTTTTGCTTATGTAGTATTCTGTGAAAAACTTGTAAATAGGGTTAGTATAAGGGTATATAAGTATAAAGAATTGTGATGTAACGCAAAATGTTACACACTGTTTCGTTCAAAATTGTGAGCACAATCGATTTGAAATAAAAGTTTTTACATAAAAAAAAATATTTAAACTTTGAAAACTTAAAACCTTTGGGTCACACACGAATTACTTAAGGCTATTTCAGTAACGACTATAATAATTAAAATATACCAGATCTAACAACTTTTAAAATGATCTGTAAAATTTAAATATCTTTTACAAAAGTAAAAGTCAAAATGTAGGTTTTATTTTCTGTAAAAAAAAACTGATAGTAATTATACTAAGATTTATTATTCCAAAAAATAAGACCAAAAACGTATTCTCATTTCGCAAAATCAACATAATTATGCGCAATTTCATTGGACATCGACCTATCTGGCAACACACGTGTTGATATTGCGCTGGTCTCTGTGGACCCCAATGACAATACGACCGCGGTACACCAGACCCTGACAATAATAGAAATATGCAAATAAACAGATGATATTCAAACAAGATTCGCTTTGCAAACGTTGATAAAAGTCATTTTAATGTTCATAAATCTAAAGAGGTTTAAAAGGGCTATGTTACATTTTGATGTAAGAACAATAATGCGATTCTTAAGTGATATTTGAAGTTTATTCAATAAAAATCTGTATCTTACATAAAGAATTTACACATTTAATATTTAAAATGTGCTTTTTAGGGTTCCGTAGTAAAAAAGGAACCCTTATAGATTTGCCATGTCTGTCTATCTGTCTATCTGCCTGTCTGTCATGTTGATTTTGCGAACTTTTTCGTAATAAACAAGTGATTTTACTAGAACTATTCTAAATAATGCACATTTATTTTTTGATAGCGATGTTAAATATAGTTTTTCACAAAAAACGTATACTCAACTGCGTATCAAGCGTAACGATATCGTAAGTTAGACAGCAAAACTGCTTTTCTGCAGTAGGGTACAAATTAGGGTAGTTTTTGTAGGGTACAAATCTGATAAACTGGCTACTTTGCGTCAATGTCAAGTTAATCTTTTAACTTAGAACGACTTCGCACTTGTCTTACACTAATAAATGTTTCAGTAAATCTCAAGGACCAAGGTTCAAGGTTCATACCTCCAATAAGTCAGGCGTTTCGAATATTTACATCTCAACATGAATTCATAAGATTGTAAATCTGTGTTTTTATGACTTCGACGTCATAACTTTATAGCTTTTCTTCTTTTTACTGCTTATTTCAAATTAAGTTTTTATTCTCCCTTCTCCATTAACGTTCCAGTGAAAGTTTTCACAACTTTTTATTATTTTGAGGTAATGAATTTTTAACTTACTAGAAGTTAATTAAAAAGTTGGTGATGTGGACGCAGCACGCAAACTTTGCTATCAAACATCCGCTCCTTTTTACATAACTGCAGAAAGAGGGTAATGTTTATGGAGCATGTATATATATCTAGTTTATTAGTATCCTGCCTAAAATGTTTAATAGATTTCAAAATAATATGAAAAAGGTATCATTAGATTTTGGTTTGCTGGATGCAAGCCGCTTCCAATCGGTCTTTTTGGAAATCCATGGAGAAGGCCTATGTCCAGCAGTGGACTTCTTATGGCTGAGATGATGATGATGATGATCATTAGATTTGTCGTAGTTGTGTCGAATTAGGTGCACATTTTTTTTTTTTTTTACTGTTACATTCTCCTTTAACTTTTAAGTGTTATATTATGTGTTTCAGTCAGCTATTTTGATGTTCAGTTTTTTTTACATTTGATCAATGATTGACCACCAACTTGCCTGATATTAAGGCACGTTGTGGTCGAGTGTTTAAGTGCTCTATTTTTTTTGCCGAACTTACCACATTCTTATTGACTTACTACCACGCGACAAAGAGAGCGCTAAAAATCCGGTAAATGTAAGTGAGATAGATAGATGTAAATGCAAAATCTCACACACAAACATTATTTCTTCTCAAAATGATGGATTGATGCCCAGAAAATGCCTACATAGTTTAGGTATAATTATGTCAGAAAACAATGAGAGTAAAAATACGTACTTGTATTAACAAGTACGTATTTTTGAATGCTCTTTCGAATGAATTGCTCTTCAGAATTAGTAATTCAACATTAATTATTTACAGAACCGTAACCTAAACTTAACTCCACATATTATTCAGTGATCTTAATCCCATGTTATCATTCAGGACGTTTTCGAACATGACTTCGGTCGGCTTAACATTAATACCACAACCGAGGAGAATTAAATATGAAGTTTACGCGTGAAATATTAAAACAAATCAAATACTTACATTAAAATACGTATTTAATAACCTTGAAGAGTGCATACAAATATATATAGGTTATAAGTAGGTACTTACCTACTGAAACAAGCGTGCTTATTTTATATCTCCTCTTTTCGCTAAAGTTTGACGTTACAATATACATTAGTACATTTTATTTTGTAATATAGACATATACATATATTTAATCATGGAAGACACATAACATTAACAATAAACATTCAAAATTCGACACACACGCATGTATCATCATCATCTCAACCATAAGAAGTCCACTGCTGGACATAGGCCTCCCCCATGAATATCCAAAAAGACCGATTGGAAGCGGTTTGCGTCGAGCGTATTCCCGCCACTTGTTTGAGGTCATCTGTCCATCTCGTGGCTGGTCTTCCTAAGCTGCGCTTGCCGATGCGCGGTCTCCACTCGAGAACTTTTCGGCTCCATCGGCCATCATGCATCACGCATATATGCATTTTTTTTATTTACTGTGTTGAACATGGATATACATACAACACATTACAAAATAACATAAAAAATGGTCATAGTCTGATTGACACTCGTTCGTGATGTCATGCGTCAATTGGAATTCGAGCACTTAGAGCCCGCAAAACTTGTCTCATCAGACAAGACAAGACAAGTGAATGACGCCGTACCGCCAAAGTTAGGCAAATGATAAGGGAAGCGCTGGAGCAGGTGAGGAACCCGAGATTGGCGGGAAGCGGAAAATGACCGTTCTGTATGTATTACTATTAATTTCCTCTCTGGTGTAAGTATAAGATGGACCGCAGATGAAAGTTACTTATAAATATTCATTTTGCTGATATTAATCTTTAAATCACTATTAAACTATAGAGCTATACTAAAAGAATTACAGTTGTAGCCAATGTCGCTAATAGTTGTAAGGTGTAGGTGGTATGGGCCTCTGCTATCTCTGTACCAAAGTTGTGGACCACGGATTAAAGTTACATAAAAATATTCATTTTGCTGATATTAATCTTCAAAATCACTATTAAACTATAGAACTATACTAAAAGAATTACAGTTGTAGCCAATGTCGCCAATAGTAAGGTGTAGGTGGTATGGGCCTCTGCTATCTCTGTACCAAAATTGTACAATTGTGTACAATTGGTTAGGTATACTATTTGTGCATAAAAAGGTAACAAACAGACAGAAGAATAAAGAAAAAGAGAGTTACTTTTGCTTTTATATTATTAGTGAAGTGAGGATAACGTGTACTATAAACGTGTAATAATCCCATTTAGCAGAAATATTCTTTCTCATCTATTGAGGAGATTTCTCACGCGTGAAAACGGGACAAAACGCTTTCTAACTATAAAACATCATACATTCACAAAATGAAATCATAAATAAGGATTCTTATAATTACTTGGTCTAAATCACGCCGCTCAGTAATCTACACTCTGATGCAAATTTAACCAAAGTCCAGGGAATCTCTTAATTTACGCCCCAAAGGGATTTGCTGAAGCCAAACATTGTACGCTAATTATAGCAGGCGCATATGCTTCTTGTCCCACGAGGATCACGGGTAATACTTTTGTTCGTAGTGCCATGGTGAGTTTGAAATTTTGAATTTATTCGGTTTTGCTGTCAACTTCTTAATGATTCTGGAGTGAATCAGTGGAATTAGCGATGTTTCGCAAGAGGATTTGATCAGACAAGAGCTCAGTAAGACTTTAAGAAATTTATGATATTTAGCAAAAATATTAATGAAATCAAGATCATTGCAAGTTTAGTTGTACAACTAGTTATAATATAGATTTTCTGGTTCTCTTTCGCTAGGATTTTGCTTCCGAAATATTAAAGACAGATCAAATAATAATTATCTACTTTGCATAATGAAGCTGTTCGGTATTCAGACAGCATATATTAATGAAAACAAAGTAGTAAGTATAGATTTTTATATATTTACTGGTTTTAGTTTCAAAGCTAGTAGGTATGTTTAAAAGATATAAACACTGAAAAACCGAAACAATTTTTAAAGTGAAAAGGAAAAAAAAAATACACAAAACGTTTTTTTTTTTGTATTCGTCCAATTCACTTTATATACCAAGCATATGACTTATTCTAATTAGCATTCGTGCCACGTTTGTTTCCAGCTTTCAGTCCAAATATTTATTTCCTAAAATTACTCCAGCATTCCCATTTCCACCATGTTTGTTTTGTAAGCGCATTATGCAAATTCCTACGTTAAACCCGTAGTATGGCAACTATGACGGTCATAAAGACTCGCCCTCAGGACACGTTGGCACGTGGTCGAATAACATCCTCTGTTCCACCTAAAAACTCTATAAGCACCTATCAGACCGACCCATCTAAATGCCAACTCATATTTGCATAAAAATCAACTGTGAATGAACCTAAAGATGTACACGTTAGAGTTGGTTTCGGTGTAAGCTGAATGTCTGTATAAATTTGTTAATAGGGGCAAGCTAATCTGTCAGCTGAGCCGCTGGAGATCGTTTAAAAGCAGCAGTCCCCTTCTTGTTATTGTTTATTTAGGATGGCGATTCGCGGCGAAAGCTCGTTTTTGAGGCGTGCGCTAATGCGATTGTCCTTCCGCCACAAAGTGCTGAATGATATGCCCTGATAACATGAGTCTTTCGGATATAGAGGGTAGGTACAGCCCTGATTGAGATATTACCGCGATAAAATGAAATCGTATGCAAAGTGAGGGCTTGATGTTTGCATATCTACCGGTGCTGAGCTGATGGTTGAGTGTCTGCTATCAGGGTCTATGTTTTTGGCCAATGGGTTATTATGCTCGTAAACATTTCCGTTGCGTTGATAGCTTTTTGTTTGCTTTGAGATTATGTATTATTTAGAGAGATTTGTGTTCTGTCAAACTTAAATACATCGGTTAAAAAGGTAAGGTTTGTCTGTGTACTAAGCAAATGGGATGACCCATTAACAAAATAAGTGAAAATAAGATCTTCAAACTAGACGGTGATTTGTGTAATCTGACCTTCTCCCGGTGTTTGATAAGTGGTAAATGGAGCATAACTAATCATCATGATATCGCATGAATTCGTATTTATAAGCCCCGACGCAAAAACAAAGGGGTTTTATAAGTTTGACGTGTCTGTGTGTGTGTCTGTCTGTGGCATCGTAGCTCCGTTTTTTTTTTGTTTGAAAGGTGAATTAGTCGGGAGTATTCTTAGCTATGTTTCATCAAAATCGGTTCAGCCGTTTTTTTTGTTGTGGGTTTTTGGGTTTTCTAACCTTATACTTGTATTTTATAGGAATGACAGAAAAAAATATATGGTGTTCCATTTGCCAGTGTTACCTTTTTTTTTTTTTTTTTATAGAAAATAGATCTACGCTGAGGATGGAGCTCGTCGATCTAGAAGATATCTATTCACTCTAGCCTTGAAAATTCCAAGATTTATAGGTCTCAGGAAACAGAGATGGCGGCAACGAGTTCCATTCTTGTGCAGTACGCAACAGGAATGTGGATCGATATCGCTGAGAACGGATTTTTGGCATTTCAACGAGAAATGGGTGGTAATACCACATGAATTACATTGTATTTCACCATTTTACTGTGGATTGATTTTTATTTATTTATTTTTATACATAAAAATTGTATTTCTCCCTTGAATATCTGAACTGTTGAATATAACCAATGAGATTTTACCTAAATATCACAGTTTAAATAAGCACATTGTCTCACATTGTACTATTATGGTAAGGAAGAGCCACGCGCTTAATTATAGATAGGTATTTCACAAAATCAACGTATTTCCATTTAGCTCACGTGTTATTTCAGTCCAAATCCTGTGTCAGATGACCAATCACAGAAACGGCCCCTAAAGGCAGACAAAAGCACAATTAAGTACAGCAGGGTCCGTTAACAAAAGACTAGAGAGCACACAATTTGTTGCAGCCCATCTTTACCCTAGCCCACTATTGACCCTTTACCCTGCTTTACCCTAATTCGGCGAGTCCAACCCTCTTCACATTACCATGGGTAATTTAGACCCATACAAAACAATTACGTTCTGCGTTTCGGTACGTTATTTGGTATTAAACTTTTCTACTCTATGTCTGGGTTGAGTGAAATAAAATTGGAGCGACCTTATTTGATGTGAACAAAACATGTGGTTGGAGTTTTTGCATTACGTACGCTTTGCTGACATTTGAAGAGTGATTCGCGTATCAATTGAATACGGAACCCTAGTTACGGATGCGTTGTAACTAGGGTTCCGTATGATAGCGATCATTAGACACTTTCAGAGCGCACGTGTGAATGGCTTGGATTATTATTCTATTAACAGTTTTAAGCGCCTACGCTGGGGATTTGCTACATATCTGAAATGACTCAGTGGTATAATTTTTTATGACGTCATTTATTAGGTTAATGTTTAACTTCCTCTATATCTTTTTAGTAGGTAGGTAGGCATAATTCTGATTGTAGGATTGTAGGCAACATATTCCCAGTCTAATGACTAATCCAATCAAATGTGTTAAAAAAAGCAAAAAAAAATTATGATTACTATTTGTTAGGTTAGATTCGAAATGTATGCACGTAGTTTATGTTTTACATTTTTTTTTTTACGCAAGATAGATCTACGATGACCAACTCGCCTAATGTTAAGCGACGGGGTGGTTGAGGATTTGTGTTTTTTTTTTAACATACGTAATATTCAATTAAAATAAACATAATTTATTTATTTATTTATTTAAGTCCTTCAACATTGTGTACATTAACAATAATTTAAAAGTCTAACATAATAAAGAATAAATCCAAATGTCACAATAATTATAGATGGAGACGGCATGCATTACAAGAGGGAAAAAATTATAAAAAGTTATACATTACACAAAGATATTTAATATATTACATTTAAAACTAAGCAATCAAAATAATAATGTCAATTAAATTAAAATAAATGTCAAAAGATATAAAATTTAGCTACATTAAAATAGATTTAGTGTTAAAGACTTCAAAGACTCTCTGAAGATATTATAACTGTCGCCAAATATGTCTATGTCTGTTGTCTTATATACAATGTTATAAAGATAAAGATACAGATATATTTATTTGTCAAAACATGTGTACTGGTGCAGATGTCGAAGCGTTAATATCGGTCAAACATGTTTTTACCACATAGGGTGTACAAATATGAGAGTCAAGTAGCTTACACTTATGTACATGCTTAAGTCATTTTAGTTAAAATATCAATTTAATTAGTTACAGCATCAATTTCATTAGTTACAATATACATATTTAATTTTATAGATTCTAATGTCAGTAGTTAATATTAATTCTTATTGAAATCAAATTTATCATGTAGGAAGTCATCTATTTTATAGTAGCATTTAGCAGTCAATAAAGCTTTGAGTTTCTTTTTAAAAAGGCTCGTATTAAGGTCTCTTATACTTTGTGGTATCTTATTGTATATCAATGGGCTCATTCCAAAAACACTATTTCTAAAAAGTTTTGTCTTACTGTATCGAGTTAATAATTTATTGTCACGGCGGTTACGAACGGCTTTTTTTGATAGTGCCGGAAATGTTTTTGGATTAGCCCTTACAAATACTGCCAATTCATATATATACATTGATGGTAGTGTCAGGATTTTATGTTTGATTTTGTGTTTATATTGACGCACCATTCTCGCTAGTGGAGCATTAAAGCCAAGGCTATAATAATGATACGTAATGGGATGAGGAAGTTTGAGGGATTTTTTTCATAATTCAATAAATTAAAAATGAATTTCATTAAATTTGTCGTTTTATTGCTTCGTTTGGTTACACTAAACGCATAAAATTAATGTGTTTCGCAGAAATTGATAATGTAAAACAGGCAAGATACTATAGTATCTTGTTAATTTCAAAAATACGCGAAACTAAACACTACTATTTGCAGACGACAATTTCAACTGTCGACCGCCAGTCAAACTTTCCATTGCAGTCGCAAAGTTGCCGGCAACACTAATTAGAGCATTCGGTTTCGCTCGTCGAACGCAGGCCACCGAACAAGCGAAAAGAGCGAAGTTTGCAATTTCAGCACTATAACAAGCAAAACAATGTCGCGTGGAATTATGTTTCAGAAGTTCTTTAAGTTCGCAATTAATAGGTTGGTTAGTCTGTTTATTCTATTTCTAAGCTAAAAGGACGCTTATGATTTCGGTCCGCACATGCGTGTCCGTATGTTTATCTGTTCCCGCATAAAATCTTCTAAATTATAATTTTTACGGTTCCCTAGTAACTATGAGGAATCCTTATAAATTCATCATATCGGTCTCTCTGGCCATATGACACAGCCATTAGTACAAGTATAAATTTAGAAAACTCAAATAACACCTACAAAAAAAACGGCTGAACCGATTTTGATGAACACTTTCGATATAATCTTCTTTAAAAAAACTAGATCAAAATCGGTTCATCCGTTTGAGAGCTACGATGTTATAGACAAACACACAGATATACAGATACACACGTAAAACTTATAACATCCCTCTTTTTGAGTCGGGGGTTAACTTACAAATCTTTGCGTTATACTAAATTAAATATGGTGTCTTCTTAGTAAATACATAAGTATTTGTACTACTAGACAAAATAAAGAGCCTCATTTAGTTACTGTGATTTTAAAAAATAAATAAAAAATATGTTTATTAGATACACAGAAGAATAAAACAAATAAAAATAAAAGTAAAGAAGAAATAAGAATAAATAAAGAAGATTCTTTATTATTTTGTGAATAAAAAATAATTTTACAAATAAGTTTTTAATGATGCAATGAGGTATTTGTTACCTCATTTCGTCATTTAAAAAATACCACCAAATTGAGAACATTCTCCTTTTTTGAAGTCGGCTCATAAGTTGTATTAATTTATGCTACCTACTTATAGTCTAGTAAAAATAAATCCGTTTGTATGGAGCAGATCCCAGTATTTGCAACTGAGAAGATTCTTTAAAATTATAATAGGAAAATAACTAAAAATCACAAATCAACAATAATCCCCGATTTATAGACTAGCTGCGTTCCACGGTTTCACTCGCGTTGTTATGAAAAACGGTGATGATTATGATGATGATAAGTAGCTTATGTCCGTCTCAGGTCCAAAGCTATCTCTATACTCATTTTCATAATGATCGGTTCAGCCGTTTGAGCGTGTAAAGGTAATAAAATTAGCTTTTATAATATCATTTTGAAATTGTATCAAATGTATTTCAAAACACCAGTACATTCATTTAAATAACAATATACTTAGTTGTCTTTTATGTTGTCACAAATCTTATTTTTACTAGACTATTACGGTTGTTATCAAACAAACATCCAACGAAAATCGTACAACAGACATAGTACACGCAATCGCATTTTGATGAGTGCCGAAAAAGCCTATCATTTGACGACACGTGAAAAGTATGACGAAAGCAATTAATTATGCATTAATGAAGCAGACGGACTGTACAGAGCTAAAGTTGTTTTTAATTGGTGAATCACGCACGCAACAATTGAAATGAATGTAGGTTAGATCATACCATCTCAGCTTCTACGAGTTGGAAATGAAGAAGCCATTAAAAACATACATGATTACAACGAGGCAGACGCACTGCAGCTAAGAAATAATATTAACTTAGAGTAATTCTCAATCTAAAATCCGTTTACTTGAAGTTAAATTAATAAATACTTAAAAACAACTTTTTAACTTAAAAGTTTCTATTGAAAAGAAAGATAATGATGTAGGTAATGTATTTGCTGTATTCTAATAGAAAGCCCTTTCATTTGATAATTCAAGGTTGCCTGGAAGAGATCGCTTAGCGATAAGGCCGTCTGTTGTTTTCGCTAGTTGTGTAAGCTCTCGCTTGTTAATTAGTGATTTAGTATAGTGGTGTAAACAATAAAGAGTTTATCTATCTATCTATCCAATACCCATGTTGTGGGGGTTGTGAAAAAATATGAAATCCGCCATTTTGTGGCGGCGGTCATATTGGATTTAGAATGATTATAAATATATTTTATTGTATTGCCATCTAAAGTAAAGACGTGTGCCAAATATTAGTTCAATTTGTCAACGGGAAAGGGGTCAAACGATTACTAAATTTGACCCAAAAAACATAAACAACAACAAACACGGTAAGCTAAATAAAACCGTTTAAAAATTATAAAATTGTGGCCATCACGTAATTACTCTCTAGTCTCTTTGATATACAAATGATAACCTATCTCACGTGGAGTACAAGATACAAGTATTGGTATCGCCAATACTCGCATCTTCAGCCAAGCAGTCTTATTTCCTGCACCCCCATTAACATTCTAATATGACTGGGAACCATCCATTCTAGCCGCAGTTCTTCAAAGGTTCAAACGAGACAGTGTTATTAACTCGCTGTTTCCAATTACCAAGAAATGTGCAGTCAATCACGCCTTCAGCTGACAGTTCATATATGACCCAACCGACACCTTGCTTTACGCCAAATACTTCACTGTTCAAAAATCCAACTCTATCTCAAGCTCCATAGAGTTAAAAATGCAAGTCAAAGCTTGTGGTGCAATAGACAGAGAGCTGCATAGCTATTTTTATACAGTACAGAAATGGGTATTTACATTGAGCTGTATGTACATACGTACCAGAGTAGCTATAAGTAGCAAAATTATTGTCACAATTTTTGGTAAAGTAAACAAAACAGCGTTACAGCGCTGCAATAATAATTCCATCTACGATTATACGATACGATTGATACTTATAGCGCAGAAATGCATCTATGGTGTGTTTTCTCGCCAGCAAAACGTCGAAAGCACTCACTTCACTAGTAAGCCATTGAGTGAGATGCGGCGCTCTCGCCGCAGTTGAATATAACAAAGTAGCTATGAGTGATGTCTGCTCTCGTACGTACCTAAGTATTTTTTTTTACTTAGGTACGTACGAGTCTGTAGTCATAGTCTGCCACGCTGGCTAAGTGCGGGTTGGCAGACTTCTTCACACATCTTCAAGATCATGAGAACTCTCAGACATGTAGGTTTCCTCACGATGTTTTCCTTCACCGTTTGAAGTTGGCGGCAATCAACAATACGCACATAACTTCGAAAAGACAGAGGTGCGTGCCGTGGGATTCGAACTCAGGACCTGCGGATTGCAGGTCAGACGGTCTCACCACTAGGCTGCCGGAAACTAAGTAAAACGTAAACGTAAGTACATATAACTCCTTAAAACAATTAAAAAAAAACCTCATCATCATAATTTCAGCCACAAAAAGTCCATTGCTTGACTCAATGAATCTCCATGAATTTCCAAAAATACCGTTTAGAAGCGGTTTGCATCCAAGGTCTTCCTGTCACTTGTCATGAGGTCCGTATATCCATCTTGTGGTTGGTCTTCTTATGGTCTCCATTCAAGAATTTTTCGAGCCCGTCGACTATCACTTCTGCATGCTATGTATCCTGCCCCTACCACTTTAACATTCATAAATAAATACAAATAATAATACTAAATAGCTGTATAGCAGAAACGCGTTGAATATATCTCTCTCGCTCACTTAGCCGGCTAGCTCACTCTAGCTGAGTTTATCCGAATGAACGTTACATAGCCGTGCTAGACGGCTCAGGTTAATTCAATGCCCACAATATAAAGTGCCCAATGCGCGAAGATCAGCCACGAGATAGACAGATGACAAGTAGTGGGAAGACGTTGAATACAAGCCGCTTCCAATTGCTCTTTTCGGAAACCCATGGGGGAGGCCTATGTCCAGCAATGGACTTCAAATGGATGAGATGATAGTGATGATGATGAGACATTTTAATTAATTCAGTGGCGCCTCGAGAATTGCTCTTATTGGATGTCTATATAAATATACCAAGCTGAAGACCTGCTTTCAGTTTCCTGCTATGTTCTAGGCTGCGTCAACTTTTTCTTCGGGCTTGATGTCCTTATTAAAATATGATTATAATTGGAGCTTTTAAGGTCATTTTGATCACTTTTAATGTAATGTATAATGTCTTTCCAATAAAACAAAAATGTTTAATATTAGTTGACAAGCAAACATACTCGTAGGTACGAGAAAGCTCTAAAAAATAATCGAATCGAGGACATATTTGTTTGAATTTAGTTTAAAATAGGTATAAACTTTCCTATGAAAATGAAAGTTTGTAGATGTGCAAAATGTCAAGGTCAAATGGAAATAGACATTACATCAAACTGGGTGACCGAAGGTTAACCCAAATAGTTGTAAGGTCATACGTATCAGATAAGCCTCGCTGGTCTGACGTCAAATGTCAAGTAAAAATAAATAGGATATAAATTATCTTTGAAAGTATAGTTTTATAATAATTTTTGGCCTCATTTTTTTATTGGTATCATTGTTATACATATATCTAAATTATTTTTCGTTTTGTTGTATATTTAGCATCGAGTGAGTTATTTTGTTCAAACTTCCTTTTTACGTAGTCGGATAAAAATTTTGATCATTATCATCATCATCATCATCTCAGCTATAAGAAGTCCACTGCTGGACATAGGCTTCCCCCATGGATTTCCAAAAAAACCGATTGGAAGCGGCTTGCATCCAGCGTCTTCCCGCCACTTGTATGAGGTCATCTGTCCATCTCGTGGCTGACCTTCCTACGCTGCGCTTGCCGGTACGGTAAAAATTTTGATGCGAGTAGTTAAAGAGACTATATTCTGTGCTTTGAACATCATACAAACTTACTCGAAGTAAATAATAAATGCACCCTTAACTAGCAAAACATCCAGCTCCTGTCCTATTATAATTTTCACTGCGTCGAAAGTCATCACTTCCAAGCTTCCAACCACGTTATGGTTTGGGACCCGAAGACTTATTAGCTGGTATGGTTCAAGGTTGCCAATAGTCCTGGCGCGTTTTGTGCTGAACAGAGAACGAAGTATAAAAGACTTCAGCGGCCGCAAGGATATTACTGGATCTTATCTGCTAAGAGCGAGTCGTAGTTTTAATGCAGTGGCTGCACTGTACGATGTTGACCTGTTCAATACGTCCGTCGTGCAGTGCAAGCGGATGCAGAGTAACGCATTTTTCAATAAATTTTTTTTACACTTATTGACGTTATTTAACGTCAACACATTTTTTATCTTTTAGAATGATGCTGATGATGATGATGTTAGCCTGTAGTGTCCCACTGCTGGGACAAGAATACTATCTTTTAGAATATCCGTGAATTTTTTTAATTGTAATTGGCCTTCTTTTGTTTATACTTAATAACTACAATGTAAAACCTAGCTGTAAATTTCCCCGAAAGTAAAAAAATAAAAACAAAATAAAAATAAGAATTGAGTTCTGAGTTTTTTTTTGTCTTATATTATCCATGTACGACTAAATGGTTAAACTAATTATGATGAAATCGGACGTGTGTCTGATATAGAACCAACTTGGTGGGAAACATCATCTACGAGTCATCACAACAACAACAAACAATCGTAACCTCATTAAACAAAATAAAAATAAAGTGAAAGCAGCTTTGTTTTTATGTTGTTTTATTTTTACGGTTAAGCTCAAATCCAAAAAGTAGATCGACGTCTAAATCTAGATCAACGTGCTCCATCCTCGGCCACACCGTCGCTTAACATCAGGCGAGTTGGTGGTCAATCGTAGATCTATCTTGTATTTAAAAAAGAAGTACACTATGTTTACTTCAATTCTGGTAAGCAGACAACACTATTTTTTACATAAAAAAAACAATATATAACATTCAGTACTGACACTATATAAAAAAAAAAAGATTCTACTTTAGCTACAAACCACTCAACCTAAAATTATTTAAATCCACAACCCTAAGCTCTGACCACCGATTACCAGCTTTATATAAAGGCTGTAAATCATTCAATAACTTAAACCTTTTTGCCTCGGATAGGAGAATGTATGAACTATGAACTATAAAATTGAAGTATTGCTTCTTATCGTACAAAAGGGCTTCATATCTCGTTATGGCCGTCCAACAAAGGAGTCTCGTAAAAATTGCAAATAAGCTGGTTTTATATGGATGGCTCGCTGACAAAGACCGAGTATCTGAAAAATCCGGTACTCGTTACAAAATTTTTGTGCAACTACTAAAATGTAGGTATAAATCATCTAGAAAAATTATTAAATCAGACGTTAATTTGCGGATATTCATATTTAAAAAAAACTTAGATATATAAGTAAGATTTAAGTTTTTTATAAGTCGTTTTTTGAACCAAAACTAAAAATAGTGAATTGTCCACTAGTTCCCCAAACAAATACAGAGTAGGACGGCCTAAAAGGAGATGGTTGGATGACATAGTCAAGGTAGCAGGCGCAACCTGGACTAGATTGGCTCGAGACCGCTTCGAGTGGCAACGCAAGGAGGAGGACTTTTACCAGATTTGGGTGCCCAAGAACACAGAAGAAAATTTATGATAAATTGTTAAATGTAAGTGTTGGGAAATAAGTGCTATTTTATTTATTTATTAATGTAACACGTATTTTTTTATTTTCCGTCTATTTTTACGTTTAATTAGGATATACGACAACAATAAAATATAACTGCAATGAAATAGAATGTGAGTAAAGTCAGCAGCTGTCTATATACAACTTTCCAACAGAAACTGTTTTTAATGTCAATTAGACAGAACTGTTGCACTTATGTACCTACTTTAATCTTTATTTGTACATATTTTCGCGAGAAGTTGTCGGCTCCGGGAAACAGGAATCCTAGTACGGAGCCTGACGCACTTGTAATTATATCATGTAAATTTTGTGACAATAAATAATTTTGAATTTTTGAATTTTTTGAGTTATTTAATTAAATAGAAGTTGGGTCCGGGTTTGACCCAAGACAGTATAGAATCAGAGTTATTATCAGAATATATATCTAGCCAATAATATAAAAATCTGAGAAAAAACTATAAACTCCATAAAAAGAAGATAATTATAACCGGTTGTTGATACCATACTAAATTATCTTTAAACTTTGACTCTATACCGAATTTTGTACGGTTTCAGTCTTTTTCAACTTTATATGGACAGCTTGGTCGTAATGAGATGGATGGGCAAAATTTATTATATCATAACAATATGGAATCCTTGCCGATTTACGACGTCATCTGGTGATTTTCGCTTACCTTTGGAAATGTCAAGAATGTTTTAGAGTTGCCCTAAAAGCTTATGGTATCCAATATTGCTTCAGTAATAAAAAATACATAATATAAACACTATTTAGAGTGGTTTAATTATATTATATTAATTATATATATAACATTAACAAGATTTGTTTCTCGTTGGAAATCCATATGAACAGTCAGTACGAACTTACGTATTTTTTTAGCCCTGGTGTCAGTATTCATGTGTATGTATTGTGTCATGTATAAGAGTACGGAAGTCTCAGCGTGCGAGTGAAATTCATACTTTGCCAGATTTAGTATAATATCCCCACTCGGTGATGTTACATGTTTAAAAAAGTTGTGATGCACGAGAAAGATAGCTGCACACTTTGAGCACAACCCTAAATGAAGAAATCAGAGTTTTTATATAGTGTGAAGAAATGCGCACTTTTTTGCGCAAGATAGATCTACGATTGACCATCAACTCGCCTGATGCTAAGCTACGATGTGGCCGAGGATGGAGAACGTCGATCTAGAAGATATCTATTCACTCTAACCTTGAAAATTCCAAGAGTCTCAAGAAATAGAGATGACGGCAAAGAAGTGCAGTACGCATCAAGAATGTGGACCGATCCCTGAGTACGAATTTTTGGCATTTCAATGAGAAATGGGTGGTAATTCGCCGACTTTCTGCTAGTCCTGTACTCTTCTTAAATTCAAGTACTTTAAAAACGTAAATTTACCAAGAAAACTTAAAACTAAAGTACATGTCAAAAACATCAGAAACTTAGTTTTACAAAGCTGGCTGCCAACAATATTACAGTTCTCAGCTCGCAAGTCTCGCAGCTAAAGGTTTGAGCATGTCGAGGGTCCACAGACAGACTATTGGCTTTGAAGTCTAGACAATGGATGGCAATAAGCACTCTCCTTGCTTACTGCGAGCATCTGAAGCAGACTCTCTGTGCACTTGATTGGAATGTGTTGGGACATAGCTTAGTTGATCTATGATTTTCTTTTTAATTGGATTTGGACCCGCTTAAAGCATTGTCATTGCCAGTGTCAAATTTTAAGATTTCTTCAAGTTTCTTGAATAAAACAATTTATAAATGTGCTAGTCACAATACAATACAATACAATTCAATAACATACAATACAATACAAAAATACTTTATTGACACCATAATAAAAATCGAAACCACATATACAGTAATTTTCAAATTTCAGTCGTGCTTGAGTAAACTGGTGGTGACTTTACTGGAAGCTTCTGTGGAGTTTTGCCGACAACGTGAAAAACACGTTTCGTCGCTTTATTTCACTTGCCCACCAGACTGCGTAAGAAAGAGAAGGTTTTTCGAGTGTATGTATGTATATACCTGTTATCTTTTTAACTTGCGCAAAATTTTAGTAAATATTTATTAAGCATAGCTTAATTCAGTCATTTTAAAGCACGTGTGCACATTTTTTGCGTTTTGAAATGATTTATTAAATGAAAATTATTTTCTTTATTTAAAATCTTTTTAATACGAATCGCCTTGCCGCTAAGTCGCCTGTCAATTGACCGTTGCGGTACCCATCAAAGTAGGTACACCGAAGTTAGAAGTAAAACGCAGATGATATTCTCTATTTAAAAAAAACCATCAATTTTCCTAATCGATATTTTTGAGAATTTTTCACAATGAAGTACCTAACTACAAATTTATTGTCAGTTCAAAAATTACACACATCCGACGGGACTTATTTTATTTTATTTATTTTAGTCAGCCCTGTTTATACAAACTGTCCCACTGCTGGGCGCGGGCCATCTTCTCATTATGAGAAGGGTTAGGCCATAGTCTGCCGACAGGACTTGAACCCGCATTATCCCGACCTTTACCTGGGAGCCTTTACCATTTTGCCCACGGAGGTGTCGTGGGATGGTGGAAACTTTCAAACAGTATGTTTGCTTAAACCAATCAAGCGTTGGTGGCGCCACCCGTAACACACGATCCACGCGTGCAATTACACAGCCGGACCTTTTACAGGTTCCATAGACAGACGTAGTTTTTAACAATATCCATTATTATTTTCGCAACAAATTTGCTCTAATTCTACTAAATTCAACTTCTCAATATAACTGTATCGCGACGGCACGTAATTTAATCCGTCAACAAAATAATACCTTCTAAAACTTTCCCAGTTCCGTGCCCGAAATTGACTCTACCAAAAAGCCGTTCTATTCACAAATTACTTTAAATTAGTCATCGCTACGAGCGATCTCATTTCCAGCACCCTCATTATAATGTTGTTAGTAGCATGTAGGTACTGAATATAATTTTATATTAGCATTTAATTTTACGGACCGACGGCCAACCGTCGATTTTCATGTTCCCAAACGGACTTTTATTAATGTTGTTTTTTCTTGAGATAGATATAGTATATTATTATATAGTATATTAGTAATTTTTTCTTGTTTTTAGGGTTCCGTACCCAAAGGGTAAAAACGGGACCCTATTACTAAGACTTCGCTGTCTGTCTGTCTGTCTCCAGGCTGTATCTCATAAACCGTGATAGCTAGAAAGCTGAAATTTTCACAAATGATGTATATCCGTTGCCGCTATAACAACAAATACTAAAAATTAAAAAAAAAGTCATATTAAGGGGGGGGGGGTCCCCATACAATAAACGTGTTTTTTTCGTATTTTTTTGCTCAATATTAAAAACGGTAACAGGTAGACGCTTCAAATTTTCACAGAATATTTACTTGTATATTACCTTTCAAAATAAATAATTAAATAACAATAAAGTAAATATTAAAGGGGGCTCCCATAAAACAAACGTAATTTTTAAGCAATTTTTACTCGATCTTAATTAACAGGTAGAAACTTGAATATTTGTAAGTAAATATTTAGAAATATATTAACTATAAAAATAAATACCTAATCTAATACATAAAAACTCACAAAATGAAAATAATCCGTGCATCTAAGCGCGGTGCAAGCGCCGCGCCGCGGTGTGGTGGTGGCGCGAGCGCGAGGCGGTTGCTAAGCAACGGCCGCGCGGGTAGCGGGGGAGGTAACATCACGGAGCGAGCCATAACCGCGCGTATTCGCGCGAGCGTCGTCATGCTGCCCGTATGTGTATCGAAAACCTACCTATAAGTTTGCAATTTACTACTTGGAATTTCGTTGATTTCTCGTTATTTTATAAACAGAACTAAACTTTGTAGTATTATAGATGATAGTACGGAACCCTTCGTGCGCGAGTCCGACTCGCACTTGGCCGTTTTTTCTTTTATGGTGCTGTTGTTATTAATCTAGTATATATTTAGTTCGACTAGGTATATAGGTATATGTAATAAATACCTATAGGTATGTATAGTCGAACATAGAACCTCCTCCTCTTTTTTGAAGTCAGTTAAAAATAGACTTTTAATAGCTTTATTTCACTTGTAAACTTTATTTATAAAATCCTTTAGAACAACAACATTACAGGAAAATAAAATAGAGTAGCAACATTTTTTTTTTTCAAATTGCAACCAAAATATAATTGTAAGTGCCAAATTATAGAATACAATTTATTAATTACCTACTTATGCTAAAAATGAGAACAAAATAATAACTAAAACTTATTTTTTGTACCTACCTTGTACATTACGTCTTCTATAGTCTGAGCTTCATAATCTACAATTCTGTTTGAATTTTAAGCATACCTACTTCATATAAAAACACTCCAATTCGACTGTTAAGTATCTATTTGACCTCAGACAGGGTCATGTCATGTTCTTCATAATTGAATTTCGAGAAAATTTGCAGTTCAGAGTTAATTAAGATTTTAACATACATGTAGAGACCGATGATTTTGCATAATTTGATCATTTGACTGGACTACTTGCAATAGATATTAAATAGCCAATTCAATAGACTATCAACCTTTTTATTTCGTGATTCATCGTCATTTAATAAATAGTAATAAATGATCGTTTAAAAAGTATGAGAAGATGAGATAAGTGACCGCGCAGGTAAATCCATCATCTATAAATAATGATAACTCTTCAAATATTCCAATTATAATCCGTTTAGGTGAGCAAATCTCAATATTCTTAGAACTGATACTTTATAGTGATGAGGAAGACCCATACATAAGCAAACATTACAAAGTTATTGAGACTTTTTCACCATCCTTTGTTAAGATGTATCTACATGTTTATTTAAAAAGTAGCAAACGGACCGCGTAATATTAGACCCCAACATAAACATAAATTAGTAATACCAAGGTTAAATCTAGCAATGCATAGTTCTAGCCCTAATTCTATGGCAGTAAAAATATATAACAAGCTACCGAATTGCTTAAAAGATATAGACACAGATGAAAGCTTTATTTTGAATTTGAAAGATCTCCTAGAAGCTAACAGTTATTATAATCTTGACGAATTTTTTAAGGATAACTTTGACGAAATTAAAATTAAAATAGAACGTTCCGACTCAAGTGTTGCCATGCCCCTATAGGGCCATATGTATTCCCTAAATAAACATGTGTTATATAAGACCTGCATGTACCTACATATGACGCAATAAATGATATGAATACATATACTACTAATGCATTTGTGGGTGGTAGCTGTGAATCTACTGGACTCAAAGTTAATTGATTTTTAGTACAGTCTTCTTATCCTTTTTTCAAATAGAGTCTCTGGTATTTATTTATTATTATTATTAATTACTTTACACTAATTGCTAAGAAATCTTTTAGACTAATGAGTATGTTGACGATTATGAAGTAAACATAGTCTACGTTGTTATTTTGTTTAAATCTCCTTGTGTGATCTCTGTAGGGACCAAAGACTTTTCAAATCACCCGCCACTTCGCGCCTGGTCATATACGGTTGCACCACCTAGGTCGTGACGGCAAAAACAAGAACTATAACTTCTTAAAAAAAAAACTCTGATTTTCGACAACGCGCACTTACGCAAAACTATATAAAATATTAAAAAGAACTATAATTTATGTGCACACAAATTCACAAAAGTCTTGTGGTGGGTGAGTTTTTAATTTTTGGGGTTTATTTACAACACATTAAAGTCGTTACTTTAAAGTCGTCTCTTATTGTACTATTTTCCAACTGGAAAAATGCTGAGTGTGTCTGGTCAAACAAGATGAGAGCAAATCTAAGCTAAAAACTCACAAACATAGGTACTACACATGTATGTATGTATTCGAAATGATCCAGCATGACGATCTATGGCCATAATATATAAGGACGTGTCAAATAATAATGCGTGGCCTCTATGTGCACATACTTACTTTACCGCTCTGGAATCTTAGCTATTTTTTTTTTAATTTTTAGGTACAAAAACAATTAACAAACCAAACCTATTAACTTAAACAAAATAATCCTTATAACACTAATCTAATCTTTGCTAATCTGGAATGGAATTACTTGCCGTCATCTCTGTTTCCTGAGTAGGTAGTACAAGCTTGGAATTCTCAAGGCTAGAGTGAATAGGTATCTTCTAGACCCGCGAGCTCCATCCTCACCCACACTGTCGCTTAACATCAGGCGATTTGATGGCTAATCGTAGTTCTATCTTGCGTAAAAAAAACATTGTACACAGCTTTTAATTATTTTATATCAAAACCAATCCAAAAGCGCGGGTAGTACCGATGAAATGAAATATTCTTTATTTTCGATGATTCGATGATAACCAATCAATAAACTCAACCAAGTCTTTGCCAGTTTATCAGAAGGTTATTCAACAAATTGTGCTTCTGAATATCTTCTGAGTAATAGCGAATCAAGCGTTTTACATCAGTTAAAGATTGTTAAACGCTTATTACGGATAATCGCGAGGGTGTAAGCAACCATGACGCGGAGTCATTATAAAAAGATACTTAATTTATATAATAAAGAATTTAGATTCATAAAACGGTTGATGACATAATGGGATGGGTAATTTCGGGTTGGTGCAGCGCATGTGAAGATCGGTAAAGCTTACAAAAAGGCAGGGTTGCTACAGAAATTGGATATGGCTAAGTATTTAGGGTTGACAAGCGAGATATTTTTGTTTGAATTTTAGTGTTATATTTTGATATATTTGTATTATTGTATTAGAAAATATTTTAATTTTAAATTTTTCCCGAATTGCGAAAAAGTGTATGAAGATAGCTATGTTCATATATTCCCTTTTATATTTTAATAAAGTTAAATTGCCTAATTTTATTAACATGACCTGCGTTTAAATAAGTGATTAGTTTTCATTATTTATAAATAATTAATTCAATTATTGCAAAATAAATGTACGTAAATAACAAAATAGCAATATTTGATTCAATAAATACCAATATTTTTTAAATATTAATAACTGAACATCAGCATTAGCGTTGGCAACCCGTAACTCATGAATAAATAATACGGAGTCACAATTTGGGTTACCATTAAGCAATTATGCCGTTGTTACCATTATGTTTTTGAAATGCTTTTAATTTTTTATTAGAGTACATTATCGTGGCCAAAGGTGTCTGGCCCCTAGTGCCAATATAAACTGTAACCTATTAAATATCAATCAGGTATGGGAAACGGTTTTTTTTCGTCGGGAACCGATAATCTGGTCCTTGGCATTTAAAATTTAGGTTTTTTTTATTTGAATAGAACAGTCAAATGGTTTGTTTGTTTTTGATTAGCATTATATTTGTTTATATTTTTTTCTTTTTTCATTTAGCGCCTAGCTAGGCATTTAACTACAGTGGTGCTATGTTCAAGTGCATGTCGGGCCATCCAAAGCCTTTTTATTTCGTTTCTGTTACCGAAACAAAAAAAGCGAAAACCACCATTTACTTTAAACGAATTTTCCTTGACCAATTTCATGGAAGGGTACTCATTATGACTAAAAGCTAAATCATCTCATTTTGGACAAAATTAATTGTAATTTACATAAAGATCCGTTCACACAGTCCTGCAATATAATGATAGTATTTACTGTTCCTTCTATAATGGATTTTTGTCCTAAAATCATAATGAATATACAAACGGATACTTAACATCTGAAGGTATACTGGATGTTAAGTGATCTCCGTTAAGCTTAAAGTTATAAAGAATAAGATAAATATTTTTGGTTTTTGTTTTATATACTTTTTACCGACTTCAAAGAGAAAGGGGTTAACGGTTCGGCTGTATTTTTACCCGACTGCGAAAGAAGGAGGGTTATGTTTTTCGAGCGTATGTATGTATGTATATTTCTTTGGCACGCCCTAGAGCTTAAGCGGCTTATCCGATTTTGATATGAGTGGTGTCAATAGATTTGTCTTAGTCGTACGAGTGACACTGGGTACATCAAAATTTAAAAAAGCAAAATTAAGGGTTTTTGGCGGCAAAAAGTAATCTCAAAAAAAAAAAGTTGTCAAAATACATCGAGTGTGGTATCAAAATAAAGAATTTTTAACAGTGATTACGAATATATATACAACTTATATGTTTTATTGCAGTTTGGAATCGAAAATGCTAATAAATCACATCACACTTCACACTTATAATATAAATGCGAAGTTTGTGTCAGTTTGTTACTTCTTTACGGTAAAACGGCTTGACGGGTTTGGCTGAAATTTGGCACACAGGTAGTTTATAATCTGGATTAACACATAAGATGCTTTTTATCCCAGGATTCCTGCGGGAACGGGTAAAACAGGATTGAACCTATTTCCTACCTCAAAAAAATCACCGACAACTGTTCCATTATAATTGTGTTTTAAGGTAAGGAGAGGGGTGAAGGGAGGTGGGGGGGGGGGGGGGGGGTATTTCGAGTGTATGTTTCTATATGATCGCCAAAAGTCTAAAGGGCTTGACCGATTTTGATGTGAGAGGTGTCGTTAGATTCGTTTTCACTTGCTGAGTGTCAAAGGCTATATTTTTTGTAATAAAAATCATACATCTCACACAAATATAAAAAACGCGTGTTTTTGGTAACTTCTAACGAACTTTTTCGTAATAAACAAGTGATTTTACTAGATTTTTCGAAATAATGCGCAATAATCTTTTACAGCGATTGTACGCATACTTTCTCACAAAAACGTACACTCAACAGCGTATTAAGCGTAAAGAAATCGTAAGTTAAGCTGCAAAAACCTCTTTTCTGCAGTCGGGTATTTTGTTTTTCTTTTAACATTGATACTTGTTTAAGGATGCACTTTCAGATTGATCATAAAGAACTTTCGTCAAAATCGGTGCAGTAGTTTGGTTTTTAAAACATTTTTTTTTGTCCGTTTTTTAGTTCTTTTAGACTATAATTATTCCAAAAACAGTTACAATTTATAATGAATAACTGTACATTGGTGACGATAGTGTAAATAGTTAATAAGCTGCAATAGTTATCGTCAGTAAGAGTCGTTTGCAAAGAGAACTATCGTGGCACAAAACGGGAACCAATGTTTTGATTGTGTCAAACATAATAATGAAGTAAATAACAGCAGTGTTCTCAAACATACTAGGTATGTGTTATATTTTATTTTATTAGTATCGGTGTATGTTAAATATAATACTACGCCATCTCTGTATTCTTTGCCGCCATGTCTGTTTCCTGAGACCTACAATCTTGGAATTTTCAAGGCTAGAGTAAATAGATATCTAATAGATCGACGAGCTCCATCCTCGGCCACACCGTCGCTTAACATCAGGCGAGTTGGTGGTCAATCGTAGATCTATAATGTATAAAAAAAAAAGTCTTAAAAATTACCGCTGTATATCGTAGTTCAATGTGAGCAAGATTGCCATAATTGACCGCTGATTAAAAACATCGAATGAACGTCCAAATATCCGCTAGCTTGTGACAAGCATGGTTACAATGAATAACGATGAATGGCATTACCAGTCACCATCTCATAACCAATGAAAATTAGCCCTGGGTACGAGTCATCATATCATTGTACGAAGGGTTAGCCCGTAATCTATCATGATGGCAAAGTGCATGTTGGTACATTTTATAAATCTTCAAGAACATTAAGAACTCTCAAACATGTAGATTTCCTTGCGATGTTTTCCTTCACTTTTTGAAGTTGGCGGCTATTATCAATACACATATAACTAAGAAAAGATAGCGCTTCGTTTCTAGGGATTTGAATCCAGAATCTGCGGATTGTAAGCCAAGTGGTTTTCCAACTAAATATCCTATTTGGAAGCAAATTTCTCTAAATCAATAATAATTTATAATCATCACATCATAATAATATCACTATACAGACGTCCGGGCATTGATCCTTTGCTAGATTTACCCGAACACCGTGTATAATAAATACCCAAGTGAATACTTTCCGGACTCCAACTAAATGAAACGCTTTGAAACGGTTCATGATCACAGTTTTTACGTGCGACCTTTTACTAAATCGCGTCGTAAGTGTAGGCTCCTTCCCCCTATTAATGCTTGGGGAAATTATATTAAATAAGTATTTTCGGGGTGTTTTAATGGATTTTTCTTTATTCGGTCCTTTTTATGTAATAAGCATGCAGTGAGATAACATCAGACAATTATCTTACCGGCTAATAAATAAAATAATATCGTTCAAAGGCAAATTTTACTATGGAAATTAACGTGGTTTTCACACATTTTTGAATAAAAACTACGGGTCACTCACGTCTGTTTTGAGCCGAAATATCCGACTATAGTTTCAACCGCATTCGGCGGTCTTTTTCAAAGGAGCAGCACACACGTCACTCTTGGTCGGTGACGCGCCTTGCACTCAGGCAAATGTTTGTGACGATGATATTAAAGCTGTAAATGAATAAGTAAAAATCATTGTTTAAACGAGTAAGTACCAAAACTTTTACACTAACTACACAATTTTTATAAATGCGAAAGATTGTCCGTTTGTTCGTTATTCGAAACGGCTGATTCGATTACAGTATCTACATATACCTAACCAATGAGATTTTATAGAGAGGTACACATTGAATATGAAGTAAAAGTATGGAAATCTCAAGCTCTCAGCACTTTCGAGGATAAGACATGGTATCTTGGCCTTATATATCTTGTTGTTGCACTTTCTAAACAAACAGGAAAGCATTGTCACTGTCACAAGTCACGACATGCGTCTAACAGCGCTTCTATACGTGTCGCGACTGAAGACGAGTCAGGCGATTACCTTACTTGAAGCTTGCCACGCAGAACCTATCTACATATAATAGATTATTGCATACAACTGTTACAGTGCATATGGATACTTAAATTTCTTTATTTTAGTCGCTGCGGGTGAAAATGCAGAGCGAAGCTAGTATGTAGATACAAATGTCACACATCAAAATTTACATCCTTCAGTGAAACCTCAAACACCCCGTCCCATATCTAAGGTGACTCACCCAACCCTGAACAACAATCAAGAATCTCATCTCACCCACGACTCAGTTCGCAATAAAATTAAAGCCGCAAACAAATGACAGTCAATCTGAAGTGAAACCACGTCATTTGCGGGATCCTGCAACAATACAAGTACTAAATAAGTTACTGCGGGACTCATTAGGCCCTTTCGATCTCGTAGGAGACAAAGCAATGGGGTTCATTATTCATAAACGCTGACTCTGACGCTTTGCGTGCATATTTGATTTTGTGGAGTTATTAAACTCTATACTGGGATTACTGAGGATGCTTGCTATTTTGGAGATGGCATGTTTCATTTTTAATCATGGATTTTGTATCATTATCATCTCAGCCATAAGAAGTCCACTGCTGGACATAGGCATCCCCCATGGATTTCCAAAATGACCGATTGGAAGCGGCTTGCATCCAGCGTCTTCCCGCCACTTGTATGAGGTCATCCGTCCATCTCGTGGCTGATCTTCCTACGCTGCGCTTGCCGGTACGTGGTCTCCACTCGAGAACCTTTCGGCCCCATCGGCCATCAGTTCTACGTGCTATGTGCCCTGCCCACTGCCACTTCAACTTGCTAATCCGCTGTGCTATATCGGTGACTTTTGTACGTCTACGTATCTCTTCATTTCTGATTCGATCTCGTAGAGAGACTCCGAGCATAGCTCTCTCCATAGCTCGTTGCGTGACCTTGAGCTTCTATATAAGGCCCATAGTTAGGGACCACGTTTCAGTGCCACGTATTTTGTATGGAGTGTTGTTTATCATTGTATGCAGAATACTAGTCTAGTAAAAATAAGATTTGTGACGACATAAAAGACAACTAAGTATATTGTTATTTAAATGAATGTACTGGTGTTTTGAAATACATTTGACACAATTTCAAAAGTGCAATGACTAATAAAAATATTTTTTATTTAGGCTGCATGTTAACCATATACAAATTTTTTTTTTTTTTTTTTTTTTTTGTTGTAAAACACATATATGCCACATAATAATAATATTTACAAACTTAATCTAAGATACCGCTACCAGTTGGCAACGTACCCAAAATGCTGGCAGCATTGCCACGTTGAATGGCAATGCTTAACCTTTGAGCCAAATAGAGATCAGCATTTTGATCACGTGTAGCCTCGACCAGTCGTTCCGATAACTCTTTGAAAATTTTATGTGCACTCGTTCCCCACGGCCCCAACGTTTCGACCCCAAAAGGCGCAAATATATAACCACTATCTAGGGTACTATATTTACGTCTTTTGAGATTTTCTGCGGAATCCGCCGCCGCACCAGCCTTATTTTGTGTTCCAGGAAGATGTGACGGCGCAAGAGTGTCTACACATGTTGCATCCCACACTAAAGGCAGCCCCATCTTCCATGGAATTAAAGTCATTCCATCGGGTCTTTTACCATCGTCACGTACGAGACCAATTAAAATGATATTATAAAATCAAACTTTGTTACCTTTACACGGTCAAACGGCTGAACCGATCATTATGAAATTTAGTATAGAGATAGCTGTGAACCTGGAGGCGGACATACGCTACTTATCATCATCATCATCATCACCATTTTTCATAACTATGCGGGTGAAACCGCGTTACGCAGCTAGTTTATAAAACGGGGATTATTACGAATTTTTTTTTTTTTAGGTATTTTCCTATTATAATTTCAAAGAATCCCTCAAAGTGCATTTAATGTGATCAACTCCATACAAATGGATTTATTTTTACTAGACTATACAGTTTTAGTCTAAATCTTTGACTTTATTACAACAGCAACGTCATTTTATAGTGACCATCTAAGTACCTAACGATTTTTGCCCATCTACTGCAAATCCAAAAGAAAAAGTTACGTGGTTAACAGTATATTATATTGTAGTTATTATTTATTTAGAATTAAGCTACTTTCAAACTGTTTTGTTTTTGGATTCTATGTGTTTTTTGCTTTTACACGATAAAACAATTAATATAATGAGGTAAAACAAAAAACTTTCTTTTAGGTATAGTAAATATAACCAATATTAAACAATATTTACAGTCTGTAATATATAATGTATGTTTTAGAAATGTTGCTAAGCGGTTACTATATAAAATACCTGGATCATATAGGTACACAAGGAATTTTTACTTATGCTGTCGTATTGCTATGCCAAGTTGCCCTTTTAATTTTTTAGAAACGTCAGATTTAAACGTCAGATTTGCTACAGAAAACATTAATATTAAGCATACTGTTGCTGTCTTTACATTATTTATATTTGGTTTCTTTTTTTTCTTGCTCCTAATTTTTTGTTCCAATTTTCACTGGAACTACAAATAAAAAACATTTTTACATCGAGCACTTATGCACTAGTGTAAATATCTTCGCCTATAAGCATTAGGAGTTCTAACTTCATCTTAGACATCACGTTTCAACTTATTTAATATTGTTAGTTGTCACTTATCAGTTTCATTTCCGTCCATTTTAATATTTCAATCTCGTCCTATGTAATCTTGGACAATCGTCGATTCCATCTCCCATTATCGAAATGCGTTTGAATTATCGACGTTCATTATGCATTCATTACAATCACAATGCGTCCGTAGGTGTCGATGGATAGGAGATAAGTGCGAGCGCGGGGGCGAACTCCTAACGTTATTTACGGAGTAGGTACATGAACTATTGTGTGACATTGGGTGGTGGTTGTGATCTATTGCTAATGGCTATCTTGGTATCTACATAATTATATCCTTCCCATCATCATTGTCATCATCAGCTCGATTTAATCCACTGCTGAATATAGAGTTTTGTCGTTCATAGTTACTCATCCCGATCTTTAGCTTTCTGTTTCCTAATTCTCTTATGTATATCGTCACTCCATCATGTCTCAAGGCCTTCATTATGTATTTTATAATTCATATTTATCAGTTCCGGTTTTAAGACAGGTTTGATAAAGATGTCATTGGATATGGCCAATCAAATACCATGTCAGCCTGCTACTACTCTGTTTAATATACTCTATGTAGTTTCCTGATGTATTACTCTATTCCCAATACTATCCTTCAGAGATACGTTGAGAATATTGGAGCATTTTTTTTTTTTTTTTTTATGCATGTCTTTATTGAGAATTATATACAGATATGTATCTCTAGCCTTATTGTCTGTATTGAGAATTATTTAAGCCATCTATCCTTATACCATTTAATATGATTAAGATTCAGATGCTGACTACTAAGTAATCCATTCTGCTTTATGTTGTTCTAAGTATCTCTAGGAAGATAAGCTACTGATAGAAGATATAGATATATATCTTGCTGTCTGTAGGTAGGTGTATTTTTCAGAAAGCAAATACATCAAATATTTTCTTAGTAAAAATCATTGTGTTATCAATCAATTATTTATAATTGAAGATGAAAATTCTTGTCTTTCATGATTTTAACTATAACTAACTGAGATCTTTCATATATGGTCGAAGACCAGTGTTTTTTTTTTGATTTTGAAAATCACCAGCGAGTTTCTCTCCCACCAAAGCAACTGACTGGTGACGCATGGGCACCAATTCAAAATTAACAATTTATTCGAATTGGAATCTTATAATCTTCATGGAAAATCTAGAAAAATCTGATTTCAAAATTAAAGCCCAACCCTAGACTGTACTTCATCAGCCAATAAAAGTTATAGACGATAATGAATAAATACAGCGTAAACTAAGACAAATAACCTATAAATGTATGATGGCGGACTAGGTATAGTCTTCCATCATAAATCTACAGCTTATAACGTTCAAAATCGAAATAACCTGCCATCAGTTTTTCCTTTTTAATAAATAATCCCACTTCCTAGCCGTAATGCCGTGAAAACAAAGCAAAAGGAAAAACTTCACCCCGGTATTTCCGCTCGAAGGAACCCTCCAGTGCGGGGGGCCTTACACGAGACCTACAACTCTAGTGCTCCGGCGACTCATTAGGGGACAAGGTGGGGCCCTGAGGGCCTCCACCGTACAGAAGGGTTCCTCAGCTCTTGAGAGTGTTTCCTAACCTCACGCACACATCTTGATAGTAGTTTTTCGTAGTCTGTTATGACGGTATGTATGTATTGTTTGTGATACGTGTGTTCGTGCATGAGTTTATTCTGTTCGTGGCATACATTTCTTGAATTCCTTCTAATCACAAAGCCAGCCGACTTAAACAACATCAGCAGCGCGTGGAAAAAAACATATTTTGTTTGATTTCATATTTAGAATCCAATTTCTAACTGCATATTTTTTTTGAGTTTTCAACGTCGTATGTAAGCTCTTAATGATAAATATGAGTACTATACAAACCCATAAAAACACAAGAAACTATATCTCTTTGTTACGTTTAATTTACATGAAAAATAGCTAAAAATATAAATTAGATATATAAATAGCTAAAAATCTGCAAACGAACATAGGCTACTTTTCATTCTTACCGTTATTCGTTGCTACACGAGTCAAGCTACGGAATAAATATACTAATGAAGTATATACATATTCAATTCTTTAATTTTTAAGTTGTGCCATTAACAAAACTTAACACAAAACAATATTCAATAAATATTTACGTACTTAATTCTAAGTTACAGGAAGTAAGCACAACGGTTTATTGTTGTAACAAAAAAGATAAAAGCCCCAACATTTTCCCCCATATTGTATCGCGTTTTATATAGTAAAGTCACAGCTTCCAAGAATGTGTGTCTCACATTTCCCCGCGAATATATCTCAGTTTGCAGCGTGTGTTAATTTCAAATTGTCTTAATTTGTTTTGTTGGAACGGCACATTTGTTTCGTGGCCTCTCGAGTGTTTCTAGGCACTGACTGCGACATTACTTGTGTTGTCTTGTGTACGTACGTTTGTTAAGTTTCAATTAAAATTGATATGCTAGGTTTATTTGTTTTCTTAATATTAATATATATTTTTTTTGATATTACTATTCTAATGTACTTAGTTTCTTTTTTTGTATTTATTTTATTTTACGATTTGTGTAAAATTATTTGTTAGCTGTTTATGACTATTCATAGGTGTATTGTTTCAATACCTAAGTGAAATAAATGGAATTGAATTGAATTATACGGAATAACTGTTGTGTTCAGAACAGTTGTTATTTTCCTAAGGTTCGTTAACGTTTATATTCCGAACAGTCAGAGTGGAACAAATTACTGGCTTCTTTGTTCCCTGAGATATACAACGAGAGTCTTTTCAACATCGGATTGAATAGGTTTCTTCTAAGTCTGCGTGCTTCATCTTCGACCACATCTATGGCATTTAAGTCTGTTGAAGACAGTTTAAGCAATTTTTTGTTTTAACTGTTACACAGTAAAGCGAAAACAAAGAGCAACTGAGATATGGCGCACGCTATCATCCTGATGATTACAAATGATACGAAACAGCTACATTTGAGTTTGTAAAATGCCTTTTCAAATCTGCATGTCGAAACTTATATTTCATCATCATCATCAGGCTAATTTAGAGTCTACAGCTGGAAATAGTTTTATTGACTTGGTACTCTTGTGTACTTACCCGAACGGTATATTTTACTTTGTTTGACATACTTTTTTTGTATTGACATGCTAGGCAGGCGTATTGCCCATTTGACATTTTTGTATTGACATTTTAAATGATATTGTATTTATATAATGAATATTTCTTAATCCTCAGAAACAAATTGTTTAAGAATAATTTTTGAATATTGTACGATTTTTGTAATTGGTCTTTTTCCGTTTTTATCTCAATAAACGAATTAGAATTTAAATAGTATCTCTTTCTGAACGCCATTCAGCTCGATCGTCAGTTTTCCACTTTCCATAGTATTTTAGGGAGTTTTACATTACATTAGTCATCTCGCATCAAAATCATCATTAGTCAAAAGTTTCCGGCAGCCTAGTCGGGAGACTGTCTGACTTGCAATCCGCAGATCGAATCCCACGGCACGCACCTCTGTCTTTTCGAAGTTATGTGCGTATTGTTGATTGCCGCCAACTTCAAACGGCGAAGGAAAACATCGTGAGGAAACCTACATCTGAGAGTTCTCAATGATCTTGAAGATGTGTGAAGTCTGCCAACCCGCACTTGGCCAGCGTGGCAGACTATGGCCTAACCCTTCTCACAATGAGAAGATGGCCCGTTCTCAGCAGTGGAACAGTTTGTACACACAGGGCTGATAAAAAAAAATCATCTCGCGGTTTGCACCCTAGGACGCGTCTTCTCTAGAGATACATTTCTGTTTTTTTTTTAGTATAAAGATGACGTATTACTTGTACTCCATCATTTCTGTACACAACATTGATGAAACAGTCTAATTTATACAATCCTCACATTACCACCCCACACTAGTCTGGCCACGGAATATTATTAACTGGATTAACTGGAACGTGGAATGGCGTCAACAAATGTTACTGTAAGTATGAGCAAGTCATAAGCACTTGCTCATACTTTTTGTGTTGTAACTTTGAGTATGGTAATAAATCAGATAACAAGCTTCTGGGTATTTTAGAATGTTTCTATTAATATATAACTTTTAATACTATTAAAAATAAATATACATCGCTTGGTGTTTTTAGGGTTCCGTACCCAAAGGGTAAAAACGGGACCCTATTACTAAGACTTCGCTGTCTGTCTGTCTGTCTGTCTGTCTATCTGTCTTTCTGTCTCCAGGCTGTATCTCATAAACCGTGATAGCTAGAAAGCTGAAATTTTCACAAATGATGTATTTCCGTTGCCGCTATAACAACAAATACTAAAAATTAAAAAAAAAAAAATTAAGGGGGGTCCCCATACAATAAACGTGTTTTTAGGGTTCCGTACCCAAAGGGTAAAAACGGGACCCTATTACTAAGACTTCGCTGTCTGTCTGTCTGTCTCCAGGCTGTATCTCATAAACCGTGATAGCTAGAAAGCTGAAATTTTCACAAATGATGTATTTCCGTTGCTGCTATAACAACAAATACTAAAAATTAAAAAAAATATATATTAAGGAGGGTCCCCTTACAATAAACGTTACGTAAAATTTTTCGTATTTTTTTGCTCAATATTAAAAACAGTAACAGGTAGACAAAGGACTCAAAGATTCAATATTACTAAATGCATTATTATATTTTTGTACACATTAATTATGCTACTTTGCACTATGTATTGTTTTATTACAGTAGGTGAAATACGACCACGGTTATCCTCTGAACACCATTAAGTTTTTTATTTTATTTTTTATCAGCCCTGTTTGTACAAACTGTCCCACTGCTGGGAACGGGCCATCTTCTCATTGTGAGAAGGGCAAAGAATATGTATGAAATACAATAAAACATAATAGATTTTCTTGTTCCATACTTTTGAGAGCGTAATTTTTCAGTAGTCGGAATTTAGATTTTGTATCTACTTTTTATTGAGCACAAACAAATTTTTTTTTTTTAATACAGGCGATTTTTAAAACCGTACCTACAAATCATACATTGCAGTATGGAAAATACCAATACTTAGAAAAAGTGATCTATTCTAAGTATAGTAGCTCTACGTTCTGTATCTCATTACTTAAAAGGATTACAATTTTATCCTATTCGATGGGTCCGAGATCCCTGACTTCAGCCTTCTTAGCTATTGATTGATGAGGCCGGGAACTACCTACTTCGCAGATATCACTAAGATCTCATCATTTTGTTACCTACCCACTCAAACTATATACCTAATGTAATAAATAATAATATATCATCACCATCATCATCATTATCTCAGCAATAAGAAGTCCACTGCTGAAGGCTTTCCCAAGGTTTTCCAAAAATATCGGTCGGAAGCGGCTTGAATTCAAAATCTTCCTGCCGATCTTTAGGACTTTTTGATTTTTCTGGTCCCAGACAATGACATTCTCATCACGTGGGCGTTTTCTTCAACAAAATTTACGAATATGGTGTCCTGGGTTGACTGGTATTCATATACCAACAATGACGAACTTAAAGATTTTGATTAAAGTTCTATGTCGCCGCGATTTTACACTAATTTGAATAAAAAAATTGATGTCTAGCTTCTCAATCTAGCTAGACGTCTATTTTGCCACTTTGAATTATTTTGAAGAGAAGAGGATCACATTTTAAAACGGGCGATCAATATGAGAGTGAATGGTAATTGTGGTAGAGGTCGACCGAAGAAAGTATGGATGAATTGCGTGAATGAAGACATGAGGGAAAAGGGAGTGAGTCCAGATATGACGAATGACAGAGATGAATGGAGGAAACGTACATACTGTACCGACCCCACATAAGTGGGAACAGGCTTAGAAGAAGAAGAAGAAGAATTATTTTGAAAACAGAAATTAGTTCAATCTTGTCAGTGGTCTAAGGTGGCCATTTAAATCTCATTGAGCTCGGACGGTATATCCTGTTGATATTTTATCAAAGGTCCCAGATAATAAATTAGATTTCGGCAATAATATTGCATGAAATATAGAAATAATACATACAACAATACTTAAAGATCGCTGCATTAAACCATCTAAGGAGTCAGAAGGCCCGAATGACACAGTCTCTATAATCTGCCTATCTGCAGAACGCTGCTTCCATATTAAACGTTTTGCATAATAATTTTTCTATTAAAAAACCGACTTCAAACGCAACTTACTAAATTCTTCACGATTGTAAACTTTTTAATGAGACCTCTCTTCACTAGCTCTTTTTTTTTTGTCAAGAATGCGAATTGTCATTAAATGTCAAATGCTCGCCTTTGAAGATTAGAAAATGTGCAGATGCTTATACGATTATCCTTAATATTTGACACTCTTGAAAAGAAAAACATGTAGGTGGAACTCTGCTATTCTATAATCTGACGCACTTACTCGGAAATACAATGAAAATATTTTAATTTTTCGAGATTATTCAAAAAGTAATAAAGCCATGTTTATAAAATAATTATGGGACCAACTTGGGAGCTTTCTCTATACACCAATTCAGGAAACACTAAAATTGGTTCTCGAATGACGGAGTGATTCGTGTACATACATAAAAAAAAATACGGTACGAATTGATAACCTCCTCCTTTTTCTAAGTCGGTTAAAAATAGTAGGCAGTAGTAATTAATATTTTCATAGCAAAAAAGACAGCTGTCATTTAGTCTCACCTGTGACCTCGGACGATGCAAAGTATTCGACGCGTCAGGTCATAAACTTATGTAAAATATACGTGATAAATCCGTTAAAATTTGTTTCAATTCAACTATTTTCGGAAAAAGCAGCCCGTTTCAAAATTCCAAAGCAGCGAAGTCAAGCTGTTCCATCTAATAGAGTCATCATCGACCGTCGCCAATCACCAGCGACCATCAAAAGCATCGAACAGTCGTGAAATGTTGACATGAGCGTGTCCACACATCCTCCCGTACATAATTGAGACATTTTACACGAAAGGATGTGATTATGGGCGAACATAAAACTGTGTTTGAGGAACCCCAAACGGATCTTTAAAAATAGTGTTGGCTTATTTTACAGATAGTTACAGTATGGTAACTTGTGAACTGGTGTAATGTGCAACCAAATTATTTGATATATGCAAGTGTCCATGGCGAATAATAAATCATAATAATTTTGGTTTGCGTTTGGAGAATTTTTCTCGCAGCTATTTTTTATTTTCTTGATTATGTATTATTTTGTTTGTTTTACATAATATATTTTCGATTACACACACAGTATGGGTAGGTCAAATAGTGGTAGGCGATCTGTTCTTTTATTTTTTTGGCAAATTACCTTCGAAATATGAATATAACAAAACCTTGTTTTTGTCTATACAAATTTTTTGAGGCATCACTACTTATACAACAATATCCTCTTTACGTGTAGGGTAGGGTAGGGTCTCTCTTACTTACCATACTTTCTCTTACTTTTCTTTGTGTTGGACCCGCGTGATTAGTGCATTTGCCCATCCGAGTCATTCTGTAAAGTTGCTGTTACAGCCAACAAAAGGCCCAGCATATTTCGCGGTTGGTTATGCCCCGCAACAATATCCTCTTTACGTGTAGGGTAGGGTAGGGTCTCTCTTACTTACCATACTTTCTCTTACTTTTCTTTGTGTTGGACCCGCGTGATTAGTGCATTTGCCCATCCGAGTCATTCTATAAAGTTGCTCTACTGCTTGTGGATGTATTATAGCCAACAAAAGGCCCAGCATATTTCGCGGTTGGTTATGCCCCGCAACAATATCCTCTTTACGTGTAGGGTAGGGTAGGGTCTCTCTTACTTACCATACTTTCTCTTACTTTTCTTTGTGTTGGACCCGCGTGATTAGTGCATTTGCCCATCCGAGTCATTCTATAAAGTTGCTCTACTGCTTGTGGATGTATTATAGCCAACAAAAGGCCCAGCATATTTCGCGGTTGGTTATGCCCCGCCACGACTCGGCGCGATACAATGAAAGATAATTAGTTCGTATCGGGTGGTGATTAAGAGATGTGCCGGAATTATGCCGGATTGGCAACGCTGGCGAATCGTGAAGGCACTTCGTGGATTGATGTTTCATAATGGTTTTGTGAAGAAAAATAAACGTAGTATGTAGGGTTGTGCGTTGTATGTCAGGTTTAGTGCGTACAATCCCATATATCTTGGCCGCCTACACGCAGCCGATCAAAAATCATGTATTTTTCTAAAGTTGTATGTATATAAATTGACATATTTGTTTCCTGGATTTTATTGATTTAAAATGTGTATACAGTGGTATCAACTCTGAAGCCACTATTAAACTAATTAAAATAATTAAATAAAAAAACCAAAACAGAATGACAGATGACAGATGAAAAACAGATGACCTCATACAAGTGGCGGGAAGACGCTGGATGCAAGCCGCTTCCAATCGGTCTTTTTGGAAATCCATGGGGGAGGCCTATGTCCAGCAGTGGACTTCTTATGGCTGAGATGATGATGATGAAATAAAAAAAACTGTTAATTATTTAATTTAGTTATTTAAAAAAAAAAAGTGGTGTCTTTTGAATTGATAGCCTAAATAACACAAACTTACATAGTACCTAAAACAATATAACATCATAATTATATTTTAAAACACTGAAAAAACCATCTTCTTCACTTCATAATACGCAATACAATACAATACATATGTACGCGACTTGCTGGTCACTTTTCTACAGACACTGCGATGATATTTTACCAGTTATTTTGTTACAAAAACTAAAGTACTTCATAGATTTTGATAAAATTTATATGGGACCATCTCTGAAGTATGACCTGCCAAATACAAAAATAATCATCAAAATCAATGCAGAATTGGCAGAGTAATCGGTGAACAAACATACAAAAAAAAAAAAAAAAACACCTACAGACCGAATTGATAACCTCCTTTTTGGAAGTCGGTTAAAAAGATACACTCGCATTGTATAGGTATAATACAAAATTAAATGAAAAAATCATTATGTCATTTAGAGCAATTTAGTAAGTTTATGGTAACCATTATTTAACCCATTACGTAGGGAGACAATAGAAAAATACGTTTAACTCTATCGCCCAATGATCGCATTAAACTAGGGCCCTTCCGTTACAAACAAATGTATTATTATTACAGTTTACACTGTTTTGGAAACAAGTATCCATATTGAATGTGAAACAAAATATCCGACTGCAGAGGAGAGATTTTTGCAGCCTAACTTACGATTTCGTTACAGTTGATTTCGCTGTTGATTGTTATTGTACGTTTTTTGTGAGAAAGTATAGTAGAGTCGCTTTCTAAATATATAAATGCGCATTTGAATAATTAAAATAAATAATAATTACGAATTAGGTTACAAAAAATTTTTTTTTGCTTAAAACTTTATTATTTTTACTACAAAAAAATGCTGCATATGACACTCCAAGAATGAAGACGAATCTAACCACACCTCGTAGGTACATCAAAATCAAAATCGATCAAGCCGTTTGTAGGTGGCTGTAGGTGGTTATACTGGTCATAGAAACATTCATACATACATACATAATTATACTGGAAAAAGATAACCTTCCTTCTTGCGCATTCGGGTAAAAAATCACATCACATCACTATTGAGTTAAAATAAAAAAGACGTGTGGCACTCGGAGACTGCCGCGGTAAAGCTATTGCATAGCATTTTTTATCAACTTATGTAATTATAATTATTTATTTATTTTATTTATGCAGTATTCCTAACACCCCCCACTCCGACCGGCACAGCGGTGATACTTTTTAGTTTTTAGTTTTGCCATCTATCGATGAATAGCAGAACTTTTAATGACTTTTTGAAATATCACGCTTGTCTCTTTAGTTCTGCAAATCGCCTCTAGGTGGCATTGGTTGTATCGGCGTTACTGCGTTAGGTTATTTTCGTTACGGAATTTCTGGATTCGGTCTCCACGCTCAAGGCCCGCGATAGAAGCTATGCAATAGCTTAATATAGTGTAAACTCTCTGTAACATCTTTCGATATATCGTAAAACTTTATATAGTAACGTAGAAATTAATTCTATTGAGTCGGTTTGCCTTAAAACCCATATCAATACACTTGTTACAACACAACAGCTGCCCTTTATTACTAGGAAATACGTTCATATTCAGTAAATATATTTTATCAAGTATTTTTATGCCACCTGTTTACAAAAGGTTCCGAATAAATCTTAGAAAGTTGCCAAAATTTCTAAGAAAGACATCTGAGGTCGTAAACAATTGCTAAATCGCCTAGAACACGTGTTACTTCAATCTTGGATTGCGTTGTCTTAGGAATGTTGGTGTCTCTCTCTCTCACCAACCTCTCATGTTATCGTGATGAGAAAAGGCGGATATTTAAACGAATATAAAAATTCTGCCAACCCGCACTTGGCCAACGTGGTAGTTTATGGCCTTACCCTTCTCACAATGAGAAGATGGCCCACGCCCAGCAGTGGGACAGTTTGTACAAATAAACAAAAAGATAAAAAAGTGTGATTAGTAGGTATTTGATTGTTTTTCTTTCTTCGCTCAACATAAAATGTCACTGCGTAAAAATACGCCCGGTCCCTTGAGATTGAGATTCGTTATAAAGAGTTTACTCTATAAGTAAGATTTGATGCGTACTGCACTGGATTAGAGCTCTCTGCCGGCTTTCATATTTCCTACAAATTACAATCTAGCAAATTTCAAGGTTATAGTGAATAGATTTTTCTAGATCAGCGATTATCCTCGGCCACATCACTCTGCTTCCCAACCCCGCAAGTGAAGTGAATTCTCAAGTCAGTTTCCATATTATTTTACGAATTATATTGAGTGACCACATTTGTAAGTAGCTACCAATTCCACTTTCGATATTTTGATAATCTATTTATTTTTATCATTTCTCCATCCCAAGGTTGCCTGGAAGAGATCGCTATTAGCGATATGCCGCCTGTTGTTTCACTAGCATTTAAGCCCTTTTCACTATGTAATTTGTGTTTTAGTTAAGGTGTAAACAATATAGAGTTTATCTATCTATCTAATATCAGCAGTAATAATAAGAAAAATTTAAGTTCACTTAGGGGCTAACTAAGGAAGAAAAATTCAAGTTCACTTAGGGGCTAACTAAGGAAGAAAAATTCAAGTTCACTTAGGGGCTAACTAAATAAGAAAAATTCAAGTTCACTTATGGGCTAACTAAATAAGAAAAATTCAAGTTCACTTAGGGGCTAACTAAATAACAAAAATTCAAGTTCACTTAGGGGCTAACTAAATAACAAAAATTCAAGTTCACTTAGGAGCTAACAAAATAACGAAAATTCAAGTTCACTTAGGGGCTAACTAAATAACAAAAATTCAAGTTCACTTAGGGGCTAACTAAATAAGAAAAACTCAAGTCCACTTAGGGGCTAACTAAGGAAGAAAAATTCAAGTTCACTTAGGGGCTAACTAAATAACAAAAATTCAAGTTCACTTAGGGGCTAACTAAATAACAAAAATTCAAGTTCACTTAGGGGCTAACTAAATAACAAAAATTCAAGTTCACTTAGGGGCTAACTAAATAACAAAAATTCAAGTTCACTTAGAGGCTAGACAAGTCTTAGTTGAGGTGTATAAAAGTATGACTAATTTGTGAGAGATTGTCGTTGTGAGAGTCTAGATCCTAAACTTGCATTGACTGACTGCGTAAGAAGTAAAATAAAGAGTGTTGACGCAAGTATTTACGTGAATACATCCAAGTATACTTAAATCTTAATTACTGATATTGCATTTGTCCATACAACAACGCTTACTATAACCGTCTGCCCGTCTGTCAATTTGCTGTTCTTTGCTTATAAAATGTTTTGTAGTTTCTTAAAAAAGACGGTTGTTATTCGCTCGAGATAAAAATAAAATATCTATAGCATATGACCTTAAATCATCCCAAACTGTCATCCCAAAGAGTATCAAGTGTGCATGCCCAACGGCTCAATTAAAAATAAAAAGACGCACAGAGCTCCCGTTCACCAGATAGTTTCTCATTAAATCTGGTTCCAATCGTGTCATATTTCAAAGAGTCGAGAAGGTTCTACCAGTGTGCGTAAGGTCCGTTACCCGGTGTCATATCGAAACCGTTTGATCGCTAAGAACGCTTCTTCAGCCGCCCGCTTTGATATTTCCCAGATTGGATTTAAGTAGGCGATAAAGAAAGCATAAAAATAAAAAATAAGTGGCCGCTTAGAGGTGCGGTGATGCTAAAAACACGGCTTGTTTTGTAAATATCCAATATCAACGGGATTTATTATGATTGGTGAACAGATTTTTATAATGAAACATGATCGTAGTCAGAATCGTCTATTAAAGTTAGTGCTGTTTCGTAAGCAGTTCAAAACACTAGTGACACGTCACTACAACGGCTGTAAGCAGTTCAAAACACTAGTGACACGTCACTACAATGGCTGTAAGCAGTTCAAAACACTAGTGACGTGAAATGGCAACAAATTATAGTAGATTGTAACCTATTTAGGCATGAGATGGTTGGCACCAATAGGTCGAGTGCCTAAATAGGTATTTCAATGGAGGTAAATATTCTACTTTTCATTTTGAATATGAGGAAAGTAGAAAAATTCAAGACTCAAAACTCCAGACTCATGAAAACACAGACCAGAAATAGAACGTGATTTTTAATAATTTGACAGCACAGAAAAACGATTCTCCCTAGGGACGAAAAGTAGTGTTTTCGGCCCGGTGTACTCAAGCATACTTTCCGCGTAGAGAAATGAAAATTCTATAAAATAACAAAATAAACAGAACAAAAGAAATGAGTCTAAAAAATCTTTTGTTTTGTTTTTCATATCAGTATTAGTTACATGTTAGTAATTGTTTCTATTAAAGCTCGTTTGCAACTCAACGATCAATTCTTATATATATTAAATATAGGTATATAAATATATAATCTGAATCTCAGAAGCAGCTCTAACGTTTCTAGGTAGATTATGGGACGATAAATCGATCTTGCTAGGTTTCATTTTTAGTGAACCCGGGATTTTCAATTATAAAAATCTGAGTGAAGCTTGGTCGCCCAGGTACTAATTATTTACGTTTTAACAATTGAATAACATCACCTTCAGGTACAAGCAGGTACCACAGTCAGGTAGAAGCAGGCAACACGCGTCAGTGTTATCGCCAGCAGTGCGACCTGGCTGACGAGTGCGGTGTAATTATCACTTCCATTAGACCTCGTTTGCGACTCATATTCGCACGTTTCCACTCGGAAACACTGTTTAAATTCACTTCGTTTCATTTTACACGCTTGGATCTTATGCCCGAGTTTGTAATAAAATAGCATTTTTATTTGATGAAGCAATTATTTAATTGTAATTGCATATTAATAAATATTTGTTAAAATTAAATAACTATAAAATTTAATAAATGTTAATTTGTTAAATTTACATATATTAAATGAAACTAAAGTAAAATACCGTACCTACACAACTTAAATAATACACATATACTGCGTACACATATGATGCGTACTGCACAAGAATGGAATTCTTTGCCGCCATATCTGTTTCCTAAGACCTACAATCTTGGAATTTTCAAGGCTAGAGTGAATAGATATCTTCTAGATCGACGAGCTCCATTTTCGGCCACTCGGCCACACCGTCGCTTAACATCAGGCGAGTTGGTGGTCAATCGTAGATATATCTTCTATAAAAATAAAAATAAATATACAACATATATAAACTAAATAGAAAACTGAAATTTTACTTAAATAAACTAAAACACGTTTTTTTTTTTTATTATTGTGCGACTATTGTGTGTCTCTGTACTATGTTCATAATAACTTAGGAACTGAATAGAAAATAGGGGAAAAAGACATCTGTCCCATATACCAACTTTGTAAAAGTTGTAATAAACTTTTTGTATGAAACAGCTGTTTTCGTAATTTCAGAATCGAGCAATTTCATAAAAATCGGTTGTGCCGTTTGCTCATGAAAAGATAAATAAACAGACAAAGAGACAGACAGAGTTACTTTCGCTTTTATTATGTTAGATTTTTTCATAACAATGTTTACCAATTCAGGTTTTCTTACGTGAAAAAATTATACCTATTTTATTTAGTCAAAGTCAAAGTCAAAGTCAAATAGTTTAGATAGATAGTTTAGTCAAAGTAGTTTAGATACTGATTTATTACCTTTTCATCAAATATATAGCAATGCGACCGATTACTCAAAATTAAATCTAAAGAAAACAAATTTACTACAACCAAATTTGTTACTTGTTGTTATTTGTTGTATTTGCTGTGGTGAGACCGTCTGACTTGCGATCCGCAGGTCCTAGGTTCAAATCCCACGGCACGCACCTCTGTCTTTTCGAAGTTATGTGCGTATTGTTGATTGCCGCCAACTTCAAACGGTGAAGGAACACATCGTGAGGAAACCTACATGTCTCTCAATGATCTTGAAGATGTGTGAAGTCTGCCAAGCCGCACTTGGCCAGCGTGACAGACTATGGCCTAACCCTTCTCACAATGAGAAGATGGCCCGTGCCCAGCAGTGGGACAGGTTGTACAAACAGGGCTGATAAAAAAAAATATTGTTACAACGTTTACTAATTCACATAGGTATATAATAGCTATCGTGTAGGTTTAAAAGCCTTTTGATTTGCTCTTTTCGTTTGATTTCTACAAATGTACAAATCAAATAAAAAGTGCTTTGTAAAAAAGCGCTGCAACATTTAACAGCAAAGATAATAACTGGGGAATCGCAAAACAGAAAGCGCTTTTTTACGATGCAATTCATTCAGTACTCCACATTTCTAGTATCGGGCTTTTGAAATGTCCACTGCAATCGGAAAATGAAAACGACCGCAGAGCGAAGTAGTAGAGAGCCAGAATTTTCACCTGTACGTTGAAATAAAACCGGCCAAGTGCGAGTCAGACTCGCGCACGAAGAGTTCCGTACCATTATCTATTAATGTATGGGAGCCCCCCTTAAAGCCTAGGCCGCACTATACGGTTAAATCGCAGCGGTTTTTAACCACGTGAGTTTATGAAACAGGAAAACGAATACAAGCGGCCGCACTTGCGGTTTTCCCCGCGACTGATTTAGTACCGTCTCGAGCGGTTTCGCGGTTTATAGCGGTTACCGCTCGCGGGAAAAAACCGTAGTGCGGCCTTAGCCTTAATGTTAACTTTATTTTAATTTAATTATTTATTTTTAATGTGAATAATATATTTCAATATTCTGTGAATATTTCAAGAGTTTACCTGTTTCCGTTACCAATACCGAGCAAAACGAGTAAAAAAACACGTTTGTTGTATGGAAGCACCCTTAAATATTTATTTCATTCTATTTTTTAGTATTTGTTGTTATAGCGCCAACAGATATACATCATTTGCGAAAATTTCAACTGTCTAACTATCACGGTTCATGAGATACAGCCTGGTGGAACACGGACGGACGGACGGACGGACAGACAGCGAAGTCTTAGTAATAGGGTCCCGTTTTTACCCTTTGGGCACGGAACCCTAAAAAGGCAAAGTACGTAACGTGTAGTGCCCTAGAAATACAGGATTCCAGTACTTGATATTCATACAAGGCATGAGGTAAACATTTTTATGGTTCAGTGTACTAATGATCATGTTTTTAATTACATTTGAAAAAGTTCATAGACTGCTAGAGCTTTATAAAAGTTTCTATACATATATCTATCCAGTGACATATAAACTTATCTATGCGAGAGTCTCTAATTCAAAATCGTCCGTCTCGCTTGCTCTTACCTTTTATGAAGATATAATTTACTCACATGAAACTCTAGATATGAACACACAAATTTTCGATAAAACTCTCATTTCGATCCACTCATTTTGACCCATTTTGATTTACATACTTAAAAATCAATTCGAGAAGAATCTATTCTCCATTTCATTTTTGTGCATGAAAATGAACTTTAATCAAAATTATTTTTGACGAAAATTTGTGAAGTTCCATTGTTTATTGTTTATTTTACATTGCATTACAATTACATACATAGCATAGGTACATACATAATCACCCTAATAGGGTATAGCAATCTAGTGCGGAGCGGAACGGTTTATTTTATTATGCGTTTGTCTTTAAAAAACTCTTCTATCGTATAATAGCCTTTTTTAATTAATATATTTTTTAGGGTTTGAGAAAAATTCTGTATATTTTCTATTTCTTTGAGCTGCGTTTCTATTGTAGTGTTCATTGTGATGATTTTTTATATGTTCATTCAGTCATGCTTATTTCACGGTTCACATTCATTCAAAAAAGTTGATATGCGCGAGCGAGACAGAAGGTTTCCAAATATACCTGGACTCATATTTGCGTACTTAATCAAGGATTACGTCTTTTATTTGTCTTCACACGAATACTGCGAAGAATCAAAATAAAAAAATCCCAGTGAACTGCTCTTTTGCATGTACTTATATAATGGTACTAGTGGGCTTAAGTCATTGCCAGTTGCACCATAAAAGGTACTGGTGGGACAAATCAGTGCCAATTGTACCATTAATGGTAAGGCTACAAGTCAACTGGTACGGCGGGTTTTTTAAAAATGTATTTTGAGATCAGACTTGCCGTTACTGTCTGCGCCTTACAGTATAGGACAAATATCATGCTCGCTGCATTTAGCGAGCTCCAATCGAGGGCCCCTGCACACTGCACAGCCGTTGTCAAAGTGTGCAATCCGACGTAAATCTACGAACATTGTTAACGCATTAACTCCCTAATGGGAGGGTTTATTTTTAGTTTTATTTTTGGGGATGGCACGCGTCGAGCTTCGGTTTGAGGGATGCCGACGTCGTCGGGCTCTGGTTATTGTCACACCGTACTTAAATGAACATTTATGGGATACAATTCTTCTGTATGAAATTTTAACGTTTTACGTGTAATCTCGTAATGTTTTCAAGATTTGGACTTACAGGAGAAATAGGGTGTATAAAAACATATCCAGACACTTTTCTTTTCACATATTTGCACATGAAAAACTTAACACTCAAAATCGTAAACAGTAAACCACCCTTTTACCTTCCAGACAACAAAAAAATTTGTAAGCTGTATACTTACCAAGTTTCGTCAAGACTAGGTTACTTCAAAAATATGACCAGCGAAGTTACGCTCAACTTTTACAGCGATGCAAAGTTGGCTCGTGCTTGTTTTTAATTTACTTTTTCTGCAATTAAAAGAACTAAAGTAGCACTAAAGTTGAATGAAGATACTGTTAAAAATATCACAATTCTAAGTAGGCTCATTTAGACTTTTGTAACACACTCTTAATTACAGAAAAAGCAAGATAAAAAGATTCAGACGAATAGAAAACCTCCTCCTTTTTTAAAGTTGGTTAAAAACGGGCGCGAGCCAACTTTGCATCGCTATAATATGAGTTGAGCGGACTTGAGCGTAAACCTGCTGTACGTACCAACAAAATATTCGGATATAAAAAAGAAAATGTTGCCAGTTTATGCTGAACCCTTTGTTTAAATCGCTCGCTTGTTCAAGTATATACCGATGATGACTAAATAAATGTAACTATAAATCCTGTGATCATCATTTAACAAATATCTATATTAAAAGAAAACAAAACCAGGCTGCTGAAAAGCAGTTTTTGCATTCTAACTTACGGTTTCTTTACGCTTGATACGCTGTTGAGTGTATATTTTTGTGAGAGAGTATGCGTAAAATCAGTACAAAAGATTACAAATGCGCATTCTTTAAAATTATTCTAATAAAATCACTTGTTTATTACGAAAAAGTTCGTTGGAAGTTAGGAAAAAAAAACACATTTTTTATTTTTGCTAGAGATATATACCTATTATGATTCTTATTATTACGAAAAAATATAGCTTAGGACACTCAGGGAGTAAAGACTCCTCTAACGACTCCTCGCACAAATCAGTTAAGCTGTTTAGGCTGTAGGCGATCTATAGAAACATACATACATACATTCCTTCCTTCTTCTTACGCAGTCGGGTAAAAATCAGTGTAACAGTCGTCCAATTTAAAGATCCCTGCATGTTTTTTCGTGTCGTACAAACCCGTGCCGCCTGTCCACGTGTCCGGCACGTGCACGTGCAGTGTCCGGGCTCCTTATCTCAGCGCAGAATGCGCGTTCACATCTCGACGCTTCAGACGAGTCTGTTATTGGATTACTATTGAGAAGATCCGCTTTATATCTCATGGTTTGGATGTTTGAAGAATTGCGAAGATTTTTTCTGGAGTGTATTGGAGGAGAAATTTTAATGCGAGCGAAATACTTTACAGTCCTTGTTGAGCCACCCTTAAAACAACTTTTTTGTTTATTAATATTTTATAGTTTAAGAAACTGGAAACGCGGACTTCAAAATAAGCAATTCGTTTATTTGGATGATATTTTTTCAGTTATTTTGTAATAAAACTAAAGTACTTAACCGATTTTGATAAAATGTATACAGTACCACCTCTGATCACCTACCAAACAAAACAGAATCATCAAAAATAATTCATAATTGGAGAAATAATCACGGTAACAAACATACAGTCAAATTGAGAACCTCTTATTTTGGAAGTCTGAAAAATTAAGAAAACCAACTGTAAAATAAGCAACTTGGATGATATTTTTTCACTAATTAGGGTTCCGTACCCAAAGGGTAAAAACGGGACCCTATTACTAAGACTTCGCTGTCTGTCTGTCTGTCTGTCTGTCTCCAGGCTGTATCTCATAAACCGTGATAGCTAGAAATCTGAAATTTTCACAAATGATGTATTTCCGTTGCCGCTATAACAACAAATACTAAAAAATAAAAAAAATAAAAATATTAAGGGGGGTCCCCATACAATAGACGTGTTTTTTAGGGTTCCGTATCCAAAGGGTAAAAACGGGACCCTATTACTAAGACTTCGCTGTCTGTCTGTCTGTCTGTCTGTCTGTCTGTCTCCAGGCTGTATCTCATAAACCGTGATAGCTAGAAAGCTGAAATTTTCACAAATGATGTATTTCCATTGCCGCTATAACAAAAAATACTAAAAATTAAAAAAAAAAATATTAAGGGGGGTCCCCTTACAATAAACGTGTTTTTTCGTATTTTTTTTGCTCAATATTAAAAACGGTAAGAGGTAGACGCTTCAAATTTTCACAGAATATTTACTTGTATATTACCTTTCAAAACAAATAATTAAATAACAATAAAGTAAATATTAAAGGGGGGCTCCCATACAACAAACGTAATTTTTAAGCAATTTTTACTCGATCTTAATTAACAGGTAGAAACTTGAATATTTGTAAGTAAATATTTAGAAATATATTAACTATAAAAATAAATACCTAATCTAATACATAAAAACTCACATAATGAAAATAATCCGTGCATCTAAACGCGGTGCGAGCGCCGCGAGCGCGAGGCGGTTGCTAAGCAACGGCCGCGCGGGTAGCGGGGGAGGTAACATCACGGAGCGAGCCATAACCGTCCACTTAACAGCGTATCAAACTTAACGAAATCGTAAGTAGACTGCAAAAACCGCTTTTCTGCAGTCGGGTATTTTGTTTTTCTTTTAATTTAGAGACTTTAACAAAATCTTACTTTAGTTAGATTTGGTTAATAAATTAACGAAATTTGTGTGATTAAGCAATTCGATATTAAAGTGACACGAGTCAATACCGGCTTGTGTTATAAATAGACTATACAGACACAAAACGAACGGTAGTTTCGGTGTTACCATATTCTAGGAAAATCTCAATTCGACATTATGTACGTTTTTTCTTAGTTCCTAGATGTAGAAATAAGTTTAGAATGCAAGTCACCTAGCCTTTTAAGGCTTACTCTGCCCGTTGTTAAGCACGACCAGTTCCTCTTGCATAACTTAAAAAAAATATGTAAGTAGTTATAAATGCATATATTAGTTCATAAAAGGCACGGACCCTGGAGACTGTGGAGAATAAATTTGTTAATAAAAAAAAAAAAAAAAAAAACACGATCAGTAAACAAAATTTGCCATAATTTCACTTCTTAACTCTGTAAAAAATATGTACCCATTTAAAACGTCATTCGAATGTTCATGTGCGTCTCAAAGATTAATCGATGACATGATAGTCATGCACACAATTTATACATTTCTGGTCCAATTATGTACGGGATTTTGAATAAAATTGTCACTCTTAGTCATTCTATTACTATATGATCCTAGATATAGTGAACGGGAGGATGTGTGTATATTATAGTCACGATATAGTACAAAACTTTATCATCATTTTTTTTTTTTTTTTTTGTCAGCCCTGTTTATACAAACTGTCCCACTGCTGGGCGCGGGCCATCTTCTCATTATGAGAAGGGTTAGGCCATAGTCTGCCACGCTGGCCAAGTGCGGGTTGGCAGACTTCACACATCTTCAAGATCATTGAGAACTCTCAGACATGTAGGTTTCCTCACGATGTTTTCCTTCACCGTTTGAAGTTGTCGGTAATCAACAACACGCACATAACTTCGAAAAGACAGAGGTGCGTGCCGTGGGATTCGAACCCAGGAACTGCGGATCGCAAGTCAGACGGTCTCCCGACTAGGCTGCCGGGAACTTAATCATCATTTAGTAAGTACTTATTTAACCATCTCCGGTTAGGTGTATGAATATTTATTTTGGGCTCCTTCCCGTTGAATTTGCGTTCTTTAAGCTATAAGTAATTATAAAGACACAGCTTTACGTTTACATTTGTTTACTATTGTATAAGCGATGGTATGGCCAATAATAAAGTACATCGACTTTTAACAAAACCTATTTTGCATTACTTTTACAGCAATTACGGTTTTGACTCTGGTTAACTGAAACTTTGTAAATATTTATATTATATTTTTTACGCAAGATAAGCGATGGTGTGGCCGAGGATGGAGCTTGTCGATCTAGAAGATATCTATTCACTCTAGCCTAGTCTTGAAAATTCCAAGATTGTAGTTAAAAATGCACTTTAGCAATATTTTTTTCATTTAGTCTTTTGATATTAGACAAAACAATCGACCAGTTATGAACATCTCATAGCTATATCCATATTGTTCATGGAAAAAATGTTGTGCAAAGTCCCTACTATTGTCTTCTAAATCCATGTTTTGTAGTCAGAATATTCAAACAAATACTAACTAGGTATTAGTTAGCTACTTACGTAGCGATTATCCACATAGTCTGTGTAGTAATTATTACCAACAGCGAGCAATTTCAGCGTTCCCTGAAAAGCTAACTACTAAAGTTATTTTGTCGGTTGTTTCTCAAAGGTAAATTAAGCCACCCACTACAGCTCGAAAGTTCGAACCTGGCAACACTGGCGATCGATTAAAACAGCCTCTTCCACCGTAGGCGTAAAATCTACAGTAGATTAGCATAAATTCTAATTTACAGCCATTTTTACGGATCGTTATTTCAAATAGACAGTTAAATCATCTAATTTATGTCACATTTCTTTAATATTTTTCACTAGTGCCGGTTTTGAAATTAACATTAGTTAGTGAGATAGCATTAGTTCTTTCTGTTATTAGCTATAACGGATGATGTTAATGTCTATATTATTTTGAATTTGAATAGCTATTATAGTTTTTTTTTTCTTGATGTTGGCATCACGCTTCCACATTTGCCATTTGTCGAGTTTACAGGTATTATAGTTTTAGGTTTATCATTCTTGACATTGTAATTTTGTTTCGTATAAATCTTTGTTAACCTTAAAAAGAGGCTGTTGATAATCTTGTCTACATCTACACTTCTACACTAATATTATAAATGCGAAAGTTTGTGAGTATGTGTGTTAGTTACGCTCAAACGGCTGAACCGATCAAAATAAAATTTTGTATGTAAATAGCTATATACCCAGGTATCTTATCTTATCTTGTATAGTCACAGCGGGGGCTAACAAACTGGTTGGCGACACTTCGACCCATGGGGATCTTTTGTGTGCACCCCTAGACCCTACCACACCCTTAGCGGAAAATGTACTCGATTAAGTCGCCTCCTAGGGTTGCCTGGAAGAGATCGCTATTAGCGATAAGGCCGCCAGTTGTTACACTAGATTTTAAATATCTTATTTTGATTGTAAGTTTCTAAGGTGTGTACAATAAAGAGTTTATCTATCTATCTATCTATACACCGTGCAAAGGAGTATGTCTTTAGTCCTCCGGCTTAGGATAAGCTATTCCGAGGATGCTCATCCTTTTACCAGCAAGGACATCACAGTCACATAATAGGTGTGACATCGTTTCCACTTCGTTCCCACAGGCTCTGCATCTGTCATCTAGACTTAGTCCTAGTCTGCATAGTTGTTTTGCTGTGGCGAAGTGCCCCGTCAGGGCGCCTGTAAGTGCCCTTGCCCGGCGTCTGCTCCCACGCAAAATAAACTTTGCAGTGGTAGCAGTGTTTTTGCCAATGAAGGCCTTGGAGTGATGGAGCCCACCCAGGTATAACACATAGGCAATTTTTTATCATGAAAAAGGGAAAGAAGTCTATTTTTCATTAAAATTGATCTACTTATATGACCGTACATATAATCGACACAGACGAGTGAGTTGAGGAGTTAGGTTGTAGCGGGACGGAAATACAGCGAGGCCGAGTTAGGAGCAAAACAGGAGTGGAGCAGATGCGAAGTGGGAGCGGAGCAGATGCGAAGTGGTATCGGAGCAGTTGCGAAGTGGGAGCGAGATAGGCGGATGCGGCCCTGGTCGTTAGCTGAACGGGTTCTTGTTACGCTCTCACATACACCCCCGTATCTGGGAGCGTGAATAGAACGGTTTTCTTATATGGACGAAGTCGCGGGTAGCAGTTATTAGAAAATATATATAAAAATAATAGTTTGTAGATATTGTTCATCCGACTGTACAAGAAGAAATCTGAAATTGTTGTGTGTGTGTTTTATGCAATTGATTTACTTTTATGTAGGCGAAGAGCTTGACAATCCCCGTCTGTAATAATTTTAGCCTCTAATACCCTCTCCCCTCCATCTAACCCTCAACTATGTTATGGTCAAATGGACTTTGATGTTCAGCTCACCCCGCAAGGGAAAATAAGCATGATTTTATATATGTATATTGTGACTTACGATAATCACAATCATCATTTCACCCACAAGTAGTCCACTGCTGGAGATAGGTCTGGATTTCCAAAAGGCCCGGTAGGAAGCAGCTTGCATCCAGCGTCTTCCTGTCACTTGTATGTCGTCTGTCCACCTCGTAGCTGGTCTTCCTACGCTACGCTTGCCAGTGCGTAGTCTCGACTTGAGAATTTTTCGGGCGCATTGATCATCAGGTCTGCGGATCATCAAACGCATATTATTTGTTACGTATATACGGTATCTCGTAGTCGGGTATCTGGGGGCACGGCCGTGTCCCCGCCATGTGAGCCAGCGGTTTTATGTTTTCTACTCAGTAAGGGAATAGTTTCCGGGAGCCTAGTCGGAAGACCGTCTGACTTTCGATCCGCAGGTCCTGGGTTCGAATCCCACGGCACGCACCTCTGTCTTTTCGAAGTTATGTGCGTATTGTTGATTGCCGGCAACTTCAAACGGTGAAGGAAAACATCGTGAGGAAACCTACATGTCTGAGAGTTCTCAATGATCTTCAAGATGTGTGAAGTCTGCCAACCCGCACTTGGCCAGCGTGGCAGACTATGGCCTAACGTGGGCCTAACCCTTCTCACTTTAATAGTTTGTAAAAATAATTTTTATGAATAAAAATTAATTTGGATGAAAATTAAATGTTTGTCGTAAACTGTGATGTTGCTTTCTATTGTACTGTGGGACTAGTTTACGTACCCAAAGGGTAAAAACGGGACCCTATTACTGAGACTCCGCTGTCTGTCCGTCCGTCCGTCCGTCCGTCCGTCCGTCTGTCACCAGGCTGTATCTCATGAACCGTGATAGTTAGAGAGTTTAAATTTTCACAAATAATGTATTTCTGTTGCCGCTATAACAACAAACACTAAAAAACAGAATAAAATAAATATTTAAGGGGGCTCCCATACAACAAAGGTGATTTTTTTTTTGCATGTTTTTGCTCGATATTGATAACGGCAACAGGTATAGATGCTTGAAATATTCACAGAATATTGTGTTATATTATTCACTTTAAAAATAAATAATTAAATTAAAATAAAATTAATGTTTAAGGGGGGCTCCCATACAACAAACGTAATTTTTTTGCTGTTTTTATAGATAGATTGATAGATCAACTCTTTATTGTTTACACCTTAACTAAAACACAAATTACATAGTGAAAAGGGCTTAAATGCTAGTGAAACAACAGGTGGCCTTATCGCTAATAGCGATCTCTTCCAGGCAACCTTGGGATGGAGATAATGGTACGGAACACTTCGTGCGCGAGTCGGACTGACTCGCACTTGGCCGGTTTTATTTTATAAGTTAAGTACGCTTTGAGGAACAAACGTAGTTTTTTAAGTAGACTTCCACTTCCAGAAGCCAAGTCATTGATTGCCAAACGCTGCCCTGCTTACTCTTTGCCCTGTGTCTACAAGAATATTTGCCGTAAAATTTCCCTCCATCCAGACTTACTTGCATCTACTTTCAAAAGAATGGTTAGAGACTGGCTTCAAACTTTATCTTTTGACGATACTGAAGCCCTTGTTCACAGCCTATATAGAGAATAACAGGTCCACAAAACATTACCTCAACACACACACACTCACTCACACACTACACATACACATCCCATACATACACACCCCACACACCCTTATACCTATTATATACACGCACATATTTTCGTATCAAAATACATCAGAAGAATTTCTTTGTACCCTCGCACTCGGGCTCCAAGATACAAGCTTCGTGCTTAGTTTGGGGCTCGCTGAACAGAATCTTTATAATATACATTAGTAAATCTACCACTTTACTATATTGTTTTTTGCGCCCAAGTTAACGTGTACAAAATGTATATTGATGTTCTTTTGGTAAATAAATTGTCTTATGTCTTATGTCTTATGTCTTAATTTAGTCATTTTATATCTTCCAAAATGTTGATATGCGCGAGCGAAAAGGACGATGTTCGAAGTACAGTTTACAAAGCGGCGAAAATGGCTTTTCCACGTTCTCGTCTAGACTGTATCATTATACAAAGTTGTAACGTCAAATTTAGCCTGACGCCTCGAAGTTACCCTTCACTTTGCGACGTTTGAAACACCGCTATAACACTTAACCTCTGGTTAGGTCGGTTAACAATAACAATAACCCAAGGTCAACACGAGCTTCCCTGTCATAATAGTCACGGGAAATTCACGAAGTTGCTGCATAACGTTTCAAAGAAACGAAGCTGTCGGAGACAGATAAATTACTGGTCTCTTTGTCTCGTTTTTAGGGTTCCATACCTCAAAAGGAAAAAACGGAACCCTTATAGGATCACTTTGTTGTCCGTCTGTCCGTTTGTCTGTCTGTCCGTCCTTCCGGGTGTCAAGACCTTTATCTCGGAAACGCGTGAAAGTATAGAGTTGAAATTAAAACCATATACGCAGATCCATAGTCTCTTGCTGCAGAAAGAAAAATAAAATTTCTCAGTTTTCGTAAAAAAAAAGATACAGCCGAACACGAGTATGTCGTAAAAAATTCACATTTCGACACTCACAGAGGAATCAAAACCTATGGGGTACTTCCCGTTGACCTAGAACTATGAAATTTGACAAGAAGCATTGTGTTATAATACACATATAGGAAAAAATGCGAAAACTGGATATTTTTAATTTAATCGCAAAAAATTGTATTGTAGTGTCTTTATGCAAGGAATGAGTGTCCAAATTTTAAAGTTCTTTCGTACTTAAAAGTTCTTTAAAAACCGTATCATGTGGGGTATCATATGAAAGAGCTTCATTAGCATAAGCTAAAACAGGGTTTAAGATATTTTTACGATGTATATTTTTCGGTTTATGAAGGAAAATATAAAAAAAAAATGATTTCCCCCTTTTATCTAATAGTTTGTACGGAACCCTCGGTGGGCGAGTCTGACTCGCACTTGTCCGGTTTTTTTTAATTGTAAACAAGAAACCCTTACTTACAGTTTCGCCATGTCAGTCTGTCCGTCCGCAGCTTTGCTCAAAAACTATATGTTCTAGAAAGCTGTAATTTGGTATAGATTATGCATATTATTAATGCCGAGAATGGCATAGAATAAAATTTGATAAAAAAAAAGATAAAGATAAAGATAATTTATTTGCATACAACACGAGAATTTTATACAACAAGTGCATAAAAGATGTTACACTAAATTTAGTCGCTTAAAATCATGTTGTGCCGATTAGGCGTACAAATGTCAGGTAGACAGCATCATGCACATGCGAAAAATTATAAAATAATAATAATTATTATTTGTTATTAGATTAATACACAAACCAAAAATATCTATAATATGACAAAGCAGAAGCAATAAAAGATACACATAATGTCAAATAAAATTAAAATTTGTCATTTAAAAAATCATTGATAGAATAATAACACTTCTGCAATAACAATGCCTTCAACTTTTTTCTAAATAAATTACTATTCTGGTCTCTTATTGACTTAGGAATCTTATTGTAGATTTTAGGACCCATACATACGATGCTATTTTGCATCAGTGCTGTCTTTCCTTCATGTACGCGCCGTTTGTCTTGGTCCCGCCTATTTCTTACAGTAGTATCAGATAGTGTGGAGAATCGCTCCCAAAATGGGGTACCTCCCCTACGCGTAAAGTGGGGATGAATTATTTTATCTCATATACCCCATCGTGTGGGATATCATTGGATATGTAATTTAAAAAAAAGTTGGGAGTATGCGAGAACCATTTTTCAATTTAGGGATCTGTTTGCGAAATGTTAACTTTTGAAGTGATAGAATCACGTGCTAGACTACAAAAACTGTTTTTCTGCAGTCAGTTATTTTCTTTTAATATAGATACTTGTATAAATCATTGAACGTGTTGAAATGCGCGAGAGAGATAGCTGCGTGCCTCGAACACAGACTGATAAATAGGATTCATAATGCTTACAATATTCGATTATCTCTATAAAATGTTCCTAATCATCCTGTGCTATACAGGGTGTTTAGCGCAGTCAGAGCGCAGTTTTAGCGTGTTAATGCAAGCGTGCACAAAGTGGCATAATACGCGCGGGCTAGTTAGCACAATGAAGGTAGACGGCGTATCGCGCATCGCGCGTCTCACGGGCGATGGGGACTATTTATAGCCCGGAAATTAACTTTATTTTTTTGCCTTTTTGACGTGACAACATCTAATAAATCGATGAACGCCGGCTGCACGTACGAAAAAGTATGACTCATTGTCCCGTTACATCATCATCACCATCATTTCATCAATGTTTTGTTAAGACGTTGTCACGTTAAACTATCGTCCGTAAACTGACTTTACAGACAACCATTTTATTCTTTTTTGTGACATAAGGTTAAGTGCAATGCAGTACAAGGACCTTGACTTTAATCCACGGACCGGTGATTGCCAAATAGTGTTTAAGTCAAATGTCAAATAATTTTTACCGACTTCAAAAAGGACGTTAACAATTCGGGTGTATTTGTTATTTTTTTAATGTTTGGTACCGCATAACTGTGTCATTTATAGACTGGTTTGAAAATATACTTTCGTATTGATTCCATACAAAACCGTATATTTTATTATATATATTTTCTTATCGATCCCATAGAAATTTCAACAAATCGATTCAGTAGTGTCGTTAGAAAAATAACCCATGGTTTTAGTTGTATAAACTATAATTATTGATAATCGCAATTTTGTTTATTCATTTAAATAAAAGTATATATGGAATAATTTATTGAATCAGGCGTTACTTTGCGGAAATTCATATTCAAAAACTTAAATCTAACTTATATATCTAGTGTGTATTCGCTTCGAGGTCTCCAAGCTGGTACTCTTGCCTACTTCGAAGTCTTCAAGCTGGTAATCTTGACGACTTCGATGTCTTCAAGCTGGTACTCTTGTCAACCACCAACAACCATGACAAGCGTACCAGCTTGAAGACTTCGAAGTAGGCAAGAGTACCAGCTTGGAGACCTCGAAGCGGATACACACTAGATATATAAGTTAGATTTAAGTTTTTGTATGTATGGAACTAAAAATGGTAACTTCGATAGATTCGCAAATTCGTACCTTGAATACTAAAATTATTATTTTGTCTATATACATCCTTGACGGCCCCATGTGGTGTTTCAAATTGATATGTTATTAAGCAGGCATTTGCATTGGAAACCTGTCCAGTTTTAGCAAAATGAATCAGTGAAAAAAACTCTATTCTATGGTTAATTACACTCATCTAGGACTATAATATGGTCTAAAAGTTTTTTTTTTAATCTTATGAAGTCGACGCATTGTTTTATTTTTGTGTTGTATTAGTTGTTATGTTCAGTAATTTTATTGAGAAAGTAATTGTAATTCAGTTCATTACCTAATCACGTCAAGGTAACTAGCGAGCGTCTGTTTGATCCATGAACTATGTACTTGACGATCCAAATTTTATGTCATTTAGTTGATGATAGTCAAAATTAGAATATCTGACAACGTAGCACATTCCCGAACAGCAAATTGTTTCACTCGCTCACTCCACTTAGTCACTCGGTCAACATTGCAAACCAACTCAAATATCCTTTCAAGTTTTTAACCGACTTCGAAAAAGGAGGAGGTTATCAATTCGTACCGTTTTTTTTATGTATGAACACGAATTTCTCTCTCATTCTTGAACCAATTTTTGTGTTTCGTGAATTGGCATATAGAGAAAGCTCCCAAATTGGGCCCATAATTATATTAGAAACATTGCTTTATTACTTTTTTAATAATCTCTAAAAGTAAAAATATTTTCATTGGATTCCTGAGTGAGTGCGTCAGATTATAGAATCGCAGAGTTCCACTGACACGTTTTTCTTTACAAAAGTGTCAAATGTTTAGGTTTTTCGTATAAACATCTGCACATTTTCTAATCTGCGACGACGAAGCATTTGACATTCAATGACAAATGTCATTCTTGAAAAAGAAACGAGCGGGTGAAGAGAGGTCTCTTTAAAAAGTTTACAATCGTGAGGGATTTATTGCGCTTGAAAAGTAAAACCTACTTACTCCTCATCCAATGTGTATAAGGAGAAAATAGAGTTACTTCAACGCTTGAGCGCCTTGTTTAATAATTATCCTTACTAATATTACAAGTAAACGAAATAACGTACTTCGAAGGCGGTTGTTTCAGTTTTTTAAACTATAAAATTATTAAATAAATAATTCAGATGCACTATGAATGAGCCCCCGGCAACCCCGCTGCAGCCGACCGCACGATGCGTCGCGGAGTCAGAGGCTACGGACGTCACATCACTCATCGCGCCCCTTTTACCTCTCACGTGTTCCGTGCCCTTCAAACAACAGCACTACACCCAAGCCAAAACACACCTTAAAAACTACGTCATATGGAATACATTTGAATAGAATACAACGCTTCGTAATGAGGACCTTCTCAAGCGAATCTGTGTCTTCGAACAAAATTCTATAGGGTTTATATTACAATGTTGTTAGTTTGAATATAAAGGTGACATCCGAGGATGGACCAGACACGGTAACGTGTCGGTCTGTAATTCAATAAGGACTACCCAAATTGACTCAGATGTGCTCCGAGTTTGCGGGCTTGCTAATTTGTTAGCAAACATATTGTTTGATGGACGCTGGGAACGTTTGGATACGAATGATCGTTAGGATTTGATTAATTTGAATATGCTTATACCGGATGTATTTTTACGCGATGCACATATTTCAAGGGGTCATTGTATTTGTCAAGATGAAATAAAGTACGCTTGCCTAAAGAAAATTATTCACTCTTAATTTAAAAACGCCCAGATTGTATATTGAGTTAGACGACTCAATATGAAATTACAGTATGCTTAAGTATTTCTCAACGTTTTCTATGGATTCAATGTTGGAAAGTTAAATAGCTATTCTATACAAAAAGTTCATCGACTCGTGAGAAAACGTACGACTTTTTTCTATCGAAGATTTTTTTCGTGATTTTAGGATTCGTATAGTAGTAAAAGTTGTTCATATTGATGAATACAATGACCCCATAAATTATGTCCGCTGTACACCCTGTATTCATTCATTCGATTCAGCATACTTGGTTCAACATGTCGTATGTAGACAACGCCAGTCCAGCCTGGGCCCTTATTCCGTATGACCATCGGCCGTATAACGTGAATTTGACGTTGTGCGTTTACAATGAAAATAAGACTTTGGCTTTCTAAACTTAAAGGCTAATTTTCATTGTCAATGCACGCAAGTCACGTACGTGAACGCGGCCGATGGTCATACGGCATAAGGGCCCTGACCCATATAGTTTAAAAAAACTGAAAAAGGAATCGGCTTCAAAATACGCAATTCGTTTACTTGGTTGACATTTTTTTCAGTTAATGTGTTATAAACACCAAAGTACCGAACTGATTTTGATAAAATTTAATGGTACCACCTACCAAACAAAAAAGAATCATTAAAATAATTCATTATTGGCGGTGTAATCTCTGAACAAACATACAGTCGAATAAGAGCCTTCTTTTTGGAAATTTTCTTTTTGGAATGATCTTTTTTCATAAAAAGATAATTCATTATTGGCGGTGTAATCTCTGAACAAACATACAGTCGAATAAGAGCCTAATTCTTTTTGGAAATCTTCTTTTTGGAATGATCTTTTTTTATAAAAAGATAATTGATTATTGGCGGTGTAATCTCTGAACAAACATACAGTTGAATAAGAGCCTACTTATTTTTGGAAATCTTCTTTTTGGAATGATCATTTTTTTCGTAGCAATGATATATTTTGTCACCAGTTCATCTTTGAGAAAGTGTCTCATTTTGAGAAAGCTTAATTATACGGGCCAAGCAAGTAGGTATATAGGTCGGCAATATTCACACACTTTCGGAAACCTAAGAAAAATCTAATTATTACTAACTTTTTTCACATGATGTTTTCGTACTTCTTATATAGCTAACGGTAAGCAACATAAAGTGAATCATCGAAATATAGTTTTTATTGCATTTGTATGCAGCACGTACGTACAATGACGTCATCGTAGATGATTGTGTGGCTAACATATTAAATTACAGTAAAAACTAAAAAATACGCTACAAATTATTGTGGTCAAAGTTCATTACAAGACTTTTCTAACAAATCCAAACACAGCTATGATAAGATGTTCCATCATGAAGTTCTAGTTCATATCTTCCGGCTCCATCATCAGATCAGTTCGACAGTACCATATTATTGTATTTTCATCAGAACTACATACAGCTGCCAATTTTCATGACGCTACGATCCTTGGTAGATGGTTAAATTAGTTACCTTAGATTTCATTACATAGTTACATACAGGTCGATCTAATAAAAGCGTGTTTTAAAAATGAGATGCTGATAACTTTCTTGGTTTTTAAGAGGAGTTTTTTTTTATGAATAAATAAAATAAAACTTATTCGTACGGTCTCCAAGACATAACCATTCTTTACTTAAACTTATATTTTATTACAATTTAGGGTAAATTTTCTAAGACGACCAATTGATTCCGTCGTTCTAAAACCAAGTCATCAATCTTATTGTTTTGACCGTTTCTTCCAGGGACGTTAATTTAAATTGGCTTTTGCTTATTAAGAAGTTTCACGTATTATGATTTATTGTTTTAAATAAACCCGAGCTTTTAGTTCTTAAATTAACTGTTCGCTTCGTAGAATTTTCATTATTACTGGCATAATTTGTGTAAATTAGGTGAATACGTTATTTTTAATTGTTTACTTTGAATTTTTTACTTCAAAATAATATGTTTTTGTTTCACCGCTCCACTTTTATTGTGCGTTCTACATAAATATGGATGTCTTCATATCGCGAGTAAATAGGTTCCTTCCAGGCAATAAAAGGCGCTCCATCGTAGACAGCAACGATCACTTGACATCATACGAGTTAGCAGTCAACCATAAGCCTATTTTGGAACATAAAATAATAAATAAAAAGTCAAATAAATTGTCATGCGGCCAAAACCGTGTCTGGTTCCGTAGCTAATGCTGTAATTTAAAAGAAAACTACTTGGCGAATATATTTTGTAACTATACTCCACACGTTGGGGTGGAAGTGAAAAAAAATCATCCCTTCTTAAATTATATATGTAGTGCCCTATTTTTCAAAATTTGACTACGGCTAATGTGTAAAAATATTATTTTGATTAATTTACCTCTTTATGTATATTTATACAAAATATTAATCTACCAGACAGCTATACTATTCAGGGGCGGTAAAAATTGTAAAAGATTCATTTGTTTTTGACATTACATTTTTTATGTTTTAATTCAACATTTTAATTGTTAGCTGCGTTACGATCGGCAATCGACATAGTTAAATTAGACTCCAGCAAACAGAATGAGCACGAAATCCACACAACGGGCTCATAACTCAGTCACCGTCGTCAATCGAACTGAACCGACACGGTTTTAACAACTACCGTCCCTGCACACGGCTCCGAATAGTAACCCGCAGTTGTCCAATGTTTGCGAACACGTTATCCGAGTTACAGTGTTGGCAGCTTCTTATAGAAATATAGCCAGTAAAGATTGCTAAATTGTTTTTTTTTGTTTTGCAAGTTCATAGCCATGTTTGAAGAACTAATGGATGTTCTAATATATTAATAATAATATATCTTTGGCAAAAATAAAAATAAAAACGATTTTTCGTAACTTCCAACGAATTTTTTCGTAATAAACAAAAGTTAGGCTACAAAAACTGCTTTTCTGCAGTCGGGTGTTTTGTTTTTCTTTCAATATAAATACTTGTCGCGTGTGAAAGTGATAAGGCTACGAAAATCTATAGGTCTAGCTAGGCTGTCTCTTTTTCACTCAACAATTAGTTTAAATGTTGTCGCAGTGTGCATCATAAGGCGCGTCCCCTTTGTTGACTTTGTTGTAAAGGATTGTCGTGCAGGTTGTAGTGACGTGGCTTGTATGTTTCAGTGGAGTTTGTTCACAGATTAGCACAGCACAATTAACTGTTTACGATTTTTTTGATGTTATTACGACGACAGTCGTTAAACGATAAAAAAAGCGTGACGACGTAGTGGGAACATATTTTTGAACTGTAAACATAAAATTATTACCTATCTTTAGTAACGAAAATCATAAGCTGGTTTTGAGTCACAACATGCTCTTTTCGAGCGCCGAGGGAAAAGATCAGCGATCTTAAAGCTGCGTTCTAAATTTCATAAAAATATAAAAGTTTATTAAACATTATATTATTATTTACAAATAAAGAAGTTATATAATTGTTAAAACTTAGGACGAACTGACGAATGAAGAGAACCCTAAAAGACTAAACACTAAATATTTTTAAAAACTACCAAAAAAGTCAAATTTATGAACGTGAAATATTAATATCCTTATTTATTTGTGTCATAACATATGTATAGCTTTTGAAAGAATTTCAAGATTCAAATTTGTTTAAAAATGATATGCTTGTACAGCTACACAATATGTTTTATAACTACACAATGACAGAATTTAAACTATTTCTAGTTATATAATTCTGAAGTGGCAGCACTACCACGTAACTTAATTCCGAAATCGGGTTGTGTCAAGGCCCGGCCCAACAAGCTTGTCAATACAATGAATGCACCCCACAAATCACCGGTTCGGTTGTACGACCGACCATTTTTTGGGTTTTTGTCGTTCCCTTCCTAAATTGAGTTTGGACGAAAATTTTAGGCTCCTGTCTGGACATAGAAAAAAAGAGTTGTGTAAACAAAAATATTTGACGTCGATATATCATGGGTGCGGAAGCGATGGGATTTGGATTTCCGCGTCCATCTTGTTTTGGGCTTTCGGTCGGCACTTTGCGCCGGCATGCAGAGGGATTTTTAAATACCAGATACCCGCTGGAAACAAGGTTTTTTGTTGATTTAGATGCCCTTTAGAGTATGATGACTTTGACATGGGTAACAGGAAAGAATGCCTGTAAATTTTCATTGCAATTTGAGTAAATTGAATCGTCTATCAATAACGTTAGAGCTCGTTTTCCACTAACTTCTAACACAGCGGTTCTAGCTTCACAAACTTTACTATTATTCTATTAGTGCTAGATTTATGACTACATCAAATCAAGTATTCAAGTATACATGGAACAGTAGTAGGTACGAAAGGAGCCATAACAGAAACCATAAAACAACAATACGTTTATAGCGCCGCAAGATGCTAAGACCAGAACAATTCCGGTTTACGAGCCATCAATAATATTATACACATGTCAGAGAAAATATCGAATTATCGTTTTTCGACTATTCAAACGTCAAAAAGTCGAAAAAGTCGAAAGGCGCGCAGAGAGCGTATAAACTTTAATTTATTGCACATGGACGGTAATTTAACTCGCGCGTTATTATATTTCAAAGTTTTCTGTCGTAAATCAAGATGGATTGCATTTTTTTATTTGACGTCGATGCTTTCTGTGGATCCTAAAAAGCAGTCGTAACTTTCGGAGCCGTAATACTTCGTTTATGTGGACGTAGGCACTAATTTGTGAGGTATTGCGTGAAAGCCTTTTAGTTGCCGTGCCTTCTCGTCTTGAAGGAGTTCTACAGAAACATTTTCTGGAAGTAATTTACCGTTCTTAATAATCGTTTGTGATGCGATTACAAATTTACGGTTTCATCGAGAGTATTTGTTTTTTTTTTTCAATTATGTCATAGAAAAATATAATTTTTTTTTTACTTTTCCTGCACCCTTATGAGTAAAATGTTTTATGATTAACTTTGTGCTTTTAGGTAAACGGGATTAAAAACTAATATAAGAAAATAATTTCAATATTTTTAATTGATTATTTCACAGTTTTTGTGGTGAAGTATGTGATGATGTCAGAACTTTCCAAGTCTTTTGGACTAATGATTTCTCATTTAATTTGTGTAGCCGTATATACGTTAGGAATGCAGTGTATTTATTAACATGACATTATCATGCTCCCATAGTCCGTTTCTGCGGGAATAAAAGCACCTAAAGGTAATAAGGATAAGGATTCAGTAACGGTTAGAGAAGAAAAATTTACGTTAATTAAGTAACGGTTAGAGAATTTAAGAGATAAACTACATTAAAAGGACTAGTCAAGGCGTTGATACTACAGCGATCGTTACTTAAACCTTTAAAAAATAATACTGTATACCAAATGCTTCAATTTCTATTATTCCACGTGCTCCATCCTCAACCACACCATTCCTTACCATTAGGCGAGTTGATGGTCAAACGTAGATGTAGAACTATTTAAAAAAATATTTTAACCAATTTCATTCAATATTTTTAAATTTTGCTTAATGAAATGTACATCTTTAAAAAAAACATACCCCATTGTCCATTCACCTAGTTTTGAAGAAGTCATCAAATCATAGCTACAACAAAAACATGAAAAACGAGGGTAGCTTCAAAAACATATCGACAGCTGAAAAACCCTTTAGCTCATTCGAATTCTGACCCCGGCAACCTTGTACAATGACCAGTACAGTCGTTTGATTCAGTATCGCTGTAAAATCCTGTTTCATTTTGTCCCATCCGCGCCCCATTCTTTTATTTAGATTCGCATTCCGCGAATGTCAAACAAAACACGTTAATTTGTTTACAATTAATGAAAAAGGGACCACGGATGGGAGCGAAATACGCCTAATATGTTACGAGTTCATAGGCGAAGAGATGTTGATTGATCTGTTCACTTGAAGATAATTACAACAATATACAGCATATTTTACTATGACATACCAATTTTAAAAACATTACATATTATATTGTAAAGAAACTTGAAGCTTCATAAATTCTATGGTACACTGCTAATAATTATGTAATGATCTAGTTTTATGTAAACAAAGCAGCAGTGAGAAAACGACGTACTATTATAAAATTTATAATAACAAAATTCAAGACCATTAACATCAACTATGTAAAATTTGCGCGACGATAGATGTTGTTAAATCAATCAATCAATCAATAACACTTTATTGACACCACAAAAGTAATAAGGTACAATCTTGGAATTTTCAAGGCTAGAGTGAATAGATATCTTCGACGAGCTCCATCCTCGGCCACACCGTCGCTTAACATCAGGCGAGTTGGTGGTCAATCGTAGATCTATATTCTATATAAAAAAAAAGGTAACAAAAACATTCATAAAACAATGGCACAAAGGGCACAATCGTGAGAATTTTAAAGTTTAATTCTAAGTTAAACGAATCACAAACATACTCAAATTATAGTTACAAAAAAACTGAAAAACCGACTTCATTAAGCAGTGCAAATAAAGTACAAATAGACGTTTATGTAATTAGTTGTTCGTTTGAATAAAAATACTAAGCCAAAATTCACGAAAGTTTGTCAAATACAGCTCCATATGAGCTATATTATTTTGACGAACTGATACGTAGATAATATTATTTTCCAGTAATAAAAAAATATAAAAATATTATAGTCGTTTCCCAACACGCAAACATTTTGAGGAACATACACACAAATGAAACAAATTACAATTAACATTAATAAAATAATAATTTCTAAAGTTTTCAACGTATACCTAATACAGATTCAGATTCAGATTCAGATTCAGATTCAGATATATTTATTGATAGCTCATACATACAGACATGCTAGGTGATAGTGCATTATATAGAATTATCAGCTTACCCTCATCGGGCATTCAATATTGTCAGAAATTTATAACATGCTTGATTAATATATACCTATAAACTATGTTTTTCTGCGTCGTAAGTATAAAAATACTTATTTTGTCATGATCAATATGTACAAAGTTGGTAGGTACAAAGACAATGTAAAGCAAACGCTATTCCGAAAAACCAACAAACCATTTCGTAAAACTCGAATGTAACAAGAACCACCACCATCTTCCAGCCTATGATGTCCGGAGTACAATATAAATTATTTCGGCCCTACTGCTGAGGCTTAGTTAAAAGTCTAACTGGTTTCAAGTGCCGCATACAAGGACATGAGGCATATTTTTTAACGTCCTCTTTGCGTTAACGGTCGTTAAAGTTACAAATGTTTGGCGTAGTTAGAAGAAAATAGTGAAACTAGGTGCGTTTGATGATAAACCCATTTCTTATTGAAATGCCAAAGATCCGTACTCAGCGATGTCGGTCCAAGTTCTCGATGCGTAGTGCACAGGAACGGAATTCTTTGCCGTCATCTCAGTTTCCTGTGAACTAAAATCTTGGAATTTTCAAGGCTAGACTGAATAGATATCATCTAGATCGACGAGCTTGAAAATTATAGATTGTAGGTCTCAGGAAACAGAGATGGCGGCAAAGAATTCCATTCTTGTGCAATACGTAACAAGAATGTGGATCGATATCGCTGAGTACGGATTTTTCACAAATTCTTAAACAATTTTGTATTTTTCAAACTTAAACACTCACATGAATTGTAGCTGTACTTATATTACAAAAGTGCGTTCAAGCTAAGACGATTCCGGATTTCCATAGCCGCAGTGTTTCAACACCTTTTTATTTAACACATTTGCTACAACATAAAAGCAACACCGCCGCGCCATCAGCTAAGTGTGTTTTTTTGTTCGTAAAAAGGTGTTTACGCAAAAGCACTGATAACTTTTTTTTATATTTCGGAAAAGTTGATGCCGTAGGTGTTAAAAGGGTTCCGCATTATAGTTTTTGTGTAATATTTTAGTAACTACTTCTTACTGCTATCAGATGCTACAAGTACATACGACCTGTCGGGTCGACCGGACATTTTAGTACTCTGTCGTATACATCAGATAAATGCATACATACACAGTAGTTTAGTTTATGTTTCTAGAACTTACTGTGGAAAATCCTGAAGACACCACTAATCTAATTAAAGTTCTTAAAAGCACTAAGCTACAAAAAAAAGTCGTATGAGAATTTAGTTATTATTATTGAATTTAATTGTATTAAAAAATTGACTGGTGCATCAAGCATTCAATGGGCGCACCTATTGTAACTAATGAAAAAAACATCATTTTTCAATGTGGAATCAATTCCTTTCACGCTCACTAAAACTTGAACCAAATCGACAAGATTAAAACACACACCGACCTTTTCTAACCGCGTTAGGTAGGCATCATTAGTCCTGTTATATTTAGATAGTAGTATTGAAATTTAGAAATAGTTATTTGTTATGCAAGCCTGCAAAGTTGGTTTTTGGGGCGAGTACTTGTATTGAATCCTGAGCGTAGCGAGGGTTTCAAAAGTACGAGATGCAAAATAACTTTGCTGCCGAGTGAAACACAAAATTTTTCACCTCACTACAGCGAGGAAAACGCTAGTCCAGTGCTGCCACCTGTGGCTGGTCAGTGCGATTATTCAAAGAAATGGGGTTGGCGCACTGACATCAAATAAGTATTTAATCCATTTTCAGTGGACTTGCGGTATAGAAAAATATGAAATAGAAAGGTTCGAATTTTAAAAACTCTTTCCACGCTAGCGGACAAAATGCACTTTTCCACTCAGATTTCTAATGACAAACAGAATCTTTCCGAGCTAGTGAGGTGATAATATTATTGTTTTTTAGAAAGCAGTAATAATAACAGCAAAAAATCGATGAAACAAAGATAAAACTTATCTCTATTTTTTTAACTTTCACTGCTAAATGACTGAACCAGTCGTTTTCGAAAATTTAGCACAGAGATTATTTAAGCTCTGGAGAAGAACATAGGCTATAATTTTTATCATCATCATCATCACCGGTTTTCATCATTATTCGGTTATAAACGCGAAACGCAGCTGGATTTTACTCGTATATACATATATATATATATATATATATTTATAGAAGATAGATCTACGATTGACCACCAACTCGCCTGATGTTAAGCGACGGTGTGGCCGAGGATGGAGCTCGTCGATTTAGAAGATATCTATTCACTCTAGACTTGAAAATTCCAAGATTATAGGTCTCAGGAAACGGAGATGGCGGCAAAGAATTCCATTCTTGTGCACTACGCAACAAGAATGTGGATCGATATCGCTGAGTACCTACGGATTTTCGGCATTTCAACGAGAAATGGGTGGTAAAAGAAATCACCCATATTTTACTGAAAATAACTATCCATTTTCAGCTACATGTAGGGAATCCTAAAAATCCGTCATACTCGCATCGCCGCCACCGACGGGGGATTGTATTCAATCATGACGCACCCCCCGGGGATGAATAAAAAAGCTTGTGTGAAAATTAACAACACATCTCTCCAACCATGGATACATGTAGAAGGAAGCCGGGTGCTTGGGATACTTTTTAGTATCTGGCTAGGTGTTTGTCCACAGCTAATCTGTAGTTAGTAGTAATCTTGTAGTCCCATCTTTGGACTTGAGGCGTGTTTTTGTTGTAAAAAGGATAAAGAAATAGTTAAATTTTTGTACGGTTTACATTATGATATATCCACACACACATTTTACCAGATATCTATGACTCGAATTATGAAATATCGAACATTATTGCCCTGAAAACTTTTTTAAACAAACTATAAAAATCCCGAAAGCTTATTTGAAATCGTTTGGTAACCTAACCTTTGTAAATAAGAAAGCTTCTTAGTATTATAAGCAGTAAGTACATAATATGTAGGTAAGTATGTTAGTTTCTTCGTTGAAAAAACTCATAATAGTTATTTGATAAGCAAGGCTGCAAAGTTGGTTTTTGGGGCGAGTACTTGTATTGAATCCTGAGCGTAGCGAGGGTTTCAAAAGTACGAGATGCAAAATAACTTTGCTGCCGAGTGAAACACAAAATTTTTCACCTCACTACAGCGAGGAAAACGCTAGCCCAGTGCTGCCACCTGTGGCTGGTCAGTGCGATTATTCAAAGAAATGAGGTCGGCGCACTGACATGAAATAAGTATTTAATGCATTTTCAGTGGACTTGCGGTATAGAAAAGTATGGAATAGAAAGGTTCGAATTTTAAAAACTCTTTCCACGCTAGCGGACAAAATGCGCTTTTCCACTCAGATTTCTAATGACAAACTGAATCTTTCCGAGCTTGCGAGGTGAAAACTATTTTTTTTAATTAATAAAAATCTCTTGTCCGTTCAATTGTCAATACTTTCAAAGAGTCCGTTAAAAAAAAGAGAAACTCATACTCGTACCCTAAAACCCCTATTAATATTAGAATACGTTTCAGTTGTTCATTACGATTGCTTGATCATGCTGTCCTCTTTCTGCGAGATCGAAATAGATATGAAGATATCCGTAAACGTAGTGAACCAACATAGCACAGCGGATTGAAGTTGAAGTTGAAGTTGAAGTGGCAAAGGGCAGATCACATAACAAGCAAAATTGATGGCCGATGAGGCCAAAAATTCTCGAATGAAGACCATCCACTGGCAAGCGCAGCGTAGGAAGACCAGCCACATAGTGGACAGACGACCTCCTACAAGTGGGAGGAAGACGCTGGATGCACGCAATTTTAGGAATCCAAAGAGGGTACTTAATGTGCAGCGGCTTCTTTTACTGAGAAGATGATGATGATGATGAAACTAACGAACTCGTCCGTAAAGCTCGAAAGACAGACATATGAAAATAAAAAAAATATAAAAAATATTCCAAATGTAAATCCATATCAATTAAATTAAACTAAATCACATCATATAATCAAGTAAATTAAATAAAAATAATGATGTATAACAATAAATGAATGAATTCATCATCATCATCATCATCTCAGCCATAAGAAGTCCAATGCTGGACATAAGCCTCCCCCATAGATTTTCAAAAAGACCGATTGGAAGCGGCGTCTTCCCGCCACTTATATGAGGTCATCCGTCCATCTCGTGGCTGGTCTTCCTACGCTGCGCTTGCCGGTACGTGGTCTCCACTCGAGAACCTTTCAGCCCCATCGGCCATCAGTTCTACGTGCTATGTGCCCTGCCCACTGCCACTTCAACTTGCTAATCCGCTGTGATAAATCGGTGACTTTTGTACGTCTACGTATCTCTTCATTTCTGATTCGATCTTCGATGATTTGAGCTTCCTTAATTATGATTAATTAATGAATTAAATTAAGGATAATAAATAAATAAATTATGTGATAGACGCGTGATACGCCCTCCAGGTCCGATGAAATATATGTACTCGTAGGTTTAAAGAGGTATAAAGAGGTTTAAATAGTTTATTGTTGTTTTTCCTGTCGTCATCTCATACACGCAACATATAAATACGTAATTATTGTTCTGAACGTAACTGTACAACCATACTTTATAGCTCAGCACAGCTAAAACTAAAGCAATTAATGCGATTACAGCTGGACGGTTGCACACGAACTAATCTACCCCTGCTTCCTCTCGTGAGCCACTCGCGGCTCATAATGAGCCAGCTTAAGCTATTATGACAAAAAACTTGACGAAGGATGTGGAACGATTTTGTTGGGAAAAATAAATGGGTATTTTTTGTCGTGTATTTAAAGTAATGACGCGGTCTTTGCTTGTTTGTGTCGTGTTTATATGTAAATATATGTATGGCGCCCGCTTGCTCCGTAACTGGTGAGGTATTATGATTAACCTTATCGGTGATGCCCAACTAGTTGTAAAAAAGCTGCCTATTCTCGAGCAAGTCTGTAGATATTCTATCGGATCCGGGCTATTTTTATGGTTTCCACCTTCTCCGTTCTGCTACAGGAAAATCTAAAAGTAAGCAGTAATTAGCATTCAGATAACTGTCATCCTAAATTTAATTCATTTCATTTCATTGTTATCAGTAAATTAATTTCCTAGCGCGCGTAAAAATTGTAAAATAGGAACATCTGCTCTGGGCTTCCAAGATACCGGCTTAGCCGAGTTTGAGGCCCACTGACAATGCATAGCAATAGTAATTCTATTTCGGAAATAAACATTTACTTTACTTTACTTTAAATATTGATGAGATCTGTCGCTAATGTTTATAAAATACTAGTCTAGGGCACAATTTCCAAGATATTACTTATTATAACTATCAATTATTCTATCAATTTTGTAGACATCACCTTTAAGCCTTCGACTGGCCTTGTGACTCAGTTGGTAGTGTGTTTACGTCTATCTGCTGAACTGAAAGGTCGTGGGTTCAATCCCCACCCTGGGCAAACATTTGTGTGATGAGCATGGATGTTTGTTCTGTGTCTGGGTGTTTCTATGTATCATATGTATATATTTACAAAAAAAAAGTATATATGTGTTCTATCAGCCATCTAGTTCCATAGTACAAGCTTTGCTTAGTTTGGGCTAGATGGTGTTGTGTGAAATGTCCACAAATATTTATTTATATTTATTTATTTAAGCACCAATTTAGAAGTTACCTACATATTGTGGACTGGCTGGCCTTGTGGCTCAGTTGGTAATGTGTTTAAGTCTACCTGCTGAACTGGAAGGTCGTGGGTTCAATCCCCACCCAGGGTAAACATTTGTGTGATGAGCATGGATGTTTGTTCTGTGTCTGGGTGTTTCTATGTATCATATGTATATATTTACAACAAAAAAAGTATATATGTATTCTATCAGCCATCTAGTTCCATAGTACAAGCTTTGCTTAGTTTGGGCTAGATGGTGTTGTGTGAAATGTCCACAAATATTTATTTATATTTATTTATTTAAGCACCAATTTAGAAGTTACCTACATATTTAGAAACCCATAAAAATACGTATATAGAAATTTATTTAATATTCATAATTTTCATTTAACGAAGTGATAACTATAGTTTATTTATATATTTATATAGTTCACCTACACTGTGTACATCTATACATTGACAATAAAAAATCATACAAATAATATACAGCTTAATGTCACAATAATTACAGGTGAAGTCAGCATGCATTAATAATAAGCGGAAAATAAAAATAGTCATTAAAAATATGCCATTAAAATACATGTCAAATAAATTAAAAATAATAATAATAATAACAAGCTATTGAATTACATGTCCATAAATTAAATGAAAATAAATAGTAAATGTACTTATGTCAAATTAATAAAATTAAATATCCTATCAATAAATCATTAACGTCTGAAGAAAAATACCGATACCTACATAATATTTAGTCGAGTTCAGAGAGTCAGAGACCTGAAAGACTTCCTAAAACTATTAATATTGTCACCGAAAATGTCAATCCCATCAAAAACATAACATGTACAAAAGGCCAAGTCTCGCTACGCAGCTCTCCTACTACAAAAAGTTGTGAGATCTAATGTAAAACCAAGTCAATTAATAATTTTAGTACTATCTATGAGAGTATTTATCCAACTATTTTGTAAGAAATTGTGATTTAATTAGTTAACTAACAACTTTTGTAGTAACCGTAACGATATTAAACATCTTTATTTCTTTAATAATTAGAATGACTTCTGTAAATCTTTTAAACTATCACGGTTTCATTAAAACACTACTTATTTAATATTAACAGAATATTTACCACGGTAAATATCCTTTTAATAATAATAGTTTTTTTTAACCGACTTCAAAATACGCAATTCTTTTACTCGGGTGACATGTTTTTTTTGGTATAAAAAAAACAAAGTACGAAGTGTACCGATTTGGATAAAATTTACATGGGACTACCTCTGAAGTATGACATACCAAACAAAAAAGAATCATAAAAATAAATTCGTAATTGGCGAGGTAATCGCTGAACAAACACACAAAAAAAAGCATACAGTCGAATTGAGAACCTCCTTCTTTTTGGAAATCGGTTAACAATTAAAGCAACAATTAATTGTAATAATTCTCATTTAAATACAATATCATAAATTGATGTTTTAGAATAAAATTAACTTTACAAGATTTACAACAGCCTTCTACCTACCAAACAAAAAATAATCATCAATTTAATTAACGAATTGGTGAAGTAACCGCTGAACAAACATACAAAAAAAACATACAGTCGAATTGAGAACTTCATTCTTTTTGAAATTCGGTTATAAATAAAACTTAATCTTACATAAGTCCAATATATATAAAATTTGTATCTTCACAATTTTCATCTCGGACATTTAAGTACTTTTCGCAGCTTAGCTCATTTCACTTTTAACCCGTATCTGTTTTGCACACACTTTTAATCCTTTAATTTCCTAGCGTATTTGCATTGTATATTAGACGGTAACAATTTCCTCTCGGATTCAGTTAAAACTAAATACTACACATATATTAGAACAAGCTGGCAATATTGCCATTAAGCAGCTTACTTAGAGACGCATATCCTGAAACGATATTTCAACATTAACGCCACACAGTTTCAGTCCAAACTTATCAACCCAGTAGATCAATCGAGAAAACTAAATAATTTCAACTAATAAACGTGAGTTATAAGTGCAAATGCGATGGTGTCGCCGTGAATTTCGATGGAACAGATAAGTTTGTTGCAAGGTACAACGTATGTTTCCTGCAAAGGGCACGTAAACTGAACTTCAAAAACAGGTGGTCTTATTTAAGATAATCCGTTCTAATGCCACATCTGTCTGCTCCGTGTATCACCTAACATGACGTCTATGAAATTTGAGCAGTTACTCATCTTTCTACTATTTGACTGAAACCACGGTACTGTACCTTGATTGCATAGAAATATAGCTGCATTGCTTTTGGTTATGTCCCGACGCTTAAATACCTTAAATACCCAAGACGCGGTCCGGCGTCAGTTTTAATAAGTATGAAAAATTTAATATAAGACCGGACAAGAGCGAGTCAGACTCGCCCACCGAGGGTTCCGTACAAACTTGTAGATAAAAGGGAATTTATATATTATTTTAATGTTTTCCTTAATAAATCGAAAAATATACATCGCAAAAACATTTAAAAACCTGTTTTAGCTTGTGCTAATTAAGCTCTTTCTTAGGATACCCCACATGATACGGTTAAAGCCATTTAAAATTTGGATCCTCCTTCCTTGCATAAAGATTTTGTGATTAAATTAAAAATATCCAGTTTTCGGATTTTTTCCTACTCTAACACAATGCTTCTTGCCAAATTTCATAGTTCTAGGTCAACGGGAAGTACCCCAATAGGTTTTGATTCCCTTGCGAGTGTCAAAATGTGAGTTTTTTACAACATATTCGGCTGTATTTTTTTTACGAAAACTGAGAAATTTGATTTTTCTTTTTGCAGCAAGAAACTATGGATCTACGTATATGGTTTTCATTTCAACTCGATGCCTTCACGCGTTCCCGAGATACAGGTCTTGACACCCGGACAGACGGACAACATAGTGATCCTATAAGGGTTCCGTTTTTTTCCTTTTGTGGTACGGAACCCTAAAAAAGTGATAAAAACTGTTCCACCGTTAAACATTGCAAAAAAAAATAAAAGAATATATAACATTGGGTATTTTGTTCGTTTTGACGAGCGCTCAGTATCTCATGACCCAAGTAAACAAAAACACAGGTAATCAGTATGCGCGAGCGAAGCGAGCGTTCAAAGACGCTGTAAAACTTATGTACATAACTGAGTATTCTTTCGTAATATTTTTCGTAAAAACGCTTATTTGTCAAAGAAGGACTTCACAAAAGAATACTATTTTTCTTTTGCGAGAATTATATTATTATAATTATTAGAAAAATTATAACTTCTGATACTCGGGAAGTAAAGACGAATCTAACGAAACCATCCGCGTGAAAATTGTTCAAACCGTTTAGGCTGCAAAAGTTGCTAAAATATGCATACTCGGAAAATGTTAAGCTACTTGCACAGTCAGTTAAAAATAATTATAGCTTAAGAAACTGAAAAAACCGACTTCAAAATACGCAATACATACTCGACTTGCTGTTTACTTTTCTACAGGCACTTGGATGATATTTTACCAGTTATTTTGTTATAAAAACTTGTTGTTATACTGCATCGATTTTGATAAAATTTAGATTCAGATTCAGATTCAGATCCTTTTATTGCATTTCCATAGTATATTACATAGGTGGTAAAACAAACTGTTCAAGTATCATATGGACCACGTCGGGCGCAGCAATATTACAAGAGAGGAGGACCGCTATTTACAACAGATTCCGCGATTTATGCATTATAAAAGAGGAAGCATTCAAGAATTCTAAAATAATACACATCAATTAAGAAAAAAAAAAAAAAAAAATGGAATCACCTCTGAGGTATCATCTAAAACACACATGCCAAATTTATAACCTACTTCTTTTTGGAAGCCGGTTAAAAATAGCAAGATTTATCAAAAGCGACTACTTGATACATTTTCTGTACGAACATGAGTTACTGTTTGTTTCGCAGATATCTCGAAACGCTTGCCTTTCTTGTAGTTGAAATTTATGCTACCTCCTGTGACACATGTTAAAATCCCCATCGAAATATGCGAGGCGTCGACCCGTCACATATTTTTTCTGCTAGTTTGAATTTTTAGAGTTTAAGTTTGAAATATTGCTATCGCGTGGGCCTTGGCTCGCAGTCTTTTAAAGTTCTTGGTAAAGTTCGTAGCTGGAATTTAATATAACATCGCTTATCATATTTTGATAGGTTTGAAGTTTTTCATTATAATAAGACATTTGGAATATTTTTATTTAATTTGGTATACTACTCAGATATAACAAGAAAAAAAAAAAAACAAGAAAAAAAAAACTGTCTAAATATGATAATGAATCTACAGTATTTTCTTTGTTTTGAATATTATTCTGTGTATTAAAATAATATTCAAAATACTAAATTTTAATTGAGATTTATAGATAATTAAGAAGTTTATCCTGCCTGGTTGGCTATTTGGTTTCTGCTTTCTTGTTCTTATTACCTACAACAGTTTATAAAATACACACAATAAAATTATAACAAAATATATAATATAATTTCTTATTCCCAAAAATTTCTAATCAACTTTTACACTTGTTTTTTTTTTATATAACGGACAGTTAAAAATAGCCGAACTGATCCAGCCATTCCCAAATGATAGGTTAACAGTTAACCAATGATTTTTTTTTGCATAAATTGTCAGCTATCAAAAATTAAGCAACAAAATAACAACATTAGTGTGTTTCCACAGAAATAAAATAATGTCCAATGGGCTAGTTGTCTAAATTTGAAAACTTGGTTAATTATATACTTTAATATCTATTTTATCCCAAAAAACCTATATTTTAAAGAAAAAGTAATATTTACATTATGTGTTTGTATTAAAAAAAAAAACAATTTAGATTTCCCTTGAAAACGATGATTAGTGTCATGTCGTCTTGAATGACGTCACAGTGTGTGAAATCCATGCGAAATCAAACTGTTTACATCTGTGTCAAGTGTCAAAACAATAAAAATATAATAATAAACAAATGTTGTAGGATAACGTCAACAACAAATTGCGGGGCGTGACGTAACACTTTCTGATTGGTATTCGCTATCATGTGACTTAATGCCTATTTTTTACGAATTTATTTTCTAAAAAGTATTAATAATCTTTAACTTTTATGAGAAATAGACTGTTTTTTCCTTATATACGTCTCTTAATTTATAATTAGAAGCTATAAACCAAACAATTTGTTATTAGTGGACACAAGCCTATTGTCTTGACCCCAGTGACAGCCGCGCGTATTGCCATATCGGCTGCGACCCTTATATTATGACAGATAGATAGATAGATAGATAAACTCTTTATTGTACACACCATAAAATTTACAATTATGCATTCTTGTTTCTTTCTAGTGTAAAACATTTTATCATAATTTTGAAGAAAAAAGGAAGATCGAAAAAATATTCGTTAACTGTCATAAATACGTAATCAACAAACGGTATAATTTTGCATACCTTGTATAAAAAGAAATAATAATGAACACCCACTTAGTTATTCAGAAACAAATTAAGTTTTTTTTACATTATACTCTTTAAAGTCTTTAGCCATTAGTCACATATACTCAGAAAAAACCTCATCATGCGTAAAGATCTTATCATTAACATCACACGGCGTTTATTTCATGGCTGTCACTCAAATGGACCAAGTCCGTCTCTGTTCTGTCAAAATTTTAACACCATTACAAAAATCACCCTTATTATTACATAGTTAAGGATCACGAGGTAAATTACTTTTGTGGTATTACTTCTTACTTCTAACAGTTTTTTTCTTCATATCTATGTCATAGACTCTTCGAAAAAAATCATAAACATGTTATTACGGCATGAAGTAAGGATATTTATCCAAACCCACACCCTTACGAATAACAAACTTTCGTCAAGAGCGGTAAATAGCACCATGCCATTTTCCACTTACAAGTTACAAGACAAAAGTCAAAATCCGTCAATAAATATTCAAATCATACAGTCGAACATAGTCGTTTTTTGAAGTAAGCTAAAAAGATCTCTGTGAGCGAGCGAGAGGTCATCATATTGTGTCCCTATCACTTTCTATTATGTACGACAATCGGGTAGAAATGACGTCATGCTAAGGTGCCGCCGACGCAGTCATTACGTGTGACATATGGCTGTCAGAATTAGGAGGATTAGTGATTTCACGGAGTACGGAACCGTCGTATCCAATTACCGCCCAAGCGGTGTCGCTCAGATGTTTGGGAAACATTTTATTTAGACCAGGGCTTCATAAGGTACGTGTACCACTTGGTACGCGTTTTCTCGTAGGGATTATGTGGAAAAAAAATTTGAAGGCGGCGGCGGGCGTCACCGAAATTGGTACTTAAGCCAAAGTCAACTATCCACTTTCTATGAGGAAGTTCATGTTCCATTCCGGTTCCACCATCAGATCAGCTTCATAGCAAAGTAATAATGCATTGTCACCCGTTTTACATATATGTACATACATACATGCAAAATTTCAGCTCAATCGAAAACCAGTGGGTTAAATTAAATTTGAAAGACAAACAAGAATATACATAATATATATTGAAAGAAAAACAAAATACCCGACAGCAGAAAAGCAGATTTTGCAGTCTAACTTACGATTTCGTTACGCTTGATACGCTGTTGAGTGTAAAAGATTATAAAGGCGCATTCTTTAGAATATTTCTAGTAAAATCTCTTGTTTATAACATAATAGTTCATTGAAGGTTACGACAAAAACGCATTTTTTTATTTTTTTGCGAGAGATGTATTATCATTAATATTACAAAAAAATATAGCCTATGACACTCAGGAAGTGAAGACGAATCTAACGACACCGCGCACATCAAAATCGGTAGAGCCGTTAGTCTATAGCCTGCCATATAAGAAACATACATACATACATACATACATTTGAAAAACATAACCCTCCTTCTTACGCAATCGGGTAAAAACTGGATATATTTAAGAAACTAAAAGTAAGTACCTACATACAAATATGTACTTAATAACATCATAATATGGTAGGAAGAAATATGATAAGAAGTAAATAAAACTAAAATTAAAAATTGTAATTTAGTTCGCATATTTGCCAAGATTGACAATGACATCCGGGGAAAATTTTCCATTGAACGGACTTTAGCACTATCTTCAAACTTTAGTTCTCTAAAATTCTACTAGATGGCGGTACAATCGAGTTAGCTCGCGATATCGTTATGTTTCGGGATAAAAGGGTCATTATGTCTTTCAAGCTGTAAATTTTAACTTTGCGCAGAGGCAATATCGTAACCGATGAGGTTAATCCGAGGTGCGATTATTGCTAGTTGAAAACTTTACCAATACCCCGCCATGAGGACGTGAAATACCGTCCGCTACGGCAATTTTTGTCCGGCCGTAAAGGCCATATTAATAATGTTGAAATAATTATGTACATAACGTCTTACTTACGTAGTGTTCTTCTTCTTTACGCCTCGCTCTTATCGGGGATTGGACAACATTAAGGCAATTTTCAATTTCGAGGCTGCTGCTGTAAAAAGTCAGGTGGTACCGTGGTGTTGCAACTGAACCACTCCCGTAGGTTTTAGCCAAGAATGTCGCCTCCTGCCAGCATTTCTCTGTCCAGCAATCTTGCCTTGGATGATGAGCTGGAGCAATTTGTACTGTCATTGCTCATAATGTGCTTGCTTGCAACATTTCATGCCCTTGCAATAAAACGTTGAAGTGTGCTGCAGAAAGAAAACTAGTTTAGTGATTTGGTTTTAAGCCAAAATAACTGTTTTTTTTTATATTAAAAACGAAATTGCGTTTGCAATCGGTGGTTGTTTCAGTTTTTAAGCTATAGTAATTGTATTTTATTTTACCGACGAAAAAACGGAGGAAGTTCTCAAGTCGATGCGTATTTTTTTTATGTATGATCACGCATAACTTTTTACAGAGTAGTCTAATTTTGATAATTTTTATTGGAGAGGGTATACACCGAAGTTGGACCAATCTGAAAGTAAGAGAAAGAATATTGTTTTCTTGTCTACGACGACGAAGTTATGAGATAAAAACATAAAAAAATACAGCCAAACTGATAACCTCCTCATTTTTCGAAGTCGGTTAAAAGAGCTAAATTGAATACCTTATCTTTAGTAACAAATATATTATAATTTGTACATCTAAGACTTAATCTTAGGTACAAAATTGAACAGGGCACTCCTGCGCAAGAAAGCCGTATACTGCCATCTACAAGATATTTTGTGAACCAATTTATGACGCTACTCTCCAATAGATGGCGCTATTTGAAATAATTTCTTGTTTATTTGATTTAAATTCTTACAAAAAAATATTTGGCTTATAAAAAAAAATACATGGCATATTGGACACTGCTTTGTTAGATTAATTACTTAGGTATAATTTATCATTTGAATCAAATTCTCGTCAACCATTTTGTATAGCCATTACTTATTCAAAACTTTAATTAAAACAATTCAAGTTATAACGCGAAAATTATGAAATGATTTCACCCCTAATCCCGTCGCAGACTAAACAATTCCTTACAGTCCATCAAAATTAATCTAACCTAATACCGGCTGTCTCGATTTAAAACAAAGATATTGCAAACTCAATAACAAGTGGAGATGGAAACATACGGGAGTATAAACTGTAACAAAACGCTTGAACAACGAAAATAAACCAATCGATAAATACAATACAAAAAATACAATCTAATGAAAGTTGTTCAACTTACATTTTGATTTGATTTTGCTTGTATATTGTTTGTATCGTAAAATGTAATACTTAACCTTATTTAATCTTTATTTGGTCTCTCTTTCTTTTGGTCTCTAGTTTCATATTTACCTATTCATATAGGTAAATATTATTGCCTGTATGTATAGAATTATAGATTAATAAGAGTTTTAAAGCTTCGTAGTAGCAAAGAGCCCATATAGATTCATAATTCATTCATACCTTGCAAAACAGGTCAAACAAACAATTGTAATCTCAAATACTAAATAAGTAGGCTCTGTTTTTGCTTATAATTACATAGTAAGCAAATATTTTCACGGATTCGTCGTGTCCGTTCATCTGTCCATCAGCAAGATAGTTTAAGAGTCCGTCTAGCTCGCGCATACCCACATTGTCGAAGGCCACTTCTGGACATAGGCCTTCATGGATTTCCAAAAAGACCGATTGGAAGCGGCTTGCATCCAGCGTCTACCCGCCACTTGTATGAGGTCATCTGCCCATCTCGTGGCTGGTCTTCCTACGCTGCGCTTGCCGGTGCGTGGTCTCCACTCGAGAACCTTGCCATATATTGTGCGTTAAAAAGATTACCTACCTACAAGTGGCGATTTGTTTGGTGAAAATTGAACGACCTCTCATTCCAACATCCCTAACCGGTAAAAATCCCCGTATATTTGACACCCCAGAGTTACGGAGTTGCCCCACTCACCCCCACTCTAATCGTCGCTTATTAAAGTTACCCCATAACAGTTTGTCGAAATAACGATCCAGTTTCAGAAGTAAACATTCGATAACTTCACAGAATTATACGGAGGAAATAATTGATCTACGGCCATTGAGAAATCTGAAACCAGTTTATGAAGGTTTGTATTTAATGAAAATGGATAGCTTGATTGGGGTAAAACGATTACCTAAATATGTTAACTCTTGATATTTTTTGTTTATGCGTTAGAACCTCTTTTTTTATCAGCCCCGTTTGTACAAACTGTCCCACTGCTGGGCGCGGACCATCTTCTCATTGTGAGAAGGGTAATGCCATAGTCTGCCAAGTCCAAGTCCGCTGGCCAAGTGCGGGATGGCTGACATCTTTTTTATTATGTAAATAATTTCTATCCCCCCAAAAGAAATGTATCTACTGCTGGATTCTCTAGATTCTCAGATCTACTTGGTTTCCGCGCAGCCTGCAACCAGCTTAGCATGAAACGGGAGTTGGATCCTACTGGAACTTACTGTTAGGTTGTTGCAATAGATTTTCTACTTTTGGTAACAGGCCATAACAGCACAAATTACACAAATATGCATATTTAGACTGAACGTAGATGTTTGCGCCGTAGAAACATTAGGTTCATGGTGTCCAGCCGCCCATAACCTTTATAAAGAAGTAATCAGACGCTTGATGGAGTTAACAAGCGACCAGAATGCTGGCTCCTACTTTGCTCCACATTCTGGCTACTTTCTCCAACCCCAATGGGCTTGTAGAATAAGTTACCTATTCATTTATTTTCTGGATGTGTATATTAAATGGGATGGCGACAGATGGACCAAAGCATAGATCGGCCGACGACATCGGGGCAAACCACCAGCCTGATGGTCACACAACGCAAAGCACATCAGGTGGATGAGACTCGCAAAAGACCAGAAAGGATAACATGAAGGAGAAGAGGCTTATACTCAGCAGTGGGTGGTTACAGGCTGACTAGAGAGATAGATGTATATATTTCTAAATTGTTTGTTTTTGTCATAAAATGTTTTTACTTTGATTTATTTTTTGGAGTATTTTTTTTATAATGAGATTCACAAGTCAATGACTTTAAGGTAGGTTAAAACTACATTGCACATAACAAATTTACTGAATTTTCCTTTGAATGCAATAGATTTTTCATTTTTCAATAAGCATCAATCGCGTTAGTTGTCCGTACAATCGTTTGATATTTGACCGTTAAATGTCTTGGGCTCTCCCCTCGTATTTCCCTGTCATAGGTTACGCAGTAGTTGATTCCGGCAGGGTGCTGCACTGTGCACAATACAGACCATAGAGCAGTATCTAAGTTCGTCGTTTTTCATAATGCCTTAGCGGTAAAGTCAAATCAACTTCAGACTAGCACCCTAACCGCATCCAGAGTGTACCTAAAGAAAAAAAAACCTATAAATTGTTAAACCTATATACCTACCTTGTTTCGTAAATATTTGTTGGAAAATACTACCTGTACGAGAGTACCAACAAACATCCGGACAGAACAAAGAAAATGTCACTAGTTGATGCAGAAACCTTTCTTTGTTTCACTAAAGTTTCGTGCGTCGGTAGTTCCGAGGTGTGATCTATAGATTACATTTAAAATAATAATAAAAAAATAATAAAAACACGCTTCAAATTATTGTACAACCGATTACAACCGATCCGTAGCTGAACCTTGTGCGAAGCATTTCCTATCGGCTGCTATCTTTTTTTGATTTAGTAACGAGCGAAGGACGTGTAAAGTTTCATCAAATGTGTCAATTGTATGACATAAAAGTGACTGAGTCAATAAAACTATGGCGGTCGACGGAAAACGCTCCACATATGGTTCGGCTATGGAGCGGTCTTGAATAACTGAATTGGGCCTCTGGTGCTGAAACGTTTTAACTCACGACGAGGTAAAATACGCTGCATAAATGGATCTTCTCCTATAATTTGTGATTTTATAGCAAGTGAATATATTGCCTCTGTACACTATTCTGTAGTCTACTGTACTACTGTAGTCACTATTGTGTAGTTTAGCTATCGTTTAACCCACTTGTTATGGAATAGGGTTTTGCCCCATATCTCAATCTTAGCTATCAACAAATATTGTTTACATTACTCTCTAATTATTATTTTTTTAATTTATTTTTATAATATCCCAACTCTTTATCCCAGAATATTGCTTTATGTTTTCAAACATAAAGCAATACATTATTCACGTTCTGTCACACAAATGAAGGCTTCTCGAAGATATTATTCTTTCTTTTCGTTCTTTTCATGCGATTTTTTGACAAACGCTGGTTTAATAAACTAAAAATCCACTCGATTTTTCTGAAACCAACCGACATCGATAAATAGTCTAACAATCTGAGCAAGATATCTCACAGAGCCATAACTCACTGTTCATAGCTTCCTGATCAAAGCATTTTCCAAAAATATTTTTCAACCGAGTTGTGCTTCTGATTATTTTTATATGGAACTTAAAGGGCAACAAAACGACATGCGCGTAAACTCGCAGTATCGAAATTGGTTCGCGTGTCGTAAATAGCTCCTATGGCAAATTATTGGAATTTATAAGGCTGAAGGGTAGGCTTGTTTTCTTTGATTTATGCCAGTTTGCCAATGGCCAGTCTAGTACACAATACAAGTACTTTAGGTGGTACGATTCCCAAACAAAAGTATATTAACCAAATAGGAAAATAAAAATAAATAAATATTTTTTCTTGGTTGTAAGTTCGAAAAGGTGTGTACCTACTATAAAAAGTATATCTATATAAAACACTATTATTATTAACGGTATATTTACCGTGATTCGCGTTAATTTTGAGCTCCCGATATTAAATAAATAGATAAAAAAGGGTAAATATCCCGTTAATAATAATAGTGTTTTAATGAATGACCGTGATAGTTTAAAAAAGTATATCTATATATTTATCTAGGGTCAAAAAGAGTAATAGTTTTATATTGAAGGAATTTTGGTTAGATATCGGCCTATAATTTAGTGGTAAATCATAAGTATTTGTTGAAGAAAAGAAGAGATTAACAGTAAATTTTATTCAAATATTTATGTATCGAGAATTATCGAAAATTTACATGTTTGCAATTTATTTCAACTTTTTTTTTTTTTTTTTTATAGAAGATAGATCTACGATTGACCACCAACTCGCCTGATGTTAAGCGACGGTGTGGCCGAGGATGGAGCTCGTCGATCTAGAAGATATCTATTCACTCTAGCCTTGAAAATTCCAAGATTGTTGGTCTCAGGAAACAGAGATGGCGGCAAAGAATTCCATTCTTGTGCAGTACGCAACAAAAATGTGGATCGATATAGCTGAGTACGGATTTTCGGCATTTCAACGAGAAATGGGTAGTAATTCGCCGACTTTCTACTAGTCCTGTAGTGAAATGGGGAGGGTGGAATTAGGTCGTGAAGCTCTTGCGCACATTCCCCGAAATGAATCCTGTAGAAAATAGACAGACATGCTACTTTACGGCGGTGCTCGAGACTAAGTAGCTTCTTGGCAGCTAGTAAACCTTGGTAGATTGATTTACCGCTTATAAAGACGCCGATATCAAAGCTAACTACAATTAAGCACTTTATTGTAAAACTATACTCTTTTCGACTAGCAATGGCAAAAATACTTTTGTATTGAAATTGTACCGCCTTGTTTAATTGATATTTTCAGGAAAATACGGCTGCCATAAATTCAATTCATAGAATAGGTACTTAATAGTATAAACGCAAATATATTTAATTAAATAGCGACTATTGCTGTCACGCGACGCAATAAAGTGCAAGTCAAATTGCACAAACGCTAAGTTCCTATTCTTAAATAAATCTACAGACACTTACAGAGATATTTTTTTTAAATGTAACTCTTTATCTCCTGACGCGTCAAAGTATTGAAATGTACAATTGAGCCGGGGCACCTTGTACTTATGTTATTAGCACTTATATTAGTAGCATTATACCTAACATGGAAAGTACGTCTGGCCTGCCACTCGCAATCACACTGAAGCAATATAGTCTAGCAAAAATAAGATTTGTGACAACATAAAAGACAACTAAGTATATTGTTATTTAAATGAATGTACTGGTGTTTTGAAATATATTTGACACAATTTCATAATTATATTATAATAGCTAATTTTATTACCTTTACACGCTCAAACGGCTGAACCGATCGTTATGAAAATTAGTATAGAGATAGCTTTGGACCTGGAGACGGATATAAGCTACTTATCATCATCATAATCGTCACCGTTTTTCATAACTATGCGAGTGAAACCACGGAACGCAGCTAGTCTATAAATTGGGGATTATTGTTGATCCCCATTTTTAGTTTTTTTTTTGATTTTTAGTTATTTTCCTACTATAATTTCAAAGAATCCCCCCAGTTGCAAATATTGTGATCTGCTCCATACAAACGGATTTATTTTTACTAGACTAATATGCATGTACACCAATTTTACACGATTATTAGTCTATTTGAAAAGAGGACTATCGTCAATTGAGACTACGGAACCCTCGGTATGCAAATCAAACTCGTTCTATGACAGTATTATAACATTAAAATAAAAAAAAATACTGTTGATCTGGAAATAATAAAGAAATATCAATTTTGTGCCAACTTCTACATCTTATTGTGCCACATTGTCACTTTCAAGCGAATGAGAATAACACAAACGGTCCGTCGGACTTGGTAATCTTTTAGCTATTTTATTTTTTCCACTAAATTGGGCTGATATTTTGGCAAAACCGTGCTCGTTAAATATAATGAGGTTGGTTATGGTGCGATAAATAATATCTCCTGTCGCCTTTGTCACTTTTAGCTGTTCTCGATAATGATAGCGTGTGATTTACGCCATTGTGTCGATCGCGATGTGGTATCAGTATTGCCTGCTAACAAAATATATCAAATATATGTGGAATTACATCATTAACTTGTTACAGTTGTTTTAATTCACGAGACGAGGATCTTCACTGTCTTATTATGGAAACTGTTTTCACACATTTTTGAAATAAAAACGACGGGTAACTCAAATCTGTTTTGAGTCGAAAAAGTCTGATAAAAATGGTTGTCTGTAAAATCGGTTTACGGACGATAATTTTACGTGATTACGTCATGATAGATGCGTCACAAGACGAACGCTTAGGCCGATCGTGCCTCTCTATCGCTTGTTTCGCGCTCTCGCTTGCACGCTCGGCTCAGGCGGAACGTGACAATGAGTCATGCTTTTTCGTGCGTCCAGCCGGCGTTCATCGATTTAAAAGACGTTATCACGTCAAAAACTATAGTCGGATATTTCGACTCAAAACAGACGTGAGTGACCCAAAGTATTTATTTTAGAAACGTGTAGTCTGTTTATTTATTGTTCAATCCTAGCAAGATGAGGGTAGATAGAAATCTTTACCAACTCCACCCAATTGTTATATTTTCACTTTTGTCGACATAGTAGATGGAGCATGCGACTTCATTTATATGAAAACTTTGCGTGCCACATTTTTGGTACCGACTGTGACGTCACATAAACGATTTTGTTATGGATTGTTCCATCTGCGCAAAATCTACTCAACCCAATGCATCCGCGCGCTTGTACGCTAGTAACTAGTTGACAAAATATCGAATTGGAAGTATATGTTTGGTGGAGTAGTTTGTGGATTATATGGTTGGTGGAGTATTTTCATAAGCCCATTATCTTGCAAGGATTAGTATCTTGTTTTAAGTGCACTACATAAAACTATAACCAGTTTCAAGAGACTGTGCGAGATGCGAGTACCACGATAGTTGTCTTTGTCAGATTGTATACGGCGAAACTAAATTGACTAATTGAATTGATTGATTAAGTGGGGATGTCATCAAGGGGATAATTGTAAGCGTTAGTACTAATATATATTCTGTGGTCCAAGAACATATCGCACTTTGCTATCTCAACTTGTTTATGATGCCAGTGGCAATTTTGTCATGGACCAAAGCAATTACCGTGAAAGTGTATTGTGGCAGAATCGCCCTTATCGGCCCGTATTGTGCAATATCGTAGGTCGTCGGGTGTTAGCTATTATTTCACAATAACCAATCAGTGCCATACATGTCAGTGTGCCTGACGCACCCTAGCCAGTACGTTGCGATGGCCGATCTTTACTCTGGTTAAGGTATTTAGATTTAGATCTATTTCAGCTCGTCTCACAGCTCAGATAGTACCTATGTTTTCTTAGCAGCAGATACTCTCACAGCTCAGATAGTACCTATGTTTTCTTAGGAGCAGATACTCTCACAGCTCAGATAGTACATATGTTTTCTTAGCAGCAGATACTCTCACAGCTCAGATAGTACCTATGTTTTCTTAGCAGCAGATAGTCTCACAGCTCAGATAGTACCTATGTTTTCTTAGCAGCAGATAGTCTCACAGCTCAGATAGTACCTATGTTTTCTTAGCAGCAGATAGTCTCACAGCTCAGATAGTACCTATGTTTTCTTAGCAGCAGATTGTAGGTTCGGTCACCATCCAGGGCAAACATTAATTTGATGTGCTTTGATGTTTGCTTTTTGGACGAGATTTATGTGTATTTAGTAATAATTATTTAGTATTAATATATACTTTAAAAACAAAATGTGAGGTTAACTGAGGTTTTTGTATCTTTGGGGCTATAACATATATCCTATTTGAAAAAATCTACTGCACATATAATAACAGCTACCAATTCTGGCGTTGTTTATATTGAGCTTTATGAATTATCGTATTGTAAGAAACTGTTATTTTTATTGATAGAGTATTATTGTTAATGTAAAGCTACTTTTAAATAAATAAAAAAAGATATATTTTATTAGCTATCTGGTTCCCCATATTACAAGGCTTACTTGGGTACTAAGTGAAAATGGCCACCAATAAGATTTTTGCATGGAGATCAAATCCAGTGACATTAACGGCAGCAGCCACAGACTGTGTGCGATAAAAAATGTGACTTTCGCAACAATTTTTGAGGGAGGAAACAATTACTTTACCCTTTGAAATTTTTATGGCAAAAATGTGTTTTCGATTACGTCTATTGAAGCGTCGAAACGATACTTGGCATCGGGGAATGCTACTGAATAACTGAAATAATATTTTCTGATGTCAGAGAAGAAATAAATTGCGCTGGTTTTATTGAAGAACATAATTCTTCGATGCCTACTTTCTGTACTTGAAATAATAAGCTAAAATTTCAAGAAACGCTTTTATCAGTTCGATCTATGAGTCTTAATAGTTGCAATCATACGAGAAAACAAAACAAATATCGGGCAAAATATAATATTTGGCAGGGGGAGTGATGCGTGGCAGAGTAAAGTTGTATGGAAAAATCAGTTGTAGATCACAACGAGCACTCCACTATGAGAATATCTCCGCTATTTTCGCCGAGCGATACTTAGGGTTCCGTAGCAACTACGAGGATCCCTTATAAATTCGCTATGTCTGTTTGTCTATTATTGTCTATCGATACTCGATGTCTGTCTGTTCATCTGTCCGCCCGAGCCCTCATCGTGTGTGTTGCCAATGAATTGGTCTCAAAATAAAACTAATATTTCATATTTTTTTTCATCTCAGATAAGATGTATGTTTTTTTTCACTTTTGATGGACTTTAACTCATAGCCCACCAAAGTGAAAATAAATTACTACATAAAATACATGATCAACACATCACATTATTAAACTAACCGGAATTATTTTTCTGTCTTTTAGTAAAAAATAGTTGCAGTAACGAACTACAATCTCGGGTCAAGCCCGGTCTTTTGTCAGAGTCAAGTGGGCATCAGTGGGGCCGAAGCTAACACTGAGAGGCCCTTTTTGCATAGAATATAAAAAATACAGAAACTAGGTACATGGATGGTAAATTGAATTATTGTAAAAATATGGAATTTAACAAATCAAGGCTATTGAGATGAAATTGTTATGACTTAAAAACTAGTTCATTGGCTGATGCTCCCACACAGTGAGAAAGATGCGGTACTTCTGTGTGGGAGCATCAGAATGAGAGCATGGCAGTAACGATAGTAACAATATTATTATGATGTTTGCTTCTTGCAAAATTTTCTTGTCTTTTTTTCTAAGCACTAATACACAAATCATTTATCATGTAGTTACATTTTAACAGTGTCAAGACATACACATGCATTATGTTTCCAAGTGTATGAAATTCGATAGATATCGTCAATTATATCATAAGTAAGGTAGTCAGGTAGTTACTCACTTATGCAGTAAAGCGGTGGTGATTTTATTCGAAACTTTTATATAGTTTTGTAAAAAACATGAAAATACACGTTATAAATATGAAAATATACTGTAGAATCATATTATTTTAGTTTTCCAAGTCTGTGTCCTTGAACCATAAAAGAAATGCATCACGAATTTTAAATAAAAACTACGGGTCACTCACGTTTGTCTTAGCGTCAGCATCACTCTCGGTCGGCGAGGCGCGTCACCGACCGAGAGTTACGTTTGCGCTGCTCCTTTGAAAAATACCACCAAATGCGGTTGAAACTATAGTCGGATTTTTCGGCTTAAAACAGACGTGAGCGAGCCGTAGATTTTATTTAAAATTGGTGAAAACCACGTTAGTTTCCATAGTAAAATCACCAATTTTATATTGGTATAAATACCTGAAAATACAACTTCTAATACATAATTATAATAAAACAAAGCGGCAAAAAGATTTTTTTCTAAGCAAAACTCTCCCGGCAACATAACGAATAGAAAATGCCTTAAAAATAGATATGATAATATTAATACCGTGCGTGGCTTATTCTAAAGCCGTTCATAACTAGATTCTATCGAGGAACTAAAAAAATATAATCAGAATTTCCACGAAGCTTTCGCAATGTCCAGCTTTGAGGAGCAAAGCCAAGCTTCGTCGTGTTTATTTTGTTTCTGGTGACATTTTATTATGTTAATAAACATGTTTTTGGAGCAGAAAAGTCTTTTTTAGTTGTGTGAGCTTTTTCTAGTGTCCTTCCTATGTTTTTTGCTATCTTTTTGGATTTTTATTTGATCACTCATACTACATATAATTATAGTTTAAAAACCGACATCAAAATACGCAATTTGTTTACTTGGATGATATTTTTTTCAGTTATTTTGTTATAAAAACCAAAGTACTGCAAATTACTGAACCGCTTTTGATAAAATTTATAAATAAGGGACTAACTCTGAAATATGCCCTACCAAACAAAATGAGAACCATCAAAATCAATTCAGAATTGATAAATCAATCGGTGAGCAAACATCAAAAAAAACGTACAGTCGAATTGAGAACCTCCTTCTTTTTAAAAGTTGGTCAAAAATCAAATCTACTTTTCTCACATGGGATAACCATAGCGGCAAAGACTATAAGACAGTTTATATAATCTGATATAATCTGGGTGTCTTTAAATCGCGAGTGAATTGGTTCCTTGGTAAGCGCGCTCCATCGTAGACCGCAACGTCGATTAACATCAGGCGAGTTGGGCGGTCAAGCGCGAACCTATTTCTATAAAAAAAAAAAAAGTTTGACGATACATTTGACCATGTTATAGGGTTAGATGTAATGGAGATGATAATAGAGGGTAAAATGTACAAAATGGTGGCTTGCGGTGGTATTTGAGTATAAATTGCTGTTACCAAAGTATATAAATTTAATAAAATATTACAAATAGTAAGAAAAATAGAAAGATCTGATAATATATTATATATTATGATCTGCTAATATATAATATGATTAGATTGGCCTTGTGGCTCAGTTGGTAGTGTGTCTACGTCTACCTGCTGAACTGAAAGGTCGTGGGTTCGATCCCCACCCAGGGCAAACATTTGTGTGATGAGCATGGATGTTTGTTCTGTGTCTGGGTGTTTCTATGTATCATATGTATATATTTACAAAAAAAAAAGTATATATGTATTCTATCAGCCATCTAGTTCCATTGTACAAGCTTTGCTTAGTTTGGGCTAGATGGTGTTGTGTGAAATGTCCACAAATATTTATTATTATTTATTTATTTATTTATAATGACTCTCTGTGTGGAGTATAATTTTCTTTAGTAATGACTACAATGCGTAGAAAGAAAAGACTATAGGGTAAAACTACTTCTCTTTTCAACCTGCATGAGATAGATAGAGATCAGACTACTTATTTGTCGCGAAAAGAAAAACAAAGCTTGTCATTTTTGTCTCTTACCGCGTTTTTTTTTATAGATATCCCATAGATTAAGAATTTCGATAAAACTTCCTTGCAAGGACCTCTATGAATAGTTGCAACAGCTTAACTTGTGTAGAAAGTTAATGTAAATTATATTTTGCAAGTATTAAAACGGAAGTTACTATTACTTAATCTATAAATCTTTTGTCCTTATTTCTGACTGACTTGATCTCTATTTCCGAAGTATAATATCCAATAGTACTTCTTTGCTACATAGGCACAAATTTGACCTATACAACATCAGCAGCGGGATGTCCTACGCTTTGCAATATCTTAATAATGTATTTTCTATTTTCATTTTGCTGATTTCAACTGATAACACAATTCGTTTTTTTTATTATTAAATATTGAAGACATCACTAATGTCATTATCAAGAATTGACATTGACACTGACACTTTTCGAGACACTCTTCTTCTTCTTTTTTGTATTGGACCCCGCGATAAGCGATTTACCAGTGTCAAAGTATTGAAATATTTTGAAGTTTCTTGAATAAGACAAGTTATATAGTGTTCTAGTCACAGTCTAAGTCACGTAAACAGTCATTTGAGTCTTGCCTCAGTAAAGTGATGGCGACTTTACTAGAAGTTTCAACACCACCATTTTTTCGCATTAATATTAAAAATAACACAAGTTGAAGAAAATAAAACAGAGCAACAACATGTTTCAAAGACGTTCCCGCCAAAACTTGTTCGAGACGGTCATCGTGACTCTAACTTATGTAAGTATCTTTTTACTATGACGTGTGCAAAAATGAGGTTCAAAAATACAAACTTAGAGAAACGTTGAAATAAATTATGTTGTAATATAAATCAAGATCCTGAAACACGAGATCAACGACGACGATCTCACATTTCAGTTTCCCGTAAATAAATCAAACCAATACACCGATAAACTAAATAAAAAGCAATTCGTTCACCACAAAAGAGGAAGAAAACGGCGGCTGGTGGCCGGATATCCGGTTACGCACTCCAATCAAAGATGGTTGGCAAATTGTGCGCAGCTTAGAAAGATCAGTCCGCATAAAGGGTGACAAAATTCCAATTTTCCTTAACGTTCCGCAGAGAACGGATGATTGAGTTGTATGCCCTTAGAGCTTTTGGTAGCTCGCAGGGTTGCCACTTGATAAAGTTAATTGAAAAAAAAAAGATCTTTTTTGCGTTCTTTGTGCCTTTCAGATTCCAATTCTCCAAAACTAGCCGATTTTATGCTAATGTTTACATTAAACAAACAAAAATAACGTATTTACTTTTTTATTTTTGCTGTTTGTTAAGTTTTATATTTTAATTTAATTTAATTTTACTTAAATATCGATCCGGTGACATACAGTGAAATGCTTGTCAACCAGAAAAAAATAACAGCGTGAATAGAAGGGTTATAATTCTAAAGGGTCCAAGTGCCAAAAAAAACATAAACAATATTATTACAAAAATACGATATATGTACCATGCCTAATAATATGCAAATGATAAAAAAAAAAAAAAATGCACTTAGACCCTTTAGACTTACAACCCTTCAATTCACGCTGTTATTTTTTTCTAGTTGACAAGCATTTCACTGTATGTCACCGGATCGAAATTTAAGTAAAAATTCAATTAAATTATAAAACTTAATAAGCAGCAAAAAAAAAAAGAGTTATTAAACATTAGCTTAAAATCGGCTAGTTTTGGAGAATTGAAATCTCATCTTTAGAGGCCACCGGAATACACAATTATGGTAGAGATTAGGAAATATAATCTTAAGCAAGTAGATCAAGTATTGAAAAATATCCTACCATTTGGCAATATTTTTCCATAATATTTTCCTTCACAGTTAATGTACCGGTTATGAAGAATGATGAAAATTTACGAAGAAATGAAATACTTATATTAACTTTGGCCATTATACCTATACCAATTGTTATGAAATTATAGGGCACAAAAAAGGTTTTTTTTTAGAATCTAAAAGGACATAAGGCTGTATTTTATCAACATCTCCGTTCTTCATCACTACGCGGGTGAAACCGCGGGGCACGCCTAGTTTTTTTACAAGTGGCAACCATAACCAAAATCTATAGCAGAGAAACGTAGGCTAGACAGCATTCGGATTTTATGTTATGATTTACTTTACACCCGCCTGCCTCCGTGACTTTACCGATTCAGACACTATTTGAAAATGTGCACACATAAGAACCTTATTTTAGAAATACCTTATTGGGTGTGTCTGAGACGTCGAGGCCGTGTGTATTTTTATACGGCTTTATGTTGACGTAAATAGATTTGTAAGTAAATATTTATGATGGTTTAAGTTACAATAAAAGTAACTAGCTCCATTTAATGGGTTTTCCTACAGAAACGGTTTTTATTTAGAAGATAAAATTTATAAAATTGAAAGTGACTGTCCGTGTATCTGTCATTCTAAACGTATGCTTATTTTCAAGGAATAACTGACTGGGCAGGGAACGCAGAATTGATGCCTGATGGGGCCAAAAAGATGTCGACTGGAGACCGCACAAGGCGGACAGATGTCCTCATACAAGTGGCAGAAATACACTGGGTGCAAGCCGCTTCCAACCAGTCTTTTTGGAATTCCATTGAGGAGGAGGATAGCCAGCAATGGAGATCGTGTGACTGATGACATAATGATGATGATGATGATACCCTAGATTCGATACATCACGTACGAGGTACAGCTGTAATGAACGAAGCGAGCGAGGGTGATTGCGGTGCGCCGGACTCAGTTGCGGTCGGTCGGCACGGACTCACCGACCGCTGCCGAAATGTACAAACAGTTTGGTACGGTGCCGGTGATTTAATTATTGTTTTGTTAGAATTATTTTTTAATATATATACACACAAATTTTCTTGTTATCAAACGAGTTGTCAAATCAGCAATCAGGATTTTGATAAAGTGTCTTATGATGACAGGCCTCATGTTTCAGTGGTTGTATAAGTACCTCCTGACCTGTAGGTCGTGCATTCGATCCCCACCCAAGGCAAACATTTGTGTGATGAGAATGGATTGTTCTGTGTCTAGGTGTATCATAAGTATGTTTTAAAAAAAATGGTTGTATATAAAGTCGGTTTCCGAACGATAGTTTTACGCGATAACGATGCGTCACAAGCCGAACGCTTAGGCTGATCGTACCTCTCTATCGCTTGTTCCACGCTCTCGCTTGCACGATGGACTCAGGCGGAACGTGACAATGGGTCATGCTTTTTCGTGCGTGCAGCCAGCGTTCATCGATTAATAAGACGTTATCACGTCAAAATATAAATGTGTTCTATCAACTTGCTTTGCCTAGTTTGGGCTAGATCGTGTTGTGTGAAATATCCACTAATATTTATTATTATTAAAATTTCGTATTCGGGAAAATGATTTTCGGTATTTCACAATTCGGATTATAGATAGGTAACCGTTACGTAAAGACAACATCCCAACATGACGACAGTTGTAGCAGTTACGTCCGTGCGTACTACGTAGGTATTATGTAATATTGAAACATCTTGCACCGATCTCGTAAACTAAAATAAATTATTCACATCTCTCAAATTGGCTAAAACGACAGCAGGAAGCGAGACCAGAGCACAATATAAACAGTAGAGTCTGTTCAGAGAAAGCGATCCCTTCAGACAGTTGCAGTGAAATAACACAAGATTTGCGGTGAACATTGACACCGTTTTTATATAGATGGCGGTTTATTACGGGTGAAGTGTTGCTAGGAACAATGTTTTGGTGTGTAAAAAAAAGTTGCAGGTAAATGATGATGGCAAGCCGGTTCCAACTGGTATTTGTGGACACCTGTGCTTAGGTCCCGCTATGGACTCGTTGTGGCTGACATGATGATGATAAAAATATACTCATTTTAAATATATCTAGTCTCATAGACGTCGTGTTGTACATTATTATGCGATACAAAATGTATAAATAACGACCAATTCATTTGTTCCAAAAAAAACATCGTCACACGGATTTGTCAAGTTTGACAATAACAATTGACAAACTTGGCAAACAACAAAAATGAAAACATTTTTTTTGCAAGATAGATCTACGATTGACCACCGACTCGCCTGATGTTTAGCGACGGTGTGGCCGAGGATGGAGCTCGTCGATCTAGAAGATATCTATTCACTCTAGCCTTGAAAATTCCAAGATTTGTAGGTATCAGGAAACAGAGAACAATTTTCACGGATTTTCAATTGAACTGACTCTAAGACGGGCCATTCTGCTAAGGACGACACGAGAGAATCAGGGAAAGATGAAAAAATAACGCTCCCATACTGTAAATGGATATACAGTAAGGAGTCTGAACTTACATCGCTTCTAACGTCTCGCACGAGGGACTTCTAAAAGTTTGCTCAGCCAATGGAGCCAATTTCCTGTATTTGTGACATAGATAGTTACCCCAGGGACCTCTACATCGTGCTAATACACTCTAGATACAAAGTATTTGACATGCTGGAACTTCTAAAGCCCTGGTAGTTTCTAGAAAGTTTTAAATAAGTATCTTCCACGTGTTCTTAACAGGTCCCAGTGGAAATTTTCTATAGCTGAGTTTGTATCTTGGTTTTTATTTTAGTTCATAATAGGAAGTTTTTAACCGACTTCGAAAAAGTTTTTTTTTTATGTATGAACACGAATTTCTCTCTCATTCTTGAACCAATTTTTGTGTTTCGTGAATTGGCATGTAGAGAAAGCTCCCAAGTTGGTCCCATAATTATATTAAAAACATTGCTTTATTACTTTTTGAATAATCTCTAAAAGTAAAAATATTTTCATTGGATTCCTGAGTGAGTGTGTCAGATTATTGAATCGCAGAGTTCCACTGACACGTTTTTCTTTACAAAAGTGTTAGACATGTATTGTAAACAAAAATGATATTTTTAAACTAATTTCTGTGAATGAAATAATAATGACATTTAAACTACGAACCGAAATATCGCGAGGGAAATAGAAATAAAACTACAAAAACAAAACCAAACGTCACAATATCTTATAGTGGCGTGAACCGTAATAAACTCTCCCCCCCCCCCCCCCCCTATGAGAGCTAAGCTCCCCCTAAAATGAATTCCTGGCTACGGCCTTGTGCACAACGTAATATCCACAGCAGAGTTGTCGGTTGCCTGAAGACGTTATCACACTAAAGTCGATTGACACTTTTAAAAATAAACTGGACGGATGGATGAATAAATCTTAAAATACAATCACTTAATTGCGGCAATTCAGGATATATGCACATCAGCTTCTCAACAAAGTTAATAGATACTAAATATACTATACTAAACTATACTATACTAAAATCACAAAAGATTAGATGGAGCACTCTGGAGTATGATTCTACGAGTTCCAGGTAATTTAGTATTGTCAAGTGCTGCGCTGGAAGAGATAAGAGCCACACAATAGACTGACAGAGACAGACAGAGACAGACAGAGACAGGCAGAGACAGATAGAGGCAGACAGAGACAGACAAAGAGACATGATCTGTAAGTGTTATGGTAAATTAAGAAATTCAACTTAGTTATGTATATCAAATTTGAGGAAATCAGTAACAAGTGTGCAGTAAAACATTTAAAATCAGACAGTTATATGAAATAAATTAGTTATTTTAAAAAAAACAAAATACCCGACTGCAGAAAAGCAGTTTTTGCAGTCTAACTTACGAATTCGTTACACTTAGTACGCTGTTGAGTATACGTTTTTGTGAAAAAGTATGTATTAAATGAAATATGATGTATAATGTTTGTTATTATTTAGAATAATTTTAGTAAAATTTAGTACAAAAAGTTTTTATTTCTTTATTATTGCGAGAGTATTATTATTATTACAAAATAATATAGCAAACAATTAAGGAGTGAAGACAAAACTAACAACATCTTGCACATTAAAATCGGTCAAGCCATTTAGGCTGTAGACAATCATTATATAAGTATACATACATACATACACTCGAACATAATCCTCCTTCTAATGCAGTCGGTTATAAATTCTTTATTATTTCGAATAATAGAATCTGATAGGATGCACACTTGGGAGACACAGGCAGTACTAAATTACACCTAATTTAATTCACAGATAAGCTGCTTAGATTGCTAGGTAATACGGAAAAATGCGTAGCGAAAAACGATGTCTGTGAGAAAAATATACCCGAAAAAACCTCTTTCTCGATGAGTCGGATAAAATGATGTCTTAAAGTTCCAAGTAAGTTAGTCAATGGAGTTCAAAGTATCATCAACCACACAATTTAAAATTTACGACATTACATTTTAAGACCCCATAAATAACGCAAGTTCCTACGTCGTACAATGACTAATATCAGAGTAGAATGCTTTTAACTTGTTTTGCGGTAACATAAATCTAATTTTTAAGGCTTAATCTGACTTATTGTGAGATAGGCGACATATTTTAATTGCATTTCTAGAAAACTGTTAAATCACGGTTATTTATTGAGGAAAAAGAAAGCCTTATGAAATCCTGGTGTTAGTCAGCGAATGATATCATTAAAGACTCTAAATCAGACATCTTTGATAGAAACTTACGAAAAATCTGACGTATAGCTAACCATATTTTTTCTCCGACCGTTTTCCGTTTTTTTTTTCTATTTTTTTTTTTTTGATTTTTTCTTTTTGTACTGCACGCCCCAACATTTTACTTTATTTTTGTTCCTCTCCATCGTAAGGTTGCCTGGAACAGATCGCTTTTAGATAGACCGCCAGTTATTACACTAGTATTTATTCATTTCTTCTTGTATGTTTTGTCTAGATTGTAAATTTATGGTGTGTACAGTAAAAAGTTTATCTATTTATGTATCATCTTATGTAATATAGCGTTCAATTTTGTGGTTAAGTACACACATAACTATACAATACTTGATGTTGTGGCCATAAGTATCTGCAATTATATTTTCTTTGTTCTCAGACAAAAAGTTTATCAAAGAACATACTTTTCTTAAATTTAATTTGTCTATGAGTATCTCATGAATCAACACCACCACCCACCTTTACATATACTTTTCCAACACATCCCAAGGTTGTCTGGAAGAGATCGTTTTTAGCGATAAGACCACCTTTTGTGCCATTTTCTTATGTGTTTATTGTCTTATTATTTTATGTGGTGTCAATAAAGTGTTATTGATTGATTGATACTTACAGAAAAATTAAAACTCGCCTTTACTCGCATATTGATGATTTATATTTAAAAATCAAACGGTTTGGTTCGGTTTATAAACGACAGAGTAATAGCAGACATACAAAATCATACAGTCTCATTGACAACCTCCTCCTTTTCGAAGTCGGTTAAAAATATTAACGCGGGCACGATACCCGAGCCATCAATAAAATTGACAGCCATTTGAAATGCACGTCAAATTATCGTACCAATGAATTGTCATTTGTAAGGAAAATCCGCTCAGTTCTAGCAAGTAAAAATATTGCGAGGTTGGTGACTTTTAATTTATAATGTCCCATAATTAAATTTTAACCCCCGACCCAAAAAGAAGGGTTATAAGTTTGACGTGTAAGTATCTGTGAGTCTGCTGTGGTATCGTAGCTTTCAAACGGTTGAACCGATGTTGATGTAGTTTCATTTTATTTGAAAGAGGATTTCATTGACAATATTCTTAACAGTCATTAGAGTTTAGTTTCATCAAAAACGGTTCATGCGTTTTGTTTTTTGTCGGGGAGTTTCTAGTTTTATAAACTTATACTTGTTTCAATTTTTACTTAATTATTTGCTTAGAAAAACTTTATATTCTAACTGCATTAACTTAAAAATACAATTTGCATTATTGAAATAAGTAGAAAATTAAAAAACATACGTACCAAGTAAAGATCAAAGTTCGCTGTCCGTAAAAAAAATACGGAACTTCATTTGCCGTTATTACCTCTGGCAGTGTTTTTTGTTAATATATCACTCAAAATTAATTTCAATAACCAACAAGATTCAATTTATATCGCTGATCAAATTGTTAATTGTAAAGTCATGTTTATGTTGATTTATATTCAGTACAGTGAGTGCAAAAAGTTAATTAAAATAAGACGCGATGACATTGAATGAAGCGAACTCCGCCTTTTCTGTATCGCTATTAATCTTTGACGATGCGTGGAGATTAGCCGGTTATCCAGTGACTTTTTTTACGCGACTGCAAAGAAGGGTTACGTTTATCGCGCGTATCCTGTATCTTTGTAAATTTCTTTAGGTCTTTTACACAGAAACTTTTATTATTAAAAAAATCGGTTCTCACACAAGTTGTCAATTGAGCTTTCGGCATATTTTTTTAAAATCTTTTTCAGTGAAATATGATTTGATATTTCATGATTCGATGATTCGATAAGTCTATCGAGAAAAGGATGGTACTGCGTGGCCTTGCTGCTCGACTTGGCCGGGGCCACTGCCGTGCCCCCAGATTCGTCGTCGTTCAGTATTCCATTTTATTTTTTTTGCTTAAATGATTCTACATTCATTCTCAAAAAATCTACAACAAATTGTTAAGCATCTATCGAATTTCTTCCAAGAAAAGTTCCAACCGGTAAAATTAAAAATTTCCTTTTATTCCACCGACGGCGGTAAAATCTGAGCTTCCTCGTCGTAAATTAAATTAAATATGAAGTGGCCATTAATTGAGTTGTTAATTAAAACATTGGTAATGAAAGGTTGGTTTCGATGTTGATCATCGATAAACTGTTACTTTAGACTCGTTGATGTTTTATTTACTTTGAGATACTTTATTACCCAACTACGGTGAATCCAACAGGAGAGTTTTGATTTTATACATGTACATACATAAAATAACGCCTATTTTTACACGACTGCGTAAGAAGGAGGATTATGTTTTTCGAGTGTTCGTATGTTTAATAAATAATCTATGTATGTAGCATATGATTGATTTTGATTTACTTCCAGAGTGTCAAAGGCTATTTTTTTTTGCAATAATAGTTCCTAAGTTTCTCGCAAAAATATAAAAAATGCGTTTTCGTAATAATTGGTTTTACTAGAATTATTCTAAAGAATGCACGTGTACAATCTTTTACAGCGATTTTACGCATACTTTCTCAGAAAAAACGCACACTCAACAACATATCAACCGTAATTAAATCGTAAGTTAGATTGCAAAAACTGCTTTCCTGCAGTCGGGTATTTTGTTTTTCTTTTAACATAGACACCTGTTCCCTCACTGGGTAGACAGTTAAAGAGCATGACGCCGTTTGACGCCACATTTGACCGTAGTTACAGGGTTAGATGGAAGGGAGGGGGTATTAGAAGGTAGTAGACAAACAGAGTATTAAAGAGCATGAGGCTGTTTGACGGCACATTTGACCGTAGTTACAGGGTTAGATGGAAGGGAGGGGGTATTAGAAGGTAGTAGACAAACAGAGTATTAAATAGCATGAGGCTGTTTGACGGCACATTTGACCGTAGTTACAAAATATAAAATACAATATTAAATTAATTATTAAATTCAACTTTAAACATACATATGTTTAAAGCAACAACATTTGAACGAAACCAACGACCTCTCTGATCCACTTCTAACAGGTTTTAATCAAATATATGTAAAATTATCGAGATATCTAAATCAATTGAATTATGTAATCAGTGGAATAAATCTTCCATTCATTACATATCTCGTAATTCAGTAGTTATCTCTTGGAATCTTTTTATATCGGCTTAAAGCAGCCATAACTTTTACTTTATCTCAACTCTTAGCAGGCGTCACTCGAGTACGGTTTCTTATTAATTAACTTTATGGTTTGGTGATTCTACTTTCTACAGATAATTATGATGGAGACAATTTAAAAATTACAACATGTACTTACGGCCTTACCGAAAAACTTTACTAAACTTTAAGAATCATCTTAAATTCTCTGTCTTCTTTCCGCATGTGTCATTACGTGTCAATGAGAAGTTGATAATATGAGCAATGCTTAATGTTAAGTAACGTTTTTAACGTTTAACGTTTAACTACTTAGTTCTAATAACAGGTAAGCCTCGCGATTACTTTTTTTTTGTAAAACAATGATAATTATAATATACGTAGATAGGTTTTCCCCGGCTCCGCGTGGCAGGTCTCAAGTGAGGTAAATGCCGGACTCGTCTTTAGTCCCGACACGTCGGGCAACGCTGTTAGACGCTTTGTGTCGTGAATTGTGAACAGTGATAATGCCATTCTGAGTGAGAAAGTGCCTTATATATAAGACCAAGATAGTAAAAGGCCTTAAGAATGTGTGTTACCCTCGAAAGTTTTGAGAACTGTGATTTTCCATTCTTTTACTTCATATTGAATGAGTCTCTCTATAGGTAGATAAAATATCATTGTTACAAAATAACTTGTAAAATATTGTGCTCGCATGTTATGCAACTCTTTTTTTTTTGTCAGCCCTGTTTATACAAACTGTCCCACTGCTGGGTGCGGGCCATCTTCTCATTGTGAGAAGGGTTAGGCCATAGTATGCCACGCTGGCCAAGTGCGGGTTGGCAGACTTCACACATCTTCAAGATCATTGAGAACTCTCAGACATGTAGGTTTCCTCACGATGCAACTCTTATATAATCGAAATTATTTAACGGAATTCAATATTGAATCAATTTGACTGGCCTTGTGGCTCAGTTGGTAGTGTGTTTACGTCTACCTGCTGAACTGAAAGGTCGTGGGTTCAATCCCCACCCAGGGCAAACATTTGTGTGATGAGCATGGATGTTTGTTCTGTGTCTGGGTGTTTCTATGTATCATATGTATGTATTTACAAAAAAAAAAGTATATATGTATTCTATCAGCCATCTAGTTCCATAGTACAAGCTTTGCTTAGTTTGGGCTAGATGGTGTTGTGTGAAATGTCCACAAATATTTATTTATTTATTAAATTGAACATCTAAATATTTCAACCGATTTTTAAAACATAAGTACTATTATATTGTCATAAAATTTTACCATCACCATTTACCAAATCACATTGTGATGGGGCCAGTAGAAGTTTCCAAGATTTTGATCTTTGTCAGTACAAATACCGCGTAAACTTAAATAAATGTATGTAATGTATGTAGGGACAGTATAGAGTATCGATGCCTTTAAAATTCCCGTCGGTATTTTTCAATCTCCAGATATGTTATCGGAAGCATTGATTAAAACTGGAATACATCACGGTTTATAGCATGGTCGGATGCTTTGAATGTATTTACTGGGGCCTGTTTCGCAAATCTACAACAACACATTTTATCAAGTATTTTTTTTGTTCAAGAATTTTACTATGGAATGTAACAAGGTTCTTACATATATGTATCTAAAAAAAATAACGGATCACACGTCTATTTTGATATAGTCGATGTGACTCAAAAATGACTTGAAGAATAAAAAAAATATAAAACCAGCCAAATGCGTGTCAGGCTACGCGCATATTAGGGTACCGTAGTTGCACATCATAATATACATATAATTGCGGTCTTAGAACAAGATTTCTTTATTTATACTATGGATATATGGACAATTATCTAAACTAGACCTTTGTTTATTAAAAAATAATATTTTACAAAATTTAACTTAACGAATTTATAAAAAAAAATAATAATACAATATTGTACAGAATTAGATACTTAACTTTCATTAAATATAATCTGCCTTACCGAAAAAACCGTTACTTAACTTTAACCATCGTCATTCTTTGTCTTCTTTCTGCAAGTGTCATTACGTGCCAGAGAATAGTTGACAAAATATGTTAAGCAATGCTTAAAGTTAAGTAACGGTTTTTTCCGGTAAGGTATCGTCAGTTTGCTAAAAACTTTAATCAATATAAAAATCATAACAAACTTGTAAATTTTCACATCAGAGATGACAAAACTTGTGAACTTGTTACATCGATAAACAAGACCTGGCCAGGCATATTGAAGTTATCGATAAAGTCGATTTACACTGATGAGACGCGAGGCCTTGCATATTAACAAGACGGGTGCACAAGTAACGTGCTCCGTCGGAGGTGCAACTTTATTTTGTTCCTAGCGATGTGCATGCCATACTGAGTACCTGGGTTTATAGCTTTGTTTTTTTTTTCATAAATAGGATGTTTTTTTTCCAAAAATAGGAATCAGTAACTCAACTGAGCAGCTTCTGCTTTGAAGTGCGCTTGCCTAGAAGGAACCTATTCACTTTGATTGTTTGTTTTTTTTCCGACTACAAGAAGGAGGGTCATGTTTTTCGGTTTATTGTATGTATGTGCTTAGATTATCTGCTACAGGCTAATTACTACTCTAGATCTGCGCTCAAAGGAACAGCTTTGTAGCCAACTTACACTTGAAGACGACTTATAATGTTAGGTACATATTGGTCATTGCAGATCAGGCCCTGGAGGCACCTTACCCTCTGGACGACAAAGATGATACTGACCAACTGACTATTTTGCTAAACAAGCTAGTTGTATTGACAAAAAAGCATCCACGCACGTCAATGCTAAATTTAGGAAAACTTTTTTGAAGTTTTTGGAATGTATTCGATATTTTTCAAGAGTTTTCCAAACTTATTTAGCTACGTAGACAGTTTAAAAATTTCCTCATATGACGGATCTTGAAACTCTTGTATGGTTACTATCCGTTTCTGTATCCAACTAAATTCCTGCTCGGTCAGCTTGGTTACAACTCTTTGGAAGTTAGAAGGATGTTAGACCAGCTAACTATCTGCTGTAAGGCGCTTAGGGGGTCCGTCGATTCTATACGTCTGCACGACTTGCTATGCGTACTGTTCGTACCGGACGAGCCCGGGGTTCCACGTAGATCGCGGTCGCACAGTAGCACGTTCTATGTCGGCTCTGAATCGTGCCCGTCGCCACTTAAACGCACTCCTTGCTGCCAACCCTGATTGTGCCATTTTTTGTGATAACTGAAAGACTATTTTAAGTACCACCTGGAAAATTTAATGGATGAATGGAACAGGTGTAAAAATCCTGATGATTCATTGGATTTTGACGGTAACCTTTGAGTTTTATTGAGTTGTTACTCTGAATACTTACCCAACCGGTATATTTTACTTTGTTTGACATACTTTTTTTTTGTATTGACATGCTAGGCGTATTGCTCATTTGACATTTTAAATAATATTGTATTTATATAATTAATATTTTGTAATCCTCAGACATGAGTTGTTTAAGAATATTTTTTTTAATATTGTGAGATAATTATTATTGGCCTTTTTCCACTATTATCTCAATAAACGAATTTGAATTTGATTGGCTTAACCAAAAATTACTGTTCAGAATTTTTAACCATTCCACGTGACACACCTGTGGCCAAACTCGTAAAGGCTCCCAAGTACTACATAATTGGGATATGCGGGTTATATTATGATTTTTTTAAGTCTACAATTTTTTCATATAGAAGTTATTGAATTCGGAATTATGAGAAAATAATTGTGTCTATATAAACTGTACTCATTTTTTAAATATTTGATGTGTCGGTGGAAAAGAAGTTTCCAATCAGATAATAATGTTTCTTCAACGTAGTTATAGTGAACGAGTAGATTAGTAAATTATTTATCTACTCGCCCGAATAAATGAAATATATTGTTTAATTTTGAAATAAATACGGTAAAAAAATAATTTTAAAATGTCAAAATTTTAATTGGACTCAGAAAAAGGAGGCCAATGTATATACTGTCAACGTGGGTAACTTTGACTCCGCGTCAAACATTGACCGTGGCCTTTGAAGGTTTTCGATTATTTTTTCAAGAGATTAGTGGTCAAAGCGACTGTAAATTCATTAATCAAGTAATTGACTACTAATCTGTTGGGGAAAAAATTGAGAACCTTCTAAAAAGGCTGTGGTCAATGTTTGACGCAGAGTCAAAGTTACCCACGTAGACTGTAAAGCAATAATCTTATTTTATTTTAATTTAATAATTTTTAATTTCTTAATTTATTTTAAGATCTGAGGCCCTTATAATAGTTATATTTCTACCTACACTATAAACATATATTTACGACAAACATTTCATAATGATGCAAAAAGAAATCTACATTGAAAACGCCGATCGATTCCCCAGCGTTTGTTTCACCGTTTTAAACTTTCCCGCCGCCCAACAACCCTGAAAACTCCCAAAGCTCTCAAGAAATAGGATTAAAAACATCCCTGTTACTAGCTCAGATAAAAAGGGAAACACAAAAAGGAACTAGCAAACTCTGTTTAAGCGGACGACGATAAAACGTCTCAAAATTCGTCCTGGAGGAGTTGTCGGTTCACAAAAGATTCTATTCAGCTATTTTGGAGACACGCTGGTACAAAGGGTAGTCGTTGAAAGGAACTATTTCTTCTATTTTGGCGGAATCTCGTTAGAAATGATTATGCGGGCTCAAACATCGAACTGGTTTGCAGACTTGCATGGTGACGATTTTCTGAGCAGAGATCGTACTCAAATTGTTATGCAATAATGCGGAACAGTACTTAGGTACGTAGGTAATGCCTTACCGCGTAGCGAAAAAATTGTATGGCTGTGCCATTAATAACGTTTATGTTTTTGGTCTTTTTGGAAATCCATGGGGGAGGCCTATGTCCAGCAGTGGACTTCTTATGGCTGAGATGATGATGGTGATGATGTTTTGAGTGCGTAATTCAACCATCGTCCGTCTCGCTTGCGCATACACACATTTTTTGATGATATAAAATGACTGAATGAGCTTATAAAAATTCTTTGTTTTTTTTTTAAGTTATAAAACAACATAATAATATATATTCGACAAAAATTACAATTTCATACAAGTTCATTTTCAAGCATAAAAATATGTTTTGCGTTAAAAATTATTTTTATGTATGAAAATTAAATTGTATGAAATTGAAATTTTTGTCGAATATTTGTGATGTTTTGATTTTCTAGTTTTACAAACGACAATATTTTTATATGTTCTTGCAGTATTTTTTTTTTCTTTAAAAATGTGAAAACGCGCGAGCGAGACGGACGATGGTCGAACTACGGTCTTAAGGTTGTATGATTTCCATACAAAAGTATTTTACCAAATATGGTCAAAAAGAGTATAAAACAACGAAGTAACTGTGGTTAGCTTTAATATTGGATTTTATGTTATTGTTGAAGAAAACAGGAGAATAATAGGAAATAAGTATTAAAAAATATATATATATATATATATATATATATATATATATATATATATATATATATATATATGGAAAATTATTGATAAATATTTAATTTCCATTATTAAAATAAGCACATAGTCGTGAATCGTCACTGGGATAGTTTTAAATAAGTTATGATTCATTGTTAGTGCCCATTTGTAATGTTATACTCGTTTGTCCTAACTAATACACACTGCAAGCCAACATTCAAGCGAAGTGCAAACCTAATCGTCTAATGCATGTCTACAACACGAAGCTCTATCTTCTGTTCTACCAAATATATGTATTACCAAAATATATCACCAAATTCGCGAGTGTCGAACTAAATACAACCTTATTTGAATGTGCATAACGTTGAAATACCGCTGTTTGCTGTTTAAGAATGTTAAGTATTGTACTGGACGACGCTAACAATACACTTGTCGGGAGCGCTGTCCAACCAAAGTGGAGACAGTAGACTTATTTCGTGAAATGCTTCAAGATCGTTGCGATATCGTTTCGTTCCTGCCGTATCTAGACTTGCTTATCGTGATGCCGCTTGAAAAGATTTCAGTCACTGGTAGAATAATTGTTATTGTTACAGATGTTAATCGAATTAGGTTTTTTTTGTAGGCGTATAATGTTATAAAAATCTTTATTTATTAACCATCATTACGAAATATAGTTAGGTTACTTTCTAATTTTCATTTAGCTAGCTACTACTCTTAGTAAAACTATGTCGCTCTGTCAGTAAGCATTAGATTAGTAGGTAGTTTAGTCAAGTAGCTAGTAATTTAGGTGCTGTAAAACTCAGCACATCAAAAATTAACACTTTAATTCCACTTTTAACGTGTGGACTACTAAATTGTAACAAAATAAAAATACGCTTCTGACTAGATATTAAAAATGGATGTCTTAATTTTGAGTGTCTTTATCGCGAGCTTAACGATTTCTTCTCGGTAAGCGCACTCTATCGTAGAGCATCGCTTACCATCACGTGAATTGACGGTTAAGCGCAAGCCTATTATGCAGAAAAAGCTCAGGCGAGACAGGTAGACAAGTAAACGGTTTAATGAACTAAAATACTCACGAAATCACTAAAGTAGTGTCAATTCACTTAACACTTAATTCGTGTGACTTCATGATTCACAACTCGCTTCGAATGAAAGACTCGATGTCTTTCATTCAAACAATTTCGTGTAAACAGACTTTGATTGTTCTATTTCAGCAATATATACACTTAGGTAGCGAGATTTTGAAAAACACTCGTGCAAATATTGTTCTTTACTACTTGACTAAGTTACTAGCATAGTGTAAACTAAACTTTTGTCCACATTAGCCAGCGGTCTGTAAAACGAAACTGAACTGAGTAGTCTCCATACAGAATCCTTATAATCCTCGTCGAAGGATAAGTGCTCTCGCCTTTGTATAAGATCTTGCTTAGGACGATAACGAGTGGACGTAGATGATCTCCATCCAATTAGGCTACTTTGTATGTCCAAGGAATTTCATAAGCCTATTTAAGTATGTACGTAGTCAAAATCCTTTTCTTTGTGTTACGTACCTATACAAAATTACGATTTCTTATATTCTTCAAATAATTAAATTGAAAACTTTAGATCATACTGAGGAGTCTACAATATGATCTAAAGTTTTTACTCAAAAAATTTATGCTAGTATTTTTATTTTTAAAAAAAAGGAAGGTTTTTATAAGGAAGCTCACGGTCGCGCAACGAGCTATGGAGAGGGCTATGCTCGGTGTCACTCTACGAGATCGAATAAGAAATGAAGAGATACGTAGACGTACAAAAGTCACCGATATAGCACAGCGGATTAGCAAGTTGAAGTGGCAGTGGGCAGGGCACATAGCACGTAGAACTGATGGCCGATGGGGCCGAAAGGTTCTCGAGTGGAGACCACGCACCGGCAAGCGCAGCGTAGGAAGACCAGCCACGAGATGGGCAGATGACCTCATACAAGTGGCGGGAAGACGCTGGATGCAAGCTGCTTCCAATCGGTCTTTTTGGAAATCCATGGGGGAGGCCTATGTCCAGCAGTGGACTTCTTATGGCCGAGATGATGATGATGATTTTTATTTTTGTTTTCCTGCTAGCATGTACAAGAATTTACTAATCAAAATTTAACAAAGATCAAAATGAAGACTTTGTGGAAGGTGTATAATGATATTTTTCTATAGTTATTTACGTAACCAATTTTTCGTAATTTTATAAATCTTCAATAATGTAGATACAAACGAGCGAGAACGAAGCTACTACTAGGTACTGATGTTGCCTTCATTCACGTTCAAATCTTCGTACTCACAGGACTAATGCACCCTGCCACCTTCTCTGTTTCCTGAGAACTTTATTCTTGGAATTTTGAAGGTTAGATCTTCTAGATTTACATGTTTCATCCTCGGCCACACCACCGCTTAACATCAGACGAGTTAGTGGTCAATCGTAGATCTGCTTAGTATAAAAATTACAAAAAAAAAACTTCCTTCATTCAAAATAAATCACATAGCACTATGTGAATAGCAACTTTAAGTCTTATGCGCGGCTTTGATTTACAACTGAATTTCAGACTAGACATTTTAGATCTTGTCATTTTTGCCCATTGGACCTTTTGGCTCACTAGACCTTGTGACTCTGAAGGAAAATTTATCACAGGGGGACAACGGAAATAATAGAAAAAGTTGTGCTGTGGACTGTCCCTGGGGGACATCAGCACAATTGGGGACATTAGCACAACTTTGTACAGGGACACGGAACTGGGGGACAACGGGAATAATCGAATTTTACGATATCTATTTAACAATAAAACACATTTACTATGATGTATTTACTTTGATTTGTATTACGAAGATGGTCAGTATATGTTGCGCCTAAATTCCATATTACAAACATCAGCAACAAATTGAAAATCGCATACGCAAATAAAATTGGCCTTTGGAGCCAACTACCTGTAACTGGGTCGTACATTTCATTTACCGGATTGCTACCGAATTGAATTGCATCGATCAATGTTATCCCTGGGATAGTCATATAACATACTATATGTACTAGGTGGACTATATACCTACGTATCAATTACATTGATGGAATTTATATTGGTACCGTTTTTGATATCATCTATTTTGTCGTTTTTAATATTGTGTTCTCGTGTATTTGATAAACTTTCAGTTATGTTGAGTAGCGAGAATATGTTTTTTTTTTTTACCCAACTGCTTAAGAAGGAGGGTTATGTTTTTCATTTTTTTTTAAATAAATATTTGTGGACATTTCACACAACACCATCTAGCCCAAACTAAGCAAAGCTTGTACTATGGAACTAGATGGCTGATAGAATACATATATATATACTTTTTTTTGTTGTAAATATATACATATGATACATAGAAACACCCAGACACAGAACAAACATCCATGCTCATCACACAAATGTTTGCCCTGGGTGGGGATCGAACCCACGACCTTTCAGTTCAGCAGGTAGACGTAGACACACTACCAACTGAGCCACAAATGTATGTATGCATGTATGTAAAGATGTTTAGAGGTGTGTAATGTATGTATGTTTCTATAAGATCGCCTACAGCCCAAACGGCTTGATCGATTTTGATGTGTCGTTAGATTCGTCTTCACTTCCTGAGTGTCATAGGCTATATTTTTTGGTAATAGTAAAATAAATAAATAATAAATCGCTCTACATTCATTCACAAAAAAAACTTCGCGTAAATACACAACTATATCAACTTGTACCTAAATAACGTACGCGGTATGTTCTTACGCGAGTTATGCTCGATATTTTCCATACCTATCTGCCTGGTTGCCTTTCGTAATTGTGTTATATTATTAAAACTGGTTTAATTCATGTTAAGTGAATCTATATTCGAAATGAAATAAAATATATTAAACCAGTACCAGTATTATACCTACATATGACGCAATAAATTATATGAATATGAATATGAACCCTAAACCCCTGGACTACCAAAGCGTCAACAGGACCACTAGTATTACCACTGTAATACTGGTCCTGTTGACGCTTTGGTAGTCCAAAGGTTTTAAGGCTTAAGATATTTTATTGCATATGCATCATCATCATCATCTCAGCCATAAGAAGTCCACTGCTGGACATAGGCCTCCCCCATGGATTTCCATAAAGGCCGATTGGAAGCAGCCTGCATCCAGCGTCTTCCCGCCACTTGTATGAGGTCATCTGTACATCTTGTGGCTGGTCTTCCTACGCTGCGCTTGCCGGTGCGTGGTCTTCACTCGAGAACCTTTCGGTCCCATCGGCCATCAGTTCTATTTGCTATGTGCCCTGCCCACTGCCACTTCAACAGTCTTCAGTCTTCTTCAATGGCATATTATGTGACGGTTATTGGCTACCATGAAGCAAGCCCTCTGCTTATTAGCTGCTCTTCGCATAAAAATATCTGAATTTATAAGAAATAAAATGTTATTGAAGTATATTTACATACAGTTTGCATTTTACCAGTTATAAGAATTAACAGACTATTCACTATTCAGATTGAACCTAAAGTTCACCAAATCCAGGCCCAGTCAACACAAATAAAAATTTTCCATATCCATCTAACCAAAAAGACTAATGTCAATCTCGTAAATCCTCCAATTTCGCATTATCTATAATCGGATTTGTATTCCGCTAACAATAAACCTTGTCTCGTAGCCTTTAGTGCCATTTTATTACAACACACTAAGACGGGGGAATCAAGAAGTTCCTATCTTAGGAACAACTAAAAGTCTTGAGTCAGTATCTTATCGTCCTCCGCTCCACTGACAGGGGTCTTCATAAAAATTTAATAGCTTTAATCTTTAAAAGCCTTCCAAAGTTTAGGGTCGTGATAGTCCTGCGTTTACGATGAAACTCGTAAAAGTTTGAGATGCTATACTATGTGCCACTTTGTACTTTCAAACTTCTTAGCGTTAAAGTGGATGCTAGTTACGTAGAAAATATATCGCAGCTGCTGTTTATTATTAATTAATTCATTCTTTCGACCATTGGACAAATTTTACAAAATAAACAAAAATCAAAGAAGATCTGAACTTTTTTTATTGAATCAAAAAGCTAAAAACGTTATAAGCCTACCTTCTAACCCCCTAATACCCTTTCGCTCCTCATCTAACCTTCTAACCACGGTCAAATGACGTGAAACGACGGTCTTTGATTATCTGCCTACCCCAGGCGTCATTTTGTGTAGATAAGTATGTATCTGTCTAAAGAAAAAAATGAATAAATCCTCAGATCGTTGATAATTCCATTTACACCAGGGTTTAAATAGAGCCACATTTAGAAAAAATATTTTTACACATCCATGCTGATAATAGACTAAAACTAAATTAGAATTAACACTCACCTAAATAAAGAAACGCTTCACATTCTTACTCCTTTCTGGAATTTATGTGGTGAGGAAGCCATAAAACAATAAAATGACACAAGAATGAACAACTACAGCTCGATTGGGAATCGAACCGGGATCTTTAATGCCTAATGAGACGCACTACTGCTGAGCCAAACCAAGGTTGATGGTATGTGTCTATAACTATCCTTGGCAACATTAAATCACCTGACAACACAATACCTCACTTTCATAAGCCATACTTCATTAAATTCAAAATTTTAACAGTGACATCTATATATATATTGGAATTATGTAAATTCGTTAGGAAATATCCAGATTTATTTAAAAAAGTAGCAGACGGACCGCGTAAAATTAGACCCCAACATAAACATAAATTAGTAATACCAAGGTCAAATCTAGCAATGCATAGTTCTAGCCCTAATTCTATGGCAGTAAAAATATATAACAAGCTACCGAATTGCTTAAAAGATATAGATACAGATGAAAGCTTTATTTTGAATTTGAAAGATCTCCTAGAAGCTAACAGTTATTATAATCTTGACGAATTTTTTAAGGATAACTTTGACGAAATTAAAATTAAAATAGAACGTTCCGACTCAAGTGTTGCCATGCCCCTATAGGGCCATATGTATTCCCTAAATAAACATGTGTTATTATAAGACCTGCATGTACCTACATATGACGCAATAAATGATATGAATATATGAATATGAACTAAGCATCCCTGGGTACACATCGTCAAATAGTTTCAATGCTGCCAGACGATTTAAATATAAAAAAATCCTTCTTATACGTAAATTTTTCTAAAATATATTCAATTTCATTCTACAATTCATTCTCGTATAATAATTTGTACAAATAAACATTGAGTCGGGTTCTCCAATCTGTCCACAGCACTTTTACAGTCTGACACTGCACTGATAAGGTCTAAGACTGAGCACCCAGACATGCCCTCTGGTAAAATTTTCTTTGAACTACCTACAATCTTTTAGTTTCTTTAAATTTTCTCTCCGTTCAAAATGTTCACTTTGAAATATCAACGCTTATTTTTAATACCATTGACTTTATTCAGACGTTTTTCCAGATCTTTAACTTCTGAATTTAGTTTTAATTTTGATGAAACGCAGAGAAAAATCTGCATATCTTTATTAAAAATAAACTTAATTGAAACCGTTTACTTGTAACGCTTTAGTTTTTTAATTAAAAACCGCGCCGTAGTTTCTCTAGAAAAACTTTGTAAGTCGTAAGCACATTCTCAAGAACTACCTTCGAGAAATGGGGTTCATACATTGCTTGCCAAGCAATATAGGATTTCTACTATTACATTTTTTTTTTTTACTTTTTTTTTATGCCAGATAGATCTACGATTTACCACCAACTCGCCTGATGTTAAGCGACGGTGTGGCCGAGGATGGAGATCGTCGATCTAGAAGATATCTATACACTCTAAAAAAAAAAAAAACAAGAAAAAATCAAAGAAAAAATCCAAGAAAAAAAAAAGACAAAAAAAATCCAAGATTAGATTTGATTGGTCTTATGAAATAGAGATGGTGGCAAAGAATTCCACTCCTGTGCAGTACGCATCAAGAACGTGGATATCTCGAGTATCGATATCTCTGAGTATGGCTTTTTGGTATTTCAACAAGAAATGGGTGGTAATTCGCGGACTTTCTGGTAGTCCTGTAGTGAAATGGGGAGGGTGGAGTTATGTCGTAAAGCTCTTACGCACACGTTTACTTTATCTGAAATTTAAATATAATTAGATTCAATAACCAAATAGTATTTTTGTGCTTTCGTGAAGACTTGTTATTAGTATCTATTCATAATCTTGTTTATGTTATAAATAACATTAACTTTATTTCACTTAAATTGAGTTTTCAATTATTTCAGTCAATTTGCCAAATCTAAATAATTATGCTTAGCTAAAATACAGCAGTACCTACTCATTTGCAACAGTTACTTACAGTTACCTTTCCTCATATTCAAGTTTATAGTCTTTTTCTATGTAAATCTTAATAATTTTCAACTTATCGTATATATTTCTTACGCTATTAACGGAGATCAATATACTTCTCACAGGCACTGCCATTACATTTTTAGTAATTCTAGTTGAGTAGTTTGCTTAACTAATTCCAATCGTATAAATATTTTTCTTGACTACAATTACATAATTATATAACGTTTTGTTCTTAATTAAATTATAGTTACGTGTATGTATACTGTATAATATAACTGCTGTTTATTTTTTTAAATGTGCCATATTTTTTTCTAGTACTTGTACAAAGTTTGCGTGCCGCCTCAGCATAAACCATTGGCTAGAATGAAAGCGCGGTTATTGTTTTAAATCGCCGCCCGCCCACGATGTGACAGAGGGCGGAAGGGTAAACAGACGCGATGGGGGGAAATGCAATTTCGACTTTGACGCAATTTTTCAATTGACGGAAATATTTGGTACATTTCAATTTTTTTAAATAGAACAGAGGAAATAACAAATACCTACCGATATGGTCAATAATTATAGTTTAAAAACTGAAGCAACCGACTTCTCATGGATGCCACTGTCAGAACTGGACCAAATTGAAAAGCACCCGGGAAGCACCAGCTTTCAAAGAAAAAAGAATCATCAACATCGGGTCACCCAGTCGAAAGTTATGAGGTAACAAACATAAAAAAATAAATTAAAAAAATACAGACGAATTGAGAACCTCCTCCCTTTTTTGAAGTCGGTTGAAAATACAAACAAATGATTTCATTCCACTCACACTGGAAAAAAAATAATCTAAAACATTTTTTATTCATTAATAGGCTTGCGCATGATCGCCAGTTTACCTGATGTCGAGCCGAGCGACGCTGCGGCCTACGATGGAGCGCGCTTGCACAGAACAAACCTATTCTTTAGTGTTTTGAAGATACTCAAGTTATATCTATCAATAAAAATTATAGAAAATCCAGATAGCTATTAAAACAAAATTGATTACAAAATATGGAACAACTTCAAACCGGCATTGATTCCAAAAATGTTTTATAATCGGCCCACAGTTGACGAAAAAATTGTTGAATATACACGGGGAAAAACATTAATAGTTGAATATAGAATCCTCTTTTTTGAAATCGGTAAAAAAGATAGTAAGTACTATAGCAACGTTACCAATGGTATATTTCTTCTGACTGTCAAGAAAAAAGTAAATTTTTAGTTTTTTTTTTTTTTTTTTTTTTATAAAAACTACGGGTCGAACATAATACATCTGTTTTGAGTACCTATAAATTATATATTTTGTTTTTTTTTTACTGCGTAAAGTCTAATTTGGCCATTAATATTGATTGTTTTAGAGTTCATATACCACATAAGCATCATTAAGTATATCAATCATCAAAAACTAATTTGTTCTTTACGACCCATAAAATAATATAGTCCTAAATTTTCATCACTTTTTAAACATTACCGAAAAACGTTACTTAATTTTAACCAACGTCTTAAGTTATCTGTCTTCTTTCCGCAAGTGTCATTACGTGTCAGCGCGAAGTTGACAAAATATGTTAAGTAATGCTTAAAGTTAAGTAATATTTTTCGGTAAGGCCGCAGAGGTGCTATAGTAAAAGCTTTTGACGGATTTTATATATCATTTGTTTCGTGCCTCATTTTTTATTCATAACTCTTTATTACAGCGTATGACTTTGCCGAATATTCTATGGATTTTTAATTGCATATAATTTAAAATAAAATTACGTTGAGTGAAACGCGCTTACTACGTTAAATATCAAGTGTAGGTACGTTACCTACTTTACACTAGAAGGTGACTTTCGCACGTGCTTTCGATCACGCAAGCAAATACCACTGACCTGAAAAATAAACAGAAATTGAGGCATAAAAATTCCCCACATGGCTGGCATTTGACTTAAATACAAATATAAACTATGTGGTAAAAAGGTTTTAAGTAATATTAACATACAAGTATCGTTGTAGAAAGAATGTGGCGTGCTACTCGTCCGGTTATTCAACGACTTTTTTATTAGGAAAAGAAGGCGTTTACTGTAAAACAAACGGGAGCTATTGACATATCGCTCAAGCTTTGTGTTTGACATTTGAAGTAAATCAACTACACTTGTTTCACTATTGCATACATTACGTACAAAATTTTAGTCAAAGTTAACTTGTTCTAAAAAAACGCGCAATGTATAAGGTTTATAGCTAAAAGAAACAGATTTCAATTGATTGCAGCTTTTATTAGTACAGGGGTAAGTCGCGTGTGGTACTCGCGTGATTTGTAAGGCTAGATGTCACGCGCGACGTTCAACACCCTAACCCATTGTCCTAGGAGACAGTATGAGCGCGAAGAATAGCCAAGCAATGCGATGTTATTAGGGACGATATATGAAACGACATTGATAGAAATAAAGACTATAAGAATATACCTATTCATTATATTCTTGAGAATACTTAGCTTGTTTCTCTCAGAGAACAAGAAAGACGGCAATTTGTATCAGAAAAGCCGTATCTTAGAATTCAACCATTTAGTGCAAAACTTGGGAGAATTCACAATGTATGGATAGTAGTAAGTAGGTAAACATTCTATAAGTATTGTAATACGTAGAAAGGGGACGGTACATTAAAACTGGGACATATAAAGTGAGGTTGTAATACAAGGGGACAGTACCTACATTAAAACTTCGACATGTAAAGTGAGGTTGTAATACAAATGCAGGTGACGCCAGTGACGTGCAAACAACAAGCAAGCTCTCCTCATCATCTAAGCCACAAGAAGTCCACTGCTGGACGTAGGCTTCCTCCAAGGATTTCCAAAAAGACCGATTGCAAGCGGCATGCATCCAGCGTCTTCTCGCTACTTGTATACGGTCATCTGTCCATCTCATGGCTGGTCTTAGGCTGCGCTTGCCGGTGCGTGCTCGCTGTCCACTCGATAATTTTTCGGTCCCATCGTCCATCTGTTCTACGTGCTACGTGCCCTGCCCAGCCACTTCAATTTGCTGAAATTCAAATCCGCTGTGCTATATCGGTAATTTTTGTAAACAGCAACACTGCTTTGCAATATATACGCTTCTGGTCCTCGCGTCGCATCGTCGCTGTTTGTCGGTCATCTGGGACAATGGGCTAGAACTTAAGGGAGAACCTCCTACAATAGGGGGGTCACCGAGGCCCGCATACCACCGGGTGCAGTAACATGTCCGACCCCGTTACGCTATGAAACGACAGTTTTACTTCCTTCCAACTCGGGACAAGAGCAAGAAATCAGATTTCTCGGTTCCGTATATAGGTTGGCCCGGATACGCTCGTGTACAATATTTTTGCCTAGGGGTGAAAATGTACTTGTTAAATTAGAATACATTCTTATAGGTAGTCAGTGATATTATGATTTATATGGCAACGAATGGCAAATATGCCAAACACTTTAAATATTCCTATTTTTACTGCGCAAGATGGAGGGTAATGTTTTTTTGCACATGAAATTCGACATATATTGTAACTTAATTAGTTAACTAACAACTTTTGTAGTAACCGTAACGATGTTAAACATCTTTATTTCTTTAATAATTAAAATGACTTGGCCATCGCACGACAACACAATTACATAAACATTGATCTGTTGTTTGAAATAGTCCTAATTTTAAATAGGATTTCCGAGACATAATTTGTGCATATAATATTAGGTAGATTTTGTTGTATGTAGATTATATAATCATGTGCAATTGCCAAGTCATTCTAATTATTAAAGAAATAAAGATGTTTAATATCGTTACGGTTACTACAAAAGTTGTTAGTTAACTAATTAAATCACAATTTCTTACAAAATAGCTGGATAAATGCTCTCATAGATAGTACTAAAATTATTAATTGACTTGGTTTTACATTAGATCTCACAACTTTTTGTAGTAGGAGAGCTGCGTAGCGAGACTTGGCCTTTTGTACATGTTATGTTTTTGATGGGATACCATTTACATAAGTATTATATGCGGAAAATGTAATCATCTTTCGAGATCAGTCAGACAGAAATAAATAATAAGAAATAGGGAAAGCCCAAAAGCCCATTGTGCGAACATTTAGTTCCAAAATATTATCTTTAAAAATGTAAAATGAAAATACCAATGCCCCAAACAACCTTGACCTATAAGAAAACTAGGCGCAAACAGGTAAGCAAATCCTTACCGTAATAAATTAAGGTGGCGCAAAGCCATTCGCTCTTTCATTAAGGAATCCCTTAAGAAATCCCCAAATAGTAGCAGGATAGGTATCAGAGCAAGGACATTAATAAAAGATACTTTAGAAACGGATTATTCTCTTTCCTTTTCCTTGAGGGTGACGTCGCAAATTCCTGAAGGCAGTTGATTATCGCAAAACGAGCGCTTGGAAGGAAGACGAAGATGTAACAGTGTGTTTGCTAGATATGACAGTCTTCTTATTACGACTTTAAAAAGAAGGAGTTAACAATTCGGCTGTTTTTAGGGTTCCGTACCTCAATAGGAAAAAACGGAACCCTTATAGGACCACTTTGTTGTCCGTCTGTCCGTCCGTCGGGTGTCAAGACCTTTATCTCGGGAACTCGGGAAAGGTATAGAGTTGAAATTAAAATCATATACGCAGATCCATAGTATCTTGCTGCAGAAAGAAAAATAAAGTTTCTAAGTTTTCGTAAAAAAAAGTTACAGCCGAATATATCGTAAAAAACGCACATTTCGACACTCACAAGGAAATCAAAACCTATGGGGTACTTCCCGTTGACCTAGAACAATGAAATTTGGCAAGAAGCATTGTGTTAGAGTATACACATAGGAAAAAATCCGAAAACTGGACATTTTTAATTTAATCACATAAAATAGTGTCCTTACGCAAGGAATGAGGGTCCAAATTTTAAAGTTCTTTAACCGTATCATGTGGGGTATCCTATGAAAGAGCTCAATTAGTATAAGTTAAAACAGGTTTTTAAATATTTTTACGATGTATACTTCTCGGTATAAGATGGAAAATATAAAAAAATATGATTCCCCTTTTATCTTCTAGTTTGTACGGAACCCTCGGTGGGCGAGTCTAACTCGCACTTGTCCGTTTTTTTGATGTTTTGTTACTATATAACTTCGTCATTTATGAATCAATTTCAAAAATTCTTGACAAATATTCTTTTTCAAATTCAAATTCAAATTATTTTTATTATCAGCTGTGTAAATTATGGTCAATATAATTAAAATTGTATCAACAGTATTTTTTTCATTAGACCCATAGAAATTTTACCAAAATAGATTTGCTAGTAAGTAGGTATGGTTTTCAAAACAATATTACGCATTCTGAAATCGATTTTTCAGTTTGTGAAACTGTAATAATGATTTCTCAGCATCACATTTCGTCGAGTGAAGTGCGGGAGGGCTTTGTCCTGCAGTGTGAACAAATTAATAAACAAGTATCTATATTAAAAGAAAAACAAAATACTTACGGCCTTACCGAAAAACGTTACTTAACTTTAACTTACTTAACCATCGTCTTAAATTCTCTGTCTTCTTTCCGCAAGAGTTAATGACTCTTGCGGAAAGAAGTTGACAAAATAAGTTAAGCAATGTTTAAAGTTAAGTAACGTTTCTCGGTAAGGCAGTTAATCTTATAAATAATCTATTACAGCGATTTACGCATACTTTCTCACAAAAAAAGTACATTCAATCGTATATCAAGCGTAATGAAATCGTAAGCTAGACTCCAAAAACATGCTTTTGTGCAGCCGGGTATTTTGTTTTTCTTTTAACATAGATACTTGTTCTCTTGATAATTATCAAGAGAAAAATAAATTATCTACCATAAAAGTATTCTAGTTTTAGCGTATGTCTTAAGTATTGATATTTCAATCATTTTTGTGGAAAAAAAAACTAGGAAAATAGGATTAAAAATTACAATTATAACAGTCTAAGCGTACTTGCTCACCACTTTGCTTTGATTTATTTATATTACATTAACTAAAAAGGTAAAAGCGCCTAAAGCTAATTTAATAAATCGATTAAATAAATCAATAATAATGTAACTAATTTTAAAAATAATAATGTCAATAAATATAATAAATTAATTACAGTATAAAATTAATTCAGGCAGTCAATTTCATTTTCTTGCACACCTTCCTCTCGCAGTACCTCAACGTTTATGTTACGCACATTTAATAAATAAACCTAAAACCGTTGCAAACACAAGCTAATTATATAATAATAAATCAATAAATTTATTTAATAATAAATTAATAAATTTATTTAATAATAAATTAATAAATTTATTTAGTAATAAATTTATTTAATAATAAATTAATACATTTATTTTTTTCTTACGTAAATCGAAACGTTTGCTTCGGGCAACAATCTATAAAAGAATCATATATCTGACCCCCAGACAACTCGTCGCTCGCATGACTAACTGGCCTATCTCATTCTAATAATAAAAATAAGTATTTTAAATGTAAATACATTAAAAGTATCAATGTGAAATTAAATGTAGGTAACCTCTACGGAAGTTCCCGGCAGCCTAGTGGTGAGACCGTCTGACTTGCGATCCGCAGGTCCTGGGTTCGAATCCCGCGGCACGCACCTCTGTCTTTTCGAAGTTATGTGCGTATTGTTGATAGCCGCCAACTTCAAACGGTGAAGGAAAACATCGCGAGGAAACCTACATGTCTGAGAATTCTCAACGATCTTGAAAGATGTGTGAAGTCTGCCAACCCGCACTTGGCCAGCGTGGCAGACTATGGCCTAACCCTTCTCACAATGAGAAGATGGCCCGTTCCCAGCAGTGGGACAGATTGTACAAACAGGGCTGATAAAAAAAAAATACTCTATGAAAGTTAATATCATAAAGTATGCAAAACATTTGTTTTTATTTTTATTTTTGACAAATACATTCTAATCTCAGAACGAAAAAAAAATGTCCTGAACAAATGACTGAAATGAGATAGGACAGCTAGTCATGCGAGTCCCTAGCAATGCTGTGAGCATGCTGTGTGTATTTGTGTGTGTGTGTGAGTGGTTAAGACAGTTACTGGGATTATTTTTAGACCTTCAATGATCTGGCGTATTTCGATTATTTGTTTGTTTCGATAAAACAACTTGTCCAGAAGAAAACATGTAAAGCAGAATATTTTGGTCCCGCTTCATAAAGTCTTTGAAACAAAGCCCATTCCAGCATTTCTCAAATCGCTAGGGCCAACTTTAGAAAACCGTCCACAGAAGCAAGAGTAAAAAAGAATGAATATTACAAATGATTCAATTTGGCCCGACATTATTTTTTTGTTGCTCCATTTTCCGAGGACTCGCGATTTCTTTAGATGAAATCACTTATTCGTCTTTTTTGTATGATGATAGCAATGACATTTTGTGGAGTTAGAGATGAACGTAAAAGAGCGCTGAATGTAAGTTTATTATAACTTAAATTATTTTCTAAAAAAAAAGTATTTTTTTAAATTTAATTTTGAGTTGCACAGACACCGGGGTCCGTGACATTTGTCAATTTTGCTAAATACATTGCTACGGGAAGACAAGATTCTTAACTTGCCTAACTTAAAAATATAAGTTAAAATGCTTTCTTTCTTATCATCAGGATTTGACTTTACTGCTATTTTATTTTATTTATTTAAGTATACAAAACAGAATATAGCCTTACATAATACAAGATAACACTAGCTAGCTGCTAGCGTGCTAGCTGTGTGATGCTGCGATTTCGCCTGCGAATAATGATGATAAACGGTGATGATGCTGAACTGTCTGCCTCTAGGTTCTCAGCTATGTTGTTTCATAACGATCGATTTAGCTGGTTGATCATGAAAAGGTATTACAAGCAAAAAGACAGGCTTATAAAGAGTAAGAGAGACAGATTTAAATTTGCTTCTTTAATATTTGTTAGAATGGACGATTACGTAAGATTTGCTTCATAAGTCTATAATTAATTTAACATTTTAACATTTTATGTTCTTTCTGTAAATAAACATTTGATAAATCTTTAAAAAAAAAAAAGGTACTTATTGCTACTTGTCGGGGTGATTAAATTGAGAAACCTTGTTCTAAAGAAAACACGGTTGTGTTGGGTAGGAATCTGATTTATTGTATTAACACAAAATTTACACCTAATACACTGCACGTACTGATATCGTGTGTTAATGTTAGCAACGCCATCTAGTTGACAACTATTTGTGAACTTCGACTCAACATTATAACATGGTATTGTTAACATTATCCTAACACCTACCATTCTCGGCCCTTATTCCGTATGACTATCGGTCGTATAACGTGAATTTGACGTTGTGCGCTTACAATGAAAATTAGACTTTGGCTTCTTAAACTTAAAGGCTAATTTTCATTGTCAATGCACGCACGTCACGTACTTGAACGCGCCGATGGTCATACGGAATAAGGGCCCTGCACAAAACGGCCAGTCAAAGTGTCGGATGGTATCGCTCCCTCAATTAAACGCTAAGTAGGTTGTGTACGTGAGCTATCTATAGATAACTACATTTTATAAGTAGACGACTAATGAAAAAACCTAATAACTTGTACTACTAGTAGTACTGTATTAGATATATGTACCTATATAAATATGTATTTACATAAAAGTATTATATGGATTTTAACAGCCATCTAGTTCACATAGTTCAAGCTTGGCTTAGTTTGGGTTAGATGGTGTTGTGTTATTTATTCTATGCTACATATGTATTTAGAGAGGTGATATGCGTGATGATAGGCGTATAATCACAGTTTTACTTCGTGTTGAAAACTTTGACATTAAAATACAATGAAACGTAAAAAAAAATAGAATTTCCTTTTTTTACGTAGATTATTAATCTAGTTCTTGAGATAAAGTACTACAACTACAGTGCACTTATTACCTGGCAACGGCGGATCAAAATAACGCGCCGTTTTTTCGTAAACGTTTGTGATATTTCGGGATTTTCTCCCCCCTTAAGCTCCACGTAATTAGCGGACGATCCCAAAATAAACTGCATATTTATTTTAAATCGACTTCTTGCCTTATTAAGTATCTCCGGCGGGAATGGCGAGAATGTTATTCTCAAACTCGGCAAGGCTTTTCTCCAATACAATAGTGGCATCATAAAAAAACCAAACCCGTTTATCCGACCTCCTTACTTATTCCGGCCGCACTTCTGTTGCTCCTAATCAACAAGAAAAGGCTTTTTCGTTTGATCTCATGGCAAATACAGGGTTATATTCACTAGAATGAAACGGTATGGTGAATAATGTATAATGAGCACGTAAATAAAGTATTGGAAAGCAATATGATTTATCTATAGAGAGGTATACTCATTGAATGTGAAGTAAAAGCATGGCAAATTTCAATTCTCGACACTTTCGAGGATTAGACAAGACACATCCTTAAGGATTTTTATTATCTTGGCCATAAATGGTGTTTACTTTTTAAACACACATGATGGCATTGTCACTGTTCACAAGTCACAGCGTCACGTGTCTAACAGCTTTGCCCGACGTGTCGCGGCTGAAGACGATTCAGGCGATTATCTTATTTGAGGCTTGCCACGCAGAGTCGGGGAAAACCTATCTACGTATAAAATAGATCATTGTTAGAAAGTTAGCAAGCTAAACAAATTTTGCAAAAGGCTATAAAATAGTTTTACTTGGTTACAGGAAGAATATGTGAAGAATAAAAAACAACAACCTACATAGTTTAGGTGGTCATTGTACCAAATACTTCTAGGTATATACGCCTACTACAATAAATATAGTTTAATCAATTGAAACAACCGACATTAAAATACAAATTACTAAACTGATTTTCATAAAATTTCTATGGGACCTCAAAATATATCCTTTCAAAGTAAACAAAACAAATCGGCTTGTAAATTACGGATTTATGTAGTAACAAACAAAAAAGTACAGCCGAATTGATAACCTCCTTCTTTTTGAAGTCGGTAAAAATAATGATAAACCACAATGATGATAATTAATCATAAAATAATGCGCGCTTCATCGTAGACCGTAACTGTCGCTTAACACCAGGTGAGTTGACGGTCAAGCGCAAGCCTATCGCCGAATAAAAAAAAAACTAACTTCTTGGTGCCACAAAGTCATTTTAAAAAGTACCATATTTATAAGTCAGAAGCTTTATAATTTCAAACTCGCTCGCCCGAACATAATCCAGGCTTTGCTACGACTTAGCTACGATACCTGGATTCGCTAAGCCTACTTTGACCTAAAATTTAACACGGCGAAAGTTGACAAAAGTATTTTATGCTACTCAAAAGCGTAACAATAATAATTTATTGAGAGACGAGAAAAGTATCTAATAAATTAGGCGAACGATTTTTAGGATTTCGTAGTAACTACAAGGAACCCTTATAATTTCACCAAGTCCGTCTGTCTGTCTGTCACTTGTCTGTCGCCTGTCTGTGTGTCTGTCCGTATGTTACGTATTTTCAACAATCCGTGACCACAATTTTTCAAGATATTTAAACCTTTTTGTGAAGTAGCCTGAACAAAAAATACTCGCCAAGTAGTTTTCTTTTAAATTACAGCATTAGCTACGGAATCCTACAATACGCGTGTCTGGACACTTATTTATATACCTATATAATTATGATAGGCTTGTATTGATAACCAACGCAATGCAGGCTGCTGTGGTTCACTATGCAGCCCGTTTACAAGAAAACACAATTGCAATTTAATATTTCACACGACGCAAGTACAATTACTACTTACATTATTTGTAGTTAATTTGGAACATTTTTTTTTTATTTTTTTTATCAGCCCTGTTTGTACAAACTGTCCCACTGCTTGGAACGGGCCATCTTCTCATTGTGAGAAGGGTTAGGCCATAGTCTGCCACGCTGGCCAAGTGCGGGTTGGCAGACTTCACACATCTTCAAGATCATTGGAACATATAATCTACGACATTTAATTTGGGAATTCGTAAAAAAAACAGCAGCTCCATTTTCCAAGCATTAATCGACTTTTTTAATGGAAACCCCAATATTTTCAGGCGAGCTGGTGGTCAATCGTAGATCTATCTTGTTAAAAAAAAAGTATTTCCAATATTCATAAAATAAAACTTGTCCGTCTAGCTAACTTCTCTTTACGTGTGAACTATTCAATTATATCAAATATTAAACATAAAAATACTGAAGCACTTACAAATCGAAGTCAGTAACATCACTTATTAGGTCTTTTGCGGTACAACTTCTAAGTTATCTTAACAAAACGACTTAATATACTTAATATTCGCTGTCAAATTTGGATATTCACAATATCTGTCTACTCCGCCTACTCAAAAACTTCTAGCAACTTGGTCTGAAGTTAGAAATAGAATTGGCTTCATAAGTTCATGCTCTTATAAAAGGTTATCCATAAATTATTGTTTTCCAGGATATCGTCTATATACTTGTATGCATAATCAGATTTTTTTATTATAGATTGTGTAAACAAAAAGCCAAATCTTCACTTAAGCTTAAACCTCCTCTGTGAATTATGGAAACGTGAGGCGTAATAAGGTTCATTGAAAATTGAAACTTATTTAAATACTTAAACTTAATTTAAATCCTTAAAGTCTAATGTCTTAACACAGAATTGTAGCGCGGACCATAATTTAAAAAATCTTACATCACCTTGAAATTTGTTCATGTTCACTTGACATGTTCATTTAAAATTTTGTTCATAGAAAAAAAAAAAACAACGTCAAAAAATCGACGTTTTGTGGACAAATTGTAATTTTAACGAAGGTACGGCAAGGGTCTGGAATAAAGACGATACAGGCAAATTGAGCAATTTCCTTATAGATTCAAAATAGAACTACATATACCTATGATTGGTTATAAACTTAAGGTGGGGCTCAAAGCACGCGGCTCAGTCTCCGCGTATCACAGTATTTTTAAACATATAAAATCACTGAGTTAGTAAACATATTAGAAAAATGAGAGACAGATTTGTTTATTTGTTATAGGAGAAATAAAAAAATAAAAAAACTTTAAAAATTATATTTATTTATTTTTACAAATTGGCTGAGGTAACTCCTAACTATATTAATATTAACTAACTAACTGAAAACTGGAAATGGTATTTTGTAACTGAAAATATTTAAATAAATAATAATGCAATATGGATGATATCTGATTCTTTTAAATATTTAATTTTCTCCTAAACAATTATGTCTTTCACTTTTCTAATACCTAACCCAACTCAATGATTTTATATGTTTAAAAATATTGTAGAAAGATAGCTGCGCGCTTTGAGCTCAACCTTACGTGTATTTAAGTGCAAACTGTAAAATCCTACTATATATGAACAAAATGGAAGCCCTAATCTTCTGGCCCCAGAAATCAAGGAGAAGGCTTCTTGGCTAGACGCCAACGTATAGTAGTGGTCTTTTCACATTTAATGCTCTTAAGTTTCATGTACCAAGCTCCAACTATATTAATACCCTGTGATGTTCAAAGGAGCTTACTGCAAATTGCGTTTTAAAAAATATGTAATATAGGTTATATTTTAAGCACATATTTTATGTTATTAAGAAAAAACTCTGCATGTCCCTTAAGTACCCGATATTTGGTTTCACAAAATACTGCACTTATAACAGATCAATCATTCACAATTGCCTGGTAATATACTGCGCTAGTCATTCTTTAGACGTTAAAGTTGTCTTACCCGGAATTTTCGTTAATCATCTCAGCTAAGACATTATCATTATCTCTGCCACAAGAAATCCACTGCACATGCTGGACTTAGGCCTCCCCCATGGATTTCCAAAGGACCGGTAGGACCTGTCGCCTTCCTGGCACTTGCATTAGGTCGTCTGTCCATCTTGTGGCTGGAATGTAATAATGAAAATAAGCCTATTTTGGTAAAGAAGAATATTACTAAACTTGTATTGAATAGGTACCTACTCGAAACTACGGGAGTTTAACCACACCAAAAAAAAACAGAATATTTGTATTGAGATTTTTTCAATGACTATAATAATTCAGAAGCTCGACCACAAGAAGGCCACCGCTGAACAAAGACCTTCCTTTAGACTGACAAAAAGACCTGATGTATAGCGTCTTCCTACCACTCGCATAAGGTCACCTGTCCACCTTGTGACTTGTCTTCGTATGATGCGCTTGCTGGTGTGTGAATACTCTACTTAACATGTTAGGATTGTTGGCAAAGTTAAAAGATAGTCTGCAAATACTTTGACCTACCTTATGGACTTATAACTAGAAGGTTGTAAGATACCTCTGTCTGCTTGTAACACAGACATCTGTCTGGACATATCTTCTACCAAGTATTTTTACGTCCAAGATGACTAAGTATTTTACAAATTTCAATTACACGCAGAACATATGCACACTTCATTCGTCGAGTGTAGATTTCTGTTTACAACATCCGCAGCTCACGATCACCAAGTTTTTATTATACTCGCGTCGTTTGTCACCGTGAGACAGAGGAAGCGTTAATTTGACAAGGGATCGTCGCCCCGGTGACGAGGAGGATATGCTTAAAGAAACAGCTCTGACTGATAGGAATAAAGAAGGCGACAAGTTGACAAGGCGACATGTTTATACATGAGCTGAGTACGTTGGTGACGCAATGAGCTTTGAACTCCCTGAAATTATGCTGAGAAAAAGAAAAGGATGTCGTATGCTGTTGATAAAAAAAAAATAGACTTTCAAGACCTATATGAGTCAGTAATTGTCGGTGGCCGGCTTGGTTTAATAGCTTAAACATAAATGTAATTTCCAAATATTACAAACATACAAGATCTATAAAAAATTTGAGATAGTTCTGTGTAGAAATGTGCGCCATTGTGTTTTGTTTGTAAATACCTATATACATGCAAAAATTCCCTTTTATTTTCTTTTAAAGGGTCGAAAAAGTCTTTAATATCACTACATTAAGGCTATTACGTATCACAACTGACTCCCACCGTTGGAGAGATACAACTTGATACAAGATGTACTGCAGTGTGTCCATCGCTTTCATTAACATAATATCAAAATACTTTAATTGACTTATATCTATTATATATTAGTACCTGGGCGACCGAGCTTCACTCGGATTTTTTATGACTGAAAATACGAGCCAACCCGGATTCAATAACCATGAAACCGAAGATCGATTTATCGTCCCCTAATGTACCTACAAACCAATTTTCATTAAAATCGTTGGAGCCGTTTCCCAGATTTAGATTATATATATACATACTTACATATATACAAGAATTGCTCGTTTAAACGTATTAAATTATTGTATTCTTTTCCTCAAAGTCCAGGATGAAATCTTCTTGGATTATTGCATATTTTACACTAAAATAAACATTATTATCACTTCCAAATTACAGCCCTCATGACGAAAATCTACCGTCATGCATATAATAAAGCATCTTAGAAGCTTAAGCATGAGTAACAGCTTCCATATAAAGCTAAATATAATTAAAACATTTACAAAAGTAACCAATCATTACGTGTATGGACATGGACCAGGGGGCAATTCAGTTAATCAAGACCGCTCTGTAACTGAACCATACGTGATACGTTTCCTGTCAGCCGCCATATTTTTTTGATTCAGTCACTTTTATGTCATAAAATTGACACATTTGATGAAATGTGACACGTCCTTCGCTCGATATTAAATCAAAAAAGATAGCAGCTGACAGGAAATATTTCGCACAAGGTTCAGTTACGGAACGGTTTTGATTAACTGAATTGGCCTATTCTGGTTCTCTGCAAGGTTTTCTGTTAAGTCCCCGCAGTGACCTACTTGCGTGAGGATTAGGTTATTCCGCGTGCTACCTTGTCACAGTTCCTGGTTATAAATTGTACGGAAGTGACGTTTTGGGAGAGGCTCTTGATGTTCGCAAGTTCTTTCCGAGTTACCTGTTTGTACGCGGTTTTTGAAAGTTAAACCTGTTAAGCATTTTATTTGGGAGGAAAATGAAAATGGATGTTGGCAGATGGCACGAGATAAACTTTCAAGGATTCTTTATATCAAGGATATTTTTATTGTGAATTTTGCTGGGGAAATTTCGTTTAGGTTGTATAATAGGTTACAATATGAAAAATTGGCAAATTACCTGTTAGAAAATAAAATTGGGTTAAAGTAATCGGTGAGTATAAACATAATATTGAATCTGGCGTTATTTTGTAACTGTTTTTTTTTTGTTACACGATTTTTTTGTTTAGTTTATTTCTATTTTTGACAAAGTAAACAAACCGCCTTCATTCTGCGCATACCGACAAAATGGTAAATGAAATTTTTGAAAAAAATCAATATTAAAAGTAAGTAAACGTCAATTAAAACCCCTTACATATAAATTAGGAATTATTTTTTGACTATCTATTCCATAATGTGGAGTATCGTTAGGTAATTATATCCAACGCCACCCCGAAACTTATTTTTCAATTTAAAGTACCTTATAATTTTTGCTAAACTCAAAAACAAAGTTCTTGTTAAAGACATAAATGAAATATTCAGACCAAATTACATTTCAAACTTAATTTACTGTAGATGCAACATCTACCCAAAAATAAATTGCAACAATACCTATGTTTTTTTTTATCAGCCCTGTTTGTACAAACTGTCCCACTGCTGGGCGCGGGCCATCTTCCCATCATCGTTTATGTGAGAAGGGTAGAAACAATATGTATAACTTAGGTAAAAAATGAAGAGTAGAACCATTCTAACACTGAACGCCCCTCCACCAAAATAAATTTGAAATTTCAATGTGTGCGAGGAAATATTTATTCCAATCCTTTCTCCAGTCTAGCTGATAACTGAAGCACCATTGAGACAATTGAGATTGGCGGGATAATAAATAAATAAATAAATATTTGTGGACATTTCACACAACACCATCTAGCGTGTGTAAGGGATGTGTGTGTATTATGATACACAAGATTGCATGTTGTATTGCATTAGAGAGGTGTTCAGTCAATCTCTACTTAAGTAGGTACTTAATATTTGGGGAGAATAGCATACGTATCCTCTAAATCACAAAACAATTATTTGTTCTATGATCAAACTTGCATTTCCATGCCCATTTTTCTATCGGACAGCAAGAAGGACGAAAAATACATAGTTGATATGGTTGATATTCCGGAAACCCGTACGAAACGCTTTGGCTCCACTCTCATTAACGTACCGCCAAAATGTGGAATGCGCTTCCTGAATGGGTCTTTCCGAATAGATATAATCTTCTAGGCAAGCGCGCTCCATCGTAGACCGTAACTGTCGCTTAACACCAGGTGGGTTGACGGTCAAGCGCAAGTTAATTTACGAATAATAAAAAAATAAAACAACATCAAAATTTACATTTACGTACAACACAAACGAAGGCTAGCGTCCAGCGTCCTACACATCAGCTTGCTTTTAAGCTCATAAAATATAAGTAAATGTTTTCCCAAACGTACAGGGAAGTATATAAATCTGGCAGATGAAAAGTTTGTAACTAGCAAACTAATTGGACCTCCGAGTCGTGATAGTCAGCCGGGATGAGTCTCTGGGGCAGGACGGGACGGTATATTTGGAAGTTATATTTAGTAACGGTTTTAAAATAGCAATAATTGTTTTGTTCGGAAATTTTGAGTTCTTGATTTTGAAGATAAAAAATGTTTGAATATAAAATGATGGATTTTGTTTCAACTTTTTTATTAAGCTATTGCATAGCTTCTATCGCGGGCCTTGAGCGTGGAGACCGAATCCAGAAATTCCGTAACGAAAATAACCTAACACACCGCGCGTAAAGCTATTATGCAATAGCTTTACCGCGGCAGTCTCCGAGTGCCACACGCCTTTTTTTTATTTGTTTAATACAATGAAACATTATATAATTATATTGTTAAAGCCTGCCTGGAATCAGCGTACGATTTCATCCCATTTGCTGTCGAAACAGCGGGACCTTAGGGCTCAGAAGACAAGAAATTTGTTCAGTATCTAGGGCGGCGGATGCGACAAACCCGAGATCTGATACCCAGTACAACAAATTTCCTTGGCCGTTCAGCGCGGTAACGCTGCGAGCGTGATGGGGATGTTCAGATCAGGGTCTGCATGTGAGGGACTTGCAGCCTTACTTGATAACATTGGTTAGGTACGGACATGACTTTTTTTACATAATAATTGTAATAACTAGTATTTCTATTTTTACTCAATAAAAATAATATAATGTTTCTGAGTGTATTATTATTATTATGTCGATGGTCAATCTGGGCCGATGGAGATTTTTCCGGCCACATCACGATACGCCGCCATTTCTCGATTTGCATGTCTAATAATCGCCGTTCTTTAATTATATATTTTACTATAGATACTTCATTAACTGTTTCAATATGGGTACCTAACTCCATGAGTTTTTTTTCTGTGTTGAAAATAATAAATCATAACTTAAACAGAAGAACATTTTATTTTGATATTTTTTTTAGGAGGAAATAAAATATTATCAATTTTACAAAATTCATATTTTAAGTACCTACACAAACGCGATCTTTCGACTGTGTTTTTTATTCACAAAAGATTTGCGCTTGACCGCCAACTGTATCGATACTTACTAAGCGATGCGACGTTGCGGTCTACAATAGAGCGCGCATGATTAGAAGTAAACAATTTACTCACGATTTAAAGACACCCAGATTAAGTATCTCAGGAAAACCTACTCGGAACGTATTCCACAATTTAGCAGTCCTTTTTTATCAGCCCTGTTTGTACAAACTGTTCCACTGCTGGGCGCGGGCCATTTTCTTATTGTGAGGGTAAGGCCAAATTCTATCACCTAGTAGTCCTTCCTTACAATAGTTCTATGTTAGTTCATGGCACAATGAAAGCCGAAGCATTTCGTTCCGGGTTTTACGCTATCTACCATGAAACTATGACGCTGAGTTTTGGCGGGAACGTCTTAGTAACGTGTTGTTGCTTTCTTTTATTTTTCTAAACTTGTGTTATTTTGAACATTAATGCTATAAAAATGGTGTTGTTTCATTCATTAAGTGTTCGATAAAGTGCGTGAGTGTGAGCAAGTGAAATAAAGCAGTAAAACGTGTGATTTTACGTTGTCGGAAAAACTCCATAGAAGCTTCTAGTAAAGTCGCCACCACTTTACTGAAGCAGGACTCGACTTATAAATTACAATTCAAACATTTACAATTCATTCATTTATTCAAGAAACTAGAAAAAAATGCTAATACTTGACACTGGCAAATGATTTAATGCGGGTCCAATACAAAAAAGAAGAAGAAGAACTAAGTATGACGCTTGACATGATGATTTTGATCAAAAGGAGGTTCTCAATTATGAATTGTGTTTAATAACTCTTTCTTGTTTAGTACTAAATACTTCAGACCTGGTATGGACCAGGTCTGAAGTAAGTATTTAGTAAAAAGAATCATCAAACAACTGAACCGATTTCAGTTGTATCCGACAGATAAAATGTATCCATATACATTTTATCAAAATCGGTTTAGTACTTCGGTTTTTATAACAAAACAACTATAAAAATATCATACAAGTAAACGAATTGCGTATTTTAAAGTCGATTTTACAGTTTTCTTAACTATAATTATTATCCTTTATTGTTCGTACATATACAATTTTCAAAACATAATAAAGTTCAATGGCATTGAATAGGCAAAGAGCTCGAAAATACTCATTTCCCAAACATTACAATAAAGTAATGTCTTCAAGTAATAAAGCTAAACTGGCAGAAATAACAGCATTAACTGCAGACGTCTGAATATATCAGACACACCATTGACCACAAACGGCTCCCAAACATGACTGAAAACCGCCACTCCAGAATATAGGTAAACCAATCTACCCAGACACCCATGCCCTCCTCTAATAGGTGTAAATATGGTAAACGCGTTAAGGCACCGCGGGTCGAATTAAATCAGTCGTGCTTTATTCAAAGAGCGGGTGCGACTTTATGATCCGTGAATATCGCTGAGGCATTTCTAGATGTACGGATCACATTTTTATTGTTATGGAAATTCGAGTTTCCCTTTAGTTGGGATTTCAAAAGGGTCGATTAGAACGTCTGGTTTTGAAGGTTCCGTACAATGAGGAGTGAGGAGTCCTCCCCCCCCCCCCCCCCCCCCCTCCTTATTTTGTAAGATCTGATCGAGGGATGCATTCTTCTTGAGGGTTTCCGAATTTTTCAGCCTGATTTCTTTCGATATTGGAGATTTTTAAAGTTAGCGGGTATTGAGTTATGAGTTGTTCGCTCGATTGAATTTTAATGCAGTGTGAAATTTATAAAAAGGCGAGCACAATGGGTTGTGAGGTGCTGTTCACTTATTTTTGGTTTTTATTAATAAACGCGGGGTGATATTTTATCCGACTTACAAAAAGAAAGAGGTTCTCAATTCGAGTCATTGTTTTTTTATATGTTTGATCAGCGATTACTCCGCCTGATTGTTTTTTGTTAGGGTTCCGTACCCCAAAAGGAAAAAACGGAAACCTTATAGGATCACTTTTTTGTCCGTCCGTCCGTCCGTCGGGGTGTCAAGACCTGTATCTCGGGAACGCGTGAAGGTATCGTGTTGAAAGTAAAACTATATACACAAATCCATAATATCTTGCTGCAGAAAGAAAAATATATTTTCTCGGTTTTCGTAAAAAAAAGTTACAGCCGAATGTGTCGTAAAAATCGCACATTTCGACATTCACAAGGGAATCAAAACCTATGGGGTACTTCCCGTTGACCTAACACTATGACATTTAGCAAGAAGCATTGTGTTAGTGTACACATATAGGAAAAAATCTGCAAAACTGGACATTTTTAATTTAATCACAAAAAAATTGGGTCATTATGCAAGGAATGAGGGTCCAAATTAATTTAAAAGAGGTAATGATACCTCTTTTAAATTAATTTGGACCCTCATAATAATATATAATTAATAATATTTAATTTATATTCTTTCATATGAATGAAAGAGCTTCATTAGCAGAAGCTAAAGCAGGTTTTTAAATGGTTTTACGATGTATGTTTTTCGGTTTATGAAGGAAAATATAAAAAAATATACATGATTTCCCCCTTTTATCTACTAGTTTGTACGGAACCCTCGGTGGGCGAGTTTGACTCGCACTTGTCCGGTTTTTTTTTGGTAGATAGATATGGGTAGGTATAGGTAATACGTCAGAGGTGGTCCTATATAATTTTTATCAAAATCGATTGTATTTTGTTGTATTACTCGTTTGTCAATCGGAGGGCGGAGGTTCAAATCCTTCACGTAAAACATAAAACAAAACATCACACTAATATTATAAAAGCGTCAGTTTGTGAGTGTGTTCGTATGTTTGTTCATTCTTCACGCTCAAACGACTATTGTTGAAATGGTATGTAGGTAGTTAACACGCTGGATTAACACATAGGCCTTTTTATAACGCAAATTTTATAATATCTCCTTTGATATAATTTATGTAAAACAGCGTGTAACGCCGCGGGGCGCAGCTAGTTGTGAGTAATCTACTTGCCAGACTTACCTTTTACTATAATCCTTTAAATGATCTTGAAGGCCTGTTTTACATACAAATGGTCGGTAACAGAGTTGGTTAGCCTCGCATTATTGCTGTTGTTTTAATACGCCACCATTTATGATGTGAAATTAAGCCCACGGTTATTATATTGTTCATATTAGTTTGTTTACGCAAATATTTAGCTAATTGTAGTAATGAAATTATGCCGCGGACGGTTAATGTTAAATTTTTCGTTAACATAATAGGGAATATCATCATGATCATCTCAGCCGTGAGAAGTCCACTGCTGGACATAGGCCTCCCCCATGGATTTCCAAAAAGACCGATAGGGAATATGCATGAATTTTATTTTGTATGAATAATAGTTTTAATTGATAATAACAATATAAAAAATATAACAGAACAGAATAAAAAATATTGAAAGTAGTTCTTTTAAATGATCCAATCTATTAAATAAAAATAAAAACAATACCGAAAAAAAACTTTGCATACCCCATTATTATTTTCGACCATCATTGGTAAAAATACTTTTGTATAGAAATATAACCTTACTTACCTTAAGATGGAGGGAGATCAACTATCTCTCTCGCGCATCACCACATTTTAAACATATGAAATCATTGATATTAGACAAGTGAGAAATGAATTTGTTTACTTGGAAAGGTGAAATATTTAAAAAAGTTTTTCTTTGATATCTTTAAAGATGGCTGAGGGGTAGGAAAATATATGTTTATTCACTACTCCGTCACCAGTGTAAGTAATATATGTTTATTCACTACTCCGTCACCAGTGTAAGTAATATATGTTTATTCACTACTCCGTCACCAGTGTAAGTAATATATGTTTATTCACTACTCCGTCACCAGTGTAACTAATATATGTTTATTCACTACTCCGTCACCAGTGTAAGTAATATATGTTTATTCACTTCTCCGTCACCAGTGTAAGTAATATATGTTTATTCACTTCTTCGTCACCAGTGTAAGTAATATATGTTTATTCACTTCTCCGTCACCAGTGTAAGTAATATATGTTTATTCACTACTCCGTCACCAGTGTAAGTAATATATGTTTATTCACTACTCCGTCACCAGTGTAAGTAATATCTGAATAAATTAATATTCAGAATATTTCTCTTATCTGAATAAACAAATTCATTTCTCACTTTTCTAATATCCCTAACCAATGATTTAATATGTTTAAAAATATTCTGATGCGCGAGAAATATAACTAAATAAACCTTTATTGAGCAAAAACCTAACAAGACATACCAAAACATAACATTAGAAATATCATTAATACGTTACAAGTGAGTTGGACTTACATAATATTACAAATGTTAGCATATAGAACTGTCTGACACCTGAATTAGCAATTAAACTGTGCGGCAGATGCCAGAAAATGCTAAAAATCGATGCGCGTTCAACCCATTCTCAAGTCCATATTTTCTACGTGGCTACTAATTTTCTGAATAAGAAAACAGCTGCAATAGAAAACACCAAGCATTGTATTATTATTTCCACCTGTCCTATTTTTCTATGCGGTTGGTAGATATTCCGGGGCGGAGTTTCCACCCTGTACGCGTGCCGTTTCAACCGGAAGGCGATAGCGGGTTTAATTTACTGGTCGCGTTTACCGCTGCATAGAATTTTTGCAGTTGCAGGTTAATGGAAATAAAGTATGTATGTGGTTTGTAAAACGGGCATTTAATTAGAAATAAAGTACTAAGTGGCTCCACTTTCATTGTGCGTACCGCCAAAATTGTGGAATCCGCTTCCTGAATGGGTCTTTCCGAATACCTACATATAATCTAGATGTCTTCAAATCGCAAGTGAATAGGTTTCTTTTAGGCTAGCGCGCTCCATCGTAGATCGTAACTGTCGCTTAACACCAGGCGAGTTGACGGTCAAGCGCAAGCCTATTGTCGAATTTAAAAAAAGTTATTTAAAAATTTATTTTGGTATACTATTAATGTCTCCTCTGATATGGTTATACAATATCCATACATTTATGAGTTACGCGATTTAATTTTAGTAATACAATTTAATACACATGTCACTTCATCTTCAAGTACATTGATTAAATACAGGTCACATAAGTAAATTATGCCAGTTTTTTTATGTCAAATGGAATAAAGAATGTCAATTATTATAAATGTCAGTTTCATATATTAAATGGATCAAAAAGATGTCAAACGTGAAACTTCAGATTATCGTTAAAGTAATATTTTAAAATTTGCAAGATACATCTTGCACACATCACATCTTAGAAAAAAATTATATATGGAACCTTTGTCTTATTTTAAGATAACCTATATACTTAATAATATACACACCATGGGGTGGGATCGAAAAAAAACATCCCTTCCGTATATGTATAGAGTGCTACTCCTATTTTACTTTTTTTGAAAATTTTACTACGGCATTTTGTAGCGGTTTATTTGCCAAATTTTTTGTACCATTCATAATGTCTGAGTAAAATGACTGTGACATGTCATAAGGACAGGCACACAGACAGACGGACATGACGAAATTATAAGTGTTCCTGGCTGGCTGGCGAAATTATAAGTGGCTGTATTTTTTGGGTTTCGTTCTGACTATGGTAAAAATACAGCCGAAATGTTAACCTCCTTCTTGTTGAAGTCGGTAAAAAACTGGATGTCATTGAACATAAGTGTCTGGATATTAAAAGTATTCCATCACGACATGTTAGAGTTGAACTACTTCGTGGAATCCACCGGTTCTTGCTGCATCATGGCGCTTCCATCCATCAATACACTCTCGTATTGGACGGAAAATTCAATGAAAATTCATCGGTCTTTTTCTTTTTAAAAGGCTGAAATAGTTTAAAACAAAATTTTAATAAATTAATTTTCATACATACAAGGTAACACAAATAACATTTTTAAATACTATTTTTGACGAATCTGAGTAGATGATTAAACTTATAAGAAATAGGCTTTGACTAAATTTAATTTAATTTCATTATTTTCACTAAATCCATTTTTAATATTTTTGACTAAATCATTTAACATAACATGTAAAATTATAGCTGTAAAATACAGGTGTTTTCTGCACCTAGTTTGGTGGCTATGGCTAAACTTATAAGTTTGTACTTTTGGGAAATAAATGTTTTTTTTTTTTTTTTTACCGACTTCAAAAAATTAGAAGGTTACTAATTCGTAGCTTAAAAATATATGTATATAGGTACAAACATATATTTTCGCTTTAGATTTGAAACGGTTTTAGTTTGGATTTAAGTATGATGTGAAATCAGAAAATACAAACGAAATATTAATTTTTTAATTATTCTTGTATATGTACTCCTTGCCATTATAAATAATCACTTCTCACTATGCTTAATTAAGATAGAAAAGACGCACATATTTAAACACAAACTCAAAATTTTACTTCAAGAAAAGACGTATTACGATTTTAACTAATATTTGAATGCTAAATTTTTAAATAATATTACTTTAACGATAATCTGAATTTTCACATTACGTTTGACATCTTTTTGATCCATTTAATACTTTTATGAAACTGACATTTATTATATTTGACATATTTTATTCCATTTGACATAATTCTGACCGAAGTGACTTGTATTTAATCAATGTACTTAAACATGAAGTGACATGTGATGTGTGCAAGATACATATATCTCGTACACATCACAAAAAAAAGTTATATAACTATAACCCGACTACTGAAAAATCACGCTTTAAATGTATGAAACGTAAATAATTCGCATTAAATATTTTATGTTTTTTATGACTTGTTAGAAAATTCTTTCAAACAAGTCATAAAAACAAATCTGTTTAGCATGGAGTTATGCGGAAACGAAAACACGCATATAGTAGGGTTCCGTAGCTAATTATGGCGAGTAATTTTGTTTATACTACTTTGCAAAAAGGTCAAGAGTCGAGGGATCACAGAGTGTTCAAAATAATATTCTTTGAAACTATCTAAAATATGTATTACATGTAAGTTGCTTATTTAATACAAAATACATATCGAATAGTTTGTACATAACAATTTCATATGAGAATTATTTACGTTTCATACATTGAGCGTGATTTTTCAGTGTGAGGTGATGTGGTTTCGCGTCGCCACCAGGCTTGGCAGGATTGGTAAAACAAAGAAAGTGATCTACAAGTAATCTATATTTTACAATACAATACAAAAACACTTTATTGCCACCATAAAAACATAACATCAGTACATGATAAAGCGTTAGAAAGGTAGGTATAAAAGACGGCCTTATCGCTAATAGCGATATATTCCAGACTACCTTTTGATTTCACAAGGCTAAACACATAAGCTAAATCCTGACTGTCATAATTTTTCTACGCTAAATAGTTTTGCTATTTTTGCATAACACTATTTTTTAGGGTTCCGTACCTCAAAAGGAAAAACGGAACCCTTGTAGGATCACTTTGTTGTCCGTCTGTCCGTCTGTCCATCCGTCCGGGTGTCAAGACCTTTATCTCGGGAACGTGTGAAGGTATAGAGTTGAAATTAAAACCATATACGCAGATCTATAGTATCTTGCTGCAGAAAGAAAAATAAAATATCTCAGTTTTCGTGAAAAAAAGTTACAGCCGAATATGTCGTAAAAAATGCACATTTCGACACTCACAAGGGAATCAAAACCTATGGGGTACTTCCAATTGACCTAGAACTATGAAATTTGGCAAGAAACATTGTGTTAGAGTACACATATAGGAAAAAATCCGAAAACTGGTAATTTTAATTTGATCACAAAAAAATTGTGTCTTCGTGCAAGGAATGAGGGTCCAAATTTTAAAGTTCTTTAACCGTATTATGTGGGTTATCATATGAAAGAGCTTTATTAGCATTAGTTAAAACAGGGTTTTAAATATTTTTACGATGTATATTTTTCGGTTTATGAAGGAAAATATAAAAAAAAATATGATTTCCCCCTCTTATATAGTATAGTGTATTACCTACAAAACCAAAAATAATCGTCAAAAACTATTCATAATTGGCGGAGTAATTGCTGAACAAATATACGAAAAAAATACAGTTGAATTGAGAACCTCCTTCTTTTTAGAAGTCGGTTAAAAACTTAAAAGCCCCTGACATACAAAAAATACTGTATTTTTAAATTCTTTTGAAACATACCTAGCTAAAAATAGATTGTAAAATAAAATCAATTGCAAAATGAATAAAATTTAGATTTGCTTACACATATTCAACTATGTAAACTTACAAAATATGCATAGCCTCTATTTCTCTGTTTTTCCCTTTGTTTCAATATAATACCTAAAATGTGTTTGCTCAAATGATGTATACATGCTTTGGAGTATAGTCTGGTTCTGATCGATTGTCACATGTTATCTTATATTATGTTAGGCTATATTCTGTTTTGTATACTTAAATAAATAAATAAATAAATAAAAATAAATAAAACAACTTGATTTAATCCTCTTTCAAACAAATAAACTAGATTAAAATCAGTTCATTTAGTTGGGAACTACCGTGCCACAGAGATCAAGTACGTCAAATTGATAACACTCCTAGTTTTAAGTCAGCGGTTAAAAATGTTGAATGCAGCATGCGTTTTGTACGGGACCCTGTCCTAGACTCCTTTTGTCTAGTAATTTGTTTCGTCTTCCGATCAATTGTTTTTCTTAATAAATAAATAACTGAAAAAATAATCAAAAAATATTTAACTACAATTAATTACCATCATCATCTCAGCCATAACAAGTCAACTGCTGGGCATAGGTTCCCCATAGATTTCCGAAAAGACATGACGGTAGCGGCTTTTATCCAATGTCTTTCTGCCATTTGTTTAATCATCTAATAATCTAGATAGATAGATAGATAAACTCTTTATTGACACACCATTAAAATTAACAAAAGCAAGTACAAAAAGGAAATAATTTTAAACTAGTGTAACAACGGGCGGCCTTATCGCTAAAAGCGATCTCTTCCAGGCAACCAAGAAATGGAGTGAAATTCGGAAAGAAATTAGACGGGACGTGCAAAAGATGAAGCAGATCTAGTGGGGTCCGATTCGTTAATGACATTTACTTGTTTTTGTTTAAATTTCAATTTGTCTTTGTCTCAAAATGCCTGAATTACCATATGTCTGATAAAGAGAATGACAATCTATGTACAGAGTGGCTGGTTTCCTACGCCTCGCTAGCTGATGTGCAATTATCGTAAAACAATCGATTAATTAATCCTTCGTTAACCTCAACCCAGCCACAGATCAAAATCAAACATTCCAATGTTTAACCAGCGGTTAGCGCTAAACAGCTCTCTGTCATCCATCATCCCAGATTGATGGATAGCGTCAAGTTGACAGTAATGAAATTTCACGCCCGCATCGGTGGCTCGGTGCATCGGTTCCGGTAATTACCCGGTCAGAGAGTGGTTGAAGTGGCCTCTGCGGTTACGAGATTCTTATTTTGTTGATAAATGACGTTGGTAATGTTTTGATAAGCATATAGTTTAGTATCACTTATTTGTTATAAGTGTAACGTGTGTATCTGTGGCACAATAGCTCGGAAACGGATGAACCGATTTTGATCTAGTATTTTGTTTAAAAGAAGTGAAAGAAGAAAATTGAAAGTGTCCTAGCTGTTTTATCAAAATCTGTTCTGTCGTATTTCGTGTGTATCTGTGGCCAAGGGCGTCGCCAGCCCATGGCCCAGGGGGGGGGGCAAGTTAATATTATGGAGGGTGAGAAAAATATGAATTGTAGGTACAGGTACAATTGCACGGCCTTAGGACTTTGGTTGCTTTGCAGTTGGCATTTTTTTTTTAATCTCTTGCCCTCCCTTGGCGACGCCCTTGTCTGTGGCACAATAGCTCGGAAACGGATGAACCGATTTTGATCTAGTTTTTTGTTTGAAAGTGAATTTTATCGAGAATGTTCTTAGGTGTTTTATGAATATCCGTTCTGCCGTATTTTTATCGGGGATTTTTAACTAACTAGATCATCGTTTTTCATCACTATGCGGGATAGCTCAGAACCAGGCCACGGATATAGGCTACTTTTCATCATCATCATCGTTTTTCATCACTATGCGGGATAGCTCAGAACCAGGCCACGGATATAGGCTACTTTTCATCATCATCATCGTTTTTCATCACTATGCGGGATAGCTCAGAACCAGGCCACGGATATAGGCTACTTTTCATCATCATCATCGTGTTTCATCACTATGCGGGATAGCTCAGAACCAGGCCACGGATATAGGCTACTTTTCATCATCATCATCGTTTTTCATCACTATGCGGGATAGCTCAGAACCAGGCCACGGATATAGGCTACTTTTCATCATCATCATCGTTTTTCATCACTATGCGGGATAGCTCAGAACCAGGCCACGGATATAGGCTACTTTTCATCATCATCATCGTTTTTCATCACTATGCGGGATAGCTCAGAACCAGGCCACGGATATAGGCTACTTTTCATCATCATCATCGTTTTTCATCACTATGCGGCTGAAACAGCGACAACTAACTAAAATACGTCCGACAAAAATTCAAAAGACAACCGGCATTATAAAAAAAAACTGTAAATGTTATAAAATATGAAAAAAACACCGTATTTTAGATCTTAGTCACTTTTTCATTGAAATTTTGTTATGTTTCATTTGGACATAATTTTTATAGTCAGTTACCATACCACATACTTACCTACTGCTAAAAAATTTATTTGTTGTCGAGTATGTACTTTAACCAATATCAATGTCAATCTTTCGTAAGATATCATAAACCTTAACTGCTTGCTAATTAAATCCAACAAGATTTCTTTCGTTTATATTTGTATTCTCTCCATATTATGCCTCCTTACGTATTAACCTCGCTTGTCATCCTGAACATTCATACGGACACCCGCGAGCTAATAAGACACATTCAAGAAGCCTTATAAATTAAAAAAAAACCGGCCAAGTGCGAGTTGGACTCGCGCACGAAGGGTTCCGTACCATTATATATAAAAACGGCAAAAAAATCAAGTTTGTTGTATGGGAGCCCCCCTTTAATATTTACTTTATTGGTTCCGTACCATTATATATAAAAACGGCAAAAAAATCACGTTTGTTGTATGGGAGCCCCCCTTTAATATTTACTTTATTGTTATTTAATTATTTATTTTGAAAGTTAATATACAAGTAAATAGTTGAACTCGCGCACGAAGGGTTCCGTACCATTATATATAAAACCGGCAAAAAAATCACGTTTGTTGTATGGGAGCCCCCCTTTAATATTTAATTTATTGTTATTTAATTATTTATTTTGAAAGTTAATATACAAGTAAATATTCTGTGAAAATTTTAAGCGTCTACCTGTTACCGTTTTTAATATTGAGCAAAAAAATACGAAAAAAACACGTTTATTGTACCCCCCTTAATAATTTTTTTTTTTAATTTTAGTATTTTTTGTTATAGCGGCAACGGAAATACATCATTTGTGAAAATTTCAGCTTTCTAGCTATCACGGTTTATGAGATACAGCCTGGAGACAGACAGACAGACAGCGAAGTCTTAGTAATAGGGTCCCGTTTTTACCCTTTGGGTACGGAACCCTAAAAATAAGTGGCCAAGATTGTGTCGAGACACGCATATGGTAGAGTTCCGTCTTTTAGATTGCAGCTAATGCTAAAAAAACACTACTTGGTGAGTAGATATTTGTTTAGATCACTTTTCAAAAAAGTTCAATGACCTTTGTACTGTAACTACTTAAGTGTTTTACATATTTATTACTATTTCTCAAAAAATATCACAGTGTTCAAAACAATTCTAACTAAACATTTTTGACATGGTCAGTAGACCATGCTAGTAAGTATGTTTTTATGTAAGTATGATTAAAATCGGTTGGTAATTAGCGCCGCAATAAGCTTCTCCCTTTTTTAAGGGAACCACCCAACCTATCAAAAATCGGCGACGACATTTTTTTTATATAATCCATAGAACTACGCTAAATTTCATCAAAGTTGATTCAAAATTACGCCCTGTACGCGAGCGAGTGCGAATATACAAACAAACTGACAAAAAAAAGAAAATTTGGCCAGTTGATGCAAACACGCTTCGTTCGCTGAGTCAATGATTTCAGCTTGGCAGTCTTTATCTCGCTAGCAGCACATCTGAGAAGAAAATTTAAGTACCCATTTAAACTTTAGTCTTATTTTAAGAGACCTATTCAACGATCCTCTTGCGATTATTAGTTGAAACAAATAATCACCTATTCTATAAATGTATTTTTCATTACTAATACTCTGAAAGTAGGTCTGAAGTTGCCTGAGGAGCGGGTTGAAAGTAATACTTTCAGCCCTAGGGAGAATCGCTTTCAACTGCCAGCTGTCAAATTAAAAAAAAACTAGTTCTATTTTCACGTTTCTATTGAGCCATGTCCAACTTTCTTTAAAGCCACTCAATTACAGCGCGATGTAAAATTGAAATAACATAAAGATAAGTATTGATTAAAGAACATATATTTTATAAACTACCACAAAAACTAAACATATACTTCTACTAAATATATACTTACCAAAGTCTATGTATATGTATTATCTTACCAAAGTCTATGTATATATATCAAATCTATGTAAAATCAAATTTATTCATTTTTTTCTGTAGCTAATTCGTGTTTTTATTTTTACTTTCCTTGTATTCGTGATGAAAAGCACACTGTTTACCTCGGGTTAAAGACTTGTTTAGTCCCTCGAACTATTGAAACCCCGTCTCGGGACTAAATAAGTTACTTTCACCCCTAGGGTAACAATGTACTATTACTACACCATTGTACTTTGTAGCAGTTCACGCATCTACCTTCCAAATTTCGTTTACATAAAGACGATGCAAATAAATTATCTTTATCTTTATCTTTATCTTTATCTTTATCTTTATCTTTACGATATTCTACGAGTGTAATGGCTATGACATACAGACAGTCAGAATTTATGAGGAATCCTCGTAGATACTACGGAACCCTAAAAAACAACAACAAAACTACCATCTAGACGTGGATCGAAATGAACACTGTGACAGCCGCAGATACTAAGATACAAGTTTCCAATACCACCTGCCGCTTAAAAACCAAAAAACAATGGAAAAACTTCTATAACCCAACGAAATAAGGATTACGTAATTTGTTGGTCGGATGCATTTAAAGTTGCAAAAATAAACAGTATTTCGACGTCTTTAGGTGTAAATTATTCAAACGTAACTCATCCAAAGAAGGTTCGGTGCTTCCAGTTTTTTACCGCCGTAAGCCTGGCTTAAACATAAACGAAGGAATTATTTAAAGAGGATCACGAATTACAGGGACAAAAATGAAACACCAAGTAGAAGGTTAAAATATGAGTGACATTATACAACAGAGAGACGAAAATCCGGGTTTTTTACCCTACCACACAGAAAATGTGTATAGTGTCACACCATACATGTTTATGTATTAAAAAAAAAATACATATAATCGACTGCATAAGAGCCATTTACGTAGTATATCTTATGTTTACGTTAGATCTGATGATGTTGCGTAAATTTTTTGCGAGAAAGTATGCGCGAATCCATTATACAACGTATTTATATGAGCGTTACTATGAACAAGTCTCGTAAAACAACTTATTTATTACGATAACTTTGTTGTAGGTCATAAAACAGTGCAATCTTTAATTTTTACATACATACATAACATAATCACCCTAATAGGGTGACAATCTAAACGGAGCGGAACGGCTTATTCTATGCTGTGTTTATCTTTAAAAAACTCTTCTAACGTTTATTAGCATTTTTTTATTAGTATATTTTTAGAGTTTGAGAAAAATTCTGTATATTTTCTATTTCTTTCAGCTGCGTTGGTAAATTATTATATTTTTACGAAAGTTGTATTATAATTATTTCAAAAAAAGTAGCCTACGTTACTCAGAAAGTAAAGACAAATCTAAAGATACTTGCACATTAATATCGGTCAGACAATTTAGGCTATAAGAGGTAATATAGAAATGTACATACTTGCATACGTAGTCACATACCTAATATTACGATTTCGTTACACTTGATACGCTGTTGAGTGTACGTTTTTTGTGAGAAAATATGCGTAAAACGCTGTAAAAGAATGCGTAAAATCGCTGAATTTTAAATTCAGATCGTTTGTGTGTTCCATTTGTGTGTGTGTGTGTTGTGAGTTCTTTCTACCTGCAGTTCACATTACTGTTTTGTATGGGCTGTAAGTTATAATATTATTTTGAATCTTATACAGAAAATTCAATATAGCCGATTTGGTAATGTAATTTTATTCGGGGTGGGCTGTTTGATAAAGTATTTTATTATACAGTAGTATTTAGATTAAATTTTATTAGTTTTTGCACACTTAGTTCCTGAACTAAAAATATTCTGATCAATTTATTACTTGAAAATAAATGTACATTTCCAGTACCTAATTGTTATGTACTTTGAAAATCAAAACACGGCGTCAAAACAACGCCCAGTGCCTACGAATAAACGCCATGTTAGTAACAGTTATTACCTGTTGGAGTTGTTGGAATAAGCGGGATTTGCTATAATTAAAGGCTTATTACGGGGCATTATCGACATTTGTGTAATTGTATCGGTTAATAGCCATAACGTGTGTTTACAGAAAATCACATAAGGTAGCGCGAAACTAGCTATTACTGTTCTAATTTTAATTTCGTTGTAAGTACCCTTAATTTCAAGTTTTATGATTTTTAAATGTAGCCTGATATCATAAATATACACACAGAGTAATGACACTTTGTTGAAGCGAAAAATCTATGAAAATATGTGCGGGACCATCGCGTAGGTAATTACGTATTAATATTTACGTTATACAAGAGTTTCAAGTGGGTAGACTTTTTTTGACGTGACAACGTCTAATAAATCGATGAACGCCGGCTGCACGCACGAAAAAGGATGACTCATTGTCCCGTTACGCTCATTGAACGGGAAGTGTTTTCATCAATGTTTTGTTTTGACGTTGTCACGTTAAACTATCATCCGTAAGCCGACTTTACAGACAACAATTTTTTTTTTATCAACCTTGTTTATACAAACTATCCCACTGTTGGGCGAGGGCCAACTTCTCATTGTGAGAAGGGAAGGCCAAATCAAGCGTTACTTTGCGAAAATACATATTCAAAACTTAAATCTAAATTATAATTATCTAGCGTTTCCGCTTCGAGGTCTTCAAGCTGATACTCTTGTCAACACGTGTTTCACCTCTTCACGAGGCATCTTCAGGACTTCTTCTTCAGTCGACCATCGTCCGTCTCGCTCGCGCATACAAATATTTGTGAAGACATAAAATGATTGAACGACCTTATAAAAAAATATGTCGTTCTTACTAAAGACAGCAGCCATTATTAGAATGCAACATCACAAATTTTCGTCAGTCAATTTTATCTAAGTTAAGTTTCATACATAAAAATGGAATACCTTAAAACGAGCGATTCTTGTACATATGTATATAAATATATAATCTGAATCTAGAAAACAGCTCCGACGATTTTAATGAAATTTGGTTTGTAGGTAGATTAGGGGACGATAAATCGATCTTGCTCAGTTTAATTTTTAGTGAACCCGGGTTTGCTCGTATTTTCAGTCATAAAAAATCCGAGTGGAGCTCAGTCGCCAGGTACTAATATATAAATGCAGATACATTGCAGGTGTATACTATACCATAGCAGTACATACCATGTGGTCCACAGCTCAAGGTGGATGTCGTGACCGCGCCACCATTCGTTTCGTACCACATACTGCTTTATAGGACAGCCGCCGGCACCTCTACTCTCTGTACAATGCTTCACAAGTTACCTGCTATTCTATGAATTAGTATTTTCATATTTTTAACCGACATCCAAAAAGAAGGAGGTTATCAATTCGGTCTGTAGATTTTTTCTTTTTTCGTATGTTTGTTCACCGATTGCTCAGCCAATTGGTCATTGATTTTGATGTTTTTTTTTGTATTTGGTAGATCATACTTCAGAGGTGGTCCCATATAAATGTTATCAAAGTCGATGCTGTACTTTGGTTTTTATAACAAAATAACTGGTAAAATATAATCCAAGCGCCTGTAAAACAGTGAACAGCAAGTCGCGTATGTGAGGGGTATTGCGTATTTTGAAGTCGGTTTTTTTCAGTTTTTTAAACTGTAATTTTGTTTTACTTATATGAAGCTTGCAAGTCTATAACTTTCACTTCATAGAAGCTTACAGAAAAATCATCGCCACTTTACTGAGGCGTTATGAGGAATTGATCTCTTTATTTATTTAGTTTATTGGTACACGAACAGAATACAGTCTTTACAATTTTCATAATGTACAATTTATAATTTGGACCTAAACTATATTCCTTAAATGTATACACAACATGTTATAATTACAGTAAAGAAAGTAAAAGAAATAAAAAGTCATATAAACGTGATTTTTTTGCCGTTTTTATAGATAATGGTACGGAACCCTTCGTGCGCGAGTCCGACTCGCACTTGGCCGGTTAATTTTTTTCATATTTGGAAATTTCGATTAAATTCTGAAGTCCAAAAATCAAAAGTGTACATTTTGAAAAAAGCAACCATGGAGTCATAGATAAACATTACAATTATTTTTTATTTGACATAAACATTACAATTATTTTTTTATTTGACATAAACATTACAATTATTTTTTTATTTGACATAAACATTAAATTATTTTTTTATTTGACATAAACATTACAATTATTTTTTACAAGTGGCACACTCATATTATAAAATAAGAGTAATTTCTAAGCTTTCAGAATAGGCCCGCAATGTATTAGCGTCGCGTGTCGTGCTTACCATTTTAGGATATAAACTGACATTGGTTACAGTGTACGATTATCGTTTTATCGAGATAATGTTCGACCCTGTTCATGGAAGATTTACTACCTTACCGAAAAACGCTACACTTTAAGCAATGCTTCACATATTTTGCCAACTTCTGGCCGACTCGTAATGACACTTGCGGAAAGAAGACAGAGAACTTAGGACGTTGGTTAAAGTTAAGTAACGTTTTTCGGTAAGGCCGATTAACACGGAAAAAAATTGTTGAAAAGTGAATGAGTTACAGAATATTAATAGTTTTAAATTTAAATACAGTTTTTTTTTTGTAATTTCAGAGTTCTTTCGATTTAGAAATAGTTCATTTTAACAAAGCCTATTTAAATTGAAAATAAGAACTGTGTTTTTTTGTGGATCATTAATTTTAAATCTATTTTTTTTTCGTAAGGACGTAGTTCTATTCTGGATTATAAAGTCATTTACATAGCATTGATTTTTTAGGATTCCGTGCCTCAATAGGTAAAAACGGAACCCATAAAGGATCACTTTGTTGTCCGTGTGTCCATCTGTACATCTGTCAAGACGTTAAAATTACTGCACTTGTTGCAGAGAAATAAATCAAACTTCTCAGTTTTGATAAAAAAAAAGTTACGTCGTACCGAATATGTCGTAAAAACGCACATTTCGACACTCACAAGGGAATCAAAACCTATGAGGTACTTCCCGTTGACCTAGAACTATGAAATTTGGCAAGAAGCATTGTGCTATAGTACACATATAGGAAAAAATCCGAAAACAGGACATTTTTAATTTAATCACAAATATATAGGGCCTTTTAGCAAGGAAGGAGGGTCCAAATTTTAAAGTTCTTTAACCGTATCGTGTGGGGTATCATATGAATAATAATATATAATAATAATATATAATCATAGAGCTTCATTAGCACAAGCTAAAACAGGGTTTTAAATATTTTTACGGTGTATATTTTTCGTATTATAAAGAAAAATATAAAAAAATATATAATTTCCCCCAATTAACTACTAGTTTTACGGAACCCTCGGTGGGAGAGTCTGACTCGCACTTGTCTGGTTTTTTTTGTACAAAAACCGCTTTCTCTTAGGTAGAAATGTGTGCCTATATTGTGTTTTCCGCTACAACAGGCGACCGCAGACTCGACATTTTAGTCCGTATAAACAAAGTTACAAATGCGGTAATAACCAACGAAACTCGTTGGCATTTCAGGTGAACCACTTACCCAGTAGGCAGACATATTTCTCAAAATCTCACAACCGCAACAAAGAGCATTCATTTAAAAATATTTTCACAAATAAATTCCTTTTTAAAAGTCCGCTTTGTGAATATTAAAAATATTTCATTCTCTGTTCCAGTAGTTGTGCCACCAGGCGTGCAGAAATCTACGGGAGGTCGGTTCAGTGCGCACTACAAAGGTCGGCTGTGAAGCTGTGATGTGTTTTCCTTTTATTTATGTGCTCCTGGTATGTGTTACCTGGAATTCGAGCAATCCTTCGTCCTAACTTGAAATTGCGTGGTTTCTTGACTTTAATGTTATTTTTATTTTCCGTTGGCTGTTCAATTTCACCTTTAAATTGAATTAAATAAAATTTTGTGTTTTTGTTTTAATTTTATACTGAGCTATGTTGGTTCATTCAGTACATAATTTTAAATTGTTTGTTCGACATTTGACAGGTCTGTTGGCTCAGTGGTAGTATGTCTGCCTTCTGAGCTGTAGATTCTGGGTTCGATCTCCACCTAGGGCAAATATACTATGCCTAGTGCAGGAATCAAAGTTTATAGACTTAATTTAAATTCTTTCATAGACGTAACTAAATTATGTACTGGGAGTGAATAGTAACTAAGTTTATTATGTTTTATGTAAATAAATATATTTTTCATTTTTTTTTTCATTTTTCATTTCTGCTGAGCATGGATGTTTGTTTTGTGTCTGGGTATTTGTATATATCATTATTATGTCAGCGAGAGGATATTATGTATTTACAAAAAAGTGTAAATATGTATTCTATCAGCCATCTGGTTCCCAGAGTACAAACTTTGCTAAGTTTGGGGCTAGATGGTGTTGTGTGAAAATAACCTCCAATATGTATTTATTTATTAAAACATCAGGTTATGTAAAAATTACAAAATTATTACAAAATGTAGATAATAGCCACCCAGGGCAAACATTTATGTGATGAGCATGGATGTTTGTTCTGTGTCTGGGTGTTTCTATGTATCATATGTATATATTTACAACAAAAAAAGTATATATGTATTCTATCAGCCATCTAGTTCCATACAAGCTTTACTTAGTTTGGGCTAGATGGTGTTGTGTGAAATGTCCACAAATATTTAAATATTTCTTTATTATTTATTTATTATTTGTTCGAACACTTAATGTATAGGTAAAACAAGATTTTTATACCACCAAAATTCGAAATAACATGAGTTTAGGAAAATAAAAAAGCAAAAACACGTTTCCGCCAAAACTCCCAAATGTGATCTATTAAATTGGCCGCACTATAACGTCTAATTTATATGTAATACAGTCATTCACTCCACAGTAAAGTAATAGTAGAATTTACTGGAAGCTTCCATGAATTTATGTCGTCTATCTCTCTAAAAAGTACTGCACAAAGCGGCAGTTCGTGCTAATAGCCGCCGTACAAAGTGAATGCAGTCACATTGATTTACGACGGACCTGCACGCCTCATGCGTAGTGCGTACAGTGTGACCAGGCTTTATATACATACTGCGTGCCTTGGGACCTCCTTTAACCCTCGACACAAAATGAGGGGGTGTTAATAGTTTGACGTGTGTATCTGTGTGTCTGTCTGTAGCATTGTATCTCTCAAACCAATGGACCGATTACAATCTTGTTTTTTTTTGTTTGAAAGAGGATTTTTCGAGTGTTCTTTCTTACCTACGGGTCATCAAAATGGATTCACCCGTTTTTTTTTGTCAAAAAAAACATAAAAAATCAAATCAGTCAATCCGTCAGAGAGCTACGATGGCACAGACAGATAGATAGATACACATATACACAATTAAATGCGTTAAACTTATAACACCCCTCTCTTTGGGTCGGGGCGTTAAAAAGATATTATTTTTCTCTGCGACCGGTACTCCCGGCTTTGCACTATTCCACTATTCACACCCAAACTACTATTCACAGATTCGATTCCGTGCGCGTCGTGCGCGACTCGATCCTTGCATTCCGATTCCATATCGCGACGTTATCGCGTCATCGTGACCCCCCCGCCCCCCGCCGTACCATGATCCGTCTTCAAGGGTGCCGGGGCGTTACATACGGGCGGGAAATACAAACACAAATAGAAACAAACCATTCCACCACCTTGCAGCTGGCCAATCGATGCTACGTTTCCTTTGTCTTGGCAACACTCTGTCACAACCTTATTCCAGCTGTTAACATTGCCCACATTAACATAATATATACAATGGACAAATGCGGCTTCGTCCTAAAAAGACGTAGACCTTATTTCAATTAGCTTAAATACGAGTATTAGAAAATCTAGAGCGCCGAATCACCTGTTTTGATCAAAAAAGTCTGCGTTTGGAGTGCTGTTTTTGCGAACAACGCACATGGAATATCTCGGGACAGAATATTCTTAATCGGTACCCCTCCTGCTAACAAAACTATTCATACTAAATTGTAAAATCAATTAAGTTTTTTTTATACAGTCGGCATTTTCAAATCTCGTCTGCAACCAACCTTGTCGCGCGCCAATGATCCATCTTCTTGAAAACACGCGCAAGCGACGCGTGATTCCACCAACAAGGGCGGGAAGGGAGACAACATCGACGATAAAACAAACATGGACACCAGCATAAAAAAAACATTGAAAATTCTTTTTAAGTTACCGGTAAGATCTCTATTGTTATTTACCGGATTGGGTTCGGGCGTTCGGTGCATTTGCCATATCCTACGCCACACCACACCAATAATGCAAATCAAGTGTGGGCTCCACCTGCATTTCTTTCTTTTCTGCATTCCTGCAATTCTGAAGCCCATTTAGTGAAATTCTTATTATTATGCATTTTGAAGATTGACTAGCCTCTTGCATAACGTAAAATTTGAACTTAAGCAAATTTTACGCGTTTTTGCTGTAATATCTATTTAGCTAAATAAAATGAGAGGAAGATCCTTAAGCAAGTGTATTTAATAAAATACGCTACACCGTGATTACACGGTCTCAGTAAATTATATTGTTGTTGCTAAGTTGTACTACATAATATAACACGTAATAAATAAAATGTCAATATTAGCACAATTAAAACACAGATAAAACTGAAATTTATGATTTTTCCATCTTCATGTAAAAACATCATTTTACGTACGAAAAAAAAATAACAAGCAGCTTAACGTCGCAATTATGTGGCAATATGGATAGAATTATTCAGCCAGCTAGCCAACCAAAATAAATTCCCAGGTCGCCGTCGTTGAAACCCCATCCATCTTTATTCGTTCGTTCAAGGAAGTGAAATATTTTATTTTTTCCCCTTCGAAACTCGTACGGGCAACTTTGTCTTCACCTCGAGGCAACAAATGGCGGATTGTCCGGGGGATGTGACATGTTTGGCTGAAGGGATTAGTTTGATTCGATCTGGCTGCTGTGGAAAAACGCTGTCCATATTGGTGATAGAGATATGAGCTCTTGTTAAGGATCTGACGTTAAGAATGTATAAAAAAATACACTTATTTAGGGTTCCGTAGTACAAAGATGCGTAGTAGGTATTTCCTGATAAATCTTTACCATGTCGGTCTATACTTGTTTCTATCCGCATATCACAGCTATTAGCCCCCGATCCAAAAATAGGAGTCTTATAATTTTGACATGTGTTTGTTTTTGTCGGGGATTTTTAAGTTTTCTAAACATCTGGGGGCACGGCAGTGGCCCCGCCAAGTCGAGCGGCAAGGCCACGCCGTACCATCCTTTTCTCGAAGCCATTCACGATTCATTCAGAGCAATTTCGACCCCCCTGTAACTTTGTTGTGGGGTAAAGATGTTTAATATCGTTACGGTTACTACAAAAGTTGTTAGTTAACTAATTAAATCACAATTTCTTACAAAATAGTTGGATAAATACTCTCTTATATAGTACTAAAATTATTAATTGACTTGGTTTTACATTAGATCTCACAACTTTTTGTAGTAGGAGAGCTGCGTAGCGAGACTTGGCCTTTTGTACATGTTATGTTTTTGATGGGATATACTTGTTTTAGGACACTTAGCATTACATAAATGAAATTTAGCCATGTTATGTGTAAAATGTAACGACATTTTTATTATCTATGCCATATTATAGGTTTCTAGTAATAATAGTCTTTGAGCAAAGCCGCGGATAGTCAGCAAGACATGGCGAAGCTAAGGTATCATTGTTTAATACAGAACCCTAAAAACTAGGGGAAGTTCCCGAATGCCTCCACTATGGAGTATATTTAAATAGCTATTAGGATTTCCTCTAGTCGATATCACGATTCATCATTATGTTGTTATTTTGACGTGTGTAACGAACGCGAAAAACAGTGTATGGAGGGTGCGTCTAGAGAGGGCTGGACACAGTGTGAGTAGTTCAGAAGGTAACATTTTAACAAATAGCATTATTCTACTTTGTGGGTAAATTAATACCATGACGTGCCATTTTGATTGCATTTTGACCCAACTGCTCAAAATAGAAGGTTAGTATATAGAGTATGCTTCCGATATAGCACAGCGGATTAGCAGATTAGCAAGTTGAAATGGCGGTGGGCAGGGCACATAGCACGTAGAACTGATGGCCGATGGGGCCGAAATGTTCTCGAGTGGAGACCACGTACCGGCAAGCGCAGCGTAGGAAGACCAGCCACGAGATGGACAGATGATCATACAAGTGGCGGGAAGACGCTGGTGCAAGCCACTTCCAATCGGTCTTTTTGGAAATCTATGGGGGAGGCCTATTTATTTTTTATTTTTTTATTTTTTTTATAAATATTTGTGGACATTTCACACAACACCATCTAGCCCAAACTAAGCAAAGCTTGTACTATGGAACTAGATAGCTGATAGAATACATATATACTTTTTTTTTGTAAATATATACATATGATACATAGAAACACCCAGACACAGAACAAACATCCATGCTCATCACACAAATGTTTGCCCTGGGTGGGGATTGAACCCACGACCTTTCAGTTCAGCAGGTAGACGTAAACACACTACCAACTGAGCCACAAGGCCAGTCAAAAAAGTCCTATGTCCAGCAGTGGACTTCTTATGGCTGATGATGATGATATAGAGTATGTAGAACGTATGATATTTGTGTAGCCAAACGACGACATATTGTGATGTACAAGATATTATTAAATTCCTTACTTGCAAGCCATGACCAACCAGTGTATGTATAAACTGAATTGGACTTAATTAATTATTAGGTAACATATTTAACAGTTATTTTATTATAAATTAATTATTCATATATTTATTGGTAAAGTATATTACATGTCAATTGGCAATACAAAATAATAAAATACATAATTACAACTATGGTAATAGCACGCAACAAATAATAATATTATATTAATTAATTAGATATAAAACATTTACTTCGGTAAAAGAAACGTTTATATATATTAACATGTATGTATATAACATTATATAATTCGTATATAAATAAACAATACAACTATTTAATTTATCTATTAACCAAACTAGTGAAATGTTAAAAAAAAAAAAATTTATATTTATATACGAATTATATAATTAATTATTCAATAATAATACATTTAGCATATTTTCTGTCACTTATCAATACTATTAATAATCAAATTAAATATTTGAATGCTTAGTTTCTTCTTTGTTTTGTAAGTAAATTGTGCTGTGCTTCCTTTGAAAGGTAACATTTAGTTAATATTGAGAAGTGTTAATTATGGTATTTATTTATGTAATGTAGTTACCATTGTGAAGCCTTAATAAATAAATACCAAAATTATGAACCGATTTTAATAAAATTTATGTAGGACTATACTGAAGTATGACCTACCAGACGAAAAAGAATTATCAAAATAAATTGGCAATTAGTGAAGTAATTGCGTAACAAACATACAGACGAATTGAGAACCTCATCCTTTTTTGGAAGTCAGTCAAAATTATTTTAATCCGCTGTTTAAGATAGCTAAACTAGATGAAGTATATCGAGAAAATCACTCGTGCATTAAGTTATGAAGAATGTAAAAATTGAGACAAATGTTTTAAATAAAAAAAAAAAAAAAAAAAAAACAGCATCCAAAAATATTTTTATTTCCCTAGCTGTTATCAACTCGTATTCTATCAAACTCTGGGCTTAACAGAATATTAATGGCCAACTTATATTTATGTCCATCCTTGACTGGGTCTAGTTCCTCTCGTTCATATAATTTATTTCGATCTTCGATTCGAGGCTTTGTCTATAGATTTGCAATGTCATATATGGCCATCATCGGTCCGGTAATCCACATCAATGTCACGCCCGTTCCACGGACACCGCTCAGTGCCATACTTGGCTTACTCTCTTCTATTACACTGTGGTAGGGTGGTGAACTAGGGTCATAAGTGAGACGTCAGGGGTCGATGAAAATTGATTTTCCGCCATCAGTCATAACTTGTGTGCGTGCAGACAAAAGCAACCTTTTACGAACAATGTTGACTTTCCGCGCTGTTTTTGTGTCGTTTTCAGGTTTTAAACAATGGATCGCGTTTTGAACGCGTTCAGTAATGAACAGCTGAATGGAATACATCATGCGGAATGGAAAGCTTGTCTGACCAGATTTGTGTTGAAATTTGAATTTAACCTACTACAAATTAAGAGAATTATCTACCCAAAAATAAAAATAAACTATAGAAGGAAAAATAATAAATATACTCGCAATCTATAGAAGTAAAATCTATGTTTGAAAGAATGTTTTTTTGTGCATTCACCGATTTAATCTTCAATTGTGGACCGATTTTAAAAATTCTTATTTCGTGGAATTCATACACAGCTTCGAGAAATTTCGTTTTTAGGGTTTCGTACCTCAAAAGGAAAAAAACTGAATCATTATAGGATCACTTTGTTGTCCGTCTGTCCGTCTGTCTCTTCTGTCTCGGGAACATGTGGAGGTATTGAGTTGAAATTAAAACCTTATACGCAGATGTAGTACCTCGTAGTTGTAAAAAAATCAAACTTCTCGGTAAAAAGTTAAGTCTACCACGAAATGGACGGATGACCTTATACAGGTGACGGGAAGAGGCTGGATGCAAGCCACTTCCAAATCAGTCTTTTTGGAAGTCTACGGGGAGGCCTATGTCCGCCTCCCCGTAGAGCAGTGGATTTCTTATTGCTGAGATGATGATGAATGATAGTACACTAACTGCTACACTAACACTAACTTCTAGACTCGGGGAAGATCAGAAGTGAAACCTGACCTTCCATCCAAACTAAATAAATAAATCGTTGCTCTGAAATGAATGGACCAAATTTGATCTAGTTTTTTATTTAATAGAGGATTTGATCGAATATTCTTAGCTAAGTACCATCAAAATCGGTTTAGCGGTTTTGTATGTCGGAGGTTTTTAAGGTTCCGTATCCAAAGGGTAAAACGGGACCCTATTACTAAGACTCCTCAGTCTGTCTGTCCGGCTGTCACCAGGCTGTATCTCATGAACCGTGATAGTTAGATAGTTGTAAATTTCACAGATGATGTATTTCTGTTGCCGCTATAACAACAAATACTAAAAAACAGAATAAAATAAATATTTAAGAGGGCTTCCACACAACAAACGTGATTTTTTTGCCGCTTTTTATAGATAATGGTACGGAACCATTCGTGCGTGAGTCCGACTCGCACTTGGCCGGTTTTTTATTTTCTAAATTTACTTGTTTATTATCGCTTAAACGTTGCACAGTCAGTATAACACCGAAACTCCCTGCATTTTCCATTGTTAAGTGAACGTAAAGCTCAGCGTTTACCAAGTCAGCATGCTTGGCAAACACAGTTGATCAGGGCGCAGTTAACGAGTTAGGGCGAGCACTCACTCGCTAATGGTTGAGCACACAATGTTATAGGCTATCCAATTGATTTATGATCATACTGCACGCTGAAAACTGACGATTGGCGCGATCAGCTCATGTTTATTTGTTTTGTTTTATTGAAATATGTACAGTTACAGATATTAGGCTATATAATATACAGTATATAAACTCAACCGACAAAACATTGTGAACCTAAAATCCAATTACAACAGTATACAGCTTAGTTAAAGGTAAATTTGACACTATATGTTAAGTGAGTATTTGTAGAAATATGTATGAGCACCAAAATATAAAAGAACAATTTATATAACTAGCTTGTTGATTTCAAATTTAAATAACGGAAAACTACATGAAAATATGTATCTGATATCACTCAGATCACGTGTGCAGCACATCCGGATTAATGTTACACGTGTGTATATTCGGTTATTTTAATTGTTGTTTTAATTTATAAAATAAATAAATAAATAAATATTTGTGGACATTTCACACAACGCCACCTAGCCCAAACTAAGCAAAGCTTGTACTATGGAACTAGATGGCTGATAGAATACATATAATTAGATACTTTTTTTGTTGTTGTAAATATATACATATGATACATAGAAACACCCAGACACAGTACAAACATCCATGCTCATCACACAAATGTTTGCCCTGGGTGGGGATCGAACCCACGACATTTTAGTTCAGCAGGTAGACGTAGACACACTACCAACTGAGCCACAAGGCCAGTCAATTAATTCGTTAATTGCATTAGAATATTACTTACTAGCTGCATCCTGTAGTTTCACCCGGGTAGTGATTAAAATGGTGATGATGATGATGGTGAGATATTTATAGCCTACTCTTACGTCCTTCTACAGATTATCAGCTATGTTTGAACCAAATTTTAAATCAAACGGTTTAAAATTTGGTTTTTATAACAAAATAACTGGTAATATATCATCCAAGTAAACAAATTGCGTAATTTGAAGTCGGTTTTTTTCAATTTTTTAAATTATAATTATTCTACAGACCTGATCTGGATTCAGCAACGTCTTGATATGACTAGGTCACTAAATTACCATTTCTGCTTTTGACCATTTCCTTCTTTGACTTGTTATGGTATGCAAAAAATGCTCAAGACATGAAAACTCCAAACATCCATTTGAAAATCTGTGTTTTTATTAAACCTAATAAAACATAAGTTCGAAAACTCAAATCCGACTACAAAAAATATCATGCTCTAAAAAGTTATGTAGGTACAAATGAATATAATACAGGTCTGTTATTTGAACTAGATATTGTAAACGCATAGCATTTCATGCTATTTGATGCTATACACTAAATTATATAAGGTCATGTTGTTGAGAAATTAGCCCTGGTGTCAGTATTCATGCATGAGTACGGAATCCTGAAGTGAGTGAAACTCTTACTTTGCCTAATTTATTTTGCTAGTTCTAATGACAACTTCTTGATATGCAATTTAAAATGCCACATTGCTTAGTTTTACGAAGATTAATTTGCCGTATACATTTCAAAATTGCTGCTGCGGATGTTTTTACTCACTACTTGTTGTTCTATAGACATTACTCAAATATGCCTATACTACTAAAATTATGATAAATATAAATTAATGGCTATCACTAACATGGCGGTCAATAGTAAATACTAAGTATGATACATTTTGTGAAAGAAATACTTTGGCCAGCTTCAAATTTGTCTCTTGTAACACAACATTTAAATTTAGCTGTAAAACGGCCAGAATGCAAAAAAGGGGATGCAAGTCTTACCAGTCCTCGATAATTTTCAACCCTTATAAAACAAGTGTAGTAAATTGTTTACTCCGCTATTCTCGTCCCAAGAAAATGGGAGCAGTCGATGTTGTGGCAACTCCACAGGGTGCGCGTAGCCAGAATAAAAATTCATTTTAATATTTCACCCAAGTTTACTCAGCAAAGAGGCTGTAGATTGTTTAGTTATGTTAACAAGTTTTCTCACTTAGATCTCGCTTAGATCACACGCTGAGTTGACGAGATGGAAGCAATTCAAAGTTTCCTTGAGCTTTGAAGATTGATGGATACTGGAAAAATAATTTTGAAATGGGATTACTAGGCAAATCAGGTTAGAGATCTTCATATCCGCAAAACTTACTCTCTCATTATATTTTTACATTTTTTTCTATACTGCCACGTTCTTGATGCGTACTGTACAAGAATAGAAATCTTTGCCGCTATCTCTGTTTGTTGAGAACTATATATAATATTGAAATTTTCAATGCTACAGTGAATAGATATCTTCTAGATCGATGAGATTCATCCTCGGCCACAAATCTGCCGAGTTGTGGGTCAATCGTAGATCTTTAAAACGTAATAAAAGAAGCAGCATTCTAAATACTTAACACGTTTTTCTTTTCTCTCAGTTCAGCATGGGAGAGCAGCCCCGGATCTAGGGGGGGGCAAACCGGGGCAGCCGGCATTTTTAGGGGGCGCAAAAATCATAATTAATATGATTAAAAATAAATATAATTAATATAATTAAAAATAAAGATACTTGCTCCACAAAGCGCCTAGAATACGAAAGCTTGGTTGACTCACCGTTAACTTTTAAGAAAAAGGCGCCACATAGACAATTATATTAAGTTTTTTTTAAGTAAGTTATTTTAAGCGCTGGAGAGAGGGGCGCCACCGTCAAGTTTCTGCCCCGGTTCGAAATAATCGTAGATCCGGGGCTGTGGGAGAATTCTACTTAAAGTTGATTTTGATACTTAAAATTATTTCTTTTATGAACAAAGAAAGAATTTAAAGTACCTTTATAAATATATATATAATCTTACTTTTCTGTCAAGCGAAATCGTGATATGACAAAGTAAGGCTAACGTGTAAGCCGTTAGCAAACATTTTAATGCTAATATTTTTCGTCCATTTTACATTCGTCTTCAAACCGGAGTGTGAATGCGAGTGACGCGTGTCTCGTCTGCTATTGTCGTATTAAAAAGGGCAAAGAAGTAAATATTAACATTTACTTAGCCGAGTTGCATCCTCCCTGCATTTGAGTGACACCCCGCCAACTGTTACTTTGTAAGTTGTTAGGTAGGTACTAGTGATGTGCAAAGATTATCGACAAATCGCTCGACACTAATAAAACTTGATACTTGTTTTTAATTGAACAAGTTCAGCGAAAAGAAGAAAGAATGCGATTTTGAAATGAGACAATCGTGCAAAATAAAAAAGCTAACTTGAGCGAATTAAATGCTGAAATGGGCGAGTAATATTGTTGAATCTATTTGAATATGGTGACAGTAGGTTCTTGTAATTTTATTTTATTTTAGGTTAAGGTTTTTTATTATAAATCGAGAAAGATTTCCTAGGCTAAATCGTACTATCATATATTTAAGATGTGTAGGTGCTGATACTGGTGGACACGGAAGTGGGGGACAACGGGAATAAACGGAACCTTTGTTCACGTTTATCATTTGTATAGAGGTCCTCAGTCCTCAGTGATACCACATCACTAATGTCAAATACCAACACAAATAAAAAGTTTCAAAACGACATAAGTAGCAAGTACGCGTACTCAAAATGGTGTTATATTTTTATTTTTATATTAAACTTTTGCGTTGAGGAAGTTCTGTAATCGCCTTAAGCTTTTCATCATTTCGGTGCAGATGACGTTAACGCAGCCCCTTAAAATGTTTATGTTTTTTTACGAAGGGCGGAAAAATTCTTTAACCAGGTATCTATATTAAAAGAAAAACAAAATACCCGACTGCAGAAAACAAGTTTTTATATTTACCATGCGAGGTTGGTGAATTGTAGAACAGTTTCATGTACCTACATAAAAAAATAATAATAGAAAAGTGTATTTTTATTTGATTACGCAAGAAAGAGTATAATATTCTGCTAATTTATGTGGACTAGCCTCACAGCTCAATTGGTTGTGTGTCTGTCTGCCAAGCTGTAGTCTTGGGTTTGATCCCCACCCATGATAGACATTTGTGTCATGAAAGTGAATAATTGTTCTGTCTGCGTGTTTTTATAAATAATGAGTCTGTATGTACAACAAAAAAAAGTAAATTATATAATTTACATTTTTAAATTATTTTTTTTTCTTTTTTTCCGTTTTTGACATTTTTAAATTTGCTATATTGACAACATTAATTAATTTGTTTTTATTTGATCCATATTTGCTTTTCTTTTTATTAGTGACATTTAATTATTTATCATTGTTTTGATTTTAAAATTGTTAGTAATTGGATTATTTATATATTTAATTTTATTTATTGGCCTTTTATGTGTTAGATTATTATTAATTAATTAATTGTAATATCTCCATTTTGTAATATGGGCCCCCAGTGGCTTGAAATAAATTGATTATTATTATTATATTATGTATTCGGCCAATCTCGGGTTACTGACTCGCTTCCCGCGATCGCCCTGGTCGGTTCCCAGACTTTGGCAGTATAGCGCCATTCATTTGTCAGTCGAGATACGGAAGGCAATGACGACAACCATAACTTTATACATGTGTGCGTATTATATATATACGTCAACTTGATTATGTCACTGATTAGCGCGCTGTTGAATGGAGTGTCCACCAATATTTAATTTATATTTTTTTTTTTTTTTTAGAATTCGATTTTATTAAAACAAAATGATCCCTCGGAATTCAGTTTATTCTAGAATCACTCCGAACATGGATAATAAGATATATAAAAGTGCATATTCTATAAAATATGCCAGTATTTCGGGTGTTATCGTAAACCCATTCCCATTCGAAGAATTTGTGCACGTGTGAACCCTTTTAAAGTAATGGAATACCGCTATCATCTTTCAGACATTTTCGGACGGCCATTTTGTATAATAATATTATTTTATTTCAATATAAAATTTATTTAAAAACATACTACACTATACATTTATGATACATAAAGTCAACAGAAATAATATAGGCTTGTTATTCATTAATTGTGGCTAAAGAGAAATGGGAGAGTAGAAGACAATTAATTAAGACTTGCCAATGAAGAGTGCAGACAGTTCAATTTTGGACTCAAATCAGAAATGTGAATTCTAAAATACATCATATAAAATGCACAAATTGCAATAGGTTTATTGTAATTGGGTTAAACCAGAAAAGAACTTAGAAAAAAAAGAGAAGATGGAGTTTTGCCGGGTGTGTAATGAAAACATGTTGTCGCTTTGTTTATTTTTCCTTAATTAGTGTTATTTCGAATGTTATTGGTGTAAAAATGATGGCGTTTTATTCATGGAGTGTTTGATCAAGAGTGTGAGTGTGGGCAAGTGAAATAAAGTGGTATTACGTGTCTTTTCGCGTTATCTGCAAAACTCTATAGAGGCTTGCGGTAAAGTTACCACAACTTTACTGTAGCGCTCGTGGCTTAGCTTGACTAGGTGTTCTCGAACGATCACCAATGTTAAGCAACGGACGGACCGGTCAGTCTTCGGATGGGTGACCGTGAGTGGCATTTCTTTCTGAGCGCTACCGTAGGTCGGATTACACGTTAAATTGTACGTCCCGGTTGTTTAGCAATCGTCAAGCCAAGTCAGAGGCCTTTCGGCGGCTTAATAACTCTGACAATAGGGCTGGCCACTCAGTCTATACGAACTTACTTACTGAAGCAGGACTCGAACTAGAAAATATTACGTGACTTAGATTGTAATTAGAACATTTATAGTTTGTATTAACCAAGAAACTTGAAGAAATCTCAATATTTGAAACTGGCAGATCGCTAATCACACTCAAAAAAAGAAGAAGAAGAAAACACAAAATGTAGTTTTCAATGGCTCCGACATTCGGACAGCGACCTTATAACTCCTCCGCCAAATTGCTTTGTATAATTCATGAAGGTCCAGGTGACAGGGGTTGCCAATTCCGACCGAAAATATGTGCATATATTGTACTTGTTACACTGCTGTAGTTTGTCCGTAAATTGGTGAAGAACCCGCAAAGTACCCGCAATTTCGGGCCTGTTTTTCATTATTTTGAAAGCGTTTTGTCGTCTTTGTCGATGGCTAGTTTGTATTGTTTTGTGTAACATTGCGTTTTTACCCGACTGCGTAAGAATGAGGGCTATGTTTTTCGAGTGTATGTATGTTTCTATATGACAGCCTACAACCTAAACGGCTTGACCCAATTAGATACGTGAGGTAACGTTGGATTTGTCTCCACTTCCTGAGTGTTATAGGCTATACTTTTTTGCAATAATAATAATACATGTATTGCAAAAATTAAATAAACGCGTTTTTCTTAACCCGCAACGAACTTTTTCGTAATAAACAAGTGATTTGACCTAAATTAAGTATTATAAATAATGCGCATTTATAAAAAAGATGTAAAAGATTTTTACAGCGATTGTACGCATAGTTTCTCACAAAAAACGCACACTCAACAGCGTAACGAATGCGTAAGACTGCAAAAATTGCTTTTCTGCAGGCGGGTATATTTTTTTTCTTTTAATATAATAGATACTTGTGAAATGGACTAGTTATGCGTTGAATGATCTGTTTGAATATTATTTGTTAGATTGGGTATTTTAAGGCGCGTCGCCCACACGAGCTGGAGTCGAGGCACGGGCGCACAAGCGGCGCGCCGCTTCTACGTTTCCTTCAGGTTCAAATGGCAGTGCGCCCACACACTAGAGTCGCGTCGCAGGCACGTGGAGTCGAGGCGCGGTCGCGGCGGCGTCGCGGCAGGGGTGCAGTGCGCGACCGCGCCGCGACTCCGCCGCCATTTTGTTATTTTGTTTTTTTGCGTAGACGTGTTTACACTGTAATGTGTGAAGAAAGCATAGCCGCCCGCGCCTCGACTCTAACATAAACGCCACGCCTCGACTGTGCCGCGACCGCGCCTCGACTTACCAGTGAGTGACGCGCCTAAGGGATTATTAGGGTTGATGTGGGTACCTAATAATCCTATTTAATACTGCTACTAACAAGTTGAGTGGAGGTCCTTGTATTTATTATTATAAACCACTGTAACGGTCAATCGTAGATTTATCTTGCATAAAAAAATTTTTGACTGTAAAGTCGCTTTACGGACGATAATTTAACTCTCTATCGCTTGTTCCGCGCTCTCACTTGCACGCTCGGCTCAGGCGGAACGTGACTTTTTCGTGCGTGTAGCCGGCGTTCATCGATTTATAAGACGTTATCACGTTAAAAAACTGTAACAATTTGGGGAAAGGTAATAGGGATATATACCAATTACCTTTCCCAAAAAAAAAACTACCACATGTAGAGTCTGCAATAAAGGTAGGTAGCAAGGCGAAAAGTTCCAACCTCCGCGCTACAGTGATACTACGGTATCTCGTACGGCTCGCAACAAAAATTTAATTTCGCTTCGTAACTTCACATGGCCTCTCTTAAATTACTGACATGGCACACGGCGAACTTTTCTTATTAGAGATCGCAGACGCTCCAACAAGGTATAAAATGGACACCAGACTAGTATCCACTATAGGTACTTATACTTTAATTTTAACTAACTTTCAGAAAGGAGGTTCTCAATTGTTTTATTGGTTTGTTACGCGATTATCCCACCAATTATCACTAGATTTTAACGATTCTTTTTTGTTTGTTAGGTAGTTCAGAGCTGGTCCCATATTTTTTTTATCAATATCGGTTCAGTACTTTGGTTTTCATAACAAAATAACTGGAAATTTGTCATCTAAGTAAATGAAATTGCGTATTTTGAAGTCGGTGGCTTCAGCTTTTAGGGTTCCGTACCTCAAAAGAAAAAAACGGAACCCTTATAGGATCACTTTGTTGTCCGTCTGTCTGTCCGTCTGTCCGTCTGTCCGTCCGTCCGGGTGTCAAGACCTTTATCTCGGGAACGCGTGAAGGTATCGAGTTGAAATTAAAACCGTATACGCAGATCCATAGTATCTTGCTGCAGAAAGAAAAATAAAATTTCTCAGTTTTCGTAAAAAAAAGTTACAGCCGAATATGTCGTAAAAAACGCAGATTTCGACTCCCACAGAGGAATCAAAGCCTATGGGGTATGGGCCTTCCCGTTGACCTAGAACTCTGAAATTTGGCAAGAAGCATTGTGTTAGAGTACACATATAGGAAAAAATCCTTAAACTGGACATTTTTAATTTAATCACAAAATATAGGGTATTTAAGCAAGGAAAGAGGGTCCAAATTTTTAAGTACTTTAACCGTATCATGTGGGGTATCATATGAAAGAGCTTCATTAGCACAAGCTAAAACGGGGTTTTAAATATTTTTATGATGTATATTTTTCGATTTATGAAGGAAAATATAAAAAAAACCCTTTTATCTACTAGTTTATACGGAACCCTCGGTGGGCGAGTCTGACTCGCCTTGTCCGGTTTTATTTAACTATAATTGTTGTTTGTAAGAGCCTGGGTGGCATAGATAGATAGATAGATAAACCCTTTATTGTACCTACACACTTTAAAAGTAATAACAAAGAACTCGATTAGACTAGTGCAACAAAAGTCGGCCTTATCGCTAAAAGCGATCTGTTCCAGGCAATCATGGGATGGATAATAATACAAAATATAAATCAGACGGGGCGTGCAACGGGATATTTATATACATAGACATACATACTAACAGTAATTACATACTAATACTTATATAGAGAGGAATAATATACTAATATATATTATAATTTAAAATAATTATAAATACAACATACGTTATACATTACTAAAAAACATACTATAAATAAATAAGCATCATTTTGACAAACCGTAAATTATTTAGCGACTAGACCTAAGACATATATAAAACAACTTGACCCGTTGCATAGAGTACACTAGTATCTCACAGGCCTCATGGCTCAGTGGTGGTACGACTGCCTCCTGAGCTATAGGTCGTGGGTTCGATCCCAAAATATCATCCCCACTTTACGTGTAAGGGACGTACCTAAAAAAATCAAGGTTTTATTCTAGCGTTTTGTTGGCGTTATAATTATGTATAAACATACTAAATTACAGCTTTCTAGTACATACAGTTTTTGCGTTAAGCCGCGGACGGATGGACGGACATGGGGAGCGTTCCTTGTTTATTACGGAACCCTAAAAAACGAGTTTCCCATGTTTTATTGATGAATTCGCGACGTACAGGCAAGTACTGACGATTTGTACAGCGATCCTTTTAACTGCAAGGATTTAATAGTCAAATTCAAACTCATTTTAAGTAAGCATCCGGTCAGTACGAATTTGTCTCACACAACGGGGCTTTCTTATTTCATTTCTCAAAAACCCTTGAGATAGCCTTACAGACAGACGAACTACGAATTAATCCTATAAGGGTTTCCTTATTAACCGACTTCTAAAAAGAAGGAGTTTATCAATTCGGTCGGTATTTTTTTTGTATGTTTGTTCATCAATTACTCAGCCAATTGTGCATTGATTTTGATGATTTAAATTAATTTAAATGTAATATAATAATTATTAATAAATATTAATAATTAAAATGTAAAATTGTAATTTGGTTTTTATAACAAAATAACTGGTTAAATATCATCCAAGTGCCTGTAGAAAAGTGACCAGCAAGTCGCGTATGAACGTGTTGTATTGCGTACTTTGAAGTCGGTTTTGTTTGTTTCATAAATTATAATTATTCCTTTCAAAGTTCACAACTCTAAAAATTTAATAAAGAATCCTATATAAATATTATAACACATAAAGAATCCTATAAAAATAATATTTCTATACACCTAAATACTTCTTCGATTTAATCTTCTCTTTTCCACGTTCCAAAGTCCCATGTGTCAAAGTAGTTTCCGTAGTTTGCATCACAACAAAACATATTGCACAATTTGCCCGGGACCAGCGCCCGAGGAAATTGTGAGGGAAACTTAGGAGATAGATCTTTGACGGTCGATAGAGTTTTGAAAGATGGCTGCAAGAAGTTGCCTCGGCTAATAAATACTTTTCGCGGAACTATGCACGGATGAGGGAAGTTGGGAACTGTGTTATTATCGTACAACAGCTTCTTGGAAGTTCTTAACCGACTTCCAAAATGGAGAAGGTTCTCAATTCGACTGTATGTTTTTTGTTTTTTATGATTGTTCAGCGATCAATTCGCCAATTATTCATTTAAAATCGGTTCAGTACTTTGGTTTTTATAACAAAATAACTGGGAAAATATGTCAACCAAGTAAACGAATTGCGTATTTTGAAGTCGGTTGTTTCAGTTTTTAACACGCTTTTATTAGGTCGACCTGTATGTAATGAAATCTAAGATAACTAATTTAACCATCTTCCAAGGATCGTAGCGTCATGAAAATTGGCAGCTGTATGCAGTTCTGATGACAATACAATAATATGGTACTGTCGAAATGATCTGATGATGGAGCCGGAAGATATGAACTAGAACTTCATAATGGAACATCGTATCATAGCTGTGTTCGGATTTGTTAGAAAAGTCTTGTAATGAACTTTGACCACAATAATTTGTAGCGTGTTTTTCAGTTTTTTAAACTGTAATTATTTTATTAAAGCTATAATAATTATTACGTTTTGTTAATCTAGAATATTGAAATGACTAAAATAAAAAATACTGCAGTCGGTTTGTGGCAAAAATTTAAGGTCTTATAAATGACGACTTACAAAAACGTTACTCGGTTTTGATCAATGTTTCAAATTCTGTCTTATTTGTACAAGTCGTCGCCTCAATGCTTGTTTGTTGTCTACTTATCATTGATCAAATTTCACAGGAGGAGAGTTTAATGCTCTATTTTTGTCCAAAAAGCTATATTTGTAGGGCTTGAAAGTATTTTTTTGTGCATGAGTGTACGCATGTATAAAAAAAGACTTACTGCACAGCACGCCAATAGGTGTGTTGTGAATCGAAATAATGAATTTACTTAAAACTTTACGTAAACATTACAACAGAACTAATCGGAGGTACCGAAATTTTCTCCTATTCGTTTTGCTCTTCTTCCAATCCCATTATATATTTTTATTTTATTTTATTTTATTTATTATGAAACTGACATTTAAGGTCTTTGATATGTGACACAACATTATTAATGTTATTTGTAATAATTAATGTAATTGGCTATGGCCGTTTTTCAATTAATTAATTAAATAAATAAATTCCATAAGGGAAAATGGGCATGGTATGTAAATCGTATGTATTTGAAATGTGTTAAGTTTACACATTAATTAAGCGAGTGGTCAAGCGCAAGTCTGTCATAATATAAAAAAAATACATTGAAAAACTGAAAAATCGGCTTGGAAATCAGCAATTTTGATTTAAAATACAAGCTATTGAGATGATTTTAATGAAATTTCTATGGGAGAATCTGAATCTATGAAACTATCTTGGAAATCCATGGCAGAGGCCTATGTAGGTACAGCAGTGGACTTCTTATTATCTTCTTTTTTTATGATACCTGGAAGACTATTTTAAGTACCTCCTTGAGTTACTATGAAAATTTAATGGATCAATGGGACAGGTGTAAAAAGCCTGACGATTCATTGGATTTTGACGGTAACCTCTAAGTTTATTGACTTGGTACTCTAAGTACTTACCCGAACCCTTACCCTTTTTCCGTTTTTATCTCAATAAACGAATATGAATATGAATGGCTGAGATGATGATGATGAATCTGAAACTATATTTATTCAAACAGAACATAATTTTTAAAGAACGGGTTATGCGGTAAGAAACTTAAAAGAAAAAAAAACACGAAATTGTTAACCTTCTATTTCAATTCAAATTCAAATTCAAAATAATTTAATTCAGGCAAATTACCCATACAGAAAGATTAATTTTTACAATAACAATTAAACATACAATTACAATCAGCCAGCTGTTTCGTCATAGTAAATATCCTTCAAATAAAAATACGCGTAAGTAAACAATGTCACAGGTGCCAATCAATAATGTCAGTACAGATATAATAATAAAATTTGTTAGTCATAAGTTTACATAATAAAATAATAATAATAAAAAATAAAAATCACAATTTAACGATGTCAAATATAAATAAAAGCAAATGTAAATTAAATTAATATGTCAAGTCATTAATAATCGGTTAATACTTTCTCTCTGGCATTGGTACCGGAACATGTCTCTCACAGCATTGCCAGAGGTAAATACAGTCAGTCCTGGCCGCAATCATTTTCAGGACGGTGTTGGAGCTGGCTCGCACTCTGCGCACCAAGGACGCGGCTCTCGAAAGCTCTCGAACGCATAGTTGCGTGAAAACAAGCCGTGTGTGCGTCCGCGAACATGCCTGAAGCGCTGCAGAATCGTGGCAGCCCCAACAACGTCCTAAATGCATTATTATACAGGACACGGAGGTCACTGTATCTCCTTTTAGTGTAATCAGCCCACAGGCTGCACGTGTAGAGGGATGTACAGTATGCTTTGAATAGTGTAACTTTAACCTCTGTCGAACAACGTGCAAACCTGCGGGCGATCATGTTAGTTCTGATCGACAGGGACCTCCGTTCCCGCTCAATGTCCTCGTTATCACTTAGGTCTGCAGTAACCACGTGTCCTAAATATTTAAAACTCTTAACCCATGCCAAGGGAACTCCGTTCAATAAAACCGGAGGTATGTCTTGGGGACATTTCTCTTTGGACTCAAAAACCATACATTGGCTCTTATTTATATTGTACAGTAATCCATGGCTACAAGCGTACTCTTCGCATATCCGCAATAGCCTCCTCAGCCCACAAACGGATGCACTCAGCAGTACCATGTCGTCTGCATAGCTTAAATTATTAACACAAACACCGTCAATATGGCAGCCGACATGCTCACTGCTGAGCGCTGTTATTAATCCATTTATGTACAGGTTAAACAGGGTTGGAGAAGTTAATCCACCCTGTCTCACACCACTCTCGAGCCTATACGGATCCGACATTGTCCCCGCCCATCTAACACTGTTGAGCTGATGCGCATACCAGAACTGGAACATGCTTACAAGTTCCAGTGGCAACCTGATGTCTTTAAGTTTCTGCCACAACAGGTCATACGAAACCAGGTCAAAGGCTTTGGACAAATCGAGGAAGCAAGCATATACGGGAGTTTTTCGCTTCGTGTAGTACTTAACGGTGTGCTTAAGACACAGTATGGCACTTTCAGTAGACAGTCGTGGACGAAACCCGAACTGATTATCGTGGAGGCTTATGTATCTATTTAACTGTGTGTTAAGCAAACCGTCAAATAATTTCGCTATGACCGTAGCTAGAGATATAGGCCTGTAGTTATTTTTATCGGCAAGGTCACCCGTCTTATTTTTCACTACAGGCACAACTACAGTCTTCATGAAGTCAGGCGGCAAGTACGAATGTCTCACACACAACGAGTAGAACATAGCTAGTACTCTTGAAATATGTGGTCCAGCATGCTGCAAGTGCTCAATGCTGAGTCCATCGTGTCCAGGGGACTTACCTTTTGACATACGCGTTATGGTTTCGGTTACATCCTTCGCTAAAAAGGTAGTCCCTACTGCATGGCTGTTCATGTCAGCATTGAGCACCTCCTTCGCCGGGCCTAAAGGAGATTTCACTGAAAAATGATTTTTAAAAACATTCGCTATCTCCTTAGGGTCATTGATGCCATCAATGCTCACCGGAAGGCCAGGTCGTGTATTTTCTTTACTGGTTGCCTGCCAAAAACTACGAAAGTCTCCCATAGAATGTTTCTCAGCAATAGAATCCATTCTGATTTGACCTTGATGGTTTTGACACCATTTAAGTTTAGCTTTAAACAGTCTTCTACTATCGCTCATTTCCTGAAACACATAGCCTGATTTGGGCCTCCCGCATAGCACCCATTCTTTGAACTTTGACCTGGCTAACCTGTGAGCATCACTGACATGTCTATTCCATCCCATAATATGTGAGCCATTTCCGCGTTTCCGCGAGCTACTGCCCCCTCTAGATGTCGCCGCCGCGTCCCGAAGAGCGGTTACAATGTCGGAATAAAGCTTATCAAGAATACGCTTGTGGTCACAATTACCACAAAAACTATCGACACAGTTTACAAATTCAGAAGGAAAGTCAATCAATTTAAGTTTATTATGACACTCGTCCCTATACCTCTTGACTTGATCCTCATTTCTCATACCCCATACTACGTCTATATTCACATTACCAGCATTAGGTGAAAACTTCGCGGCGAGAACTTTAAAATTACACTCAATGATAAGAGGGAAGTGGTCAGACCACACGGTGTCATAATTCACCTGTACGTCAACAATAGACTGCTTTGCCGAGTGAGTTGCAACACAGTGATCAAGCCAGCTGGTCGTCCAGTGTACCTCACTTATAAATGTAAACGTACCTGAGTTCACCCCAAGCATTTCCACATCAGCACACGACCACTGTTGTTCACGACACATACTAGCCAGCTCACCATAAAACAACTCACCCGGGTCCGCGTTAAAGTCTCCTAGTATGAACACTGATTCAATTCCATACTCTTCAATAATTGCATGAACCACGCTTAGACAGTCTGTAAACTCGAGTAGATTTTCGGCAGAGTTCGTAGGTAAATACACGCTCATCACTATGACTGTACTATCGTCTGTTGTAATCTTAATAGCGCATATACGGACATTATTACACGGTAACACTGACACCTGTTGAAACGAACTATATCGGTACAGGACACTGACTCCCCCATACCCCCTCCCCCTCGCTATTCCAGAACTTGTGTCAACTATTTGAAGTCGGTAAAAAGTTTTCCACGTAAACCAAACAATGTAAGTACTTAATTAAAATTTAATCTTTGCTTCCAAATGACGCTTGCTAACTTACTAACCGCAATCCCACCACTAAATGAATTCTGCACCAAAGCAGTCCCCCGAGATTCCTCTACTTTTCGTATAAACCCGGTACAATTCCAACAGGGCGTTCTTAAACTGCTTTATTCCTAGATTCTGCTTTGATTTATACATTATGAACATTTTCCGAATGACGTAACAACAGAAAAGCATTTCAATAATATCTTCTCTCTAGTGTGTTAATGGATTTCCGGCTATTGTAAGTTCTTGATAAAGCTGATCCGACAGTTTTTTTTTCCGGATACACATAATGCACTAGCTGCGTCTTGCGATTTTTTCCGCAAACGAAAAATCATTTCTTATTGGTGTGTACACCTTACAAAGAATACACACTAACTAAAGGTCACCATGCGTCACAATATAGCTATTTGAATAAAAACATATAAATAAGTGTGTGTAAAAAATATGGTAATAAATGAGGACAGTATTTTTCGACACTATACCTATATTGAAAGCGGAGATTGCAAATTGATAAATACATAAATGTGCACTATACAGTAAAAGCGTTTATTTCTTTGACGGAATATTGAAATTTAAGAAAAAAAAACCTGTCCGTAGTTTAAGCCAATAATAATTTATGCAGTATGGTTTGGCGCAAATACAAATTATCTGCTGGCCTTGTTTTAGTCGATTATTAATAACATAAATATTTTCTATTATCTCTTAAATCTCGCTTTATAGATAAAAACACTGATAGATTTAAAAATTAAATCAAATAAGTGATTCAGTGTTTGTCGTGACGCATGTACTGCATGCATACTTGTGGGGCTTGTGGGGCAAACTAGCATAAACAAAACCGGCCAAGTGCGAATCCGACTCGCGCGCGAAGGTTTCCGTACCATTACGTACCGCACCATCTATAAAAACGGCAAAAAATCACGTTTGTTGTATGTTGTATAAAAATAATATTTAAAGGGGGCTCCCCTTTAAATATTATTTTTATTTTAATTTAAATATTTATTTTTAAACTGAAAAATATAACTCAATATTTTGTGAATATTTCAAGTGTCTACCTGTTGCCGTTATCAATACCGAGCAAAAACGAGCAAAAAATCATGTTTGTTGTATAGGAACCCCTTAAATATTTATTTTATTATATTTTTTAGTATTTGCAGTTATAGCGACAACAGAAATACATCATCTGTGAAAATTTCAACTGTCTAACTATCACGGTTCATGAGATACAGCCTGGTGACAGACGGACGGACGGACGGACGGACAAACAGCGGAATCTCAGTAATAGGGTCCCGTTTTTACCCTTTGGGTACGGAACCCTAAAAATGAGCCGTCTCCTATGTTCACAACGTAATACGTCACTCACTCAAGCTATACATATATACAATTAGATTTTACCTATAGAGAGATTATATTCAATGAATAGGAAGTAAAAGCATGACAAAGTTGCCAAATCTCAGTTCACGGTATTTTCGAGGATAAGACCACATCTTTAAGGTATTTTAGTATCTTGGCCCTAATAGTTGTCCAACGTGTCGCGACTGAAAACGAGTCGATAACCACTACTTCAGTGGATCTTTCCCGATAGATATTATCCCGGTGTCTTTAAGTCGCAAGTTGCGCTACAACACAGAATAATATTAGGTGAGTCGACGGTCAATCGTAAACCTACCATGTATAAAAAGCTGGGTATAATTATTTATTGCAAAAATCCGACTATTCGGCAAAAATTATAAGGACATCTCCAGTACCAGCTGTTTTTAGAAGAAAACAACGAAAACTCCTTCCGAAAGGAAGACCCGTTACTTCATATTCTTCCAACGATAAATCTTTTAAGGGGAGACACATCTGTCAAAAGTATAAAATATGTACCTATTTCTTGTGCGTTGCCTCTACTTTTTTTAAATTTATTACGGTCAAAATTCACTAGGGTTGTAAACAAATACTTTTATTTAGAGTTGCAATAATTTTATTTAAACCGAAACATAGACATAGACATAGACAGAAATTTATTGTGACAAAAAACATACAACACAAAATAAATATCATTCAAAAAATATAAATCATACACAAAATACTTGTATAACATGTTTTTGTCACAATCCGGTCCCAGCTCAGCATAATGCTAGTTGTAAACAACCAGCGCTGGTCTAACAACATAACATAGCTGGTAACATTGTTTAAGCGTTAAGATATTTAAGTTAAGTATTTAATTTGTAACACTAATAATTATTATTCGAAGTTTAGTGATGTTGTAGATGATAAAATTTATCTTTGTCCGTCTTCGGGTTCTCAGATATTTATCTACTAAAATCATTACATTCGTTTCTGCAAAACATGAAAACATCTGTCGAAAACCAACAGATCGAAAAACAGAGTTAATTTCGCTTTTACAGCATTTGTTAGATTTTTCAAGTGAAAACTTCTTTAGCGGCGTTGGGCATTTTTGATATAGGTAAAAAAAAATAAACTCGCGTCAAGTGTCACGTGACCTGATCGAAAATTCGTAAGACGGACGGATTATAGTCAAAAACCTATTCTAAAGTTCTGCATTTAAAGTTCACTATTGTATGTACAAGCGCCGTACACGAAGCGTTAGCGTGTTTTAAGAGTGTACATCGCCATCTAGTACGTTGTTATAGAACTAACTTTATTATATTATGAAGTATTCATACAATAAATTTAGTTCTATAACAAAGTACTAGATGGCGCTGTATACTCTTAAAACACGCTAACGCTTCGCGTACAGCGATGACAGGGTTGTTTGTAAAACACAAATCTTTAGTCAAATCCTTCACGAGTGAGTCTTGATGCTATTTTATTTTTTAGTTTTCACTTCTGCCGGAACTCCCGGAGTGCAACACGTTTTTTTTTTTTTTTTAATAAACACACAACACCATCTCGCCCAAACTAAGCAATAAAAAAGCAAAAAAAAGCTTGTGCTAGGGAAACTAGATGGCTGATAGAATAGAACATATATTATTTCTTTTTTTTTGTTGTAAATACATACTTAAGATAGAAAACTAGACACAGATCAAACACCCATGTTCAACACACTGTTTGTCCTAGATGGGGTACGAAACCCACGACCTACAGCTTAGCAGGCAGACCTTACTACCAACTGAGCTGCGAGGCCAGTCAAGCTAACTAATTAAAGAAAAAAAGGATGTTTATTGTTTCTATAACAATGGTCATAAGTAAGTTATTATTCAAGCTGTTATTTTATATTATTTTCCTAGATTCGTTATAGTGGCGTTTGTCCCTAATGCGTCCACGCTCCCTGCAAGAGAAACTTCGTAATTTGCTTTAAAGAGGGACCCATTACTTGTTCTAGGTTTTTTCTTTTTAAAACTTTCTCAGGGGTAAGGGATTTCAAATTTAAGCAATATTTTTGTGCAGTCAAAGAAAATTACTTTGAGTGCATTAAGTATCTTATGTCGGGAAAGATTTATATTCATGCCGGCTTAAAATTTTAAGAAGTTTTTTTTTGGGAATAAAAATAAATAACGGTAAGAATTATTATTGCCTTTGAAAATTGCCTGAAACTTTAATTGGATAGATAATTAAGGTATTACCGGTTAATTTCCGGCTACCACAAAACATGAGCGACTTTCATGAAACATGAGAGCTTTCAAAATCAATTACATTCCTAAAAACGTAAGTTTTTCTTATTACACAGATCTACGATTGACCACCAACTCACCTGATGTTAAGCGATGGTGTGGTTGAGAATGGAGCTCGTCGATCTAGAAGATATCTTAGCTTTAAAAAATCCCAGATTATAGTTCTCAGGAAACAAAGATGACAGGCAAAGAGTTCCATTCCTATGCAGTTTACGTCATACAAAATATTTCAAAGTTCACCAAACATGGAACACAAAACGGACAAAATGATCTGAGAGCGCAACCACACATCCGCATCCGTTCATTTGATCGAGCGTGTTCCGATCATCGGGACGTAGCGCCGTCGGTCAAGCAGAAGTTATCGTTTATTGAAATCGATCGACTGACCGAGATTTTTCCTGGCGCTGCCGTGACGTCACGTTTTGCATTAGTTTCGACGGTCTACGGTGGACCGTAGCTCTGTATACATGTTAAAGAGGCGATTGGCGAAGGTGGCTTTTTTGTTTGTTTTTGTGTTTATATGTTTCTTTTAGATTTGTTTAACACACGCATAATTTTAAAAAAACTTCCGACAAAAAACGGCTGAACCGATTCTGATGAAACATAGCTAAGAACACTGTCGATGAAACTGTAGATGATAGTACGGAACCCTTCGTGCGCGAGTCCGACTCGCACTTGGCCGATTTTTTTTGCTACGGCATTTACCGTTAGAATTTGCTTAGAATTACGGTGTCGATTCAATGATTGAGGAAAAAAGTTTTCAACAGAATTAAAAGTGACCCACCCTAGCTTCCATCTCACCTGGTAGAAAGTGATGATGAGGTCGAAGATGTAGCAAGCTCTCCTTGGAGATACTTGATACTTATTCGCTCTCTACTAATAAGTTTTGTTAATTACTTTCACATGACGTAGAGAACTCAAAATACAGTCAACTGGATGTTAATTTTGTATGTTTTAGCCGACTGCGGAAAAAGTTAATGATTTCCAAGGCTATGTATATTTGTATTTCATTGCTATCTATTGAAAAATTAGGTATATGCATGCAGATTTTTTGTTAAAGTATTTTAACTTTAACAAAAAAAAACTCTATTTTTAGGTGTTATTAATTTTTCATGACCTAATTAACTGATAACATCACGATTGCATGTAAATAAATAAATAAATAAATAAATATTTGTGGACATTTCACACAACACCATCTAGCCCAAACTAAGCAAAGCTTGTACTATGGAACTAGATGGCTGATAGAATACATATATACTTTTTTTTTGTAAATATATACATATGATACATAGAAACACCCAGACACAGAACAAGCATCCATGCTCATCACACAAATGTTTGCCCTGGGTGGGGATCGAACCCACAACCTTCCAGTTCAGCAGGTAGACGTAAACACACTACTTACCAACTGAGCCACAAGGCCAGCGAGTAATATTGCTATTTGATTTTTCTAGATATAATTATCTTATCCAAATGATAATCACGAAATAACAAAACACTTACGCATTATTTTAATTAGATTATTTAAAACCGACCTTAGTAGTTCCGGAATCAAACATAGCCTACGTGCTTCAGTCAAATGATTTTACCTGCGTGAATCACAATAATAATCTTCAAAATCAATCAGTAGCTCTTGCGTGATTAAGCCACAAGCATTTCAAAATTCCAAACCTTTAAGTTGTCATCAACCCTTCTGTAAAGTATTTGGATGGGTTTATGAAACTTCGATAGCTTTTGTAATTATTTATTTGTTAAGCTTTTTTTAGCCTGCCTAGCACACACATGAATCGAACGGAAGAGAGAGTATTGCTATACGATAAAAATATACATTATTGAGAGCAATGTTGCCACTCTAAAATCATTATAATCTGTAACACCTTCCCACAAATCCGTGCACGTGTCGAAAATAAGCATTCGGCACAACGAAATGACGTCATGCTAGAAGGGCAAACTTGTACATACAATAATTAACTTTAAATGCATAACGCTAATAGGTTTGTGACTGTCCATCTTGCGATCTGACGATCTGACGCGAGTTTAAAAATTTTTACCCATCCCAAAAATGCAAACCCCGCTAAACAAGTTTTAACTTCCAAAAAAAATTTTTTTTACGTTATAGATCTACGATTGACCACCAACTCGCCTGATGTTAAGCGACGGTGTGGCCGAGGATGGAGCTCGTCGATCTAGAAGATATCTATTCACTCTAGCTTTGAAAATTCCAAGATTGTAGGTCTCAGGAAACAGAGATGGCTAGAGAGATTGCTCTAATATCATTTCTAAGATTTCCAAATTCACCGTCACTCCGTCCAGTTACTGTGTCAACCTAAACAAAAGCATTTACAATAAATAAATCGTCCTTGTCACGACGGTGTGCGGAGTTTGTATCCAACCAGATTCCTGCAGCGGCGACAGCGCACGCTCCAATACCCGCCATCACCTGGTAGTCCGCATCAAAGGGTCTTTTTGATCGCGTCCTAATTAGCGATCGGGTTGGCTCCACCCGGCTGGAAGATATTGTTTATACCACGACGCCACTCGTATGGAAAATTGAGGTAAAATTGTAAACGCGTGCCTTGGATTTTGCGTCTTGGATTTACACGTGACGGTATTTGGATCATTTCTGCGTGATTTGATATAATAACCTATTAAATAAAATAAAAAGACGTGTGGCACTCGGAGACTGCCGCGGTAAAGCTATTGCATAGCATTTTTTATCAACGTAATTATAATTATTTATTTATTTTATTTATGCAGTATTCCTAACACCCCCCACTCCGACCGGCACAGCGGTGATACTTTTTAGTTTTTAGTTTTGCCATCTAAGTATCGATGAATAGCAGAACTTTTAATGACTTTTTGAAATATCACGCTTGTCTCTTTAGTTCTGCAAATCGCCTCTAGGTGGCATTGGTTGTATCGGCGTTACTGCGTTAGGTTATTTTCGTTACGGAATTTCTGGATTCGGTCTCCACGCTCAAGGCCCGCGATAGAAGCTATGCAATAGCTTAAAATTTACTTCAATTTAAGCGTTATGTCAAGTACTACATAAGTAGTAGTAATTATCAATTGATAAATAAAAATTATACATACTTATGTATTTCTTTTACGTATGTAAGATGTGTATGAATTGATATAAGCTATTGTGTATCAATTCATTCACGTATACATTACACCCGTTGACCTATAACTATGAAATTTGGCTAGAAGCATTGTCATATAGTACACACAAAGGAAAAAATCCGAAAACTGTACATTTTTAATTTAATCACAAAAAAGGGTCTAGGTCCAAATTTTAAAGTGCTTTAATCGTATCATGTGGGGTATCATATGAAAGAGCTTCATTAGCACAAGCTAAGACGGGTTTTTAAATATTTATACGATGTATATTTTTCCGTTTATGAAGGAAAATATAACAAAATATATAATTTCCCCTTTTTATCTGCTAGTTTGTACGGAACCCTCGGTGGGCGAGTCTGACTCACACTTGTCCGGTTTTTATATTTAAAATTTATTTTATTATTTTGTTCGTTTGTGGTGTGTAAAAATCGGTTAAAGTATTTGAGTATACTAAAAACTTTCAAGAGTCTCTGGAGATATTGCGATAAGAATGTAAAATATTCAAAATACTATTTCAAAAACTCCTTTGCACAACTAAGGCAAAACTACAAATGTTTACTTAAATTCTAGCCTCATTTTAATTTTTGTGGTTTTAATTTAAGCTTGTAAAATAAAACCTAGAATAATAAAGCCGCTAAGTGGATATTGTTGGAGTTACAAAGTTACTTAAATCTTGCTTCGGCTCACTCTAAATACTTGAATAGAGTTTGGTTCGCAAACTATGGCTAAACTTAGCAATATTTGACTAGTTTGTGTTCGTTATTTGCTGCTGCAGTTTATGTTTTTTTTTTTTATGAATAAGTATATTCGATATTGTTGAAGTGTTTTACCACACTTAAGTATCTACAAATTTATAGACAGTCCAAAAACCAAAAACAGTTCAGGTCAATTGTGATATGCGGGTTCAAGTCCCGTTGGATCTGAAATTTTTGAACTGTCTATAAATTCGTAAATTCGCTTAAAAATACATACTTACATACACACATACATTTTAAATAAAAACTACGGGCCACTCACCTGTGTTTTGAGTCAAAATATCTGACTATAGTTTCAACCGCATTCGGCGGTCTTTTTTTTCCTCTCACCCCATCACACAGTTTCTATACATACCTACTATGAGATATGACACATTTTCGCTGAAGTATTTTAGCACTGTAGCTTATAAAATTTTTCACTAGACTGACCCTTTTCAGGTAGATTTCTTGTGTGTTCCAATAAACGGAATCTACTATAACAGAAGCCTTTTGTTAGTAAAATGTTGAAGTTGTAAATAAATTAGCCAAGGCCGCGGCTCCTCCAATCGGAAGATATTGCTTATTGGAAACTATAAGCGCATGTTAGCGGCGAAACTCACTCATCCGAACAAGAGCCACGAGAAATACCACAGAGCAAATATTGGAACGAGATGCCAGTTTTTTTTTTTTTTTATTATTACAAATGATTATGAACATTTCTTCTTGGAGTGTTGCTTGAAATTTTACAGACAGATATTTTGTTTTTCTTATACATCGGTCGATTCGGTCGGTCATTTTTTTCTGGAGAATATTTATAGATGAAATATTTAAATTATTTTTTTGTGAACATTTCACACAATGCCATCTAGGCCAAACTAAACAAAGCTTGTACTATGGAACTAGTTGGCTGATAGAATACATATTATGTACTTTTTTTTTTTGTAAATATATACATGATACATAGAAACACCCAGACACAAAACAAACATCCATGTTCATCACACGTTTGCCCTGGGTGGGGATCGAACCCACGAGCTACAGCTTAGCAGGTAGACATAATACAACTGAGCCACAAAGCCAGTCAAGCCAGATCAGCTATATTATATTGTTTTTTCCTCTCACCCCATCATGTGTAGTATCATTGAACAGGGATTTTAAAATGAAGTTAGGATTTGTAACATTATATTTTAAAATGAAGGTAGGATTTGTAACATTATATTTTAAAATGAAGGTAGGATTTGTAACATTATATTTTAAAATGAAGGTAGGATTTGTAACATTATATTTTAAAATGAAGGTAGGATTTGTAACATTATATTTTAAAATGAATGTAGGATTTGTAACATTATATTCTAAAATGAAGGTAGGATTTGTAACATTATATTTTAAAATGAAGGTAGGATTTGTAACATTATATTTTAAAATGAAGGTAGGATTTGTAACATTATATTCTAAAATGAAGGTAGGATTTGTAACATTATATTTTAAAATGAAGGTAGGATTTGTAACATTATATTTTAAAATGAAGGTAGGATTTGTAACATTATATTTTAAAATGAAGGTAGGATTTGTAACATTATATTTTTGTCAAACGTACCGTTAGATATATCCCGTCAAAGTCATAAAAACTATTTTTTTACCCGAGTACGGCATCACAAAGAAATAAAATGTAGAAATATATGTTTGATCGGTATGTATATACGGAAGTATGTATACATGTATGCATTTAAATGTATTTATCAAAAACCCCAAAATACTTTAAATAAAAAAAATAAGTTTAGTTTACCCGACTACTGAAAAATCACGTTCTAAAAAAGTATGAAAACAAAATTAAATAAATATTTTATTGTATTTCATACATACATATTCTTAGCGGTGTTCAGAGGATAGCCGTGGTTGTGCCTACTTAACAGAATGTATTGTTTTGTTACAGTAGATGACATACGACCACGGTTATCGTCTGTATGCCACTAAGAATATCTTTGAAATACAATAAAATATTTATTACATTTTCTTGCTTTATACTTTCTAGGGCGTGATTTTTCAGTGGTCAAGTTTTAGTTTTTGAACTTATTTTTTATAGAAACTATAAAGCATTAACAGAGGCTAGAATCGATCGATCGTCTGTTAGTGCTTTTAGCATTGACCGAGCGAGCGAAGCGTCTCTGCATCAACTGGCCAAATTTTCTTTCATCTGTCAGTTTGTCGTGTTTGTGAGTTTGTGATTTGTATGTTCGTACTCGCGTACAGGGCGTAATTTTGAACCAATTTTAATGAAACTAGGTATATAGGTTTTATGGATTACTATAATGTTTTTGACGTCGGCGATTTTTGATAGGAGGGGTGGTTCCCATAAAAAAGGGGGAAGTTTATTGCGGCGCTAATTACCAACCGATTTTAATGACATTTGGTAGGTAGATAAAGTACACAATTATTACAACTTGACGTAAAAATAAACAGAATTGGTCAAGTGGTTGTCGAGATATGACAACCAACTTGAGATTGCGTGTAACAGAGAGGGCGCGTGGCTGTGCTTGATGCATTTTAGCGCTGAATAATTTTCATGATTTTACGTTTTCTCTATTTATAAAATAAGGTAAAATGTAGGTATTTTGTCCAAATGACCTAAAGTGAGCTGCAAATAAGCTCTCTCGCGAGGTCTACTGTTCGCAGAACTACTAGTAATATTTTGATTAAAGTGACATAAAAACCGCACCAACTTTTGTTATATCATAAACAAACCAGCATACGCAAATTGCTAGTCATTTATGCCATATCTACTTGGGTTATTGCTCTATCAGAAATCCTTTATTTTCATAGCTCCTTTGAATGTGCCGTAAAGCTGAGATGAATGCAATTTCGTAGCTTCCTACTTTTAGGAAACTACATTTTTATATTTATAACTGGTATTTCCACTGTGATTGGATTTCATAAAGGAATAGCTTCACGACTTACACAAGGAATAGATACGTTCATTTGCTGTATAATATTATGGTATATTCCTTTTATTATAGCAAGTACTAGCTTTAGTGTATATAAAAGCCATAATTTAATAAAATTTCAAGTCTGTGGAGGTATCCATGTCTTTATAAACATTTTCTGTGGAAAATCATCTCCTTCAAAATTATTTACCTATAGGCAATAGCTTTTTTTTTTTTTACGTGAGGAAATGCATTTACGCATACCCATCCGCTCTGGGGTGGGAGCGGCGGATTATGTCGGGCTCGACACCAGAGTGGTGCCCCTACCGACTAAAACCTCACGGTGTTCCACCTTTAGCGCTTACGGCCGGACTGTGGGCACTCTCCCAGACTCTACCACCGTACCTATAGGCAATACCTAGTAATATATTTTTAATACGCTTAACGATTAAAATATAAATGTTATACCCTGTTTAAAAAAATATAACAATAATATTAATATTACTAAAACTAGTCACTGTTAGTTTTTTAGCGTCATACTATTGTAACATATGATGTAAGCTAAACCTACGGATATTTGTATAGGCATGTCATTTTTAACTGACGAAGGCATCAAGTTAGAGTCTGCTGGCGACAGTTTTTATTTTATTTTCTGAACTATAATTATATTGGTCACGAATGTCTTTGGATATAAGCCAAGCACACCAAGCACTACTCAAAAGCCGAGGTCAAGTAGGGCGTAGCCGTATTGTAAAATAAGAATGTCAGTGCATTATTGTAAACGGAGTATAACATCAGATACCATCACAGATACTTAGTTTGAAATGAATACTTGCACATAGTTAACCTATTTTCATTAGTATGGTAAAAAATGCTTTAGTCCTAGCAAAAACCCTGAAGGTATGTGCCAAAGACGTATTCACTTATTCGATCAACATAGTTTTCTTTATAGGGTTCCGTAGTAATGAGGAACCCTTATAGTTTCGCCATATCCATCTATATTTTAGATAAAAAACTGTGGGTCACTCACGTCTGTTTTAAGCCGAAAAATCCGACTATAGTTTCAACCGCATTCGGTGGTCTTTTTCAAAGGAGTAGCGCAAACGTCACTCTCGGTCGGTGACGCGCCTCGCACTGCGTATATCCATCTATAGTTTCGTCTGTCAGTCTGTACTTGGCTTTGCTCAAATACTATTAGTACTAGAAGTCTGTAATTTAGCATGGACATATTTATTAATCACGCCGAGAAAGTCAAATAATAAAATCTTGGTTTTTTTTTACACGTAATGTGTGATGGTTTTTTTTTCTAATCTATCCCATCGTGTGAGGTATCGATGCATAAGTAGTTTACAAATATAAGGGTGTACGAAAATATTTTTTCAATTTAACGAAATAAATTATGATGCGCAACTACGAAACCCTACATTGCACGTGCACTACGAGCACTTGGCCTTATTTATTCATAGTTTTAAAATTACTCACAAAAATGTAATCTAACTAAACCAATTCCACTTCATCATAAATAGTGATCAAGTCCCAAATTGTGGCAATAAACCGTCACGTGGTGAACACTTTACGGCTGAAACGGAAATTAAGGAAATTTAATTAGTGACGTTTTGTCTACGAGGGTTACTCTTACGATGTAATATTTTTTAATTTATTTTACGGCACTCCGAAAAAATTATAGAGCCAATTTATTTGGAAAATTTTATAGGCATGCCTTAATAATTGATGTCATCTATATTATTTAAAAAATGCAAAAGCGAATGTTTTCTTTCTTAAGGGGGGAAATCATATATTTTATTTTTATTTTCCTTCATAAACCGAAAAATATATATTGCAAAAATATTTAAATAATTAAAATATGGACCCTCATTCCTTGCATAATAAAGACACTATTTTTTTGTGATTAAATTAAAAATGACCAGTTTTCGGATTTTTTCCTATATGTGTAAGATAACACAATGCTTATTGCCAAATTTCATAGTTCTAGGTCAATGGGAAGTACCCCATAGCTTTTGATTCCATGGTAAGTGTCAAAATGTGCATTTTTTACGACATATTCTGCTATAACTTTTTTTTACGAAAACTGAGAAATTTGAGTTTTCTTTCTACAGCAAGAGACTATGGATCTGCGTATATGGTTTTAATTTCAACACGATACCTTCACGCGTTCCCGAGATAAAGGTCTTGACACCCGGACGGACAACAAAGTTATCCTACAAGGGTTCCGTTTTTTCCTTTTGAGGTACGGAACCCTAAAAACATAATTTTTTTCAATTCCTCAGCCAATTTATATATTTCAACTATCTTAATAAACAAAAATTTGCCTCTTATTTTTCTACTATCACTACTCAATGATTATATATGTTATGAAAAAGGAAAAAGGTCGTGATATGCGAAAGCTGCGCGCGTTAAGCAAATCCTTAATAACTATGGTCTGTTAGCCCCTATTTACTAAGGACACACATACGTAATCCTCCTTCTTGCACAGTCGGGTGAAAAGAAACCCTGTTTTTTTATTCAAATCTTTTTTAGAGACTACAAGACTATGCCAGCCCCGTCGTAACCTTATAGTAATGGTACATTATTAACTTTAACTATTAAGTAATAGAGTAAAGGAATAATTAGCCAACGATTCAGTTTATATAAAGTAATTGCATTGAGTTGTAACAAGGGATCCTACAGCTCCATAGATCGATACAGACGCGCTGTACTCCGGGGACCACACTTCTTTAATTATTCATCCGTTCCTCGTGCGGCGCTGGGATGAGGGAAACATCGGATAGTTTCAACTTTTGACACTGAAATATTCTCCAAGTTTTGGCAAGAATGCGGAAAAATATGCTGTTTTACATGGTGTTTTACGGAGATTATTGTGCCAAAAAAGAAGTTGTATTCCCGAGACTTTTAGTTATATTTATATAGCTTCAGCTATTGCTTAAAACTCAAGTTTTTACGAAATAATCTAGAATACTTATTTTTGTTGGGTAAAATTTACTAAAACAATCGAACGAAAATATGATTTACTTACAAACGTGAAAAGTCATAAAGTCTTAAAATATAATCAGTGGATTACAATTTTCTTTGACGGATAAGCACTAGTAAAAAAGTACGATAAATGTAGGTAGAAGATAACAGCTTTAATAACTATGAAGTGTCGAAAATTCGCTAACAGACTATAATGTCTTACGTTTACGCGTGATAATGTTTTTTCAGCGGACGTTAAGTGTTATGTACCAAAATAGTTTACGTATATTTGCGACATACTCAAAAGATCTATACAATCCTACGGGAAAATATTCTTATCCTACGGAGAAATGTTTACTTTCATTTCTTCTCATATTGAAGGATAACCGAAACAATATGACATATAAATAGGTAGGTATCTAAATAGGTACTAAAGTACTAGGTGGAGTTTTGGCGGGAACGTCCTCGAGACATGTTGTTGTTCTGTTTTATTTTCCTCAACTTGTGTTATTTCTAATATTAATACGATAAAAATGTTGGTGTTTTATTCATTAAGTGTTCGATCAAGTGCGTGAGTGTGGGCAAGTGAAATAAAACAGTGAAACATGTCATTTCACGTTGTCGGCAAAACTCCATAGAAGCTTTCAGTAAAGCCGCCACCACTTTACTGACTGAAGCACGACTTGAATTTGAAAATGACTGTTTAAGTGACTTTGATTGTGACTACAACATTTATAACTTATTTTATTCAAGTAACTTGAAGAAATATTAATTATACTTGACACTGGAAAATGCTCTAAGCGGGTCCAAATTCAATTTAAAAAAAAAGTACTAGGTATTAGTATACCTAGTACTTTAGTTACCTATTTATTCGATTTCGAAAGTAATCGGCTTACCCCAGATAGATAAAGATAGAAAGATAATCCAAATTCTCAGTTGGCAGTGTACTTAACTCACTACCAGCAACGCCACATCCATGAAAATAAATGCTTATGCGTTAGATTTTTTGACGTGACAACGTCTAATAAATCGATGAACGCCCGGCTGCATGCACGAATAAAAAAAATTGGTTGTCTGTAAAGTCGGTTTACGGACGATAGTTTAACGTGACAACATCTTAACAACATAATCGTCCACGCGCGAGCTCCGAGGAATGTTAGGATTAATTGAAGCGACGACGGTCGGGCGGACTCGGGCGCGGCGCACACCCGCCCGCTTCCTCAGCCACCGCGCGCGGTTGTAACGGGACAACGAGCATAACGTAACGGGACAATGAGTCAGACTAGTTTCGCAAAATGCTAGTAGTTCTACGAACAGTAGACCTACCGAGCACAAACTTTTGCAAAATTACTTGTTGCACAAAAATTTATGTGCTCGCGAGATCTAATGGTGAAATTCGAAATGCTTCATAAAAATTTAGTATTGAATATTTCTGCCAAATATTAACAAAATCGGCCTATTAATAGCCGCGTAGCAAACTTCTCTTTTTAACCGACTTCCAAAAGAAGGAGGTTATCAATTCGACCTGTACCCGTACCTCAAAAAAAACGGAACCCTTATAGGATCACTTTGTTGTCCGGATTCCAAAAAAATATCAAAACCAAATAAAAATTTTCGGGTTGTGGGTATACCATGAGCAAACAAAGGTTAGAAATAAGTTTTTTTCCAGTTTATACATTATGGTTTCATATAAAAACAAAGTAAAAATTGGTTTTTGTGCGTGAGTACATATTTGTTGTATAAAACTACACACTTTACAATTGTTTTTGAAACACGTTTAAAACGTGACTGTGTTTTAAAGCTTTTTTAAAATTTTAGCTAAGATCGTGTCGAGACACACATATGGCAGGGTTCCATAACTAATACAGTAAGCGAAGCGCACGGCAGGTCAGAGGATTTTAAATTGTCAGTGTAAATGCGTACTCATTATGTAGTCACATGGTAATTCCAAAGCTCAGACACCGACGCCGTGGCATCGAAACTGTTTCCTCTGAAAAATATAGAGATGTTATGCAGAGTGCAAATCTTGCGTCGATGTGGTTTGTATTTTTGTAATAATATTTATTTTTAGATATTTATTGTACAATTAATTATTTGACTAAGTCATCGGAGAAAATTTCTGTATGAACTAGGAAGATTTTTGCTCTTCCAATTTACAGAGTACTATAATGGAAATATCGCTATTTTTACGTTTTTGAAATTTTTACTACTGAATTACCCGTACTAGGTAAAAAAACCGGTACTAGGTTCATAGAACACATCTACCTGCCAAATTTTGTAGGGCTGATATTTTCTGAGTAAAATGGCTGTGACATACTGACCTGTTGAACTGATGACTGAGACTGCTCCTCGTAGTTACGGAACCCTGAAAAGGAGGGGGTTCTTTGTTGGTTTGTTTCCTATTATAAACAATAAAATTATTATTTTGCGTGCAAGGGCGTCGCCAGCCCATGGCCCATGAGGGGGCAAGTTAATATTATGGAGGATGAGAAAAATATGAATTGTAGGTACAGGTACAATTGCACGGCCTTAGGACTTTGATTGCTTTGCAGTTGGCTACATGTTTTTAATCTCTAGGGGGGGGGGGGGGGGGGGGGGGGGGCAGCTGCCCCCTCTTGCCCCCCTTGGCGACGCCCTTGTTTGCGTGTACTGTACAGGTAACTCTCTTGTTGCTTTATATACCTATGTCACAATTCTTTTAAAATGTATAACGATCACGTATTCAAATAAATATAGTTAAAAAACTGAAAAAAACCGACTTCAAAATACGCAATTCGTTTTCTAGAATGGCATTTTTCCAGTTATTTTGTTATGAAAACCAAAGTACTGCATCGATTTTGATGAAATTTTTATGGGACTACCTCTGAAGTATGACCAACGAAATACAAAAGAATCATCAAAATTAATGCACAATTGGATTTCTTTCTGAAAAAACGGTGATGATATTGAATAATTTGTATGAATTATATCTTATTATTTTATATGTTGTACAATTTTTTTTTTCTTCAATTTTAATTGTTAAATTTCAAATAGGCATATTCGTATGACAAGTACATAGAGGAGTAAAACAAAATATGTAACATAAAATAATAATCGGCCAAGTGCGAGTCGGACTCGCGCACCAAGGGTTCCGTACTATCATATATAATACTACAAAGTTTAGTTCTGTTTATAAAATAACGAGAAATCAACGAAATTCCAAGTAGTAAATTGCAAACTTATAGGTAGGTTTTCGATACACATCCGGGCAACATGACGACGCTCGCGCGAATACGCGCGGTTATGGCTCGCTCGTGATGCTACCTCCCCCGCTACCAGTGTTTCCACTTAAGATTTTGGTATTGCCCTAAATTTCTTGAAATTTATCCCTAAAAATCCCTATTTTTTTTTGGAAATACCCTGTTTTAGGGCGCAAAATTTTATTTATTAAAAACAAAGTTTTTTTTACATATTTTAATTTAATACAAAAAATCAAACATGTTTTATTAGGACGTGTCGGAAGCCGAAGCATTACTTCTGCACGCTTTAGCGGCGCTGACCATAGCCATAGTTGGTTGCAAAATTGAGCAGTTGTTAGCTAGCATCCCTAATTTGGTGTGTAGAACTCCGTTGAGGGTTTCATTGGTCAGCCTGTTTCGTTTGTCCGATTTAATATTTTTCAGGATGCTGAACAATCTTTCCACTTCTGTATTTGAAGATGGAACCCCTAATAATAGAGATATTACCACTTCGAGGTTTTCGTATAAAAAATTACCACTTCTGTCTTTCAGGCTTAGTACCTTATTCCAGTAAAGTTCAGCTGGCATTATTTTTATTTGTTCTTCATCATCAACTCCAAAATACTTGGGTTCGATTAGAGCCTGATTTCTCCATTCATTATCAGCTTTTTGCATGTTGCATTTTGCGACTAAAAATCCAAAATGGTCAAATACATCTTTAATAGATTGTTTCTCAAAATTCCGCGCCACCTTAGGATCCACATAATCTAACAAACCAAAAAGCTTCTCGTCTAAATCGAATCGTTTTTGGATTTGCAAAATAATTTCCATATAAAATTCCCGGCAATTTGTATAAAATTTTCCTACCTCTTCTTCTGGAGCTTTCGTCTTTAAATCTTGTAGAATGGCATACGCTCCCAACCCAACATAAATGCTCTCGTCATTTAGGTGAATTTCTGGGTTGGTTACGTCTATTTTCATTAAATGGCTTAGATCTCCAGGGCTGAGGTGCTGTTTTTTAATGAAGTTGCACAGAAAACAATGTAACATCTTTCGAATCATCTCAGGCAGCATGTAAAGTTGAGGTGATTTTGATTGAAAGAAGGTGTTAAACTCATTTGTTACGGAGAAGACATAACTCATGAAATGTAAAAATGCTTCATTGAATGGGTTATTAAGACTTGTCAGTATGGAATCATTTGTATTAGAGGGATCCTGAAAAACGGCCTCTGTAAAAAATAATTTTAAGGCATCATATTGTTCTAGTATCCTATCGATACATGCTTGAAGTGACAGCCACCTTGTATTAGCTGCGGTTAGCAATTTATGATGGTCAATGTTCAGAAAATCTTGGAACTGTTTCAGTGATTCGGTTCGTTTCGGGCTCATGTGAAAATATGCTGGTATATTACGGCACAAATCTTCTAAATTTTTAGGCAGTTTGCGGGAAGCATGTGATGTTGCAAGGTGAATAAGGTGACATGAGCACCCTACAACGACAAGATGTGGAATTTCTTTTTTGAGTAAGGCTTGAACTGAATTGTGTTTTCCCATCATTACATTTGTCGTATCAGAAGTGAATCCAAAAACATGATGAATTGGTACTTCATGTTTTGCAAATATATCTTTCAATGTATGGAATATCCCCTTTGCTGACCCGTCAATTATATCAATCATATCGAAAAACCTACAATCCACTTTTTTTGTAACATTGTTAAAATATGTTACTATTATTGCCAGCTGCTTTTTCACAGACGTATCTGTAGTTTCGTCAATTATAATATTGAAGTAGTTTTTCTTCATTATATCTATAACTTCTTGTTTATAGGTAGATCCTGTGACTTGGCGTAAAATATTTGTTGCTTTTTGTTTTCCAAGATGCACGTCTTCTAAACATTTCGATTCCGGAAACAAGTTTCTCATAAGAGCCATAAAATCATCTATTAAGGAAATAGGCAGATCATGCTTTGCGAGAAAGCCACACATTTTCAATTCCATTTCTAATGTCTTAGCAGCATGATTTTGATTTTTGCTCAAAAAAGTTGTGATTTTTCCACTTTGTGATATAACTGCCATTTGCTTAGAGTGCTTAGCGCTCGTCTTGTGCCGCAGTAACTCAGACATTCCACACACAATTTCACAATCACATACTTTGCAGCGAGCTTTTGTCTCGCTTTTGTCTGATCTCTTTAGCCAAGATTTAAAATCTGGATGCTCTAACCAAGACGTTTTAAATTTTTGCACATATTTTTTACTAACGGCTGACTTGCCTCTTTTATCTTGATCTTGAGAACTTCAAGAAGGTACTTGCTCACGTCCATCACCATCACCCTGGTCTTCCATTTTCGATCATTAAAACACGTGCGTAATAAAACTAGTTGCTGTGGTTTCGTTCGCAGCCGTTTGAAAATACAACAAACGACAATAAATATGTATCCGTTATGGTGTTAATTTATCATGTCTTTACAACCTACGTAATTAGTACTATAGAATAGGTAAACTAACATTTGTCGGATTATAATACGACACTAATTTGGAGAATCCCCTTACAGAGTAGAGCACAGAATAAATAGACCAATTTGGGGAATCCCCGAATAGATAGAGACATAGAGCATAGAAAAAATAGAGTTACCATATGAAGTTATTTTTTACCCTAAATCCCTGATGCAAAAAAAAGGCCCTAAGTCGTACATGAAATACATAGTTTCGCCCTAAAATAGGGCGAAATCCCTAAAAGTGGAAACACTGCCCGCTACCCGCGCGGCCGTTGCTTAGCAACCGCCTCGCGCTCACGCCACCACCACACCGCGGCGCGGCGCTCGCACCGCATTTAGATGCACGGATTATTTTCATTTTGTGAGTTTTTATGTATTAGATTAGGTATTTATTTTTATAGTTAATATATTTCTAAATATTTACTTACAAATATTCCAGTTTCTACCTGTTAATTAAGATCGAGTAAAAATTGCTTAAAAATTACGTTTGTTGTATGGGAGCCCCCCTTTAATATTTACTTTATTGTTATTTAATTATTTATTTTGAAAGGTAATATACAAGTTAATATTCTGTGAAAATTTGAAGCGTCTACCTGTTACCGTTTTTAATATTGAGCAAAAAAATACCAAAAAATAACACGTTTATTGTATGGGGATCCCCCTTAATATTTGTTTTTTTTGTTAATTTTTAGTATTTGTTATTATAGCAGCAACGGAAATACATCATTTGTGAAAATTTCAGCTTTCTAGTTATCACGGTTTATGAGATACAGCCTGGAGACAGACAGACAGACAGACAGCGAAGTCTTAGTAATAGGGTCCCGTTTTTACCCTTTGGGTACGGAACCCTAAAAACAGACACCTTTTAAAGCCATAAAATTTTGTAGATCCACCTTCATTTAAAAGCTTAAAAAAGCTTAAGTAGTTACTAAATTAGACACCAACGTGGCAACACTGTTTACCTATCTGTCCAAAATTTTGCGCAGCAATATCTAAATATTATTCACAGAATACCTGTTTCCAGCCAAATGGCTACAGAGGCTTTGTTACAAGTTAATAAAGTAGAATTACCAATATTAACTTGTAAATGAGCTCGCGGAGGCGAGTGCACCACGGCTAAGCTTTGCTGATTGAAACTTATGGCTCCAATTATTGAGCAGATTTTTGTCCATAATGCCGGCGTGGTGGTAAAATAATGGCTTTGTCTGCTTTTTTTATGATTCTGCGTGAAATTTATGATGTTGAATGCATACGGTTCGTTTGTTTTAAAATTAGCTATTAATGCTATCTTGCTAAGACTAATCTAACGAAATTGCTGGTTTAGCACGACAATGCAAAACACGAGGGTTACTAATATTTGCACTGTCTATGTTGTCATGTATTATATTAACTATATGGGAAAAAAATAAAAAACTACAACTAGTGACATCGTGGGTAAATTTGACTCTGCGTCAAACATTGTGCGTGACCTTTTTAGAAGGTTCTCGATTATTTTCTCAAGAGATTATTAGTCAAAACTACTGTAAATTAATTAATCGTCTAATTATACCGCTAATCTGTTAGGAAAAAATCGAGAACCTTCTAAAAATGCTACGTACAATGTTTGACGCCGAGTCAAAGTTACCCACGTTGACTGTACCTAAAGTAGGTATTACCCCAGACTTACAAAAGTCTTAGGTGTCATACAGTTAATACTGTCACGTTGAGTTGATATACTACCAGCCAGTACGTTTGTGCTACAATCAATTAGATTTTGGTAAAGGTGGCTATCAACGCGTCTTCATGTTATGCAGTCACGTGACTGTACTATGTTATGCAGTCACGTGACTGTACTATGTTATGCGGTCACGTCCAATGATGAATGACAACTATGACGTCACAGAAAATCTAATACCTCATTTATCTGGTTTTATATTTTTTGGTGACTTTGATATGTTGTATTTGTTGAATACAAAGTGAAGTGTTTTTCACTATAACTGCGCTCGAATGCGTGAACTTTCACAGTATAATAGCGGCCATCTTGAAAAAGCTATAGCAGTCAAATTTGGCAGAAATACTTTATAGTCTTGACATTTATCTATGGAATGCTACACAGTTCAAAACCACGTTGAAACTGATATAAATTATCATTAAAATTAGTCTCTTCTTGCCTAACGTGCCCTGACTGTCTTGATGTTTCAGTTTAAAATATATAATTATTTATATACACAGAAATATTTTTAGGAAAGATCAAAGAAGCAACCCAGGTTACGAAAGAAATAGTGTTTGCCATCCATGGGGGACCATGGATTTCTAAAAATTCCCAGTTGGAAGCGACCTGCATCCAACGTCTTCCCGCCACTTGTATGATATCCTCTGTCCACCTTGTGGCTGGTCTTCCTACGCTGCGCTTAAGAAAATTAAGTTTTGTGTTTTTGTGTGCTTGTTAAGTTAGTGTTTTGGGTTAATTTATAACTATACAAAAAGCTATGTATTACTTTGGTCTTATATACCAACTAGCGAAGTTAAGTGTCACATTTTCCATCAACACAACGTGACTCCTTCTGCATTGTAATTATTGCAGCATTTTCAATACAATATGCGCCCTCCCAACCACTGTTAATGTGGCTCGCCGTTGCAAAGTGGCCTGTGATATTTTTCAATCGCTTAATGGTCCAACATTATTGGCTTATGAGGCCATCCATAACGGTATATTGTCCTGGGGTGAGCATATTTTAAGGAAGTCATTCAATTCAATTCTTTATTAGTCTGTTAAACTAGGCATATGTTAGTATACATAGAGCTTAACTAAGTCGGAGTGCTGGCTAAAGCCAAAACGATCAAACACAAAATTAAATAATGTAAAAACGATTAATGTAATCAAAACTAGTTTTGATTACATTTTTCGGTATGTAACAGCTGTTATTATTTCTCTCTTTTCAGTTCATTGAATAATTTTGAAGTCGATTTAATTTTTACTAATTATTTTATTTTTGTTTGAAATGTGATTTAATTGTGAATGCTCATAGCTATGTTTAATTAAAATCGGCTCAGACATTTTTTGTAGGGGTTTTTTGAGTTATCTAAACTTACAGATATATACAGTTAATATGCTCTCGTAATAAAAACCCTGCAACAAATATTCAAGATCAATAAGGTAGTAAACCATTAAACCCTCGCATATTGCCGAAATACTACCATCAGTCCGCTCGTGACTGAGCCCTGATGCCGTATGATCATCGGCCGCGTTACGTGAAATTGACGTGGCTGTGTAACAATGAAAATTAGACTTTAGAATTTTAAACTTAAATTGTAAGTTTCATTGTCAAGTTCACGTAATGCAACCGATGGTCATACGGGATAAGGGCCCAGGGCGTCGTGACAGCTATTTTAATTAATCGTTAATCAAACTTACGAGAATGACAAAAGTTTAATAGCAGCTTTCTAGTTATAAAATTAAGAATGCTATTGAACACTTGCCGATCAAAATTTAAATTAGCAGTCTTGATTCCCTGTGCATTGCAATGTATTTTGTATTATTTTATTTTGATTTCTTTATTTTCCAAGCGATGGCCACACGAATGTTCCGGTATACAACGCGCCGACAGCAGTTAGGGCGAGCAGTTTGTATCTATTTCCATTTGTAAACAACTCTAACACATGGCAATATTAATGCTCTCGTCAATTTACCAAATTAACATTAACAATTGCTTAGTAACACATGTATTTACTAATTTCCTTTTATAACAAAGTAACATTATGAATTTTTTTACAAACTGAAATTGTACAAAGCAGTAAAGTTTTACTAGCATCATAAATAACATATATATCTTTTCTTATCAAACTTTATTATTATACCTGAACCTTCATTTTGGATGTTTTATCAACCAAAGAACTCACCGAACTCGTTATTGGTTCGGAAGTTCATTTCGTTAAATGTAAGTCTTGTAAACACATTCTATTGAATAAAAATTCTAAAATTGTTATCAAAACATTTATTATCACAATTCAGCAGACACCATAAGTGTAACCCATCGGGAACCCGAGCGCTATCGTTCGCCAGCTTATCGTCGAAAATTACAGCACCATTAGCCATATCTCCGCTCCACAATTGTCCGATGGCACAAGTTGGCCGATTAAAAGGCGGGCTCGAGTCGAACATTAAGCTCGAAAACCTTCGTGAAGCTCAGAGGCCAAATGAGATAAAAAGTTCTCGAATCGACGATCGCGACGGGTTCAACTTTCTCAGATTACATTAGGACTCAAAGAGCGCAATTTGTCACTCCCGTGGTGGGATCCGCGGCTAGAGCAAAGCAGACCATACTTTCCAGCCTCGACTGAGCTTCTCTGTGCAAATCTAGGTCTATAACATCGTTGAAAACGATCGAAGGGATACCGTTGAGAGCTGCTGTCATTGCCGATCCTTTTCTTTCTGCTTCGTAGTCCAGTTCGTCGTTGCTAGGATTATTGACACAGTAATCTATGTCCACTATGTTGAGTCCAACGTCGTGAGCGCAGATGTAACTTCCTATTAGAAATGAGGGTCCGAAAGGTGAGGCAAACTCGCAGGCCATGTATTGCATCTGTGCGTCTTGGTTTCCTTGCAGCATGTTCAGGGCACATCTTTGATGACGGTTGGCAAAGCAGTCGTTGGCCCCAAACCAGCACGTCAAGCTTCCATCGTCATTTCTTACCGTGCGACCCCACGGAACGAACTCAATGTCCAGGAAGTTTCCGTAAAGGTTGTACACATTGACGAGGTTGGGGAGAAGCCTTACTGTGAAAATGCACCCTGACATAGTTCCGATGGTAATCTTGATTCGACCGTTGACAGTTTGTAGCCCGTGGATGGTAGCAAATGATAGTAAGAAGAACAAAGGTAAAACAAAATTGTATTTAGCCATGACAACTGATTGCAACTGGCTTTTGGAACATACTGAATTTTATGGGGTGCTGATATGATATTTGATCAGTAATCATAGTTTATTACCGATAACCAATGTCTGATACTTTAATCTAACGCCGGCTTATATATCATGATATCATTGAATTAAATAAAGATACTATTTATTTTATGCGTAAGATACGAATTCCGCTGCAAAGATTAGAAACGATTTTCTCTTTTTTTCAAAGCATCACATATAAATACGCATCTAATACCTTTAAATTCTTGTGTATATAATCTGAATCTCGGAAACGGCTCCAACAATTTTAATGAAATTTGGTGTGTAGGTAGGTTAGGGGACTATAAATCGATCTTGGTAGGTTTCATTGCCCGGGTTTGCTCGTATTTTCAGTCATAAAAAATCCGAGTGGAGCTCGGTCGCCCAGGTACTAACTATTCAAACAACAATAATGGTATCAGGGATATGATGTGGCTACAAAAAGTTTGTTGTTTTTTAATAAAACAAAAAAACTTATTTGTTTATATTCCTCATGAACAAATAAGTTAAGAACAACTGTAGAACTATAACAAGTATCTATATTAAAAGAAAAACAAAATACTCGAAAGCAGTAAAGCAGTTTTTGCAGTTTAACTTACGATTTAATTACGCTTGATATGCTGTTGAGAATAAGTTTTTTGTGAGAAAGTATGCGTAAAATCGCAGTAAAAGATTATAAATGCGCATTATTTAGAATAATTTTAGTAAAACCACTTGTTTATTGCGAAAAAGTTCGTTGGAGATAACGAAAAAAAAAAAACATTTTTTATTTTTACGAGAAATGTATTAGTATTATTACAAAAAATGTAACATATGACACCCTGGAAGTGAAGATGAATCTAACGACACCTCGCACATCAAAATCAGTCAAGCCGTTTAGGCTGTAGGTGATCATATAGAAATATACATACATACTCTTGAAAAACATAACGCAGTCTGAAACTCCTTACGCAGTCGGGTAAAAATGCGAATTAGAATTTAGATTTAACGATTTTACGCATAATTTCTCAGTAAAACCGCACCTCCAATGGCGTATCAAGCGTAACGAAATCGTAAGTTAGCTGTAAAAACTGTTTTTCTGCAAACGGGTATTTTGTTTTTGTATTAATACAGATACTTGTTATTAATCACGTACTTGAATTGAATTTGAATTAAAATTTCAAAATTCTTAACAAATATATTTAAAACACACAAAAAATCTAACCCATTGGAAATCTAAGCAGTTCGTTCGCCACTTTATCGCTAAAAATAAGCCGTAATAGTTTTTCTCTACTTGTCGTCCAACGGCATAAGATGCCTGGTAAAAACAAATGGGATAAATATGGACAAGTCACGTGAAATTAGAGGTCAATAGAAGTTATTTTATTAAGACAGAAAGTTCTCAAATTGAAGTTTGCGACGGACTCAACTTGTTAGATTATATTAAGACTCAAACGGCGCAGTCAGTCACTCCTGTGGTGGGATCTGCGGCCAGAGCAAAGCAGATCAGACTTTCCAGCCTCGACAGAGCTTGCGTGTGTAGATTTAGGTCTATCTCATCATTGAAAACAATTGATGGGATGAAGTTAATAGCTGCCATCGTTGGTGTTGCTATTCTTTCTGCTTCCTCATCCAGATTGTCTTTGTTTGGATTGTTGACGCAGTAGTCTACGTCGACTACGTTGAGTCCGACGGCGTGCGAGCAGACGTAACTTCCTCCAATGAATGAAGGGTAGGGCGAAGAGAACTCACAATTCATGTAATGCATCTGTGCATCTTGATTTCCTTGTAGCATGTTGAGGGCGCACCTGTGATGACGGTTGGCCCAGCAGTCGTTGGCCCCAAACCAGCACGTCAAGCTTCCATCGTCATTTCTTACCGTGCGACCCCACGGAACGAACTCAATGTCAAGGAAGTTTCCGTAAAGGTTGTACACATTGACGAGGTCGGGGAGAAGCCTTACTGTGTCACTACATCCTGACATAGTTCCGACGGAAATTTTGATACGGCCGTTCACAGTTTGTAGTCCTTGAACATTCTGAAGAGTGAAGATGACGCACGCAACTATTAGAAAAATGCATTTAGCCATGGCGACCGCGCGCTAGCAGCGTACGAAGCAAACTAAAGAATTCTTTTGAGCATTACGGGTCGATACAATACCTACATAAAGAATATCTTGAAAGATTATTACCAGTAATCAATAACTGATAGTCAAGAGATAAAGGCGGATAATCCGAAATGTTATCTTTAAATTAGGAAACTGATTTTGTACTAAGATAAGAATTGTACTCGTAAAGTCGCATCTGTTTATATCTAAGGAAATAATTTACTTCGTTTTCAAACTCTCTCGCCCCTTTAAAAGTATTTCAAGGTAATCTCTTAAGATTACATCAGAGGAAAAACTCTAACTCTTTAAGCCATCATATTTTCTTTATGCGAAAAATATGTTTTTGTTGCGGGAGTTTATTCAGCGTGCTAGAATAATAAACAGAAAAACTTATTAACTTTTCTTATGAGAAATACATTTGGGGATTCGTGGCAGCTGGGGTGAAATGAATTGTCCCTGATAAGTTACGAGATATTGTAAGAATGTATTTTACTTGCGCTTTTCTTCGATTCATACTGTATTTAGATGAGAAATATACTTAAGTAAATATAATTAGTAGCTATAAATAGCTTTGATAATTAAATGAATTACATTTCAATTAGCTAAAATAAAAATTTTCAATAAATATATTTTTATTCGCCTCTTACGAATTTAAAATTTAGATATAATGACATGATGGGAACTTATAGTAAACAAAAAAACCGGACAAGAGTGAGTCAGACTCGCCCATCGAGGGTTCCGTACAAACTAGTAGATAAAAGGGGGAAATTATATATTTTTTTTATTTTCCTTCATAAATCGAAAAATATACATCGTAAAAATATTTAAATACCTATTTTAGCTTGTGCCAATTAGGCTCTTATAATGATACATGATACGGTTAAAGCACTTTAATATTTGGACCCTCCTTCCTTGCATATAGACCCTATTTTATGTGATTAAATTTAAAATGTAAAATTTTCGGAGTTTTTCCTTTATGTGTACTATATGAGAATGCTTCTTGGCAAATTTCAAAGTTAAAGGTCAACGGGAAGTATAGAAGTTCCCATAGGTTTTGATTCCCTTGCGAGTGTCGAAATATGCGTTTTTACAACATATTCAGCTGATTTTATGTGATTAAATTAAAAATTTACAGTTTTCGGAATTACATAAATTAACTTTTTAAAGCTAGTTTTTTAAAGTATTATATAGCTTAACATCCTTTTATCTTTACTCTGTGCAAAATACAGAGCAACTTGAGGCCCAGGTACATAAAGTTCCTCTGCATTAGAAAGCACCATCGTAAATATCACCCCCAAGAGAGAAACAAAAAACCGGAAGTGTCTCACCTAAGACACTTTAATCTTTATTCATTGCGCAAAAACGCAGAGGTATTCAATTACGGGTAATATGTTTAAAAATGTAGTAGACCCCCTGAAAAAGGTGGCGCACCACTGTAAAAATGCTGTGGGAAACAGTACGCAGGCTTGGTGCAAACATATTGAAATAGCATCTCACGCAAAAGCGAAATTCACTTCAATTCTCGATATCAAAAGCATAATATCGAATGTATCATTATGAAAAATAGTACATCTAATCTTATGACATTAGAGATTGCAACCCGGTATGTTTCTCAACCCGGGTTGCAATCTCTAATCGGCCAGGTTTGCGGGTTGATGTGTTAGCAATGAAACCGTTAAAGTATTTTATGAAAATTTGCTATATAAGAATGGAAAAGGACAATGATTCAAGCTTACGAATTAATATTTATTTCAAACTAGCAAATCAACAATAATTAGTCTCACTCAAAGTCTCAAAATCTCTGATTTAATACAGAATTGATTACTTTTACTTATGGACGGAATAGTAACATTAGTATTAGTAATTATTATTTTGTATAAGTTTAAGCAAGCAGGTCTTTCTCTTTACTCGTTATAGTGTCCATTTGAAACATGTATTAGAATAAGAAACTAATAAAGCTTAAAGCACTAAACTTGTCATAACAACCTGGATTAGATAGATAGATAAAGTTTGGTAGCTTTGGTATTTGGTAATATTTGGTATAAACAAAACAAATTGTTATTGGCGCGTCAGAATGGCAACGTGGCAGCTCGCAGCGGTTGTCATGCGAATTTTCTAAGATTTCTAACCGGGCCCAGTAAGAATGACCGGACCGGGCCCGGCCGGGCCCGGTTTGCAATCTCTAATCAGCACCATAAAATCGGATGTCCTATTTATAAAGCTAGAATATCTGACCTTACAGTTTTGATGACCACTGTGACTAAAAGAATGAGCACATACTCGACTATGCGCTGGGGAGTTAAGGCAACGATGCAACGTGGCGTTGTTGTAGAGGTTTGTCTTAGCCAGTACCCCTATGTTGGATAAGACAGACCTCAAGCAAAGACTTAGGGAGGCACCAGTGCAGCCCTGTGGAGATACAGGTGTATTCATTCAAGATTCCATGGCTGGCCTTCGTGAGGATTATTACTCTAAACTACTAAAACATTGAAATGAAACAAATTTTAACGGATTTATCGCGTACATTTTACATGATTTTATGACTTGACGTTTCGAACACTTTGCAGCGTGGTTATAGGTGAGACTAGATGACTGTTGTCTTTTTGTTATGAAAAGATTATTTTATTTATTTATATTATAAATTAATATTTATAAATTAAATTTGGTAACCGGGTCCCATGCAGGTGGTACTTGCCAACCATTTTAATCTGTCAATGACAATCGAGAAAACACTGAAACAAGTCCAGCTCAAAATTAATCATAATCTTCTCGCCTTTGTGACATGCAAGTATGTAACACTTGAACCTTAAGTACCGGCCTGATTAATGTGTACAGTACACTCTAGCAGCACAGCATTAATGAAATTGAGTTCCCTAGAGACGCCAGACCCCCTCACGTGGCTCGTGGCATGGCCCCTCGGTCTTGCGGTCACATTGTTCCCAACTCGAAACAAAGGTATCGATGCGGTATCAAATTAACAAGTTCCCGCTGAAAATTTTGAAGTTTCAGACGTTGATTTTAATGAGTTTAATAGACAGTGACAAAGGAAACTGATATGGGGCTCGGTAAATATTTGATGAGGGGAGGCTGTCACGGTACCATTCTACAGGTCGTTGACATTATAACGTGACCGGTAATTGTTTGGTATCCAAGAACTTTTGAGGGTACCTTTCAAATTGAAAAAGTTTTAAAAATAACCCAGCAGCGTAAAATTTTTTATTTAAATTTTTTATACATTACTTTTTTTATTTACTCGCTTGCAAATATATTTGCACTGAATTTTCACTGAATAAAAAGATTAACTAAAAAAACCGGCCAAGTGCGAGTCGGACTCACGCACTGGTTCCGTACCATTATATATAAAAACGGCAAAAAAATTATGTTTGTTGTATGGGAGCCCGCCTTAAATATTAATATTATTTTAATTTAATTATTTATTTTTAGTATAAAGTGAATAATATAACTCAATATTCTGTAAGTATTTCATTCGTCTACCTGTTGCCGTTATCACATCGAGCAAAAATGAGCAAAAAAAAATCACGTTTGTTGTATGGGAGGCCCTTAAATATTTATTTGATTCTGTTTTTTTTTGTATTTTTGTTGTTATAGCGGCAACAGAAATACATCATCTATGAAAATTTCAACTGTCTAACTGTCACGGTTCATGAGATACAGCCTGGTGACACATGGACGGACGTACAGACAGCGAAGTCTTAGTAATAGGGTCCCGTTTTTACCCTTTGGGTACGGAACCCTAAAAATGGATTGGAAAATAGATAAAAATATTAGAATCATAAAACACACAACATGTAAAGACTCTACGCGTTCTAATCCAGTGTATAGCTTTACTAATAACAAAGTCGCTATTATGTCGGTTTTTATCGGATACATTTTGGTAAGTGTGTATCAAATCTGTATAATAGTATATACCCCGCCCTTGCCCCACTGTATAACCAAAAGCCCAAACTCGGCATGTTTTTTTTTTTTTATTCGTCGATAGGCTTGCGCTTGACCGTCAACTCACCTGGTGTTAAGCGACAGTTACGGTCTACGATGGAGCGCGCTTGCCTAGAAGAAACCTATTCACTCGCGAAATGAATGTCACTAAAATGGATATTCCAAAAACGCAAACGTTTTAAATTTTCTTTTATTCTGTGCGTATGTTACCGGCAATTTGTATAACTCAGGTATTTACCCGGGTAATGAGTAGATTACATGGAGCGTCTACACAATGTATGAAATATTATTGTCCATTTCATATTTTACCTAGGTTAGGTTATGCATACAATTCTTAGGGAATGTTTATTTATTTATTTATTTATTAGCGTTCCACAATGTTACATAGGTTTTAAATAAAATATTAGTTACAATTGCGGACCCCGCCGGGCACAGCTAAATAATGAAAGAGAGAGAGAGGGACAGCATTAAAATCTAATTTAATTTTATACATTTATAGTTTATTTAATTTTATCTGCTAGGAAATCATTAACGCTATAATATGCTTTTTTTAGTAAAAAATCTTTTAATAATTTTGAAAAAAAAATATCTCTGGTTTCGGCTTTTATTAAGTTTGGTAAATGATTGTATATTTTAATGGCCATTACGAATGTGTAAGTGTTTAAGAGGTACTCACCTCTTAGTCCACCGGCAATGTTAAAATAAATAGATTTTGCCTGTATTTATCAATATTATGTAATTACGTGCCTAACCTACCCACATATATGATTATAATGATGTATGTGTTTATAATCAACTTTATTAAAATTAGCAATTAGACTTCTCATGAAAAACTATATTAAAAAGATAGGTATTTTTAGCTATGTATATGTTGGTTGATGAGACAAATTGGAGGGCGGTAGTATCCTTCTGTGAGCAGGTGATCCTCCAGAAGGAAACGGCGGATCGCGAACGGGAGATCGTCTCCGATCTCCCCATGCGCCGCCGGAGAGCCGGGAGCCGTCGGAGGCTGTTCCAGGACAGCCTCCAACCCCCGTAACCGGGCCGTGGGCCATAAAGGGTTTCCCCTGGGTAACAAAAAAAAAAAAAAAGGTATAGGTAGGCTTTTTATTAACACACATTGTCGGCTGCGCATTCGGTATTGCAAAATACCTAGGCAAAGTATGAAATGAATCATGTTATATACATTGCCTAAACGTTTTAAGTATTCTATACATTGCCTAGAAATTCTATAGAATACCGGATTATACAGATTGCAGGTAACAGATATATATAAATAATAAATAAATATTGGTGGATAAGTATATATACAAATAAATATTGCTAAAATGTTGAAAACGCTTTTTGAATGTTTCTTTTACAATAGTAATCTAGGTGTTAAATTGTGAGTGAATTGGATCTTTCAAAATAAGCATGCTCCATTATAGGAATATCATCAAACCTAATATCTTGAGTTAGTAAAGTAAATTTGTATAAAATACAGATAAATATAGATATCAACCAACGTCACGTCCATTCGACGTGGTAATGCTGTGCATGTTGGGTACGCTGCCAGCTGGATTTTTTTATTTGGATTATCTTTAGACCTTCATCGCTCTGAGTTAATCTGTTTGCAGTTTTGCATAGTAGTTTAATTAGATGATATACTTTATGCACGTGCATTTAAAAAAACAGAACAAGAGCGAGTCAGACTTGCCCACCGAGGGTTCCGTACAAACTAGTAGGAACTAAAGGGGGGGAAATTATATATTTTTTTAGATTTTCCTTTATATATCGAAAAATATACATCGTAAACATATTTAAAAACCTGTTTTAATTAATGCTAATTAAGCTCTTTCATATGATACCCCACATGATACGGTTAATTCACTTTAAAATTTCGACCCTCATTCCTTGCATAACGACACTATTTTTTTGTGATTTAGTTAAAAATGTCCGGTTTTCGGATTTTTTCCTATATGTGTACTCTAACACAATGCTTCTTGCCAAATTTAAGAGTTCTAGGTCAACGGGAAGTACCCCATAGGTTTTGATTCCTCTGTGAGTGTCGAAATATGCGTTTTTTACGACATATTCGGCTGTAACTTTTTTTTACGAAAACTGAGAAATTTTATTTTTCTTTCTGCAGCAAGATACTATGGATCTGCGTATACGGTTTTAATTTCAACTCGATACCTTCACACATTCCTGAGATAAAGGTCTTGACACCCGGACGGACGGACAGACGGACAGACGGACAGACAGACGGACAACAAAGTGATCTTATAAGGGTTCCGTTTTTTCCTATTGAGGTACGGAACCCTAAAAAAGTAATCTGGGGGCACGGCCGTGCCCCCGCTACGTCATGCAGCGGACGCCACCAAGACTACTTTTTCTCAAATTAATTCTTAGCAGGTGCTAATAATAAAACATATAACTGAAACAGATTTATTAGAGTTCACGCGTTAAACCTCTAAACCCTCACTCGTGAGTGATAAAACCATATTCCACTAACTTTCCACGCGTCTGATTTAAAGTTTTTACGAGCTACCGCAAACCTCAACTTCACGAGGGTGGATCTGCTGCTAATTTTAATTAATACAAATTGCAAGCGAAATTCACTCGACTAGTAACTCCAACGACTGTTAGAAGTTAACGAGCACATATCCCGCCATGGCTACAATGGGGCCCCGTAAAATTAATACCTCACCTCGGAACGGCGGGGCCCTAGACAGTTATACCCCCTTAAATATTTAAGTTTTCTCTACACCCTTCGTCCGCAACAAGATTCAATTTCACGCCCTAAAAAGGGGTCCGCTTTGGTGATTCTCGCTTCCTCAAATGTCAGGAGACATTGCAGCGCCCAGTCGAACGAGACCTCTACAAATTAACGGGTGTTCCTTCTTACCTTTTGCTAATAGGTGAGCTTGAAGGCGGGGTGTGTCCGATAAGACTGGTGGTAACAATGAGCAGAACCGTTTGAAGTATTATCCGGTTGTATGCAAAATGGAAAATAGCAGGACTCAATTGAATCAATCTTGCGGGAAATTGGTGGAGATTTGAAAGGAAGTGCACATTTTAAAGTCGTTTTGTGTTTTATGAGTTAATCAAGCCGTGATGTAGTTATAACTGATGATATGAGTTTTTATTCTCTTTTGGTCGACAGGTTAGGCATTTGACCATAGCTCATTGTTGTGACGATGTGATTTAAGATGATAAGCACACCTAGCATCTAGGTTTTAGGATTCCGTACCCAAAGGGTAAAAACGGGACCCTATTACTAAGACTTCGCTGTCTGTACGTCCGTCCGTCCGTCCGTCCGTCCGTCTGTCACCAGGCTGTATCTCATGAACCGTGATAGTTAGACAGTTAAAATTTTCACAAATAATGTATTTCTGTTGCCGCTCCAACAACAAATACAAAAAAAATCGGCCAAGTGCGAGTCGGACCCGCGCACGAAGGGTTCCGTACTATCATCTATAAATACTACAAAGTTTAGTTCTGTTTATAAAATAACGAGAAATCAACGAAATTCCAAGTAGTAAATTGCAAACTTATAGGTAGGTTTTCGATACACATCCGGGCAACATGACGACGCTCGCGCGAATACGCGGGGCTATGGCTCGCTCCGTGATGTTACCTCCCCCGCTACCCGCGGCTACTACGCGGCCGTTGCTTAGCAACCGCCTCGCGCTCGCGCCACTACCACACCGTGGCGCGGCGCTCGCACCGCGTTTAGATGCACGGATTATTTTCATTTTGTGCGTTTTTATGTATTAGATTAGGTATTTATTTTTATAGTTAATATATTTCTAAATATTTACTTACAAATATTCAAGTTTCTACCTGTTAATTAAGATCGAGTAAAAATTGCTTAAAAATTACGTTTGTTGTATGGGAGCCCCCCTTTAATATTTACTTTATTGTTATTTAATTATTTATTTTGAAATGTAATATACAAGTAAATATTCTGTGAAAATTTGAAGCGTCTACCTGTTACCGTTTTTAATATTGAGCAAAAAAATACGAAAAAAACACGTTTATTGTATGGGGACCCCTCTTAATATTTTATTTTATTTATTTTTAGTATTTGTTGTTATAGCGGCAACGGAAATACATCATTTGTGAAAATTTCAGCTTTCTAGCTATCATGGTTTATGAGATACAGCCTGGAGACAGACAGACAGACAGACAGACAGCGAAGTCTTAGTAATAGGGTCCCGTTTTTACCCTTTGGGTACGGAACCCTAAAAAACGAATGAAATAAATATTTATGGGGGCTTCCATACAACAAACGTGATTTTTTGCTCGTATTTGCTCGATATTGATAACGGCAACAGGTAGACGCTTGAAATATTCACAGAATATTGAGTTATATTATTCACTTGAAAAATAAATCATTAAATTAAAATAAAAACAATATTTAATATTAATATTTTACCGTTTTTATAGATAATGGTACGGAACCCTTTGTGCGCGAGTTCGACTCGCACTTGGCCGGTTTTTTAGACTATTGTTTTTAATTAAGTACTTGTAAAGATAAAGATAAAGATAAAGATAATTTTTTTTTTTTTTTTTTTTTATTTATTTGTAGTTAGCTAAAATATCGCTTTTATTACTATAAATCACATTTTAAAGAAAGAGGCTGAGATAACAGCAAAATTTCAATATTTTTTTATGGATAAGCAGGTAATTTTCGAAAAACTGGTAATTTGCGCGATTGGAGCGCATTCCTAAAGCTAACCACAATTATTTCATAGTAACACTATACTTCAAAAAGGACGAGGTTATAATATTTAAAATCTTCCAGACAGTCTAGTAAGAACAAGATATAATGTTACTCTCAGAGAATTTCAAAGCGAAGTTCCTATTGTTCATACATCTCACGTACTTAGTGCTTAGTATGACATTCCCCCTTTAAATCACACATAGCACTATCGGGCCGCATGATAAATTCGATTAGTTACGTGCGCAGACTAGGTAGAATAGTAGAGAGACAACGAGCTGGAATCAAGCTTCATTTAATTTGAGGTGGATCCAGACAGCGCTAGGCGTGCGCCATGAATATAGGGGAGCGCACCGCGAGTACTTGCGTACGCGACTCACACAGGCGGAAAGCAGAACATTTTAAATTTACCAATCAGTATTGTATGTAGTCTCATTCATTTGAAGTAAGGTATATATTTAAACGGGAGGCATATATGTATGAAGTAAGGTATATATTTAAATTTGTATCTTTTTAAATTTATGTTAATTAATTCAATGTGCTTTATATCATATTTACTAGGAAACCTTATTTTTTTAATCATTTTATATTGACATTCTATTTTTTATAATTATGTTCTGACATTTTTAAATAATTAACTGTTTTAATTTTTCGCTATTTATTTTCTGTTTTTTAATATTGACTTATTGTGTATTTTAATTTTAACGATTTGTTATTAACTGAGTTGACTTTGTTTTTGTAAATATCATTAGTGTAGTTCGCTACAACGCAGTGCTAATTACCCGACTGCGTAAGAAGGAGGGTTATGTTTTTCGAGCGTATGTATGTATGTATGTATATATGTATATTTCTTTGGCACGCCCTAGAGCCTAAACGGCTTGACGGATTTTGATGTGAGTGGTGTCAATAGATTCGTCTTAGTTTTGAGAGTGACACTGGGTACATCAAAATTTAAAAAAAACATAAGTTAGGCTGCAAAAACCTCTTTTCTGCAGTCGGGTATTTTGTTTTTCTTTTAACATTGATACTTGTTTGATTACTGTATTTGCATACTATAAATAAATAGATACATCTGTATTTCATTTTTGTATAAGTAAGATAAGATGTATGTTTTTTTTTAAACCTATTGGCTTTATTATATTTGGTGGTATAATATTGCAAAATTATGAATTACGTAAATTATTGGATGATTTTGGCATAATTATTATATATAAACAAGGATAAGCATTGGATTTCGAAGCAAAGGCTTTGACTAGTTCTCTCGACCTAGTAGCCTTTAGGACAATAATTATTGTAACAATGATATTTATATTGAAATAAATACTTTATTATTATTTTTATATTTATTTCTAGTCAACTGTCAAAGGTGTGGTAGGTACTCCCACAGGTCACAGGTCAACTCTGCAAAAAAGTCCTATCACTACTGAGTGACCAGATGTATTGAAAATGTATTATTAAACTAGATGTATTAACATGTCCATCTGCATTTCATAATCAACAAAACGTGTTTGGTTTCAATGATATCTTACATTCATAATTTACGATAGCAGACTAATCGCTTTAGATTTTAGGTAACCAACGTAATATTAGTGACCTGTGATAAGTACGTGGCCAAAATTTGGGCTTGCTTCGAGATAACTTAATATACAGAGGCATATATTATATTATAGTGTTGCTACCTACAGTCAGGTAGCATAATTATATGTTCTATATATTAAGAATCAATGATGTTTTATACGTAGATAGGTTTTCCTCGACTCTGCGTGGCAAACATCAAGTAAGGTAATCGCCCGACTCGTCTTTAGTCGCGACTCGTCGGGCAACGCTGTTAGACGTGTGTCGTGACTTGTGAACAGTGACAATGCTTTACTGTGTGTTTAGAAAGTGCAACACTAAGGTATAATATAATATAATGTATTTCCAAATTAATCTTAAGTACAGATAAATTTACAGGAACGTATAACAATTTATCAGCTTAATACTATAGGCAACTACAATGGGCCCCAAACTAGGCTAAGCCTGTATCTTGGGCGCCCTTTTTCCCGTTCGGTACAAACTTGAAGCGCTGAGAGTTTGAACACACCTTCCCTAGGTTTTATAAAAATAATATAATAAAAATTGACTTTTAAGTGAAGTTACATATAACATGATAAGTATTTTCGCAAATTATCCAAAGGTGCTACATAAGCTTAGTTCCAAAGTGTATATGTTAAGAATCCATTATTAATCACAATTTTTTATAATTATTAATTCACAAAAAATAAAATAAAATTATTTACTAAATTTATTCAGGTTAATATTAATCGTTAATTAAAATTATTAGTATTTGAGCACAATTATATGTAGTATGGAGGTGATATGTAATGCCAACATACTAAAAGGCCTTAAGAATGTTGTCTTAACTTCGTGAGTGCTGAGAACTGAGATTTTCCATGATTTTACTTCTTATACAATGAGTATAACCGCTCTATAGATAAAATATCGTTAAGAATACATAGTTTTGCCTATAGTTGTGAACTCTACGAGTATAACAAAACCAAGAATTGAAATTATGAATGTATAGCGTTGTTACAGCATGGCGTATTAAAAGAATAAACAACTTTCAGGGTTGCCACTGGTTTAAAACTGTAAAAAATGTGACCAAGCCAAAGACATTAGGATGTAAAGGACGTACAAATAACAGGTGAAATTTGCTACTACAATAAATATTATTAATTATTAATAATATTAATAAGTTAATAAGTTATTCTATTAAAAGAACTCAAACATATTTTACTCACAACACATCATATATAATATAGCACGCTGACTGGAAAGACCACAATCATCATGCCAATGGTGGCATTTTCTTATGTTTATCGAAGAAAAAATACGGAATGTCTTAGATATTTGTATTTGGTTATAAGGGCCTTACCGAAAAACGTTACTTAGCGTGGATCAATGTCTCAAATCTGTTTCAAAATCTGTCTTATTTCCGCAATTGTCACATCATATCAGCGAGAAAGTAACTGCATGTTCTGAGCATTGGTCATATTTGAGATAAGTTTGTGGTGTATCATATATAAATATAATTAATAAAATATTAAAACTTAAATTCAAAATAAATATAATACATAAATTCATACTATCAAATAAATCGCTCGCCGCTTATAGCTGAGCCGCTGCGCAAGCGCTAGGAATGCGATGCACCGTGCGTCGCAGGGAGCTAACACAGAGTCGACACAGTGTCTCAGACAGTAGTCGCTCGCTAACAGACTTGATTGTTTACGTTAAAAATATTGTAAAATCTAGTTGATATTTGTGTTGTGGATAATTTAATAGCTTCCAAATTACGTGTGAACTGTAATTATAATATAATGGAAGCTTGAGATTACAAATAAACAGTGAAACCAAAGTGAACTTGTTTTGCCATACAAATCACCCCGGTGTACTTCTAGGTTAAGTTCCCACACTGGTGACCCCTCTCATGGACAGAATTGTGAGTCAAGGAAGATACTGAACTTATAGTGTCCTGTGAAGTGCATATTTTATTAAAAATATAAACATTACAAATAAATTAATTCGGCGAAATAACCGAAGTCACTGTGGGTACTTTAAAAACTTCTTTGGTACAAGTCACAAGCTGATAGCGATTTTGCATTTTCGCTAACAACAACAACAACTATGTCGATGCAAAACAAAAACGAAGAACGTGTTCCGGCACCCTCTTCTGAGTTATTTAGAGTGGGAGTACGAGTCCCCCCCTTCTGGCCAGATGAACCAGAGATTTGGTTCGCGCAAGTTGAAGGGCAGTTTTCAGTGTCGAACATTACTTCAGACGTTACGAAATTTAATTACGTCATTGGACAGCTTGACCATCAATTCTCCAAGGAAGTAAAAGACATAATTATATCCCCTCCAGCAACTGATAAATATGAGAAACTAAAGTCTGAGCTCATTAAGCGCCTAAGTGCCTCGCGAGAAAAACAAGTAAAGCAGCTTCTGATGCACGAAGAGCTAGGAGACCGTCGTCCGTCACAGTTCTTAAGACACTTACAAAGTCTAGCGGGACCTGATGTGCCCGAAGATTTCATCAAGACAATTTGGACGAGCAGACTGCCACGTAGCATACAGACAGTGATAGCCGCTCAGCCTACGGCGTCACTGGAGGTACTGTCAGACCTAGCGGATCGTATACAAGACATTGCTCCTGCCACACCTCAAGTATCAGCTGCATCCACACCTGGTTCGTCACTGGAAGCTATGGCCAACGAGATAGCCGAACTCCGTAGACAAATGAAGACACTGCTAGATCGTGAATCTCGCTCACATACCCGCCAGAGAAGCCGCAGCCGCTCTAAAACAAGATCCAACTCTAACTACAGGAAGTTCCCCAACTGTTGGTACCATTGGAAGTTTGGAGATAAATCAACACGCTGCATGAAACCTTGCAACTTTCAAGCGGGAAACTCTCAGGGCGGTCGGTAATGGCGACGAACGACTGTCCTAACTCGTCTGGTCGCCTGTTCGTCGTAGATCGTCGGTCGAAGATGCAATTTCTTGTCGATACAGGAAGCGACGTTTGCGTCTTCCCACGCCGATCACTACATGAGCGTCGTCCTAAATCAAACTTCGAACTTTCTGCCGCAAATGGTACATCAATCAGCACTTACGGATATACTCACCTGGATTTAGACCTCGGATTACGTCGCGATTTCCCATGGCGTTTTATTGTTGGTGATGTCACTAAGGCAATAATAGGAGCTGACTTCTTGAAGTTCTATGGCCTTCTAGTGGATATTCGCAACCAACGATTACTAGACAATACGACTACACTCTCGGTCGTTTGCTTACCTGCACACTCGTCAATTGCGATTTCTTCAATCAAGATACCTATTGGCGAGTCACGCTACGATCAAATCTTGAAAGAATTTCCAGAAGTTACTACACCATCTGGGAATCAAGCTGAAGTTAAACACAATACTGTACACTATATCAGAACTACATCAGGACCACCGATATCATGCAACCCACGCCGCTTAGCACCAGACAAATTAAAAATTGCAAAAGCTGAAATCGAATCAATGCTGAAATCTGGTATCGCACGACCTTCAGAAAGCTCCTGGGCGTCACCGTTACATCTCGCACCGAAGAAAGACAACGGGTGGCGGCCTTGTGGAGATTATCGAATGCTGAATGCTCGTACCATACCTGATAGGTACCCAATCAGACATGTGCACGATTTCACACAAAGCATTTCAGGCTGTTCGATTTTCTCAACTATCGATCTCGTCAAAGCGTTTCATCAAATTCCCGTAAACCCTGAAGATATCCACAAGACCGCCATCACGACACCATTCGGATTATATGAATTTCCGTTCATGACGTTCGGATTGCGAAATGCTGGACAGACGTTCCAGCGATTTGTTGACGAAATGACTCGTGGTTTGGACTTCGTCTCCCGTACATCGACGATTTTTTGATATTTTCAAAAAATGAGGTCCAACATGAAGAACACCTTCGTATTCTCTTCAGCAGACTGAAAGACCATGGAATCATTGTCAACACTTCTAAGTGCAGCTTTGGTCGGTCTGAAGTAAAATTCCTAGGCTACCATATATCGGCCAACGGAATTAAGCCTCTGGATGAGAAAGTTGAAGCTATCAAGTCATTCCCTGCTCCTAAGACAGTACGAGAGCTCCGTAGGTTTTTAGGAATGCTAAATTTCTATAGGCGTTTTATTCCTAATGCAGCGGAAGTCCAAGCACCGCTACATGCTCTCAAGACCGGCTCTATAAAAGGTTCCCACCCTATCAACTTTTGTGAAGACACGGTAAAAGCTTTTGAGGAATGCAAAGAAAGCCTCTGTCGTGCAGCACTCCTTGCACATCCGGATTGCCAGTGCAAATTGGGTCTAGTCACAGATGCGTCAGATACTGCAATTGGCGCTGCCTTACAACAGTACAAAGATGGTGGCTGGCAACCCCTTGCCTTCTTCTCACGCAAGTTGAGTCCAGCGCAGAAGAAATACTCTCCCTATGACCGAGAACTCCTCGCAATATACGAAGCATTGAAGTACTTCAGACACATGGTTGAAGCTAGAGAGTTCACAATATACACAGACCATAAACCCCTCTGTTTTGCTTTTCACCAGCGTAAGGACAAATGTTCGCCGAGACAGTTTCGTCATTTGGATTTCATTTCCCAATTTACGACTGACTTGAGACACATCTCGGGGAAAGACAACCTGGTCGCGGACACTTTAAGCAGAGTGGAAGAACTAGAATTGGCGATAGACTTTCCTCAGCTTGCCAAGTCACAGGCATCAGACTCAGAATTGAAAGAGATGCTAGAACATGGAACCTCATTACGATTGGAGAAGGTGAAGATTCCAGGAACGCGTGCTGAATTATATTGCGACGTCAGCACACCCGTTTCAAGACCTTACGTTACGAAGCTTATGCGCAAGCAGGTTTTTGATAGCTTGCACGCATTAAGTCATCCCGGTGCCAACGCAACTATAAAGTTAGTAGCAGAACGCTATGTGTGGCCCGGAATAAAGAAAGATTGCAGAGAATGGACACGTACATGCCTACCTTGTCAACGCTCAAAGATAACTAGACATGTATCATCTCCATTGGGCACCTACCAGCTACCAAAAGCACGCTTTATGCACGTGCATATTGACCTGATCGGACCACTTCCAATATGTAATGGAAATAAATATTGCCTTACCGCTATCGATCGTTTTACTCGATGGCCTGAGGTAATGCCAATACCCGATGCAACAGCTGAAACAGTAGCTAAAGCCCTACTTACTGGATGGATATCGAGGTTCGGATCCCCCGCAGACATAGTAACAGACCGCGGCAAACAATTCGAATCATCACTATTCCAGCATCTATCAAAAATATCGGGATTTCAGCACAAAAAGACTACTGCATATCACCCTTCATGCAATGGAGCTATCGAGAGATTCCACAGACAACTGAAAACCGCAATAACCTGTCATGCAACAGAAAATTGGATGGAAGCCTTACCTTTAGTGCTACTTGGAATCCGAAGGGCGTACAAAGAGGACATAAAAGCGAGCGCTGCAGAACTTGTGTATGGAGAACCGCTACGCTTGCCGGGAGAATTCTTTGATCCCAGCACAGCTGGAACAACAGATGTCACAGAATACACTGCTCGATTACGCTCGTTCGCTAGTAATCTGAAACCTACGCCTGCTTCGAGGCACACCAAGCCATCCATATTTATTTTCAAGGACTTGCCAACTGCCACGCATGTATTCTTGAGAGAAGACGCAATACGAGCTTCCTTGCAACCTGCATATACAGGTCCACACACAGTTCTGGAGAGATCTGAAAAAGTTTACAAATTATTAATAAAAGGAAAACCTGTCACAGTATCAGTAGACCGCTTGAAACCAGCCTATATATTGGACAACAGCATTAAAACGTCAGATAAATCTCCTGATGATACACCTCCACCTGAAAATGTACCTAGAAAAACAAGATCGGGACGTACCGTTAGATTTCCAGATTATTATCGCCCGTAGAAACGGTCTCTGGAAGGGAGTAATGTGGTGTATCATATATAAATATAATTAATAAAATATTAAAACTTAAATTCAAAATAAATATAATACATAAATTCATACTATCAAATAAATCGCTCGCCGCTTATAGCTGAGCCGCTGCGCAAGCGCTAGGAATGCGATGCACCGTGCGTCGCAGGGAGCTAACACAGAGTCGACACAGTGTCTCAGACAGTAGTCGCTCGCTAACAGACTTGATTGTTTACGTTAAAAATATTGTAAAATCTAGTTGATATTTGTGTTGTGGATAATTTAATAGCTTCCAAATTACGTGTGAACTGTAATTATAATATAATGGAAGCTTGAGATTACAAATAAACAGTGAAACCAAAGTGAACTTGTTTTGCCATACAAATCACCCCGGTGTACTTCTAGGTTAAGTTCCCACAAGTTAATTGGTAAAATCGAAAATAATTATAATATGTAAGTGGCAGCCCTACAAACAGTGAAATACAAGCCATTACCATACAAAGAGGTCCGTGCGCCCTACCCTCGGATGTCGCCGCAATGCACTCTGTACTTATTTGGACAACTCCAATAAAATTATTCAAATTACTCTATTTATTAATTTCTTGAGAAACAATGGCGGTAGTAAATTGTTTTCCTCTGGAACCTGGGGTCGTTTAACACAAATTGCAAATACATTTATCGATGATTTAATAGTTTAGTTTTTGTTAATATACGTATTAAACGAGGAAGCTCAAGGTCACGCAACGAGCTATGGAGAGGGCTATGCTCGGAGTCTCTCTACGAGATCGAATCAGAAATGAAGAGATACGTAGACGTACAAAAGTCACCTATATAGCACAGCGGATTAGCAAGTTGAAGTGGCAGTGGGCAGGGCACATAGCACGTAGAACTGATGGCCGATGGGGCCGAAAGGTTCTCGAGTGGAGACCACGTACCGGCAAGCGCAGCGTAGAAAGACCAGCCACGAGATAGACAGATGATCTCATACAAGTGGCGGGAAGACGCTGGATGCAAGCCACTCCCAATCGGTCTTTTTGGAAATCCATGGAGGAGGCTTATGTCCAGCAGTGGACTTCTTATGGCTGAGATGATGATGATGATGATGACGTATTAAACAAAAAAATAAATTGTTGCCAGTATAAATAATTTCATAATAAAATCTAAATCATGATAATGATTTGATAGAAATCAATCTGATGATTTTTTTATTGAAATTATGTGTAATTGATCTTGAGATAGATTAATTAAACATTTCATGACTTAGTAACTTAGAAAGAAATAGTTTCTACGGAACTCTGATATGGCAAAAAGTTATTTCGTTAGGGATGTTAACCACACCACAAGCGTTCTAGCAGTATTATTTCAATGTTACTTTGACTTTTATCTCGCTCTTACTACAGTTGCGAGAGCAAGACAAACGTCACAGTAATATTGAAATAAGATTGAATTCAGTTTTCTCAATGTAAGCGTGCTCCATCGTAGACCCCTATGTAGATTATCATTGAATAAGATGGCTGTTAAGCGCAATCTTTAAAATTATACAGTTTTACTTATAAACAGGCATATCTAAAGATTTAGCAAGTCTAAGGTCTTTGGAAGGATAACTAACTCTATTTAGTTCAGACCTTTACTAAAATGATCCTATTAAAATTACGTAACTTAGCCTTACAATGCGAAAGCAATAATACCCTTTGAGAGAGCCTCACACCTTTCTACTGGATTTACTAACGTACAAGTTTAAGCCAAGGAGGCTGCATGCTTGAACCTACATGATTCTAGACAGAGTCGAATTAAGGACTTATCTATTGGGGCTTAGATATTATAATATAATAATACAAGTTGAACTGTGTTTGCAGTTAAAAACGAAAAAAGAACGGCAGGCGACCGTATACCTACTAGACCAAATTTAAAATCAAAATTAAAAACCCGACTGCATCCAAAATATAAATAATGTGTTTCTGTCTATTCGACCGTCCCTGGTTCGATACATATAGTCGAATATCGTTAAAAAAAGTAAGTATTATTTTTTTGTGAGCAAGTGAACGAATTATGTACATATTTATAATAAGTTGATTTTCGTTTCAACCTGACACTTTACGACCCATATTTTAAACACTTGCCTAGAAGGAACCTGACTAACCTATTGACTCGCGATTTGAAGACACCCTGATTATATCCAACCGGAAAGACCCATTCAGGAAGTGTGTTCCACATCTTGGCGGTGCGCACAATAAAAGTGCAGCTAAATAGTTTCGTTGTCGAGTTTTCGTTGTCGTTGTTTCGAGTCTTTGGGATATCCACCATAAAACGATGTCGCTTTTCCGTTCTTCTTGCCATCTGATAAAAAAGGGGCAAGGGGGGAGGGAATAAGATTATACAAATCAGATGCACACTCCCGAAATGTATTCGATTATATAATATATTTACTAAATGTTTCCGACAAATAATTTAAAATCGCCCATTTAAATGGCTATGCAGTAAACTCTTCGTAGTAATTTTTAAATGAGATCTACTTTTTGTCCCCACACCTCTGACCCAATTTTACTCATACACTCAATTTCTTGTTTCAAATGAGTTACCAAATATTATATAAATAGGCTAACAAATGACGCCTATTACACATCAAAATTACATACAGAAAGTATATACAAATTCAACATTAACTCGCAAAACCATCAAGTCATTTAGGATGTAGTAGGTAATATATAAACATGTGTATGTACGTATACACCTGAAAATCATTACCCTGCTTTTTTGCACATTCTTCGGCGGCCATACCGTCGCTTAACATCAGGTTGGTGGTCAATCGTACTAATCGTAGATCTATCTTGAAAAAAAAAACATCGGGTAAAAAAAAGGCTATTTACCATATTTGACAAGCCTCATGGCTCAGTGGTAGTACGACTGCTTCCTGAGCTGTAGGTCGTGGGTTCGATCCCCACCCAGGGCAAACATTTGTGCGATGAGCATGGATGTTTGTTCTGTGTCTGGGTGTTTCTATGTATCTTAAGTACGAAAAAAAATATATATATGTAGGTATTCTATCAACCATCTAGTTCCATAGTACAAGTTTTGCTTAGTTTGGGCTAGATGGCGTTGTGTGAAATGTCCTCCAATATTTCTGTATTTATTTATTTTACTAGTTTCTTCATCCTGAGTACGTCATATGATCTCGTAAGTGAAGTCGTAATAGCCACCAAGCTATTAGGCATGACGCCAGCCTCTACTGAGACTCGAGCCAGGGTAATCTCAGATGGGGCTATATTTATTCCCCCTGAATACACCCCTGCCAAGAACGGTCAAAATAAAATAATTAATAAATTAATATTATATTATATTGTTCTTCTTCTTTTTTGTATTGGACCCCGCGATTAGCGATTTGCCAGTGTCAAGTATTGAAATATTTTCAAGTTTCTTGAATAATACAAGTTATATATTGTTCTAGTCACAGTCTGAGTCACGTAAACAGTTATTTTTAAATTTAAGTCTTGCCTCAGTAAAGTTATATTGTTACCTACTTTTAAATTATGGACTGAGAGAAAAGGTAAAATATAGAAAGTACCAGCTGCCTTTCTTCCTGAGCATTCTATAAAAGTCAGTTAAAGGAATTGTGGGATTTTGGCGTTTATACCGGCGATGGGCTGACTTGCAAGTCAACATTACATATTACTCATCTAACCCTCTAATACCTTCTCCCTCTTAGGCCTCTAAATAATGTAGTGTCAAACGGCCTCGTGGTCTTTGATGCTCTGCCTACCCCATAAGGGAAAATTGTACGCATATCAAAAAAATTACATGCGTGTCTTTTACCTACCAACCAATGCAATGACTTCAAGAGTAATTTAAAATCAACAGCTATTTACATTCGTGGGTAGAAATGTGCTGCACTTATTACTTTAAGATATTAGACGTTAAATCTCGTTATATCTTAGCAACATTAAAAATGTCAACATACAACATCACAATTTGTATCTAATATTTTATTTATAGCCGGTCTGCTCTTCCTCGTTATATCTTAGCAACATTAAAAATGTCAACATACAACATAACAATTTGTAATATTTTATTTATAGCCGGTCTGCTCTTCCTCGTTATATCTTAGCAACATTAAAAATGTCAACATACAACATAACAATTTGTAATATTTTATTTATAGCCGGTCTGCTCTTCACTGGACTGGGAGAAAAAGAAAAACACAGAATGCACCAGCTGCTTCTCTTCCCGGGCATACTGTAAAATTCAGTTAAAGGACGAGGGAAGTTGGCATTTTTATAGGCGATAGGCTGACCCCCTGTCACTCCAAGCCAATATTACATCTTACCCTTGTATCCCTTCTAACCTTCTAATACCCTCTCCCTTCTATCTAACCCTTCTAACCAAGGTCAAATGTGGCCTTAATCGGCCTCATAGTTTTCGACGCTCTGCCTACCCCGCAAAGGAAAACAGACGTGATTATATGTATAGCCGATCTCTTTTTAGCTCTCTCAGAGAGAATCTAATATATACTTATTTATATCAGAATATAATCTTTCACGCATTTTGTCTTGCTACTTCACTAGTAAATAATAACAACTCTTCATAACATTTGCACTACGTAATGATATGACAAATTTAATTATTTCTACGTTCTCAGTAATGTAAGGCCGCATAAGCGCAGATCTAAAACACAAGCAATGCTCTCGACGGAAACTCAATTAATTGAATTTTGTTGACAGTGACAACACTCAGCGAAATTACTTGTGCATTTACGTGCACTATGCTTTAGTGTAAATGCGATTGGAAGTGAAACAAATTAATACTTTGTACTTAAATAATTTTTAATATCAAAATATTCTATTATTATGGATTCACATAAAGAATAATCCAAGGGGAGGCCTATGTCCATCATCATCTCAGCCAGTAGTGGCCTATGTCCACTACTGGCTGATGATGATGATGATGATTAAGATTAACAATGACGGAAATTTCACATAAAAATGGCAACCTACCTTTTATAAATTTAAATTTATATTGATTAATTTATTCATTGCTATTTCAACCGACTGTTCAAGATAGAGGATAATGTTAACAATTACTTATAACGATTAAAAATAGATTTTTATAAAGAATGCAAACAAAAATCCCCGAAACTAAATTACAACTTTTCTATCTGGTGTTCTAACATCTGGTGTTGTGCAGTGCGAAGTCATATTATCATTGCATTGAATATAATTATTTATACATGGAGATGGCGACAAAATCAATTAGGGAGAACAAACACGGAGGGTTTCTCCAGTGTAAGGTTTCACTCAATTAATGAACTTGTTACGAGCTCAACATCTATCGAACAGCAGCATCATAAGATATAACAAATAAAATAAAACTGAGACACGTCTTACTTATGATACTTGAAAAGACGATACTTTTACTTACCTGTAAGTACCTGAGAAACCGAGCTCCGCTCGAATTTTTTATCAATTAAAGTACGGGAAAACCCGGGTTTTTTTGCAACAAAATCTACTGACCACCAACTCGACTGATGTTAAGCGACGGTGTGATCTATTCACTCTAGCCTTGATAATTCTAAAGTAGTAGGTCTCAGGAAACAGAGATGATGGCAAAGAATTCCATTCTATTCCTGTGCAGTACGCATCTAGAATGTGGATCGATATCGCTGAGTACGGATTTACGGATTTCCGGTTATACTATAAACAGGGAGCAAAATAATATTTTTTACGGCGAGGGTGCTTTTTTGAATCCAGAGCGTAGCGAGGGATTCTTTAGTAGAATCCTGAACGTAGCGAGGGATTCAAAGTACGTCGCCCGAGGCAAAAATATATATTGCGCCCGAGTGATACACTCTACTTTTCATCACCTTCTAAGAGAAAATAAAAGGCGCCTCATATAACATTGTAATATTATTATTTAATAAAACATAAAAAAACAACAAAATTGAAATTAAATAGTATCTAATAATAAAACAACTAAAAAATTATATTTTAATTTGAGACATTTTCGCAATTATGTATTGTCTTCGGCGCTGAACACTAAGATGTTCCAAATTCAAAAAGTGCGCGGCAAAGATAATTGCGGCGCATTTATAAGAGGATTAAAAACTCATTAAAGTCGTCCTTTTCGAATAGATGGGATGAAAAATCTATTTACATAGCCAAATAATGCCATTATGTATATCTATACATATAATAAGACTGTAACGGGTCAAAATCTGTACATTAAATATATTTGAATTTTTAAGCTATTGCATAGCTTCTATCGCGGGTCTTGAGCGTGGAGACGGAATCCAGAAATTCCGTAACGAAAATAACCTAACACACCGCGCGTAAAGCTATTATGCAATAGCTTTACCGCGGCAGTCTCCGAGTGCCACACGTCTTTTTTTTTATTGGAGGATGCATTACTATCGATATAGAAGCCAAAACAGCAATTTTCATAATTTTTGTCTGTCTGTACGGTGTGTCCGATGGACGCCGAAACTACCGGACGAAATTTCTCAGGAGTATTACTTATACTATGTAGAAGGATCTGTGACACTTTTTATCCCGAAAAATTTGACAGTTCCTGTGGGATACACTAAGCAATAACAACATAATTGATCACCATGCGGGTGGAACCGCGGGGCGCAGCTAGCTTATAAGATTTCTGACCTGCGTGATGACGTCATTTGGCGTAATAGTGCGGTCTCTGTGTAACATTCTTAAAAAGTTATTTTTGGAAATATTTCAATCTTGTTTTTGTAGTTTTTTATGAACAAATAAAAGATACACATTTCATGATCTATTGCATGAAATTTTAGAGATAACTGATGAGAGAAACGCAGATATATTCAAGTTAAAAAAGGGGTTGGCAGTATATTGCCAGCCACATTTGTTCATTACAGGTATAAATTTTTCCTAAATTGTCTATAATCAGTTCGAACTATGAATAATTTTCGACAGAATAATAAAATAAGAAAGAAAATTGAATTGAACACAATACTTACTTTTATTTGAGTAATCCAGAACGTAAATTACCATGTTACAACTTACAAGAGATTTATAGCTTTAATTCAAATTGGCAAGATGAAAAAGCCAAGGACACTGTACCAATTTCTTTAATTGAATCGTTAAACATGAGAATTTGGAAATATGTCTTTTATAACATGGCCTGCGAAATTGTCTGCATAATTAAACATCCTAGTTTTATGGTTGGCAAGCCAATTTACTTATAGCTTTTGCTCAAATGAGAGTCTTATTTTTGAGACGGCAATTTGTGCAATTCGTAAATTTTTGTCGACTGCGCCAGAAGGAGGATTATGTTTTTCGAGTAAATGTATGTTTGTATGTGGGCATATATATGTATGTACGTATGTTTTTATATTAACCCCTACAGCCTAAACGGCTTGATCGATTTTGATGTCCGAGGTATCGTTACATTTGTCTTCACTTCCTGAGTGGCTATAATTTTTTTAAATTATAATATTACAACTCTCACAAAAATGAAATATGCTTTTTTCCTTAACTTCCAACGAACTTTTTTCGAAACAAATAAGTGATTTTACAAAATATATTCTAAAGAATGATAATTTAAATAAATTGTGCATACTTTCTTGCAAAAATGTACACTCAGCATTTACTTTTTTTTAATTATAGGTATTTAGGTACGATGGAGTGCGCTTGCCTCAAATTAAAATATTATGATTCACTCGTGATTTGATATGTTCCGGATTACATAGCAATGTAAAAAAACGATTTACCTAAAAATATTCAACATAATTATACTAATCGAGTTGACGAGCGCAGTGCATTACCAGGCAAGATTTTGAAATTTTAAAGTCTTCAAAATGGTATTGGACTGGTATGGGAAGCGTGAAGCTTTACGTCAGGCGAATGCCTTACTCCATTCGCCGTAAAGAAAGAAAAACTCTTCGAAATCTCAAGGATTGAAAAGATAGGGTAAGGTAAATACGATTGCGTACAAAATCTAGCTCGTTTTAAACCGATCGCCGCGGACTTAACGTTATTTAGCTTAGAATACTCCAGTAACCCAGTTTGTAAGCGCATATTAAATTAAACTGTACTACGCGGATAAAGATAACATGGAACAAGCAAATGGAAACTTGGACAGAGAAAGCTATGCAGAGGATATACAGATGGGCAAAAATAATCTCGGTAGTAGGGACGGGGTCAAATTTTAAATTAAGAGAGAGCAAACTATTTGTTAGACTTATTTTAAGTTATCAGCAAAACTCTCAAACCCACAAAAGTATATTATCTCAAATACTTTGTGCTATAAATGTATTTAATTATGCAAACATTTGAGAGTACTATCACATTGATGTGACTAGTCTTACAAAAGTTTTTAAGGGACTCATTTTAAGTGCCTATTATTTCAAAATCAACCTTTTCGCCCGTCGCATACCGTTTCTGAAGATATAAAATGACTGAACGAACTTTTAGAAAATTTGTTAAGTACAACGAACCCTAAGTGCAAAGCAACATCATAAATTTTCGACAAACGTTTCATTTTGATCCAAGCCAATTTCCCTACATGCACCGTAAATTAATCGCAAAAATATTTAAATAAATAATGTCTTCTCCACACCCTCGCTGTTCTAAAGAGTTCTGAAGCAGGGAAAGAAGCATATTGTCGGCTCAGGGCGTAACGTTGGGTAAACACCTACCAGTAGGAAAATATTGATACCGAGCGCATAATCTCCGGCCCGTTTGCATAATGTCAATACAACGGTTTATTAAAAAGTTTTGAACCTTCTGGACTAGATAACTTGGGTCGCGGATTTTGTAAAGCGATTTTCGGTAACTGCTTTATTGAAAAGTTTTGTGTTGGGCTTTTTGCTGTTGATATTTTGGAAACCAGTTTGTCTATTATTATTGTTTTGATCGGGCAAGTGCCTTTATTAAATACAACATACTTACAAACTATACTTCTAACTACTACACAAAAAGCAAACAGGTGAAGTACCTACTTGTTGATGTTGATAAAGCTTGTTTATTTTTTTTTTCTATTTAAAGGAATTACCTATTAGAGATCGATAGATAAACTCTTTATTGTATACACCTTTATTAACACAAATTACATAATGAAAAGGGCTTAAATTCTAGTGAAACAGCAGGCGGCCTTATCGCTAATAGCGATCTCTTCCAGGCATCCTTGGCGTAACATAATGTATATTGGATTTGACACCCAAACTTATATTAATAAGGCAAAAGTAGCTCTGATTAAAGTCATAGAATACATGTATATTATTTTATAAATACATACTTAAAATACATATAAACACCCAGACATACAACAAACATCCATGCTACGCAGAAATGTTTGCCCTGGGTGGGGGTCGAACCCACGACCTACAGCTCAGAAGGCAGACGTGTTACCACTGAGCCATAAGGACTGTCAAATTAAATAATAAATCTAACAGAATGAACACCGAGAGTAAATACACACAAAAGCTATATTTTCCACCTTTCCACAAGCACACACACAGTTGTTTTCTGTACAGGTAAACAGACGTAGGTAACCATAACAAAATTTAATATAAACCTAACACATTCATACGTACGTTAGACATGTACGCATAAAGGCCCAGAACACATGTAATTATGACAAGTGCGAAACACACAGAGTTCGCGCCACCACTGAAATCCGGTGGCAAAATTTTGGAACTAAATTTGACAGTTCCGATATTGTACGCCGGAGCACAGAATACCATAATAGTCTGTATGGCCAGAATGCGACTGAAGCGCTGCGTCTTTAGGACTTCAACAGTGGCGTAGACTAGTAATTACAACAAATTGACAACAATTTTTTTATACTGCGTAGCTGATGTTGCTTTTTCATCAAAGTTTTTTTTTATAGTCTCCAGTTCTTACTTCTGATGAAATAACCACCACCACTTCCACCACTTTTTTTCCCACTTTTTTTTTACCACTTCGCTAATTTCATTTGCAGTGTTTGCAGAGATTATAGTAATAAATTCAAATTTTTATTAAATTGGCTTAGTAAGCGGTTTTTATAACATCTAAATATAAATTAACTAGCTGCGCCTCGCGTTTTCACCTGCGTAGTGATGAGGAACAGTGTTGATGGTGTTAAAATATAGCCTATGTCTTCAGGTTTTCAGTTATCAAATTTCATAATAATCGGTGCAGCCTTTTTTTAATAGAGAAAAGGTAACAAACAGACTTGACAGTTACTTGCGCTTTCATATTATTAGTTAGAAAGTAAGGATATATTAATAAAATAAAAAATAAAAAAAGACGTGTGGCACTCGGACACTGCCGCGGTAAAGCTATTGCATAGCATTTTTTATCAACTTATGTAATTATAATTATTTATTTATTTTATTTATGCACTATTCCTAACACCCCCCACTCCAACCGGCACAGCGGTGATACTTTTTAGTTTTTAGTTTTGCCATCTATCGATGAATAGCAGAACTTTTAATGACTTTTTGAAATATCACGCTTGTCTCTTTAGTTCTGTAAATCGCCTCTAGGTGGCATTGGTTGTAACGGCGTTACTGCGTTAGGTTATTTTCGTTACGGAATTTCTGGATTCGGTCTCCACGCTCAAGGCCCGCGATAGAAGCTATGCAATAGCTTAAAATAAAAGTTGAATTGAATGTTTGTATAGATACAAATATCTGAATCTAACATTTCGTCACTATTTTGAAACCAGTGATATATTAAACAAAGTTTTAGCATTTCTTTGTTTGAAACCACAAAAATGCAATTTTACCGTACTCTCTAAAATGTGCGCTAGCCTTAACACCGCAGACTTGCTCACGAATGCACGCGGCTCGCAATATGATTCTGTACAGATGAATGGCCGTGACTGAGTAGCAATTAGATTGGGCAAACACTGCCGGAATAGTGCGGAAGACGTTGCAGGTTTTTATTACTGCTCCAGAAACTGACAAAGAATCGTTGGACATAAAAATATACGTTTGCGTCGATCTTGCTAACTGATTTCAATTAATAAGTAAATATTTATTCTTATAAAAAAGTTTGCTATTTATACCTCTAATGCGTTACATAATATTAAATTATGATATACATAATATAATAGTGATTTAATGAATGATAGTTTAAAAAAATGTTTTATTAAAATATTAATACAAAGTTTAAAACACAAATGGGGGTACAAGCCTAGTAGTATAAACCGTGGTTTGTGAACACAATTTTATTTATAGATGCATACAGGTCGGTTAACTAAAGCTGGCACGTTCAACACATTTACACGTTGCGCTTGTGTAGTGTCTGTGAATAAGCGCGCGGCATGACGTCACGTGTGATCGATTGATGAACCAAAAGTGGATACTTTTACTGACTCATATTATATAATAACACTAGGAAATTCCGACGGCGAAACATCAAGTTCTTCGAGCGATGAAAGTTTGAGTGATTAATTTAAGATTCTGATTAAAAGTAGAAGATTTAATTTACGATTCTGATTAAAAGCAATAATGTAATAATCGTAATATATATAACAAGTAACTCATATACTTTTTTTATTTTTCGACAACGCACCCAATCTAACTAAAACCTAACTCTATTCTATACCTAGACTAGAGTCGCATTTTGAATCAAAATCATTTATTTTTAAGCATACTGTATAGTGAAATTGCATAAGTGTGAGTACTGTGACCGTGCCAGCTTTAGTTAACCGACCTGTACCCTGTATGTATTTCTTTTTGAATGACTAGTAATTAAATGCCCCCGTACGTTCCATGCCTATCAGATTGAGCAAACAGAAGCGAAACCGCTCGAATGGAACAATATGAGAAAGGGTTGCGCAGGCACACAAACAAAGGATCAGGGATGGTAGATTCGCGATAATGAAACCGGATGAGAGACCGACCGTTCGCATCGACTTACTGGGACGAGAAAGGGATACCTACAGTTTGGGAAACGCTGGGGGTTATTGGTGATATTTGCAAGATTATGATGTTATGAGTATTATTTGACCGAGCGAGCGAAGCGTCTCTGCATCAACTGGCCAAATTTTCCTTCATCTGTCAGTTTGTTTCTTTGTTCGTACTCGTTTACAGGGTGTAATTTAGAACCAATTTTGATGAAACTTGGTGTATAAGTTCTATGGATTATTTTTAAAAAAGTCGTCGGCGATTTTTGATAAGAGGGGTGGTTCCCATAAAAAGGGGGGAAGTTGATTGCGGCGTTAATTACCAACCGATTATAATTATATTTGGTAGGTAGGTAGAGTACACAATTATTACAACTTGTGGTAAAAATTAACAGAATTAGTCAAGTGGTTGTCGAGATATAACAAATAACTTCAGATTGCGTGTAACGGTGAGGGCGCGTGGATGTGCTTGATGCATTTTAGCGCTGAATAATTTTCTTGATTTTACGTTTTCTCCATTTATAAAATTATTATTTGTTTTTATAAGAATATACATTGTTTTTTTAATTAAGGGCATCTAAACATATCCTATTTTTTGTTTTAAAGTTAAATTGATCTTTCAAGGTGCTTAAACTTATGGATAAAATGTTTTTTGTCCGTGAAACAAGGTCTGTAAAATCACTTAAAATTGCGAAATCGGCCAAAATTTTACATACGGCCTCCTAATCCAACTTTATGTAGGTATTATGTACAGATGATCTAAGGTGAGCTGCAAATAAGCTCTCTCGCGAGGTCTACTGTTCGTAGAACTACTAGTTCTACAAGTCTCTCGTGTCTCAGGACGCCCTACACTACGTTTTCCACGAGACACGATAGAGTGACGATATACGGAAAGCAGATATACTGCAGCTGGCAGTGGCTGGAAACGGAAAGCTGAGGGTCGTGCTGAATGGCATTCAATGGGAGAGGCCTATGTCCAGCAGTGGACTACAATAGGCTGATGATGATGATGATTTCTACAAGTAGAGAACATAAACTAAAAGTCGAAACCAATACTTTAGACACAATCACATCTATCACCATCACACAGTTGTTTTTAACCGACTTCCAAAAAGAAGGCAATTATCAATTCGGTCTGTATGTTTTTTTATTCAATACAAAACGTAAAAGTTAAATCGAAATTAATTACCTATTTATTAAAAATAGTAATGCCGGCAGCCCTAAGCAGAGCACTAGATACCGCACTGTAGTCCAGTACAAACGTCACATATTTTATACTATATAAAACTCTATTTCCCGCTGTTTAAAGGTGAAAATAGCTTAAGCATATTTTATAATCATTCATTACATGCGCCATTATGCTGAGTGGAAAAATAATAGCCGATCGTTCCCCGCTCACTGGGCCGTCAGCAACATTTCAAACGAAATAACCAACGATACGAGGACAAAGGATTTAATATCAGCTGAGTTGTATAGGATTTCGGGCTTTGATTTTAAAAAATAATTTTAGATTTCTTTTATACGGTTCCGTAAAAAAAAACAGCCATGTGCGTGTCGTGCCACGCGCAAAGTAGGGTTATGTAGTTGCATATCATATTTATTTTTAAACTTAAAAAAAAATGATAGCATAAATGTATTTACGCGATACCCCTAATGGGGTTAATATGGTATTTTCCTACTAATGTATTTAACTTAGAATATTGCTGCATAAGTTCCCGGCAGCTTAGTGGTGAGACCGTCTGACTTGCGATCCGCAGGTCCTGAGTTCGAATCCCACGGCACGCACCTCTGTCTTTTCGAAGTTATGTGCGTATTGTTGATTGCCGCCAACTTCAAACGGTGAAGGAAAACATCGTGAGGAAACCTACATGTCAGAGAGTTCTCAATGATCTTGAAGATGTGTGAAGTCTGCCAACCCGCACTTGGCCAGCGTGGCAGACTATGGCCTAACCCTTCTCACAATGAGAAGATGGCCCGTTCCCAGCAGTGGGACAGTTTGTACAAACAGGGCTGATAAAAAAAAATAAAAAAATGCTGCGATAAATTATTTGACTTTGACTTTTATGTTAACTGAAAACAAGGTCTCCTGTTTTATATTAAGAACTATGAACATATGAAGTACTATTTTATAAATTTATTTAAAGAGTTAAATTATTATTTTCGTAGTTTAAATGAAATTTGCACAACGTTTTCGTCTCTTACTTCTCTAAATAGGTACATTTTTGAAGTTAATAGACTTGTAAAGCCTACTTAGCCGTGATAGTGTTTCTTTCAATTTCATCATAATACAAATTATATTATACTAGCAAGAATTTTTGCAGGATTTTTTTCATATCCCTAAAGTCAACCGCTTAGCCTGAAGACTGATAATTTTTGTTAAAGTCAAGGGGAGACTTGACTTTAACAAAAAATATCACTTGTAAGCTTAATATTTCACAAATAATAATAATAATAGATAAGGGTCTGATACAGAAGGCAATCATCCTGGACACGGCACGCATTGTCAGGAGGTTCCTCTCTCTGTAGCTCCTACCACCGGCAGCTTGAGCCCCGCCCCGCTGCCGGCGGCACCCTAGGTTTAAGTTTTTTATAATATTTATATATTTGTATTTCTATTGTTAAAAAACTTAGATTTAAAATGAATAAAGTGTATAATAATAAATCATTTATTCAAAAGTTAAGATATCCAAATACAAAAAGAAGGTCTACAAAGGTAAACTTATTAAGCTAGCCTAAACTAGGTAATCCTGTGTTTTAGACAATGGGTCCCTAAATAAGAAAATAGTTTTCACATACCCCCGATTTCACATACACACGATGTGTATTATTATTAGTGAATATATAGATGAGAAAAAATAATTCATCACCACTTTACGTTTAGGAATACCTCCATGACCTGGCTTGACGATTGCTGTTTTAAGAACAAACAACCGGGACCTACAATTTAACGTACCATCCGACCCACGATAACGCTCAGAAAGAAATGCTACTCACGGTCACCTATCCAAAGACTGAACAGTCAGTCCGTTGCTTAACATTGGTGATCGTTCGAGAACGCCTAGTCAAGCTATAACGCTTCACCCCAACTTTCCTATCACATAATCAAATTCCCTCATCCATCATCTGAGCTGCAAGCTTCACTGCCTCAACGAAGTAAGAAGGAAAGACAAGACTAATTATCGAGCGCAGCGCAGTACCATTCACGTCTGGACAAGTTGAAATTTCAATTTGTCATAGTAAGTATTAAGGCGACGGCCGCCGCCCTTACAAAAGCCGGCTTGTGTCTCTAGGGTGGAATGGAGTTGCTTAACCATAATTGTATTTCAACCCGTCTGCCTAAAGATGATAAAGTTTTTCAGGTGTATGCGAGAGAGTTTCTTTATTATTTCTTGGATTACCCGACTGCGCAAGACTTTTTCTTATTCAAATTTGTAGACACTTCGAAAATGTTCAAAATCCTGACCTGAATCCGCAACATCCCAATCAGTACCTGGAAGCCTTTTTCAATTTGGCCAAGGATGTGTCATGTATGATGTAGGAAACTTCCGAACATTATTTTGCTTAAACCAATCAAGCGTTGGTGGCGCCACCTGAAAATCGCACTTGAAGCATGTAAGCATGTAAGCTGGACCTTTTACAGGTTCCTTAAAGGGATACATAGATTGACGAGAGGTGTGGCACGGCTGTAAATCCCAACTAATATTACAAAATCGTAAGTAACTCTGTTTGTTTGTCTGTTTGTCACGGTAAGATTAGATTGTATTTGTCAAAAATATTAAAAATATGATTTTTGCATACCTTACGATATTAGCTTTCAATGAGGCTACTTACATTTTAATTTCGCATTGATATTTTAATTTTAATGGCTAGGTAAGCCATGACAGGGTATATACCTAGCCATGACAGGGTATATACCTAGCCATGGCAGAGTATATACCTAGCCATGACAGGGTATATACCTAGCCATGACAGGGTATATACCTAGCCATGACAGGGTATATACCTAGCCATGACATGGAATGTACCTAGCCATACGATAGGTATGCTCTGTATACTTATATATAGCAATGAATAAATGAATACTGAATACTGAATGTATTTTTATTCTAAATACCTGTTTTTTTTTTTTTTTTTTTTTATTAACTGCACACGCGCGCTTGCATGTGTGCAGTTTAAATTGGGTTACCGTTGCGTCTACCGCGCTCGAGCGCCATTCTGCATTCTTCTTAAACTACCCTCAATTTCTGGTTAGTTTATTATTTTATTTATCTAAATTTCTATTATAAATGCTATGCTATCACCAAAGCATACATACATAATTACTGAGAATAATTAATTGCTAAAACAAAAAAAAAAACTTTGCGTCACAAAATATATATGCCTCAAATTTAATATAAGTTATTGATTTAAACTTGGTAAATAAGCTTACTTCTAAGATAATGTACAACTAGGAATTAATATACACTACAAGCTCCTGTAAAAATATGTCTGTTAATAAAGATACTTTGAAATTGAAAATTGCTTTTATTATTTGAAAAATGAGATAGGACAGTTATTCATGCGAGGGATGAAATAAGCCCGCGGTGGAGATCCGTTGACCACTCAGGCGTCGGTAAATAAGCTTGAAATCCACAAGGAAGCTGTCCCTGGATGACGTATGTACCAGTGCTAAGAACTCTGGTACGCCTGGAGATGACCAAGATCCCATTTATTTATTTATTTATTCACAATGAACGGTTGGCACCAATTACACATTGCATATATTATACTAAGTCATAATTATAAAATTCAAATATTAAAAGTAAAATATAACATCTCAATAATAAGTACAAAATTAATAAGTAATAAATTAAATTCATTAAAAGGAATGTTGAACCTCTTTCCCATGAACCTCTGTCACTAATATTTAAGTTACTCTGTATGGATGTACAATAAACTTATTCTATTCTATTTCTATTCTATTCTATTCTAATTTTGGTTACCGAACTGAGCGAACAAAGTTATAGTAGATGTCATTCCAAATAACTCAACTGCATTCCCAACACACAAACTGGCATCTTTCTAAGTTTTCCCCCTCGTTTACTTTCGATATCCACTAAATTTTCTCCATACTACCAGCATCTAAAAATTCAAACAATCCACTTATATTTTGAGCACGGCAGCTGCTGCAGATGCTCACGGAATGTGTAGAGCATCCTTCAATGCATCTAATATGACATTTATATGAATACCGCATCTCTACTGTTATCGGTTTCATATTGGAATTCGATAAATGTTTCATTGATACTTGTATATTTCTACGTAGGTACTCATAGATACTCAACTTCTTATTTTTGAATTTCTGAAATAATGAATGAAGAGAAATGTAACTAAATTTCAGATGAAGTACGTATGCATTTATAAAGATTATGAACCTATGATGTTATTATAGGTAGATAGGTTTTCCCTGGCTCTACGTGGCAAGCCTCAAGTAAGGTTAGCGCCTGACTCGTCCTCAGTCACGACACGTCGGGCAACGCTGTTAGACGCGTGTCGTGAATTGTGAACAGTGACAATGTCATCCTGTGTGTTTAAAAGTACAACACCAAGATTTATAAAGTGTACAACTTATAAATTGATGAATCAAGTTTTTTTATTATTATTATTTATTATATAAAGTAAGTGCAAGGTATTAAAAGGCCATAAGGGTATGTATTATCCTCGAAAATGTTGAGAACTGAGATTTACCTTGCTTTTACTTCATATTCAATCAGTATAACCTATCTAGATAGGTAGATAAAATCTCATTGACCACACATTCTATTTTTTTTATTTTTGAATTTCTGAAGTCATTAATAAATTTCAGATGAAGTACGTATGCATTTATAAAGATTATGAACCGGTTATTTGTTCTAAAAGTGGATACAACTTGTTTGACGAGGTTTTAAAAATGGAGTCAATGCCGAATGCGTTAGAGTGGAAAATAAAGATTTTAAAATATACGATCAATTAATACGAATTCCATTTATATCAGCTCTATATTGTATGTATAAACAAAGTCTTCCTGCCGTCTTTACGCTTAGATCTTTCAAACTGCACAATGGATTTTAATGCGGCTTTCATCAGTAGACAGAGTAATTAAATATGTATAATACATGCGTATTATAGTAGAGAAAAATCAAGAATTTCCAAGAGATTTGTAACTTGATATCGTAAAAAAACATTTTTGTGCGGATCTACATTGTACCCGTGCGAAGCCGGGGCGGGTCTATAATCGTGTAGGTACAATGTCTTATAGAAATAGAAAATATCTTGTACGGAACGACGGCAACACTTGGGAGTGCATCTCGATAAGTGCTGAGGGCAGCAATGGTTTCTGTTACATTCTCAAATAAAATCTAATTTAGTACTTTTCAAACTTTTACGGTTCAGTCTAGACTCGGGAAACCGAAAACGCTCAGTTCACTGTAGGTTTCTACCCACAGAGCCCGATAGGTGGCGCCGATATGACTTCAAAAATAAAAACGGAAAAACCGGACAAGTGCGAGTCAGACTCGCCCACCGAGGGTTCCGTACAAACTAGTAAATAAAAGGGGGAAATCATATCTTTTTTTATTTTCCTTCTTATACCAAAAAATATACATCGTAAAAATATTTAAAAACCTGTTTTAACTAATGCTAATGAGGCTCTTTCATATGATACCCCACATGATACGGTTAAAGAACTTTAAAATTTCGACCCTCGTTCACTATTTTTTTTGTGATTTAGTTAATAATGTCCAGTTTTCGGATTTTTTCCTATATGTGTACTCTAACACAATGATTCTTGCCAAATTTCATAGTTCTAGGTCAACGGGAAGTACCCCATAGGTTTTGATTCCTCTGTGAGTGTCGAAATGTGCGTTTTTTACGACATATTCGGCTGTAACTTTTTTTTTACGAAAACTGAGAAATTGTATTTTTCTTTCTGCAACAAGGTACTATGGATCTGCGTATATGGTTTTAATTTCAACTCGATACCTTCACGCGTTCCCGAGATAAAGGTCTTGACACCCGGACGGACGGACAGACGGACAGACAGACGGACAACAAAGTGATCCTATAAGGGTTCCGTTTTTTCCTATTGAGGTACGGAACCCTAATAGTAAGAATTACCATAGCTTATCCATCATCATAGTTCTGAAAAACGGAAAGTAGGTAAGTATGTATTTTGTACATTATTTACATTCGCAAACTGACGAGCATTTTATCATAGCCTAATTACTCAGCCACTTATATATTTGTTCTTATTATTATTCCTTGTACATTTCACTTAACAGTTTGTTACCCAACACTTGCTCTTTTTGAACACTTAGTTAAATCGTTAGCAATGGAACTATTACAAAATGATAATTATCTTAATTGAATTTTTATTTATTCTAAAACGAAATTATTTAATTACTTAACCTAATCTGAGCTTTAAAATATTATTTACAAATAAAACCATAACAAAAGTATATTTATATAACTTCTTATAAAACAAATACACCCTCCAATATTCCACCGTGCGGTAGGGTTCCCAGAACACTGGCAGCGTTTCCTCGTTGTATAGCTAAACTTAGCCTTTGAGCAAAATACGCGCCAGCTCTGGGATCCCCCGAGGCGAGAACGAGCCGTTTTGCCAAATCTTTATAAAATATTTTTGCGTCGGACGACCACGGACCCAGCGTTTCCACAGCCAGCGCAACAAACACGTGGTGAGAAGAAATATTTGAGTATTTCCTGTGTTTCAATAGTTGCGCTTGTTCTGCCGCGGCGCCGACATTGCGAGCGGAACTGCCGACGTGTGATGGTGCCAAAGTATCTACGCAGGTGGCGTCCCACACCAAAGTCCGGCCGAGAGACCACGGGACCAAGGTGGCACCATCTGGTCGCTTCCCATCGTCTCTCGACATGCCGCTCGGCTCCAATGTCGACGGCACGGAAGCTGTGGAGAGTGCCCGCCTAACTAAATCATTAATAGCCCAATGACGAAAAAGTCTGCCGGCACTCTTAACACATGAAAGTCCGTGATGTCCAAAACGGTCCACTGCTCGTCCGCACTGACAAATATGAGACTCGCACAGCTTTGCACCTACACGTAAACCTACAGCTACGCGTAGACAGCTGGGGTCGAGGACAGTGGCTAAATTGTCAGAGGGGAGAGCACGGAGCCAATGGCTCGACTCTGCCTCTGACACGGCCAAAAGACGCGCTCGGTCCGTCTCATCTATAGCGTCATCTAATAGGGCTTTATGGGTCATTTTTATAATAGGAAGGTCCCACAAAGTTTGCACATTATTTTCGGTAGGAGCACTTACACCCGAGCATAACGCACACCAGGCCAGCAAAGCTTCCGCTTGGCAAGCGACCCGAACATCGGCTGTTGTATTCAGAATCATACCGATGAGGGCCTGAGAGCCATAGCTGGAAGCCAAAAAGGCTGGAAGTGCCACACTAGAGGAGCGGCGAATTCCTAAACCACCGAAAGAAATGGGCAGTGTAGCCTGTGCCCACGAGCGATCGTCAAACTGAAGATTTAGAATTTTCGTAATAGTGTCTTTCAAAATGGAATCAACCAAATCAATTATTGAGGAAAAATACCATAAAGGACAGCAACGCAATAAGTACATAAATTTTGGGGTAAAAAGACAGAGCCGAAGTATGTATAAAGCCATGTGTGGTTTGATCTGAAACAGGCGGTTCGAGTTATTATTAAAAAAATCTAATTTTGACCGAAATAAAGGGGGAATTGCATCTAAAAAAATCGGGGCCCCCAACAACGTTAGTGTTGTCTTTAATTGTTCCGAAATATTTGGGCATAAAGATGAAAATTTTTGAAGAATTGATGTGCGCAAATCGTCTCCTACGTGATCAGGAATATAAATCTCACATTTGTCAAAATTTAGGGAAAGACCAATAGAACCGAAACGTTGTATTATATGACTTAGGTCTTGTAAAACCTCAGATGCACTCCCGCCTAAAGAACCATCATCAAGATACCACACATTAAATTTAGAATTTAGTTCTGAAATTATATGATGGATCCCCAAACTGAAGGCTGCAGGGCCCAGCGGGTCTCCCTGCTGGCATCCGACACAAGATGCTATTTCCTTTTCACCAAACATCAATTTTGTTGGGGTTCCGTAGCATTGCCACATGTAGTTATAAATTTGTGGTACTTCTTTTTGAATTTCCGATAGTAAAATTCCTCTGTCCAGACTGTTAAAGGCATTTTTGACGTCAATTTTTATAAAAACTTCGTAATCCGACCCCAAGAAAGTACGTGCAGCATGAACGGCAGCTTCACACCCAGCTCTCACACCGAAACCAAGCTGTCGGGGTTGGAATTTTCGTGAGAGACCTTCTTGAATTGACCGACAGCATAACTTTGATGTGAGGCGTCTAAAAGTACTGCCCACAGCAATGGGGCGAACTCCACCGTCTTTTTTCGTCAGAGCCACAAGATTCGCGCCGTACAAAACCGGAACTATTTCTGAGGGGACGTGGCCATCCAACATAAAATTTACCAAACCAGCTAAGTTTCTCAGCAGCGCTTTGCCCACCTCTCCAACTAGAGGATCGGTAAGGTCTTTCAAATGTTGTGGGGTGATACCGTCCAGACCTCCTGCAGAGCCATTAGGAAAGGAGCGAATGGCAAACAGTACGGCTTCCTCGTCAACGCGCAATGGAGTTTCCGTTGACGGTGGAGTTGGAAGGTGGGTGGATGACGACTGTGCTGGGTGTTTTAGACGCAGAGCTGCATACGTTTCATCGGAATCCGTGGCGAGGGAGTCAGAGGAAAAAAGAAGTTTTGCTGCACTCCGGATATTTCCGTCAGAAACCTTACTTTCAATAAGTTTTATTGTTGATGGGTTTGGACGTACAGCAGACGTAGTGTCCTGGAGAAAAGTTGAGTGTTGGGTTGTATTTCTTTTAATGGCCGAGGTGAGTGAAAGGTGGTTTGAGTTGGGTGGAATGTGGAAAGTACTGTAAGAGAAAGTTAATAGCTTTTCCCAAGATTCTAATGAATTTTCCGCTAATACCCTCGCCACGCAATCCGATAAACTCTGAGCTACAATCACGCGGGCTCCCCTTGGTATTCTCTTAATGATTTTAGAATATTTCTTGTGTTGTGCGAGTCTGGTAGCCAGCGGTATGTTACTTGTCGTGTTCATGGTTTGTGATATACAATGCCAATCTGGAAGACCATTGGATGGTATGTTAAAGTTTGTCCTAGGTACATGGCGCCGGCTACTGTGGATGTTTAAGCCCCTTTGTCCTTTATATAACTTGTGATCATTGCAAATTTCACATTCCAAAAGTACAGCAGTGGCTGACAATGATGAACTTGTAGACAATTGGGTGGTCATCTTAAACACTAAAATAACAAATATTTACAAAAACAACAAAATAACACACAAAATAAAGTTTTTATGACATTCGTGACACTCCACGACGATGTTCATCTGACGTAGTCTGAACTTGCTCAAAAGGACAGCGCACTGCGCAGTAGCGTTTTTGCCATACACCACGGCTTGGCGCCATCGTTGCTAAGGCGACGTAGAACTTCAAATAACACTATGACAAGCAATGGCTGTGTACATAAATCAAAATCAAAATCAGCTGATTTTAGGCAATATTCACCCGCGCATGTCTTCTGTAATATTAGAAAACACTTTGCAACTAATATCAAAGACGCTAAACAGTAAAAACTTTTACGGAGCGTTGTTTAAATAATGTTAAATATTTTGTTTTAGGTATATACTAATATTTTGACAAAGCTCGTCAAGCGTCATTAATTGAATTGGTATATGGCCTCACAATATCACACATAACATTGCCTTGCTTTGTGGCGAACACCGACATATTATATCTTACTTAATCTCAATTTAAGTATCAATATTTTTTTATTTATTTATCTGAGCGCCTGATCGATGCGACGCGTGACCAAAATGCTGGCGCGTATCCGGCCCAACGCATAAGCATTGCCATTCAACGTGGCAATGCGGTTATCATGCTGGATACGCTGCCAACTGGTAGTGGGTTTGAGCATTTGGATTATCTTTAGACCTTTATCGGTCTGGGGTGATCGATGTGCTTTTTGTGTAGTAGTTTAGTTAGTTGAGTCTGTATATTGTTGTGTTGTAGATAATAAAGGCCCTTGCCATTAAAAAAAAGAAAAAAAAAATTACTACTTACCTACCTACCTAGGTAAATATTGAACGCAGAAAGAGAAATCGACACACAGGCCCTATTCAATTTAAGGTAGCAATAAACGCCAAAGTGTTGTCGAGGCAATACAAAAGATGACTAAACTTCATATCTTTTATTGCTTCTGCTTTGTCATATTATAGATATTTTTGGTTTGTGTATTAATCTAATAACATATAATAATTATTATTATTTTATAATTTTTCGCATGTGCATGATGCTGTCTACCTGACATTTGTACGCCTAATCGGCACAACATGATTTTAAGCGACTAAATTTAGTGTAACATCTTTTATGCACTTGTTGTATAAAATTCTCGTGTTGTATGCAAATAAATTATCTTTATCTTTATCTTTATCTTATCTTTATCTGTGGATCTCTCGTCTCCAAATCATTGAATTGTACATTTCATAAAATAATCGAATTCCATGATATTAAGTAGTCAGGAAGTACTAAACAGATTATTGAATGCTCAACATTTAGCGCTTTGTCCATCGAAGTTTCACCAAATCACTAATCTAGGATAGGTATAGTTAACAAAACTTATACCTATATAAATATAGCTATTAAAAAACTCATTTATTATTTTTATTACTACAACACTAATGAAATGGTATTCCAGAGCATTTTCCTTCTCATTAACGCATGATTTTTACCGCCACCGTCATTTTGTATCACAGCATGTAAACTATTTAATGTAAGTTTCCGGCAGCCTAGTCGGGAGACCGTCTGACTTGCGATCCGCAGGTCCTGGGTTCGAATCCCGCGGCACGCACCTCTGTCTTTTCGAAGTTATGTGCGTATTGTTGATTGCCGGCAACTTCAAACGGTGAAGGAAAACATCGTGAGGAAACCTACATGTCTGAGAGTTCTCAATGATCTTGAAGATGTGTGAAGACTACCAACCCGCACTTGGCCAGCGTGGCAGACTATGGCCTAACCCTTCTCATAATGAAAATATGGCCCGCGCCCAGCAGTGGGACAGTTTGTATAAACAGGGCTGACAAAAAAAAATAAAAAAGTAAACTATTTACAACTCATGCTGTGGTGACAGCAACAGTGACTGTACCAAAGCGTGTCAGCATCGCCTGTGCTGCAGAAATCAATTCACGAGATCATCAAACGTAGTTTGATCTTGGTTTGATCATTTCGTTAAACAATTTCTGTAGATTGATCCGAATTGACCAATCAAGTCTTCTAGATCAACATGCTCCATCCTCTGCCACATCGTTATCATCACGCGATTTGGTGGTCAAATGTCGGATCTATTTAGTATAAAATTAGTAGTTTACATTCCTGTTGCGTACTGCACAAGAATGGAATTCGTTGCCGCCATTTCTCTTTCCTGAGACCTACAATCTTGGAATTTTCAAGGCTAGAGTGAATAGATATCTTCTAGATCGACGAGCTCCATCCTCGGCCACACCGTCGCTTAACATCAGGCGAGTTGGTGGTAAATCGTAGATCTAACTTCCATAAAAATAAAAAATAAAAATATATATTATCTGGTGATTATTTCATATAATGCGACCATTTCATGAATCGATCGACTATTTGATGAAAATGTAATTTTAGAACCATATGCATATGGATCTGATGATGCATAAGATGCATATGATCTGGATACCATGGCATCCACTATATGCGCATCGGACGCTGTGAATGTAAGTTTTTCTACTGCCACCGACGGATCGGTGTTTCGTTTCAATTAGCCCGCGCGTGTCGTATAAAACAGTTTGTTTTCGCCGCATACGGTTACTCTCGTAGTGTTTTTGTAGAAAAGTTCTTTTGTAGAAAAGGAATATTGGACTGTTTCGGGGATGCGATAGTTTGCTGTCGGTCTTGCTGCTTCTATGTCCGGGTAGAGTACTTTTGTAAAAAGTAGACGGACTTGTTTTTGTCGTTTACCGGCAGAACTTTGAAATACTGTTGTCATTAATTTTGTGTGTAAAATTACTATTTAAGAGTTCGTAGTTCGACCGTAGTCCATCTAGTTCACGCATACCCACATTTTTGATACGGATCTCTTCATTTATGATTCGATCTCGTAGAGAGACTCTGAACATTGCCCTCTCCACAGCTCAAGCTTTTTGTTAAGAAATAATCCCGCACTCCCCGGCAAGAGAGTCTAATGTACAACCACGAAATAATCAATCAATTTAAGATTGTCTTTAAACTTTTATCGGTATGGGGTAATCGATTTGCTTGTTGTGTAGTAATTTACTTAATTAAGTATGTGTTGTTTGTCTATTATTTTGTTATAGTTAATAAAGGCCTTCTTTGTATAAAAAAATATTAATATCAAATAAGTTATTGTCAGTTATGTATAATGTTTATGTCTTTACTTAAACATAACATAACATAACACATTTGATACATCAATAAATAAGCTAAACCGATCGTTATCAAATTTAGTACGTACACATCTGATTACTTAGAGACGGAGATAAGCTACGTTTCATCATCATCAACATCATCACCGTTTTTATCCCTATGTGGCTGAAATCATGGGGCACAGCTAGTGCAATATCCAATTAAATATACATACAAGTATACCTACAGGAAAATTATTACCCTCATTTTTCGCGTCGAGCAAAAATATTACATTATTTCCAACTTAGCTCTTCCATCATCTTCTAACCGTAACATGAAAACCCAACAGAATTTCAATTTTAGCGAAACTTTTTTAAAGTTTCCAATGCATTTGAGACATGCAATATTGATTCGCTAGACGAGGGCAGTAAATAGCGAACGGTATGAAAGTGGACTCCTTTGGGGCCTGGAGGTTATTCTCAACGCCATCGACATCGCCAGCTGTAAAATATAGACTGAAATTTAAATTGAGAACGGTATTTCAAATTGAAAACTTAATATTTCAGATCGGCTGGTTCACGTTCAGTTTAAAGTATGCGATTCAATCAGCGAAGAATTGGAAATAAGATTAGTTTTGGGTAAAAAGTTAACAAAGAGTAGTTGACTTTGTATGTTGTGCTAGTAATACTTTATAGTTGAAAATAAAAAGCTAAATTTCATTTTAAGTTTTGGTTTTTATGAAAAATATGAGAAACGTCTATTTTTACCCGACTGCGCAAGAAAGAGGTTAATGTTTTTCCAGTGTATCTGAGTATGTATGTATGTGTGTTTCTATATTACCTTGTCCTACAACCTTAACGGCTCGACCGCTTTGATGTGCGAGTTATTATTAAATTTGTCTTCACTCCACTCCCTATGAGTGTCATAGGCAATATTTTTAAAAGCTTTTATTCTACTTGCCCTGTTACTTAGTATGGGATAAAATTGCGAGTTAAATTAGAACCACTTCCTGTCGTTAGATTAGGTTGAAATTTGGTTTACATACGTAACTTCGGTGACAATGCAATAATATGGTACCATGAAGCTGGTCTCAAGATGGCGTCGGAAGGTGGCTATCGGAACTCCTAAACTAAACGAGATAAAACCGTCGAGTTTGGACTCGTTTGAATAGTCTTGACAAGCACTCTTTTTTTTAGTCTAGTAAATTAATTTTTTTTTTTTTAAACAAGCTTTTATTTAAATACTCTAAAACGAAGAAAATAAATTTTATATTGATATAAATAAAAGCTTGTCGCGAGATTTCAAGCAACATCGTACCTATCTAATAAGTAATATTTAATTCCAACAAAAGACTTAGACGCGTTCTTATCATTTGCTTAGAATTAAAGTTAGTTTGTTCTTTTGAAGAAAAAAATACTTATATGTTTGTGTTATCGCGACAAGCTTTTATTTATATCAATATAAAATTTATTTTCTTCGTTTTAGAGCATTTAAATAAAAGTTTGTTTTTAAATAGTTTTTTTAATTAACAATTTTAATTTTTGTAATAAATATAATACGACACTCGTAAAATAAAAAAAGGCTTTTTCGTAACCTTCAATGAAAACTTTCGTAATTAATAAGTAAATTATTATCAATTTTTGAAAATTCTAATTTCCCTCCAAACCACACGTAGCGAAAACGTATTCTACGTACGCATGCGCATTTACAGCACTTCTGTTTCAACTTTCAACGTCGAAAGTAAAAATGTCAAGTTACAAAGTCGCTTGATTTCGAAATATGCTTTCAAGGCGGAAGTTTAGGCTAACCTATCACACAGTCTGCCCTACTATTTTTGCAAACACTCACGAGAGATACAAGGATTTGCAACCTTTTTTACAGCTCCTCTAAGAATACACTAGAATAGGAGTCGTGGCACGACTTTTAGCAAACTTAGTGAATATGGACGGGTCGGCACGTGGGGTTTCATTTTATTTTTGTCCACGGTTCTTATTTGGAAGTCGTTTGGTAAATCGAATTAAATCTTGCTTTTAGTGTTACCATTCTAAAGAAATGGCTAGAAATTTTGTTTAGACTGTTAGAAATTAGAAAAACGTTCAATTGAATTCTTTGAAGTTTCATGAATCGTCAAATTTGATTGGTATCATGGCTCAGTTGGTAGTGTGTCTGTCTTCTAAATGTATGTTATGGATTCGATTCACCACACAGAACAAATAATTTGTGTGTTTTTAGGATTCCGTACCCAAAGGGTAAAAAAGGGACCCTATTACTAAGACTCCGCTGTCTGTCCGTCCGTCTGTCCGTCCGTCCGTCTGTCACCAGGCTGTATCTCATGAACCGTGATAGTTAGACAGTTGAAATTTTCACAGATGATGTATTTCTGTTGCCGCTATAACAACAAATACTAAAAAACAGAATTAAATAAATATTTCAGGGGCCTGCCGTACAACAAACGTGATCTTTTTGCCGTTTTTATAGATAATGGTACGGAACCATTCGTGCACGAGTCCGACTCGCACGTGGCCGTTTTTTTTTTCTATTTATACTTAGGTGTTTCTATGTTAATTCTATTGCAGATTTGCTTAGTCTGAGGTTAGAATAATACCTGAATATAATACCCCAAACTAAACAAACAATAATTTATGGTTTAATAAACTGAAAGAACGGACTTCAAAATACAGAATTTCGTTAATTTGGATGACATACTTTTCCAGTTATTTTGTTTTGAAAACCAAAATATTTAATCAATTTTGTTAAAATTTCAACACACGCGAGCGTTAAGACACCCACTATAGCGTGTTAAGAACATAATATCCACACAGGAACAGTAATTAAGAGAGCACAAAGTGGCCGGTCGGTTCAGTAAGGAGTCACAATTATGCAGCGGTCGCCATACGCAGATAACTGGCAATTTACTCGAGATTAAGTCGTAATGTTCACTGGACTACCACCGTGCCAGTGACCATCACTTCGAAAGACTTTGCATATTATGCACCCAGCACCACTAACTGAATTCCGAAGATTTACTCGCTATGGAAACAATTCATATTTAGGGTTTTTGTAGTATTTTTTAATTCAAAACGCGCTTGACCGATAAATCGCCCGCTTAACTCCACCGAATGAAGTGTAATAAAACAACTGCAGTCATTTAGAAATTAAAAAATGTAGTCGAGGATCCAACCCTCAAAATAAGGTTTTAGGTTTTAGCCAGAATTTAATAACCAGATACGGCCATGATATTTAGGTATACAGTTCTGCGTGATGTAAATCACAGCATTTTGTTTGACCACCAACTTACCTGTTAGAACGCGACGATATGGTCAAAGATGAAGCATTCAGACTTAGAAGGTACCTATTCACTCTGACCTTGATAAGACCCACGTTGCAACTCTCAGGAAAGAAAAGAGCCGGCAATTTGTTTCACTCTTTAGAAGTTTGGATTAGAACCGTAGAGTTGAACCGTTTAATACGAATCTTGTGTATATTACAAAGATTATTCTGTAACTATTGTAAAAAGTCTATATTTTTAATGTCATATTGTCTCAAAAATAAAGACCTAATGGCAGCCTTGGATCTAAGGGGGGGCAAACCGGGTCACCCACCCCGGGCGGCATTTTCAGGGGGCGCAAAAATCATAATTAATATGATTAAAAATAAAATAACTTGCTCCACAAAGCGCCTAGAATACAAAAGCTTGGTTGACTCACCGTTCACTTTTAAGAAAAAGGCGCCACATAAATAATTATATTAAGTTTTTTTAAGCGCTGGAGAGGGGCGCCACCGTCAAGTTTCTGCCCCGGTTCGAAAAAATCATAGATCCGGCGCTGCCAATGGTCACCCTAAACTTACAATCTAAATTCCAATTTACTTTGTAATCCGCAAGACAAGTTTATCATTTACGACCACCACCGAGTTACTTATTATTCCTCTGATAATACTGTAAATAACATACTATTGATTGGAAGCTGGCTCTAAAGTTAGATCCTACGGCGGCTGTGTGTGGCGGGTCGCCCTCTTCCCTAACATATCGTTGACGAGAGCGATGGCTGGCACATGCGTCATACTCGTGATCGGGTGCTGCTTACGGGTCGCTGGTTTGCTCGTGGTATGCACGCAACATAGTAATAAGTACTTAAATTAAAACAAAATAATTTTCCCGTAACGATAAGTAGTAAACAATAGTAAGGGCACGGACCCTGGTGTCTGTGGAGATAAAAATGAAAAAATAAATAAATAGATCTTACAAAATCTATTTGTTGCTGTTATGAATCGAGACGCCGCCACGCCGTAAGTAGCAAATGAAATCAATCCATCTTCTTAGATAAAAAAATTGCATATGTTATCTTTGGACGGTATGAAAAAAAAAGACGTAATTTTATGGCGGATATTTCAAAACCTCGAATGAAACGGCTAACATCCATTTTTTGTTCGTTTTCAATTGTTCGTGCCGTCAAAATGTGGAATACGCTTCCTAAATGGGTCTCTCCAAGCAAATTTATTCTGGAAATCTTTAAATCGTAACTAAAAAGGTACCTTATTTTAAATGAAATTTAACGTACCATTTTTCTGTAAATGTGTGTGCATTTTGTGTGTGTAATAAATATACAAAACAAACTTACAAACTTCCATGTTCAAGTAACAAATCACTTACGGTGATATACCCACCGGATGTATTTTTCGACTGGTCCTTTCTCAAAACGCATCACTAAGCAATTAAATTACGTAGATTCCTGACTTCCATAACCTGCCGTTGAAAATTCAACAGGAAAATAAAAATCTACCTAAATATTGCATGATAAACGAAAGATAAAGAAGAGACTTTTGTTCTTTCAAATTCCAAATGAGTATATTCTGCATGCCGTTCACGTAAACCACAAAGAGAAAACAAAACAAAATATCCGTCACCATTACGTTTGACAGCTGTAAGATTACGGTATATCGTGAAATACCGGTGTTGTGGCGCCGATGCATGTGGTAAGCAATTTCCTCTGATCCTCCAAAAATGATCGGCTATAACAGAAATATCATTTGAAAAATACAGTATGGGATATTATCACAAACGCCTATTGACTAAGGCACTTCTGTAAAAGCTAATACCCGAATTGACATGGTTCGATATTGAATATTTTACAAATTTGCTGTTTTTTTTAATATTATCTATAGAAAAATAGAAATAGAAAATTTTTTTTGTCGTCTACAAACATTTACATTCATAAACGTTACCCAAGCTAGGAAATAGTCCTGTGGTATGGCGTAACAATACCCTCCGCCGGACTGTTGAAGTTGGTGATCATTATTATAAATATAATAAAATAAAAGAAGAACAAAACAAAACCAAGTTACAATTGAAGATGACAAAAAATTACTAAATACAATAAAATTACTCTGCAATACTATACAACAACAACATACAACACAACAATTTACAATTTTACTATACAACATATTGAAGGTTATAAAGAAATATATAAAACGTTTTATTTCTCGTTACTATGAATATAACGCCGTATTAAAGTATTTTGTAACGCCGCGCCGTTTGATATAATTTATTGACTTTAACTGTACTTATAGTTCAATTATTAGTAGTAGAAAGATTTAATGGCAATCGGATATGCTATGGATATATCTTTTATGCCATTTTGACGTGACAACGTCTAATAAATCGATGAATGCCGGCTGCATGCACGAAAAAGTATGACTCATTTTCCCGTTACGTTACGCTCCTTGTCCCGTTACGCGCGCGCGCGCTTGCGGTGGCTGAGGAAGCGGGCGGGTGTGCGCCGCGCCCGACCGTCCGCGACTCCGCGTCGCTTCAATTATCTTTCCTCGAAGATCGCGCGCGGACGTATGTTGTCACGTTAAACTATCGTCCGTAAACCGACTTTACAGACAACCAATTTTTTTTCTTCTAATCTCTTGTTTCCGTCAACAGAGTCCTAGTCATAGTCCAAGTCAAGTAAAAGAACAGTGTCAAGTTTTCACAATAATGTTTCGCCGATAACGTGACAAAATACATTTCACTGCTTTATTTTACTTGCTCACACTTACACACTTGCTCGAACACTTAATTAATAAAACACCTTCATTTTTACACCAATAACATTCGATAACATGAGTTTAGCTAAATAAAAGCGACAGCATCTTTTCATGGCGTTTCCGCCAAAACTCCCACTACAAAAGTTTTCGTTTGAAGTTGTCATACTGATATACTTACAATATAGTGAGTTGTCGCATATAAAAGCAAACGCAGTCCCCCTTGAACCCTAAAATCGTATCCAAAGCCTCAATATGTGCAGTGCATAAATGGAACTTTTTGAAGGGGCTTCCCCGCTCCACGCGAGTCGCATAACCAGTAAGCTTCCTACGCTTTGTCGTCATATTGAAGTTTTATAGGGAAACCTATTCGCAATATTTTTACAGATTTGTTTAAATTCTAAATAAATAGTTTGAATTTCACTATGAAAATACAAATTTCTAACCAAGTGTAAATCTGACACAACACTTACAAAGTAAGTACAGGAAGACACAACTCGGAAGGTACATAGGTAACCTATATGCGTTATTTTAATTTAACTAAAGTTTTTTTTTATAATAGGAGTAGCAAACGGTAGACGGCTCGCCTGATGGTAATAACCATTATATACAAATAATCTGTCGTTAGACGTTAACATTGCTAACATTAGGTGAGTTAACGGTCAAACGCGATCGAATTACTACTACTTTATATAAAGGTACTATAGAGCATGTTTACCTTAAAGAAACAGATACATTAGCGATTTAAAGACACCCAGAATATATGTATCGATAAACTCAGGGAGCGTATGTGTGCAATATAAAGTTCGTAGCATGAAAGTGGAATTAAAGCGTTTCGTTCGGGTTTTTGGAATATTCATCAGGAAAAGATTTCGCTTGTTCGTGTTTCTAACTATCCGATATAATAAGTACAACACAACTCAGTAGTTACCGAATTGAATGGATCGATCAAATAATTATCGCTAATTTTCGCCATGTTGGATCTAGAAATCTAATTTTTCAACACAACTTTTAAGGTGTGTCTACCTATAACTTGTAGTTGTATATAAGAGGTAGTAGTACACTTTCTCGTTAAAATATAGTGAAGATTAACTCGCTATTGAGCGTTTTGCTATAAATTGGCATCAGACTTCAATAATTTTCGCCATGTTAGATCTAGAAATCTAATTTTATCAACACAACTTTTAAGGTGTGTCTACCTATAACTTGTAGTTGTATATAAGAGGTAGTAGTACACTTTCTCGTTAAAATACAGTGAAGATTAACTTGCTATTGAGCGTTTTGCTATAAATTGGCATCAGGCTTCAATGCAATGTTGGCAGCAAAGGCCAAACCTTAGAATAAATAAAAGAATTACTCTAAACTATTGGAATGTCAATTGATATTCTTTACAAAGTCAAAAACCTGGCATAAAAAGCCAGATGAGCCAATTTTGATAAAACATAGTTCAAAACACTCGATCGAACAAATTTATTAGATCTAAATTGTTATATTCGCTTAATAGCTACGATGTCACATAAATACACAGAAACACACAAATACAAGATACACGCGTCAATTGTATAACACCCCTTAATGGGTCGGGGCTAAAATAAATAAAAACGTTGACCACTAAAACTCAAAAACATATAAAATAACATATATAAAAACAATATATAAAAAAATAAATGAAAAAAACGGATGAACCGATTTTGATGAAAAATAACTATGAACACTATTGGTGAAATCCTCTTTCAAACAAAAAAAAACTAGATCAAAAACAGTCCATCCGTTTGAGAGCTACGATGCCACAGACAAACACAGATATATACAGAAACGTCAAACTTATACCCATTTTTTTGGGTTGTAGGTAAAAAGTCTAAATCAGCCCTATTTATAAAATTCTACTGTGAATAAAAATATACACAGATAAAAAAAATTGGTTGTCTGTAAAGTCGGTCTACGGACGATAGTTTAACCTGACAATGTCATAATAAAACATTGATGAAATGATGATGATGATGATGATGTTTCGGGACAATGAGCGTAACGGGACAATGAGTCATACTTCTTCGTGCGTGCAGCCGGCGTTCATCGATTTATTAGACGTTGTCACGTCAAAAATTATGTAAGATGATTTAACCTATGAAAGACAAAGTAGTCCCATCATATAGGGACCTATAGTAGGATATAACATCGCCCCATGTTGTAAACACACCATCAACAACCTGCCATAGAAGGCGACAAACGCAAGACGCTGCCGGCACTCGCGACAAACTGAGAAAAATATGGTCGTTTAATATTTATAGGATTTTTATTTCCGTAGTTTAGTCTCGGATACACGTCGGAGGCTGAAGCACCCGGAACTATTGTGCTTGGATGTAGAGAACTGGATGTGACAGCGTGTGTTGTTAGTAAACTGTAAGTGGTTGCGTAGTGATTGATACAATATTCAATAGAATTGTAAAAAAATGCTTAGTCGTAGTTCCATTATAAAAGAGGATGTCTGTCCAATGTGAATACCTATTTCTATGTTACAGAGAGAACATTACAGAGGCGTGTTCGAAAACTAATTTAACTATTAAATTTTTTTCGAAAAGGATCGTCCTTTTATCACGTGAGATTCGAAAGGGGGGAGGGGTTCGGAAAAAAATCGTTGAACTCTCGATTTCTAAACCGAAAAGCGGAACGTGATATTGACACACCGTTGCCAGGCAACGATTCCCCATCTCACTGCTACGATATTTTTTTTAAGAAAAACAAAAAATACTTTAATAATGTAAAAAGGGTGAGGGGTGGGGGGACAAAGTTACTAGGCAAGGCTCATCATTTCATAAATAAAAAATGTCATTATCAATTATTATTATAATCAATTAGTTATCAATTAGTCTGCCAAGCAGGCGCTTTCTATCTTGTGGTCACTATTTTTTGACAGTTTTGTCCCACCGTTTTTCTTTCCGTCTATCTTTCTTTTTGACAAAACGGTGACATCTAATTGATGCTAATACCAAATTGATATTAATAATATTTTCTTACCAGTATGACTTTAAAATTAGCAAATCGTCTTACTCTGCGCTATACTAAGCACAGAGCAGGACGACAAGCCACAAGGTGGGTGGTGGAAAGTAGACAAGGAAAAATGGAGGAAGAAACTGGTTGCAGGCCGCATCCAACCGTTCATTTAGGAATTATATATGGAAAGCTTATGTCCTAATGTGGACTTCTCGTTGCTGAGATTATGATGAACCGATCTTAGGTACAAAACATTTCTAAATGAATAGTATTTCCATACACGAGCCACATCCATAATCTCTATAACGGCGATGGTGTCTCGCCTGGTAGATGTTTTTTCTCCGTTGCATTCATTTGGGCGAGCTTAGGGCGATACATAATGCATGTCGGCTGCGGGGGGCATCGGCATGCCGCCTGTGTGCGTGCCCGGCGACTTCTGTTGTAAGTGTAAACACGACATTATTGGATCGACCTTTGATCTTTTGTACACCGTTTGACACCGTTGCCTCACGAGCAGGCTCCCGCACCCTTAGTAGGTACGGAAGCTTAAAAAGTACCAACTGCTAAACTGTTAGATACTATTTGATTCTTTCTTTCTATTAGTCAGATTTTAAGGCGCAAAATAGTGGATACAAATACAACCAGTATACATACAAAGATTATTTTTTGTAGAAAATAAATTAATGTGTGTAGCTGTTTACTCCTACTGAGTTTATGTTTTATTCATATTTCCTTTAATTCTCAGAAAATCAAAATGTTTAAAAAAAATCATCTCTTATTTCAAAAATAAAATCAAGACGTGAGCGAAGAATCATTTTTACGTAACTCCGAAAAGCGGAGTGAGGAAAGCGATGTCTAATCAAGCGAGACATTTCTGAAGAAATGCTCAAGTGTTGTAATGCGACATTTATCTACAGATCTGATATCAGTATGGACTACAAAATTACTTATATTTCCATGGTATTTTATACAAACACTAGATTATGACTTGACTATGACTAAACTATTAAATTAAGAAATTCTTTATTACCATGTTTGACCACGTTAAGAAATTCATGAACATTATTTTTACAACTTATTGAAATATAGCGATACACATCTAAAACACATATATCGCTATACGCTGTACATATATATATATACTGTATATATACTTATTTTTAGGGTTCCGTACCCAAAGGGTAAAAACGGGACCCTATTACTAAGACTTCGCTGTCTGTCTGTCTGTCTGTCTGTCTGTATGTCTGTCTGTCTGTCTGTCTCCAGGCTGTATCTCATAAACCGTGATAGCTAGAAAGCTGAAATTTTCACAAATGATGTATTTCCGTTGCCGCTATAACAACAAATACTAAAAATTTAAAAAAAATTAAATATTAAGGGGGGTCCCCATACAATAAACGTGTTTTTAGGGTTCCGTACCCAAAGGGTAAAAACGGGACCCTATTACTAAGACTTCGCTGTCTGTCTGTCTGTCTGTCTGTCTGTCTGTCTCCAGGCTGTATCTCATAAACCGTGATAGTTAGAAAGCTGAAATTTTCACAAATGATGTATTTCCGTTGCCGCTATAACAACAAATACTAAAAATTAAAAAAAAATTATTAAGGGGACCCCCCATACAATAAACGTGTTTTTTTCGTATTTTTTTGCTCAATATTAAAAACGGTAACAGGTAGACACTTCAAATTTTCACAGAACATTTACTTGTATATTACCTTTCAAAATAAATAATTAAATAACAATAAAGTAAATATTAAAGGGGGGCTCCCATACAACAAACGTAATTTTTAAGCAATTTTTACTCGATCTTAATTAACAGGTAGAAACTTGAATATTTGTAAGTAAATATCTAGAAATATATTAACTATAAAAATAAATACCTAATCTAATACATAAAAACTCACAAAATGAAAATAATCCGTGCATCTAAACGTACATGTTATGTTTTTGATGGGATCTCATTTCTTTTTATTACCCGACTGCGTAAGAAGGAGGGAATATACATACATACATATGTATGTATGTATGTATGTATGTATATTTCTTTGGCACGCCCTAGAGCCTAAACGGCTTGACCGATTTTGATGTGAGTGGTGTCAATAGATTCGTCTTAGTCGTGCGAGTGACACTGGGTACATCAAAATTAAAAAAAAAACAAAATTAGGGATTTTTGGCGGCAAAAAGTAATCTCAAAAAAAAAAATGTTTTCAAAATACATCGAGTGTGGTATCAAAACAAAGAATTTTTAACGGTGATTACGAATATATATATAACTTATATGTTTTATTGGAGTTTAGAATAGGAAATGCTAATAAATCACATCACACTTCACACTTATAATGTAAATGCGAAGTTTGTGATAGTTTGTTACTTCTTCACGGTAAAACGGCTTAACAGGTTTGGCTGAAATTTGGCACACAGGTAGTATATAATCTGGTTTAACACTTAAGATACTTTTTACCCCGATATTCCCGCGGGAACGGGTAAAAAAGGATTAAACCTATTTCCTACCTCAAAAAAATCACCGACAACTGTTCCATTATAATTGTGTTTTAAGGTAAGGAGAGGGGAGAAGGGAGGGGGGGGGGGGGGTGTTTCGAGTGTATGTATGTGGGTATGTATGCATATCTGTATGTTTCTATATGATCGCCTAAAGTCTAAAGGGCTTGACCGATTTTGATGTGAGAGGTGTCGTTAGATTCGTTTTCACTTGCTGAGTGTCAAAGGCTATACATATTTTTTTGTAATAAAAATCATACATCTCACACAAATATAAAAAACGCGTGTTTTTGTAACTTCCAGCCAACTTTTTCGTAATAAACAAGTGATTTTATTAGATTTTTTCTAAAAAATGCGCAATAATCTTTTACAGCGATTGTACGCATACTTTCTCACAAGAAACGTACGCTCAACAGCGTATTAAGCGTAAAGAAATCGTAAGTTAGGCTGCAAAAGGGCTCTAGGCCTTAGGCCTCTTTTCTGCAGTCGGGTATTTTGTTTTTCTTTTAACATTGATACTTGTTTTATAAACAGAACTAAACTTTGTAGTATTATAGATGATAGTACGGAACCCTTCGTGCGCGAGTCCAACTCGCACTTGGCCGATTATTTATTTTATTTTTATCAGCCCTGTTTGTACAAACTGTCCCACAGCGTGTATAGAGGCGTCAGCTTGCGTATCACTGTATAACGCGCCTTTGTATGGAGTGTCCGACGTGTGCTACTGCTTATACGTCGTATCGTCTCTAATGGAACCTTCTAAGATATGATAACACTTTGGACAATTTCGCTGCAATTTAAAGTATACTTACACGCGACGACGTCGCCAAGAATATACGCTTACTTTGACTTAAAATGAGAGAAAATAACTAGGAGCATTACTGTGATAGCATCTTTTACGTGCTACTTTGCATATTCAAAGGATTTCAATAAGTAATTATTTTACATACTAACCAAATATAATGAGTAAATGTTGCAGAGAGCTGTTGATTTTCAACCTACTTCAAAAAAGAAGGAGGTGATCAATTCGACTGTATTTAATTATTTTTTTATGTTTGTTACATCATAACTTTCGACTGAGTGAACCGTATTTGATGATTCTATTTTTTAATTGAAAGCTAGTGCTTCTCGTGTGGTTCTATTTCAATTTGATCCAGTTCTGACAATGGCATCCATGAGAAGTCGGTTTCTTCAGTTTTTGAAACTAAAATTATGTAGAGAAACATTGTACTAATAATGTATGTACTATTATTGTCTACTATTTTGTGCAAATAGAGTAGAAAGTACTACTCATCAATTAAAAGCATTTCACGTATCATCATTGGATTACTTTGGTTAATTTACCTATAAATGTAAACAATTTTAAAGAGTATGGCTCCATTCCTGAAATCACAAAAAAAAACTGACTGCGTTCCCGAGATAAAGGTCTTGACACCCGGACAGACGGACAGACGGACTGACGGACAACAAAGTGATCCTATAAGGGTTCCGTTTTTAGGGTTCCGTACCCAAAGGGTAAAAACGGGACCCTATTACTAAGACTTCGCTGTCTGTCTGTCTGTCTGTCTGTCTGTCTGTCTGTCTGTCTGTCTGTCTGTCTGTCTGTCTGTCTGTCTCCAGGCTGTATCTCATAAACCGTGATAGCTAGAAAGCTGAAATTTTCACAAATTATGTATTTCCGTTGCCGCTATAACAACAAATACTAAAACTTAAAAAATATAAAATGTTAAGGGGGGTCCCCATACAATAAACGTGTTTTTTTCGTATTTTTTTGCTCAATATTAAAAACGGTAACAGGTAGACGCTTCAAATTTTCACAGAATATTTACTTGTATATTACCTTTCAAAATAAATAATTAAATAACAATAAAGTAAATATTAAAGGGGGGCTCCCATACAACAAACGTAATTTTTAAGCAATTTTTACTCGATCTTAATTAACAGGTAGAAACTTGAATATTTGTAAGTAAATATTTAGAAATATATTAACTATAAAAATAAATACCTAATCTAATACATAAAAACTCACAAAATGAAAATAATCCGTGCATCTAAACGCGGTGCGAGCGCCGCGCCGCGGTGTGGTGGTGACGCGAGCGCGAGGCCGCGCGGGTAGCGGGGGAGGTAACATCACGGATCGAGCCATAGCCGCGCGTATTCGCGCGAGCGTCGTCATGCTGCCCGGATGTGTATCGAAAACCTACCTATAAGTTTGCAATTTACTACTTGGAATTTCGTTGATTTCTCGTTATTTTATAAACAGAACTAAACTTTGTAGTATTATAGATGATAGTACGGAACCCTTCGTGCGCGAGTCCGACTCGCACTTGGCCGATTATTTCTTATAGGTACGGAAACCTAAACAAGTATCTATGTTAAAAGAAAAACAAAATACCCGACTGCAGGAAAGCAGTTTTTGCAGTCTATCTTACGATTTCGTTACGCTTGATACGCTGTTAAGTGTACTTTTTTTGTGAGAAGGTATGCATAAAATCGCTCCAAAAGATTATAAATGTGCTTTAGAATAATTCTAGTAAAACACTTGTTTATTACGAAAAAGTTCGTTGGCCGTCACGAAAAAACGCATTTTATTATTTTTGCGAGACATGTATTATTATTGTTATAAAAAAAAAATAAAGCCTGTGACATTCTGGAAAAGAAGAAGAATCTAACGACACCTCGCACATTAAAATCGGTCAAGCTGGGCTGTAGGGCCTGTAGGCGATCATATAGAAACATACATACATACATACACTCGAAAAACATAGCCCTCCTTCTTACGCAGTCGGGTAACTAGATAGATAATTTGCAACAAAACTAAAGTAAACATAACTACTTATAAATCGAAATTAAGAAAGTATTACAAGGAATCGATGATTTGTATTTATGCAATATGTGAAACACAACGATATGGCGATTTAACTTTACCTGTGCTACATATACTAGCAATGTTTACGTATTACTTATTTTAGTATTTCTTTTTCTTGTAATTTTAAGTTAATATAGTCTTGTCTAATGCATGTATATATAACATGTATGCGTATACATACACAAATGTATATTATATTTGTATTAATTAGTAAGGATTAGTATGGTGGTAAAACTTTGTCTCCTGTTTGTCTCTGTGATATGTTATATGTTACTCATCTTCACTGACAGGACTTGGCTTCCCCTCCTTCTCATCCTCATCTACCCCCCCCCCCCCCCCCCTCCCCCTCCCTCCCCTCACCTCTCCTCTCTCCTTACTTTAAAGCACAATTATAATGGAACAGTTGTCGGTGATTTTTTTGAGGTATGAAATAGGTTTAATCCTGCTTTACCCGTTCCCGCGGGAATACCGGGATAAAAAGTATCTTATATGTTAATCCAGATTATAAACTACCTGTGTGCCAAATTTCAGCCAAACCCTTCAAGCCGTTTTACCGTGAAGAAGTAACAAAGTAACACAAACTTCGCATTTATATTATTAGTGTGAAGTGTGATGTGATTTATTAGCATTTCCTATTCCAAACTGCAATAAAACATATAAGTAAGATATATATTCGTAATCACCGTTAAAAATTCTTTATTTTGATACCACACTCGATGTATTTTTAAAACTGTTTTTTTTTTTGCTGCCAAAAATCCTTAATTTTGTTTTTTTTTTAATTTTGATGTACTCAGTGTCACACTCACGACTAAGACAAATCTATTGACACAACTCACATTAAAATCGGTCAAGCCGTTTAGGCTCTAGGGCGTGCCAAATAAATATACATACATACGCTCGAAAAACATAACCCTCCTTCTTTCGCAGTCGGGTAAAAACAACGGGTTGCACTCCGGGAGTGCCGGCAGAAGTGAAAACTAAAAAATAAAATAGCAAAAAGACTTACTCGTAAAGGATTTAAACTTTCACCCTCCGATTAACAAATTGAAATTTATATCGGTGCTCTAACCTATTGAGCTAACGAGTCTTACGTGCATGTGTCGAAAATAAGCATTCGGCGTCAGTCATAATGAAATGACGTCATGCTGGAAGGACAAACTTGTACATACAATAATGAACTTTAAATGCAGAACGTTAGAATAGGTTTCTGACTGTCCGTCTTGCGATCTGACGATCTGACGTGAGCTTAACATTTTTTACTCATCCCAAAAATGCATAACGCCGCTAAAGAAGTTTTCACTTCAAAAAGATTTTCTTTATATCTTTTAATATTTGGTTGAGGAGTTCCAAAACATAACCCTCCTTTCATCGTTGTCGGATAAAACACATAATGCACCTTTCATAATGAGAAATCCATCACGTAAGAACTGTCATAGAGGTATAGGATTATTTTCATTAAACGCATTCTTCACCGTCTCATCTCAGTGGATGCGACGTGTGTTGCATGAACAAACATGATGTCTGTCTGAACTCTATATAACTGGAGAATCTCAATTTATGGAATAAGATTTGTAATTTTCTTTTAAATTTATTTATTATTAATGCCAAGAAATTAAAAAGTCGTGGTCGCCTGGCAGATGTGGAACATTGAAACTATTTTATCCACCCCGTTCTCATTCAATATAGTATTTTTTTATACGAGATACCTAGATTTCTGATTAACCACGAACTCGCCTGATGTTAAGCGACGGTGTGGCCGAGGATGGAGCTCGTCGATCTAGAAGATATCTATTCACTCTAGCCTTGAAAATCCCAAGATTGTAGGTCTAGCATAGATAACATAAATAATAACAGATTTCACATAAATAATGGTTATAATAAATATTTATTTATTTGATGGTTTTCGGAAAACAAACAGCTGGCGAATCACAAAGTAGGTGAATGGATCTAGGACACAAAAAAACATAACGAGTCATTAGTTAGATCTTCATTAACATAAAAATTGACTTTAATCTGAAACCAGACATAGTACTTCTCATAGTCAACAAAAAATAAAGCAAAGAAAACCAGCACAAAGCATTTCCAAAAGACAATGCTTACCAAAATCATGCCCGACTCCGAAATCCTCTCAATAACATAATCTCCCACAGAATAAACATCTCAAGCTCACATCTGACAAAAATATATCCAGAGAGATTGTTAGAAGATTTCCGCACGAAATTAGGTGGGTCCGACGGCGGACGGTGGACGGTGGACAGCGCTCCACGTGACACGGGTCCGCTCGTTATATTTATCCTGTAACAACCTGGGTTGGTAAGGGTGGTTGTCCACTGTCATCTTCTCCACGCGCGTTCATCGCTTGTCACTCTTACTAACATCGGAATGCCGCGAGATCATTGCCTTGTCGCCCTTGTTAACATCGGAATGCCGCATGATCATCACCTGTCGCCTTTGCTAACATCGGAATGCCGCATGATCATCACCTGTCGCCCTTGCTAACATCGGAATGCCGCATGATCATCACCTGCCACCTTTGCTAACATCGGAATGCCGCATGATCATCACCTGTCGCCTTTGCTAACATCGGAATGCCGCATGATCATCACCTGTCGCCTTTGCTAACATCGGAATGCCGCATGATCATCACCTATCGCCTTTGCTGACATCGGAAGGCGTGGCTATGGCAACACTCGTTTGTATATAAAGGGGCAGTTTAATTTTGAGACTACAATTTCCGCCAGTTTTGCCAACACATTCTTTCATATAACAGAAGAATACTGTTTTCTACTCCTTTTTTTAACGAGGGGGAAATCTTCCAAATATTTCAGCTGCATTGTATGTTAGGGATGCAACTGGATTATTTGGGATTGTACCCACTAAAATCCTCCCCGGTGGCCAGCCTTACTGCTAAACGGAAGAGTTAAGGTTCTTATGACAAACATACATATCGGAGCCAGCAACATTGTGATTCAGTTCATCCTCAGCCTGCTAGGTCTACGATCACTTGAACCACTCTACGCGTCCACCTCGGGCCCGTTTGTGTAGTAGGTCAGGGTCAGACTCCCGACTAACCCCGGGGTCAAATACCCCTTTTAGTAGGATCTTACTAAGACCCCAGTTTCAAATCAGAAAGATTAGCGATAGAGATTTATTTCATTCTTTGTGTGGACGTATAGTACAACTAAATGCAAATGGATGATGTTAAAAAAAATTGAGACATCGACTACTAAAAAGTATGGCATCGTCAGTACGTTCCAATCTTTATCGATAACGCGGTCGGCCTGTCTCCGAATCTAAAGGATAAATAAGGAAGCTCAGATGTAAGGAAAACCCGACTCTCGAGAAGATACGGTAAGATTTTGTAGATTCATATTGTCACCATCGTTATTCAGCTATTGAATTACGAAAGGACAGTGCTCTCGGCGCGGTAATAAGGGATGAATAACAGAAAAGGACACGGGGTTACAAGCTCTGACTTCATTCCCTCAATCTTGTTAACAAAATGTTGAGATTTACCTGCCCGGTAAAGGTTATCATTTTATTTGTATTGTCACACGAAAATGTGAAATGAATTTTGGCGTGAAATTTAATTTAAATTTGTTTATCATATATTTTATAAACACACGGGGTTATAAAATATATGATCATCATCATCATGATGATGATGATGATGATGATCATATATTTTATAAACACACGGGGTTACAAGCTCTGACTTCATTCCCTCGATCTTGTTAACAAAATGTTGAGATTTACCTGCCTGGTAAAGGTTATCATTTTATTTGTATTGTCACACGAAAATGTGAAATGAATTTTGCGATGAAATTTAATTTAAATTTGTTTATCATATATTTACCTACTTAAATATGTACATCCACGCCTTTTTCCGTTGAGGTAGGCAGAAACTATATCTTTCCACTTGCTACGATCGTTCGCTTCTTCCACTTTCATTGATGTCTTCACCTCGACGGTTTCGAGTATTTTGAGCAGAAATACTGATAATAATTTGTTTTTAATTTTTCAGCATTTCTATGATATACCTACTTTAAATAGAGTCGTTGACCAAATAATACTGTGGTCGAAGATGATAAGTTAAGCAACTCTCCACAGCTTATGTTAACATATTGTTGCTATTGTTTTTTAACATACAATTCCTGTCCTTGCATGGTTGCCTGGAAGAGATCGCTCTAAGCGATAAGGCCGCCAATTAAAAACCTAGCCCTAAGTACTTAATGTTATCTTTGTTTTTTGTTATCATGTGGTTTTTAATAAAGTGTTATCTATCTATCTATCTATCTATCTATGTTAGTCTGTCCAAAATCTTATTTGAAAACTTTTTCAGCAACAACTTTTTTTTTTCTATCGTCGGGTTAAATACATACCTAGCCTAGAATTTGAATTTAAGAAGGTTTCGGTCTATAAACTAAAAATTTCCTATGAATTTCAAACATTAAGGCGCGTCGCCCATACGGCGGCGTCGAGGCACGGGCGCACAAGCGAGCGGCGCGCTGCTTCTACGTTTCCTTCAGGTTCAAATGGCAGTGCGCCCACACACTAGAGTCGCGTCGCAGGCGAGGTCGCGGCGGCGGCGCGCCAGGGGTGCAGTGCGCTACCGCAAGGTTAAAGGTATTAGTTTTTCTTTGACGTCATCATTTAGTGAAGTGTGAAAAAAGTAGCGTCGATTGATAGCCTATTTTTGACACCTAATATGTGGTTCAGAAGATTAGAGGAATTATTTTCAGAGGAAACAAAAGAGACATGTATGTAATTAATGAGTATTTACACATCCACTTTTAATTGGATTTAAAATATGGAAATATTCACCAAAAAAACTGAAACAAAACATTTCATTTTGAGCATTTTATTCAATAGATTCATAACTAGTATTGCCAATTTATTGAACGTGCTCGGGTGGTCGTCATAGTCCCACCAACGTCAGAGGCGTGTCACCGTGAAAATAATGACGTGACAGTTAAAGCTTGGAAAAGTCACTCGCTAATTGAGTGCCAGTGGCAGCCCTGGAGCAACCTGTTTTGACAGCCCTAGATAAACTTTTTCAGTTAAAGATATAATATGCGCTGAATCGAACCTTTCTTATACTCATCAATATGTTAAAATATATGAACTCAAGGAATTGACTTACACAAATTAGGTAAGTCGAAATCTTAAAGATAGGTAGTTTAGTACATATTACACATAATCTTGTATTGTTTTCATTTCGTTATATGTTTGTTGAGTTATTTTTATTATCTAATCAACAAGATCCAGAATCCTGATACATGTATCTGCCCTTTTCTAGTTTAAAAAAATTGGTTGTCTGTAAAGTCGGTTTACGGACGATAGTTTAACGTGACAACATACGTCCGCGCGCGAGCTCCGAGGAATGATAATTAAAGCGACGGTCGGGCGCGGCGCACACCCGTCCGCTTCCTCAGCCACCGCGTAACGGGACATTGAGCGTAACGTAACGGGACAATGAGTCATACTTTTTCGTGCATGCAGCCGGCGTTCATCGATTTATTAGACGTTGTCACGTCCTTTCATAGCATGTACTTTTATAATGACGTTTCTCGAAAAGGTTGTAATATACGATTTTATACGATTCGCAAGATTGTAATACGACTTTATATGATTCGCAAGGTTGTAAGACGATTTTATACGATTCGCTTATCGACCACTACGAGTTGCCTATTTACATTCATAATCATAACTTTTTTACTGATGTCATAAAAGCGAAATTAATTAACTTGCTGTCTAATTGTTCTGTTACTTTTTCTAAACTACACTTTGTTAATTTTCAAGCAATTGAAGATAGTTTCGAATACTAGGAGACGGATATACGCTAATTTCAACATAACCAGCAGAGCTTGTAATTAATATAAAATGATTATAAAATACTGCGTAGCTTCGAGAAAAGCTACGTATCTACATTCTTACCCTAATGAAAATATGGTCATTGCACCGGCGATATTTCAGACCCTGCACTTATGTGCCCAGACCCGGATCTGGGCTAGCCCCGGGCAGCATTTTCAGGGGACGCGAAAATCATAATTAATTTTTTATACAAGTATTTTGATTTCGATGTACCTATGCAAATTCCAAGGTTGTAGGTCTCAGGAAACAGATGGCGGCAATGAATTCCATTCGTGTGCAGTATGCATCAATAATGTGGATCGATATCGCTGAGTACTGGATTTTTGGCATTTCAACGAGAAATGGGTGGTAATTCGCCGACTTTCTGCAGTTTCTGCTAGTCCTGTAGTGAAATATGATAAAAAATAAAAAACTTGCTTCACAAAGCGCATGGCATATAGACGGCTAGTTGACTCACCGTCAACTTGTAAGAAAAAGGCGCCACACAGATATACCTATTTGTGTTTTTTTAGTAATTTATTTCAAACGCTGGAGAGAAGGGCGCCAATACCAAGTTCCTGCTCCAGTTCGAAAAAATCGTAGATCCGAGTCTGAATGTACCTAGACCATCATCATCATCATCATCTCAGCCATAAGAAGTCCACTGCTGGACATAGGCCTCCCCCATGGATTTCCAAAAAGACCTGATTGGAAGCGGCTTGCATCCAGCGTCTTCCCGCCACTTGTATGAGATGCCTTGCCCATGAATTTCAGTTATTTGAATTAATTTTCCGTCAGACCGAATGCCGATGAACACCAAACAGGCTTCAGTAATTTAACTACGTTCCCTCCAATAGCCACATATAATCACCATTTCATGGCCATTATTCGTTTAGAGACAGACAAGCGAGGTCTCACTGCAAATAAATCTATGTATTATTCGCTTTGGGAATAGTACACTTGATACACAGTATGATGTCTTTACACAAAACTAATTTGAGTAGTTTTTTGTTTGAAGATTTCAGATTAAAGGTAGGCATTTTTATTTTATATATATCTCTCTCTCTGCTGTCTGTAAGTACGACTGCCTTTGCTATTGGTTGCGTATTTAATTCCTACCCATGACAATCATTTGTCACATTTGCATGGACATATTTTGTTCTGTGACCGGCTTAGTTTCGTTAAATATGTATCTATTTACAACAAAAAAAGAAGTATAAAATGTTTTATCCAGTGCCGTAAATAAACTTTTCAGCGCCCTGTGCGAGATTCTATAACTGCGCCCTTGTGTTTTATTTAGATATTATAGGTAACCTAGCTAGAGCAATGCTATGTATAGGCCTAGCTATCTGGCATGAAGGTACGTATGTGTTGGAATCGAGCACTAGGGGCGCAGCGAGAACTTATCAGGAGCAAACCGAAAAATAATAGTCTTGCCATAAAAATAGTTATCTATCTCTATGAGTCCTGCCTGGTCTGGCCACTCTTGCGCCCCCCAGAGTCTACGCCCTGTGCCTGGGCACCGGTGGCACCGCCCTATTTGCAGCACTGGTTTTATCGGCTATTTAGTTCCCATAGTACCTACAAGCTTTGCTTAGTTCGGGGTCAATATGTGGCTCTGTTAAAATGAATAAATTAAATTAATTAATGTTTAATTATTTATTTATAAAAAAAGCAACACAGAGTCAATAAACTCAAACTTTTACTAAAATATATCCACCACTTTAGTGACGCTGTCTCCCAATGCACAAGATCGAAAATACCGTATCAAAGAACCTCATCTAATCCTTACTGCATCTCCTGCGGCTGGGGTAAACTGCAAGGGATTCAGGGTTTAATCCGCACTAAATTGCTTACAGTCTGGCCGGCGATGCGATTACCCACGAATTATTTAACTTGTTTGTCGAGTATTGTAGTCGGGTTGGAAGACGCTGAATGCATTTACGATCGGGGATCTTCTCGATTATCGAGCTGAATTTCAATTCCTTTCAACTGTTTGTGGAGAATGTCTGAAGAGGATTTTCGGATTATGGATATTTTTACGTTGGCTTTTGTCTAGCTGATTACGGCACACCTTATTAGGAGAGTCACCACAATTTTTCATTTTCCACACTCGTTCAAGTAGTCAAACATTTAGTCTGTAATTAGAATTAGAAATGTAATTAATAAAACCAACTTTTGAACTATGAACTGTTGAGTGCATAGACTTCTATAGATACCCCAAGTGTGTCTACCTAGCGTGTCAACAGGAAGATAAAAACACACACTTGACGCTCTAAGATTTATTTAGTTTCAGATGATATATAGTTACGATAGTTCTACCATAGAACTAAAGGGATAAAAAATACAACAGTTCTATGACGTCACAGTTCTATAGAACTAATGGGAGTTACCGTTTCAATTTTGTCATTTTGTCAACTAGTTACTAGCATGCAACCGCGTGGATGCATTGAGCTGAATCGATTTCGCGCGGATGGAACATTCCATCACTAAATCGTTTGTGTGACGTCACAGTCGATACCAAACATGTGGCACACGAGGATTTCATATAAATGTAGTCGCATGCGTCGTTCATGGTTCGTGGTTGAATGAGAACTTGTCTTTAGCAACTTGCTCTTCCCGTCACTTAATTGCGTAAAACCAATGACATGATAGGAATCACGTGGCGTGGACGTAAAGTCTAAAACAAAATTATATAGTGTCCTGGGTTGACCGATAAAATCAACTAAACCAACAATGACGAACTTAAAGATTTTGATTTAAACTCGCTACGCTAAAGCCTAATTTAGATTAAGAAATCTAGAGAGATTTATTTTGCTGTTTTTTTTTTGTTTAGAATTATTTTGAAAATCTATATTATTTTAATTGTAGAAGTGGTCAAATTAGGTCAAATCAAAGTGGTCAAACCTCATTCGCTCGGACATTTTTGAGCACTGATGCTACATCCTGTTGAACTTTATCAAAGCATAAAACACGCACTTTAAAAAATAAATCAAATCAGATAAATTACTTTTCCTACATTTACAGCAAAACCGATTTATTTTTATTCAATAAAGAGTACTGAAATATAAATAGCTGGGTTGCATTGGACTAAAAACTTGTTTAAAACTGCTTCGACAAGTCAAATGTTCTGTAGGCATGCTTCTCTTTAAAAATTATTCCTAGATAAAATAACCTACTTAAGTATCACAATATTGCGCGAGTATCGTTCTACAAAAAAAGTCTTAGAGTAGTTTAAAAGAAAATTCGAAAAAATGTTCGCCGTCTAGCGCTGAGAGAGAATTTCCCTTTGCATTTTTTAGTCGTATCTTTAGTTATTGGGTAGGAAGTATTGCTTTTTAATATAATTTCCGAAACGGAAGATGTCGGCCTCCTCCGGGATTCCTAATGGATTTCGTTCATACTTCGCTTCCTAGTCGGAACCCAATCTATCAGTTACACGCTGACTTTTTACTGTAGCATTTTCATTTTCATTACTAACAAAATAATCAACACAGTTTTAGAGTAGGTATATAAAATATTCATAAATAAATAAAGCCGCTGAATGCAAACCGCTTCCAATCGGTTTTTGGATCGGTCCATTGGGGAGCCCTATATCCAGCAGTGGACTTCTTCTTATGATGAGATGATGATGATAAAGAAATGTTTATTGTTAATTATTTCTATAAGTACACACATGCATGCAGAAATTTGTAAATAGTTTTTTTAACCATGTGAAACATTTTCAGTATAAAAATTATAATAAAAAAAGTATAATAAAACAATAGATTTTTCACCTCACAAGCTCGGAAAGATTCTGTTTGTCATTAGAAATCTGAGTGGAAAAGTGCATTTTTTCCGCTAGCGTGGAAAGAGTTTTTAAAATTCGAATCTTTCTATTCCATAATTTTCTATACCGCAAGTCCACTGAAATGCATTAAATACTTATTTGATGTCAGTGCGCCAACCTCATTTCTTTGAATAATCGCACTGACCAGCCACAGGTGGCAGCACTGGACTAGCGTTTTCCTCGCTGTAGTGAGGTGAAAAATTTTGTGTTTCACTCGGCAGCAAAGTATTTTGCATCTCGTACTTTTGAAACCCTCGCTACGCTCAGGATTCTCGCCCCAAAAACCAACTTTGCAGCCTTGCATAACAAATAACTATTTTACATGCTACCATTTTTTCATGTTTTCTTTTTTCTTTTCGATAAATAGTGTTGGTTGTTGAGTATAACTTAGTTCATTAAAACGTAACAAGGGTAAATCACAGAATCATGTTATACAATACTAAAATACTTTACTGGCGACTGGCCGAGCAAACGAAGTGAATAAATGTTTTTTTATTTTTAATATAAGATAGATCTACGATTGACCACCTACTCCCCTGAATTAAGATTATTGATAAGCTGTCAGCTGATTGATTAACTTGAGTTAATTGGAAAGCCACATCACTCGCATGTGGCTTTCCAATTAGCTCCGAGAACTAATTTAAAATGTTTATAGTTTTCTAATGCATAGCGCGGAATGCCATAGAAAATGTAAAAGCGCAGCACAAAAACCGAAGTCGGGTGTATTGTTTTTCTTTAATGTAAATTATTGTTATTTCCATCTACATTCACAATTCCTACGACACCAAAATAGTCGTATTGAACTAAATATAATTTGACAGCCACAAGAATAGAGCTCGTCAAGAAATAATGGAAACAATTTTCTACATTTCGTCCCCTAACTCTTGCTAAATTTCCAAGAACACGGCTTAAAACAAACACATTTATATGGAGCGCAGAATAAAAGCAAATTAGATTCCCCATCTCCATAAAAACTCTACCCTCGTACATTTCATTTTCGAGCCATTCTTATTATTGTGAAAGACTTCAAACCGGAACCTAATTTGATCTTACAATTTTCTATGGGCCGCTCGGGGCTCAGTGTCAACGTTTCATTTGGATTACAAATTACCACGATAATTATACCTTTTTTATCCATCTGGTTGCTCTCATAAAGTCTGATTTCCTTTATTTTGGATGTAAATGTAACTTGGTGTGGGAGCTAGATGCAGCGCGGTGGTCATTCAGCGACGGCCGTAGTGGGTTGAACATCTTCCAAGTCTTTGTGCTGTCATTATTAAAGTAGAATGAGTATTGTTATGGCTGCTGTTCTGTTCTTATTAAATCGCTTACGATGAATGGTTTGCTTGAATACAAACTTTTTTGTAATAGACATTGTATTTTTAACCTTCAACCAAAAAGAGGTGTTATAAGTTTCACGTGACTATCTCTGTATCTGTATATCTGTGTGTCTGTCATGTGTCAACATACTTAGGTCTCAAACTGATGGACCGATTTTGATCTAGTTTTTTTTTTGTTTGATATAGGGTATTTTTAGGTTTTTAAACTAACTTGTAATGTAAAATAATGTACCTACACTAGCTTTTTTTTTTGGCATCAACGTAAGAAAGAAAAGCCACTTCTGTTTAATTTTCCTCACATAGACAGTTTCCTCATCTTATTATATAGCCGCTGTCTCTCTCGCACGCGACACATGTTTATATATACAAAATTATTGAAATTACTTTTGCTAAATAATCGTTTTTATGCTTCCATACTAAGGGTGTGTGAGCCTATTAGTGAAGCTACGGTGTCTGTCGGTCTGTTTGTCCTACACTTAAACAACTGTATCTTTCGAGCGATAATACCCTACAATCTTAATTAGCTGCTAATAAATTCTAAGTTCTTATTGTTTCTCTATATTTAATTAATATGTTAGAAATTCAATTTTTGTTACAATAAAATTGTGCAAACATAAATACTTATCACAAAATTTATTGTTACGAAAAGAGTATCTTTGAGATTTACCTACACGAAGACGATACGATTTTCTTTCGAATTGTGACCGACATCTAATTAGCTCCAATTATTTTTTGTGAAACAATCACATCGCAAGGAGTAGCTGTACGTCTTTTATAAATAAAACTAGACATTGAAAATAAGCTACTTAAAAAATCAATCTTAATAAAATATCACTCTCATCTGAAACCAGGGAGGCGAAAGAAATTCTTAAGAGGGGAAGTAAAGCAACGGTTTAAGAAATAATACCGTAGGGAACAAAGACGTGAGCATGTTTGTATTCCAATTTTTCGCTTCGCCGAGTTCTCAGGATACCACTGAAATTAATTTTGATCATTGAACGGTATAGAAAAATCGACAACGCCAACGTAGCCAAGTGTGGCGATAGCAACGCAAATGATATTCCCAGTCACTTTCGCTCTGTCCAGGTTTCCGTGCCACTTTTTTGGAAAACATTTTGTTGGTCACACATACTTCAACAACTATATTTTACAATGGTCAAATTTCATTATGATCCAAGTAAATTTTGATCATACAAATCAATTTGAGAGCCTCTTTTCATTTAAAAGAATTTGTTTGAATCTAAACGCAATTGTTGTCGAGCATTGGTGATGTAGATTTCTAGGTCTTGGATGTCATGAACTTACAATAAGTCTATTAAGTAATTTTTTACCGACTTCCAAAAAGAAAGAGATTATCAGTTCAATCTGTATGTTTTTCTTTGTTTTATTTTTTATTCGACGATAGGCTTGCGCTTGACCGTCAACTCACCTGGTGTTAAGCGACAGTTACCGTCTACGATGGAGCGCGCTTGCCTAGAAGAAACCTGTTCACTCGCGATTTGAAGACACTGTTTGTATGTTTGTTCACCGATTACTCAGCCAATTATCCATTGATTTTGATGATTACTTTTGTATTTGGTAGATCATACTTCAGAGGTGGTCATATATAAATTTTATCAATATCGATGCAGTACTTTGGTTTTTATAACAAAATAACTGGTAAAATATCATACAAGTTCCTGTAGAAAAGTGAACAGCAAGTCGCATAAGTATATATTGTATTGCGTATTTTGAAGTCAGTTTTTTAAACTATAATTATCTTCAAAAATTTAAGTATCTTCAAATATATAATGGTCGATGCGAGCTAGACGGACGATGATTTGCAACCTGTGGTGTCTTAAATTGTACATAATCTTCTAAGCAATCGGGCTTTAATTCGTACATCGGAGCCTACAGAAAACTGAAAAGATACTTCCACCACAAACCTCTTTTCAGAGGAACCTTCTCCATAACAAGCTGAAACCTCGAGCAGCTCTCATTTCATTAATGCAATCTATAAAATACTCCCTGGAGCGTCTTCCATACGGTATTACTGTCTTTCAGAGACCGTTCACTGCACTGATTATCATATAGAGTGACATTTACACTGAAAAGCCTTTCAGAGAAGTTGCTCAGTGACGCATCTGTTGCGATACTTTACTTGATATGAACCTCAAATATCTGTCGTTTCGATTTGGTTCTTATTTTGACTACAAATATTGATTTTATATTTCTGAATTTTTTCGATAAATTTTGAACAAAGCACGTGTGTGTTTGTATTTTGGAATATATTGAACAAGTAAGAGAATAAAAGTAAGGGTTTGTGCCGGGCACACGTTGTTAATCCTTAAGTTACAGAATGTATAGATTTGACAGCTGTCATTGTCAATAATGCGCCCTTTTCCGCGTATATAGCATATTATCCACACGTAATAAAGGTGTCTTCTTGACTACAAATATTGATTTTATATATCTGAATTTTTCATATAAATTTTGAATAAAGCACTTGTGTGTTTGTATTTGGGAATATATTGAACAAGTAAGAGAATAAAAGTAAGGGTTTGTGCCGGGCACACGTTGTTATTCCTTAAGTTACAGAATGTACATATTTGACAGCTGTCATTGTCAACAATGCGCCCCTTTCAACGTATAAAACATAATTATTATCCACACGTAATAAAGGTGTCTTCTCCTTTTAATTAATTGCACTAAATTGAAATGAACGACGCAGTCAGCCGCCGCCCCGTCCCGCCTGCCTCCCCTCTTCGCCCCGCGCGCCGCAGCAAACTAATTTCCTCTTTGCTTGTACACCAAACATCTCTATTTACATCTTGTTACACACTTTAATTAGCAGTGCGCCTTTATTAAGAAAACCTTCACAAAATATCTTAGAATATTAATACATGTGCAATGCAAGCAGGTGTCTCCTATATATATATGTATATCTCCTCATTATTTACATAACTTAAACGTATGTTTTAACATATAACATACAAAAATGTAACTAAACGATAAACGGGGGACAAACGGGGGGCAAATCGCTAATCTGGGGAACCCCGTCTTAAAACTGGGGTCTACTAATAACTGCATTCACCGAAATACTGGTAAATAATTCAGCATTTAGAAATAAGAATAGCGTATACACCTTGAGCATTCATGCTCACGATCGAAGGCTCCTTCTTGCGGCGGCGTCGTGTGGCGGGTCGCCCTCTTCCCTAACATATGGTTGAGGAGGGCGATGGATAGCACATGCGTCATACTCGTGATCGGGTGCTGCTTGCGGGTCGCTGGTCTTCTCATGGTGTACACACAATATAATGCCCACAGCTATCTCTCTCGCGCGTCACAACATTTTTAAACATATAAAATCATTGAATAGGGATATTATTATTATAAAAGTAAGAAGCCAATTTGTTTATTTGGATAGGAGAAACCTTGAAAAATTGCAAAAACTGCTTTTCTGCAGTATTATTCATGTATATTATTATAGGTATTTTGTTAGGGTATTTTGTTTTTCTTATAATATAGGTATATTCTTGTTAGTTCTATAGATCTCACTTATATCTGCTTACAGCAGTTCCATTATTGTGATAATCAAATTGATAGCCAACTTATAAACATAATTGTATAGATAACTATCGCGGTAAAACACGGCGTTTCAGTATTTACAAATATGGTATTCTGTAATCTTGACTGTAAAAAAAACCGGCCAAGTGCGAGTCGGACTCGCGCACGAAGGGTTCCGTACCGTTATCTTTAATAAAAACCGGACAAGTGCGAGTTAAACTCGCCCACCGAGGGTTCCGTACAAACTAGAAGATAAAAGGGGGAAATCATATATTTTTTTTCCATCTTATACCGAAAAGTACATCGTAAAAATATTTAAAGACCTGTTTTAACTTATACTAATTAAGATCTTTCATAAGATACCCCACATGATACGGTTAAAGAACTTAAAAATTTGGACCCTTACCTTGCGTAGACACTATTTTTTTGTGATTAAATTAAAAATGTCCAGTTTTCGGATGTTTTCCTATTGTGTACTCTAACACAAAGCTTCTTGCCAAATTTCATTGTTCTAGGTCAACGGAAAGTACCCCATAGGTTTTGATTCCCTTGTGAGTGTCGAAATGTGAGTTTTTTACGATATATTCGGCTGTACCTTTTTTTTACGAAAACTTAGAAACTTTATTTTTCTTTTCGCAGCAAGATACTATAGATCTGCGTATATGGTTTTAATTTCAACTCGATAACTTCACGCGTTCCCGAGATAAAGGTCTTGACACCCGACGGACGGACAGACGGACAACAAAGTGATAAGGGTTCCGTTTTTTCCTATTGAGATACGGAACCCTAAAAACGGCAAAAAAAAAAGCATGTCTGTTGTATAGGGGCCACCTTAAATATTTATTTTATTATGTTTTTTAGTATTTGATGTTATAGCGGCAACAGAAATACATCATCTGTGAAAATTTCAACTGTTTAACTATCACGGTTCATGAGATACAGCCTGGTGACAGACGGACAGACAGACAGACAGCGGAATCTTATCTTAGTAAAAGGGTCCTGTTTACCCTTTGGGTACGGAACCCTAATAATGAAATAAGTACAGCAGCGCCCTCATAGCCACGTTAGTTCTCTAGCTGAATTACTCTACACCTACTTGAAAATATGAACATTGGTATCTACCCTTCATTCGGTTGAATAAAAACTTTGTTTCACAATGAATATTTGAATATGTAAGCATCCACACATCGACGCCATTATGTAATATGCAGACAGTTTGTTTTGTACGCTGCCCGTGTTCGAGTAAAACACCACAGTGCAGTTAATTAAGGCGCCAGAGTAAGCCGGGGCCTGCGGCAAAATGGGAAATAGGTAATTATGAAGTTGTGTACTATATACACTCGAATACAGTTCGTGCAAAGTGCAGCTTGCCAGTGTTTGACATGTATTTTAATTGAACCGAAATGCCTGATATGTTTTTTGGCGGTTTCTGATCTATCGTAAACGTGACATTAGCGGAGTTGAGAAACGTCTTTTTTATTTTGAACAAACGGGTTACTCACGTCTATTTTTGAGCCGAATTCTCCGACTATAGTTTCAATAGAATACGGCGGTCTTTTTCAACTCGTATGGTACTCAAAAAAAAAATGGTGCGTCAAAAATAGACGTGAGTTTGTTCAAAATAAAAAAATGTAACAACCACGCTAGTTTTCAAATTCAAATTCAAATTCAAATTCATTTATTTCAGGCTACTGATTGGCCCATTATCAAGAAACATCTACCATTACCATTACCATTTCATAAGAAACATCTTGTCAAAATCATGACTAAAACTTGAAATTTTTCTTCTTCTTTTTGTATTGGACCCGCGCTATTAGCGCAATTGCCAGTTTTGAATAATAAGATATCTTCAAGTTTCTTGAATAATACAAGGTCTAGTCACAGTCTAAGTCACGTAAACAGTTTTTTTTTAAGTCTTGCCTCTATAAAATAGTAGTGACTTTACTAGAAGCTAAGTACTATGAAGTTTTGCCAACAACGTAAAATGACACGTTTTACTTAGGTTATACTCACAGTTATACTCATTGAGTATGAACTAAAAGCATGGCAAATCTCAGTTTTCAGTAGGTACCTTCGAGGATAAGACATCCTCAAGGAAGGCCTTTAGAAAGTACAGCACCAAGATATATAAGGATATATCTTGGTGTTGTACTTTCTAAACACAGCGGATAGCATTGTCACAAGTCACAAAGGGTCTAAGGCGCGTCGCCCACACGAGCTGGAGTCGAGGCGGCGTCGAGGCGCGGGCGCCCAAGCGGCGCGCCGCTTCTACGTTTCCTTCAGGTTCAAATGGCAGTGCGCCCACACACTAGAGTCGCGTCGCAGGCGACGTGGAGTCGAGGCGCGGTCGCGGCGGCGTCGCGGCAGGGCCTAACAATCTGGCGGCGCCTAACAATCTGACGTGTCCTGACTGAAGACTTTTTATAACATTAATATTCTAAATACGCACTATAGCACTAGATTGCTATACCCTATTAGGGTGATTATGTATGTACCTATACTATTGTAATGCAATGTAAAATAAACAATAAACAATAAAAATTACATATATGTAACGCATTATCATCATAAACTACGTATACAGCAGAATCATCCCTAAAATAATGATAGAAATCAGCTGTTCCATTCGATCTGTTCGTAGGTCAATGAACTTTATGCATTGCACGACTTTTCTAATTTTCTTTTTCTCGAGATCATGATCGGTCTTGTTGTAAAAAATATTCATAAGTACAACGACATTCAATAAAATTAGTTGTTAGATACATAAATTAAATTACCATTTTATGTATGTCTCTTCTCTTTAACTACATAAATAAAAAATAACTAAAAACTTACTCTAATTAGACGTCCTTGTAAGTAAACCTAGAAAAATAAATAAAAGACAACGAAACAAGTACCACTACAATTCCACTAATTGTACGTCATATCTCTAGACAAGTACGCGGATGACAATAAATTACTTTATTCCGAAATAATTCCATTATAATTTCAGTACTTTTCAAGCTAGACATAAATTATACTCGAAAGGCCTTGTAACAAGTCGAAACAGTCGAGGCCGAAACTTTAATTTAGGCACGATATTTGCGAACGGAAACTGAAACCTCCCCTCTTCTAAAGCCAGCAATACATACACCATCAAATCGAAATAATAGCATGCATGCCATGCAATAATACATGCCTTTTATATTACAAGGCAACATTTGGTAGAAAAATTGTTTTCTGTTTTTTTGTGATTTGTATCTTGAACCCCCCACCCTAAAAGAGGGGTGTATAAGTTTAATGTGTGTATCTGTATATCTGTGTGTCTGTCTGCGTCATCGTAGCTCTCATACGAATGGACCGATGTTAATTTAATTGTTTTGCTGAAAGAGGATTTCATCGAGAGTTATCTTAGCCTTGTTTCATTTGAATTCAGTTCAGACATTTTTATTTTTAGTCGCGGGCTTTTGAGTTTTCCAAACTTATACTTGTTTATTTATGAAAATAAAAATTGTGAGCTTAATAAAACATTTCTTCTTGTTGTGACATAGTGTGATGAGTTGCCTTTTATTTTGCTCTCAAATTAATGTGGTTAAGGAGAGCGATCGCTGGCACATATCGCCTTGTAAATAAGTGCTGCTTGCAGAAGTTAGACTGCTCAGCGTAAATACGCGACTATTTCAAACTTATTTTATATAACTTACATGTATTCTGTCTGCATACTACCTATTTTATTTATTTTTTAATTTATCAGATTCATAGCATCACGGAAGCCTCGATGACGTGGTCATGTCTATTATTTGTCTGTCCAAAAAGGTCCTAAAAGAGTTGGCGAGACGAGCTTGACTCCTACTGCAGTGGCTTGATCAGTGAAGTTCTCGACCGCGAGAAATGGAAAGAAGGAAGAGAGGCCTTTGCCCTGCAGTGGGACAGTCACGGCTGAACTAATAAATAATAATATAAGTTCTCAGATACAATAGCATGTTTTTGTAACTGTATCATGGCATGGTTGCTGGTATGGTATGGCATGTTACATGCATGTGCGTGTATTCCTAGCTTTACTGGGTAGTGAGGGGACTGTCAACTGCAAAGAGCTTTCGTGTAAGGAAATTTAAGAGCGGTCACGCGGGAACTAGTCTGGGGGTTGTACTGGAATGAACGAGGATGTATAACGTCTGGATTTTGCCTGCGGGTGCGCGCGTCTGATGCACTGTGTGGAACTTGATCGTGCTTTTTGTGGAGTGAAAGAAATGGGTGTGGAGCTTTGTGTGCGTGAATTGTTTGTCAAGTGTTTTATCTTATTTTTCCTCTGTTTTTGTACTTTTTCGTCAGTCTAAACTAAGAATAACATAAAATTTATTACTTGTTGTATTTGTGAGGGTATATATGTTATTTTGCAAGTTAAAAAATAGTCGTCATCTGTATTAAACCTCTGAAAAGCTTTTCAAATCAAAAACATGAAATTAAAAAAAAAGTCTTCCAACGTAGACCTTCCAAAGAAAACACGTAAGATCTTAAACAAATCCAATCGATTTATTTTCGAAGCACCTATTTAATAGGCTAGTTAAGATTTGTGACAACATAAAAGACAACTAAGTATATTGTTATTTAAATGGATGTACTGATGTTTTGAAATACATTTGACACAATTCCATAATGATATTATAAGATATAAAAGCTAATTTTGTTACTTTTACACGCTCAAACGGCTGAACCGATCGTTATGAAAATTAGTACCTATAGAGATAGCTTTGGACCTGGAGACGGACATAAGCTACTTATCATCATCATAATCATCACTTTTTTCATAACTACGCGAATAAAACCGGTAAACGCAGCTAGTCTATAAATCGGGGATTATTGTTGATCTATGATTTTTAGCTATTTTCCTATCATAATTTCAAAGAATCCCCCCAGTTGCAAATACTGTGATCTGCTCCATACAAGCGGATTTATTGTTAATAGACTATTAACAACTATATCATAATAAAATTGGTGTTTAATTTTATATTTACCTACAACAACCAACATTCATGCAACGTATCAATAGTACAATTCTAAGGATCTGATATAAATACAATGACACTTACTATACTTGGCAATACGAAATTGATCTCAGAGATTTTCAATGGCAACAATGTATTTTTTACCTGAATTCGCAAGGAGGGTTATGTTTTCCGAGTATATATGTATGTATGTGGGTAATATTATGTATGTATGTTTCTATATTACCGCCTACACCCTAAACGGCTAGACCCATTTTGATGTGCTAGGTGTGATTCGATTTGTCTTCATTTCCTGTGCTACATTTTGTAATAATAATAATAAAACTCTAAAAATAAAAGTATGCAATTTTTCGTAACATCCAACGAGCTTTTTCGTAACAAATAAATGATTTTACAAGAAAGATAATTTTGATTACATAGCTTTGTGCATATTTTCTCGCAAAAACGTACATTCAACACCATATCATGCACAACGTAAGCGTAAGATGCATTATCAAAGTCACTTTTATGCAGTCGTTTTTTTTTCTAACAATTATATTTTTGTTATAATGTCACTTCCATTCAAACTCCGTGTCTACTCAGAGCCAGGACGCCACGTTCACGTCAACCTGTCTACGTTTTGAGATTCCAGACTTTAAATAAGCGCAGACTACTCGGAAAACTAAAAGGAAGCCGACCCTAATCTGCTGTAGTCACGGCATGGAGCTGATTGTACTGGCCTTGTTTATTACGGTGGAATTCAAAGCACGCAGCTATCTCACTCACGCATTGCAACATTTTTAAACGTATCAAATCATTAATCATCAACAATAAGTAGGTAATACTACCAACAAAAAAAAACATCATCATCATCATCATCATCATTCATCATCATCATCAAATCGATATGCTTTTTGTGTAGTAGTTTAGTTAGTTGAGTCTGTATATTGTTTTGTTGTAGTTAATAAAGGGCACTTGCCCGTTAAAAAAATAATTTAAAAAAAACATTTAAAATAGGTAATTCATAATTGGGGAAGTAATCGCTGAACAAATATACAAAAAACAACAGTCGAATTGAGCACCTCCTTCTTTTTGGAAGTCTGTTAAAAAACGGTATTAGTTATTAGACGCCAAAAAAAGTTGTCGAAAAAAGCTTTAAACTTTATTATGGATTTTTTACTTGTAAAAAGATAGTATGTATCTAAGTATAATATAGTGTGTGAATAACTTCTATTTCTAAATACAAATTTCATACATCCTATATAAGTTTTGCACCAACGTTGCAAGTACCTAATGTTTTATTTTGTGAAGAAATGAACACTCTATTTCCTACCGATAACTCACACACGCTTATCTTGTTTCATACACAATACAAACACTTATACATATTTTAAATTTTTCACATTATTCAGGACATTAACACTCATCATATTTCTCACATTAAAACGAATCGTCATCTCCTTGCAAACCTCTCGCCTGGTTCGAACATACCCCGTACAATCCTTCGGTAATTACCTCCACCTCTACCTCCACGCATCGAGTTCTGGTCATAGCCAGTTATAAAGTTTGCTCTCCACCAATGTAACTAGACACACTACCACACCCCTATTAGATACAAATTGGAACTACAGAGACGAAAATTCAAAAATTCGGGGGGTCTATCAGTACTGGTAAAGTAGATTCGTGTTTGCATTTAGGTGAAAATCAGATCTGAAACTTTGTCGTGAGAGTCCGGCTGGGTGAAGGGTATTTTGGGTAGTAATTGGCGTGAATTTGTGCATGGGGCTGAATTTCTTGTTACACGTTTTGTATATAAATGGCCAAGAACGTGTTGAGACACGTCGAAGAAAAGAAGAGAAGAATGCTTGACAAAGTCGTGGTCGCAACTTAGTCATAGGTAATATTCTAAGTTCTATATGTCACAGTATAGCAGTTTGTTGGGTAAGATCGTCTTTAGCGATAAGTCAGTTTGTTGTTACACAAGTTTTCATATTTTTTGTTATGTGCAATAAACAATGACATTATATCTATAGGGAGATTATACTCATTGAAAATGAAGTAAAATCATGGCAAATCTCAGTTCTCAACACTTTCGAGGATAAGACCACATCCTTAAGGTCTTTTAGTATCTTGGCCCTAATATATCTTGGTGTTACACTTTCTAAACACACAAGATGGCATTGTCACTGTGCACGATTCACGACACGCATCTAACAGCCTGGCCCGACGTATCACGACTGAAAACGAGTCGGTCGAATACCTTACTTGAGACGTGGCACGCAAAGCCGGGGAAAACCTATTTTCACCTCCCAACCTCGGAAAGATTCTGTTGGTCATTAGAAATCTGAGTGCAAAAATGCATTTGTCCGCTAGCTTGGAAAGAGTTTTTAAAATTCGAACCTTTCTATTCCATACTTTTCTATACCGCAAGTCCACTGAAAATGCATTAAATACTTATTTCATGTCAGTGCGCCAACCTCATTTCTTTGAATAACCGCACTGGCCAGCCACAGGTGGCAGCATTGGACTGAATGAAAAAAATAAAATCTAGTAATAGTACACATGTGACAAACACAAGTAGGTATAACAGTTCCAAAAAAATGTAACTATCAATATTATTAATTTCAGTAATTTTAATTTTAATTTGTAAAATGAATAAACACTAATTTAATAACTAAGCTGTTTTTTGCACCTATCGCTTTCCTCGCTGTAGTGAGGTGAAAAATTTTGTGTTTCACTCGGCAGCAAAGTTATTTTGCATCTCGTACCTTTGAAACCCTCGCTACGCTCAGGATTCTATGTTTGACCTTCACTTCTATATTAGAAATTCACCTGAATTTCTTAACCCCCGGGAGTCATTCGTAAGGCTGTAGGTACATGTTACGTAATATCATAAACTAGGTGAGAGAGTTCAAACACATTATTTTAATTAAAGTTTCGTAAGACGGGGCAAACCCTGCTTAATTCAGACGTGTGTTGTAACTACCAAAAAGCGAATATGAATATGTGAAAGGCGAAGCGAATATTCGCAAATTTGTAACGTGAATATTATGAATAAGCGCAGGAAATGTGATTTTGAATGCACTCATGAGATTTTCGTCTTATCGTTAGAGAGGTATTAAGCATAGCAATATTATTAATATTTGCTTTTGTATGTCTAATTGCTTTAAGATATGTGGCTCAGTTGGTAGTGTGACTACGTCTACCTGCTGAACTGAAAGGTCGTGGGTTCGATCCCCACCCAGGGCAAACATTTGTGTGATGAGCATGGATGTTTGTTCTGTATCTGGGTGTTTCTATGTATCATATGTATATATTTACAAAAAAAAAGTATATATGTATTCTATCAGCCATCTAGTTCGATAGTACAAGCTTTGCTTAGTTTGGGCTAGATGGTGTTGTGTGAAATGTCCACAAATATTTATATATATTATATATTATTTCTACGCTAATATTAATTTGTTTCTGCAAAAGTCGTAAATCAAAAGTTATTTAGGTGTTGTTATGAATGCCTTTATCTGTCTACCGTCTGTCACTCTGTCTGTTTGTTATCCAGATGTCTAAACGGCTAAACCAATCGTTATGAAATCTGTCACAGAGATTCTATAGGACCTGGAGAACAACTTAGGCTACATTTTATCATCATCACCACGTTTTTTATTACTATGCGGGTGACACCGCAGCTAGTAGTGTATAGTTAAAAAACTGAAACAATTTACGCAAAATACGCGTTTTTTTTTTTTTTTACTAGCCCTGTTTGTACAAACTGTCCCACTGCTGGGCGCGGGCCATCTTCTCATTGTGAGAAGGGTAAGGCCATAGTCTATCACGCTGGCCAAATGCAGGTTGGCAGACTTTACTCATTTTTAGGATTCCGTACCCAATGGGTAAAAACGGGACCCTATTACTAAGACTTCGCTGTCTGTCTGTCTGTCTGTCTGTCTGTCTGTCTCCAGGCTGTATCTCATAAACCGTGATAGCTAGAAAGCTGAAATTTTCACAAATGATGTATTTATATAATAAACGTGTTTTTATCGTATTTTTTTGCTCAATATTAAAAACGGTAACAGGTAGACGCTTCAAATTTTCACAGAATATTTACTTGTATATTACCTTTCAAAATAAATAATTAAATAACAATAAAGTAAGTATTAAAGAGGGGCTCCCATACAACAAACGTAATTTTTAAGCAATTTTTACTCGATCTTAATTAACAGGTAGAAACTTGAATATTTGTAAGTAAATATTTAGAAATATATTAACTATAAAAATAAATACCTAATCTAATACATAAAAACTCACAAAATGAAAATAATCCGTGCATCTAAACGCGGTGCGAGCGCCGCGCCGCGGTGTGGTGGTGGCGCGAGCGCGAGGCGGTTGCTAGGCAACGGCCGCGCGGGTAGCGGGGGAGGTAAGATCACGGAGCGAGCCATAGCCGCGCGTATTCGCACGAGCGTCGTTATTCTGCCCGGATGTGTATCGAAAACCTACCTATAAGTTTGCAATTTACTACTTGGAATTTCGTTGATTTCTCGTTATTTTATAAACAGAACTAAACTTTGTAGTATTATAGATGATAGTACGGAACCCTTCGTGCGCGAGTCCGACTCGCACTTGGCCGATTTTTTCAAGATCAATGAGAACTCTCAGACATGTAGGTTTCCTCACGATGTTTTCCTTCGCCGTTTGATGTTGGCGGCAATCAACAATACGCACATAATTTCGAAAAGACATAGGTGCATGCCGCGGGATTCGAACCCAGAACCTGCGGATCGCAAGTCAGACGGTCTCACCAATAGGCTGCCGGAAACTTAGAGAACATTGTTAGTAAGATATTAATTTCATAAACAAAATAACGAGTTCATCCGTGTTTGCTAATAAACCTTGTAATGAAAACAGCCCTGATAGTTAATATTAACATCTGATATCTATTTCCATGCCTACGTATTAAAACCGGGACAGGAAATATTATGGTATAAAATTTATTTAAATGAGCACTAAAAATTACCTGCTGGATCATACAAAAATACATACCTACCTACATATTTTTTGATTGGCATATTATGTACAACTAAATCTAACTCCAAACTAAGCAAAGCTTGTACTATAGTAACTAGATAGTGTTTATAATTATGCCTTTTGTCAATATATACTGTAAACAATTAAAATAGCGACTGTATTTACTTTTTAAAGCACATCAAGAAACTTTTTCCAGATTTTTTATTTTATTTTCAGTATCTCCTCCAATTATGATCGAAGATGTCATGTATTTTAATTTCATTTCTACGACTTGAACAATCGATTTACTTATTTACATAAGATTAAGGATTCGCTCAACGCGCGCAACTATCTCTCTCGCGCATCACAACATTTTTAAACATATAAAATCATTGAATAGTAACATTAAAAAGTCAGAAATGAATTTGTTTATTTTGGTACGAGAACTATTTTAAAGACGTTTTTGTTATAAAGTATTTAGATTTGAGTAGGAAAATATATGTTTTTTCACTCGCCAGTACTTAATTTCACCAGTTTCAGATTTCGCCAGAAGTGAAAACTTTTTTTAAATATTTCTCTTAGCTAAATAAAAAAATTCTTTTCTCACTTTTCTAATATCCCTACTCAATGATTTTATATTTCTTTAAATGTTGTGATGCGCAAGAGAGATAGCTGCGCGTGTTGATCTCCACCTTAAATAATATCTGATCGCAAAATTCAAATAACCTCTTGTATTTTTTTTTTGTCAAATTTATTTAATTCCATTTTTAACATTGATATTGATATGAAAAAAAACATATATTTTCAGGTTATAAAAAAAAAAAAAAACTACTGTTAAAATTATTTATTGGCTATTTATGTGTACTTATGTGTATAAAAAAATGGTGATTTTATTTGCCGACAATCTCATTAACAACATAGCAAACTGCGTAAGCAATATGTTCAGTCTAACAATGTCTCCGACTTGGGTCGGAGGAAGTATAGAAGGAACAACAAAAAAAAAAACTATTGTTAAAATTATATATTGGCTATTTATGTGTACTTATGTATATAAAAAAAAATGGTGATTTTATTTGCCGACAATCTCATAAACAACATAGCAAACTGCGTAAGCCGACTTGGGTTGGAGGAAGTATAGAAGGAACAACAAAAAAAAAAAAAAAAAAAAACATTGATATTGTCATAATAATATAATAATAGTATTAATTTAATTTATATTGTCGAATAACAATAAGTTCCTAGTAAATTAATAATCTTAAAATATCATACGCCTGCTGTCACAGGCTTATATCCTCTTGTATATATCTGCGAACAAAGTTTATCAATATTTTTTTATGTGTATCAAATAATTTTGATGTAAAATTGTAATTCTGCTGACCATCTAAATAAATCCTTTGTGAAACGCACATAATACAAACTAGGTATCTGGTATCAACATTGTATATATATCCATGGCAGTACAAAGTACAATAGGCTCAACTTTATTAATATTAGCATTAAGTATTAACCTTCGTCAAGATGTTAGACAATACAACGTTGCCCGAACTAGTGGCACAATGAAAATTAATGTTTATTGTATTCACTCCGTTACCGAAATATCTGGAACGACGAAATAAATAAACGTTAAATATTTTGAATCATTTAAGCTTATATATGTTCGTATAGACTGAGTGGCCAGCCCTAGTGTCAGAGTTATTAAGCCGCCGAAAGGCCTCTGACCTGCCTTGACGATTCTACTTTTTTAGGATTAGAAATCATATAAATAGATATTATTTTAATTTATACAATATTATCTAGTTCTAATTTGTTTTTGTAATATAAATACATGTCAGGGAATTATCACGGATGAAACCACAGGACTTAACTACCATTTAATAGAAAATATTGTATTTTGTAAAATTTATATCAACTTTTTTACACAATATTTTTGCTTGGCTGATCTGATATTTGTTTAACAAAATGTAAAAATATTCATAAATGCACTGTTTTTTTAAATGTGTTCTTGTAAAACAGCATTTAAATTAAGATATATAAAGTAGTCACTATACTATGTGCTATAAAGAACTGTCTGATATAAATTCTCCGAAAAAATATTTCGAAGCGGCTTAAAACTTTAAATCATAAATATCATTTTAACCGTTTTCACGTAGGACGTAACACGTACACGTGACATAGAACGTAACTTCACTTTAACATACAGGAGGCTTTAAAGCTGAGAACGCACTATAATTCGCAACCAGTGTTGCTGCTTTGACGCCAAAACACGGGACCTGTGTCTACAACTAGAGGCGGTTGCAGACGAGATACGGAAAGGGTACTAAAATTTACTAGACGGGATACTTTTGTTGATAAGAATTACCGTATAAAAAATCTTGTATCGGAAATCGCATATATTTAACACCGAATCAGTAACAGTAAAGTAATCTTTGTAAAAGACGAAACGAAAAAAAAAAATTCTATCTGTAATACTTATATTTAAGAAACATTTGCGAATTAAATCTGTACAATAATTATTTTCTTCCTAACCTTGAATTACTGCATTATTAAATTTGTTTCATGGTGTGTATAAAAATAATTTAATTGTTCGAAGAGTATCCAGAGAATCAGAGAACCTACCGTAAGTTTATGTTATTATTTTATACGTACTCGATTGCGTTTACGCAACATCAGTAACTGTACTACCAGATGGCACGGTTTCAATTCTCATATTATAAAAGCAAAAGTGACTCTGTTGTTTGCTTACAAACAGCTTAACAGATTATAATAAAATTTAGCATAGAATTAGCTGAACCTGGAGACTGACATAGATTATATATTATCATCATCATCACCGTTCAAAATCACCGTTGTTTCTCATCACTGCACAGGTGAAACCATGAAGCACAGCTACTTTTACATATGTGACCAGTGACAGTTTAAGTGAATATATAATTGAATAGACTTCTAAAACTTCCACGTGTCTTCCATTCCAACTTGTGATTAAATAAGTATAAAACAACACAAAAACTCACACAAGGCCCTCTGATAAATAGCTGACTTTGTCACTAATCGAAAAGTTACCGTGAAGTCCAACAAATTGTATCCCGTCTGCGTAAGGTCGTATACATAAATCGAACATGGCGGGCGGCTCGGCTCACGCTTGATGTAATGTTAGTCCGAATCAATTCATGACCGGCCCGGGCCGATTTATTGCGTTGCGTTTGTAAGTAGTCCTGCAATTATATATGAGGATTAAGCTTTAGCGTTTTCGTTAACACCTTGTTGTTATATAAATTTATAAAAAAATTAAGTCGGTTAATAACTAAGGATTTCTCATGCATGTTATAAAGTTTTTTTTTAAATGTTCTCTCTTTTTTGGAATATTGTTGTATATGTGGGTTGTTGTAGATTTGCATGTAAATAATGTGGGTACTGGGTATAAAATAAAATCAATCATGGCTATATATCTAGTTTTCTTGCACGTTTCTCATCATATTTATTTACTTGTACATGGCGCAGCCAAATAAAAACGAGTCAAAATGGTGAAATTATAAATATAAAGTTACAAATTATATGTACGTGCGTGAATTTTGGAATAATAGCGAAGATTTACGAGATATTAAGGAAAATGGATTCCGTGCTACAACCACCGCAGGTCTTTTAATATAAAAGTAAGATTTCATAAGTACATAATATTTTCTGGTACAAGTGCTCAAATATCTAGCAGAGCACTCGTAGGTACCATTTGTATATTAGTTTTATTAAAATATACTTAGTTAAGTAATAATATTTATCAGTTTATAAAACGCAGCCTTTTATTCCTTTTAGAAGATATCTTTGGAGCTCAATTTTTATTAAAAAAAAAAAAAATATATTATGTTTATTCTTAAATCTCATAGACTAATTAGCATTAGTTAAAATAATTGGACACTTGAAATCACGGTTGTATAATATGGCTTATTAGACTTTTTGGCACAAAAAATATTTTGTCTCACTGGACGTTGTGAAGCCGAACGTTATAAATGACATAATATCGCTTTAAAAGACAGATAAAAATATTAAATGTTCCCTCTTACATTTTATAAATCTGATTTATGTGCGATTATAGTAAATAAATCATGCAAAAAAATCGCAATTACTACAATTAACCATTTAAGACATCTATCGGCAAAATACTTTCATTACAGCACTCATTACAAAAAAAGAAAAAAAAATTAAACTCGTTTTTAATAAAATGTATTCCATCATTATTGGGTGAAATTCAATTTTTTTTAAATAAAAGCTTCTAAGTAACTCAGTAATATTTTCTGGAATATTCTCAAAGCAAACTTGTCTAAATTAATTCCTAGTTAGCGGCAACGTAGCAATTTCGTAGAGCTTGCGACGATGACACGCTACGGTACTACGATGCAGCCTTAAGGCGTTGTTACACTGTTACTAGATTAGCGAGGACGGAACGTCTTGACCGGGGGCGTATTTAGGGTGGATTATTGTAGGAGATTACATTTTTTACAAGTGTTTGACGTTGCGAAAATCAACTAAACCTGAAACCAAACTATGTAATAAAATTAAACCTAACTTTAAAGAATTATAATTCGGAAAAGATTTGAAGATTCCGCAAATTAATGCCTGTCTTCAATTGATTTTTTTGCGTTACGTTTTCAATTATCAAAGTTGTCAGCGTAGCCTTTTAACTGCAGCTTACAGTTATTTAATGATATTTAGAATAGAATAGAATATAACTATATTTATATAAAAATGTATTACATATATTAAATTAAACTATTTATTAAAATTATTATTTAAATAAATTATTATTTATTTATTTCTATTGTTTTTCTATTTATTTATGTATTTTAATTTTTTACATTTATTTATTAAATTTATTACATTTATAATTTTTTGATAATTTACTGATCAAAATAATGAAATGAAATAATGAAGAGATGATATCAAAATTATTATAATACTTCAACCTTTATTTTTGAACACAGATTAATATTAGTTATCCTTTAAAAACAAAAACTAAAAATGCTTTTTTATACAATCAACAATTTTACACAAACAAAAAAAACTGTCAGGCATATTTCAGTTCAATTTCAAAATTCTACATCCCTTTTTGTTACTAATTAATACAATAAATTGCTTCCCTTAACTTGGCCCCTTTTCATTCTTCCCCCCGCCCTGAGTACGTGTACGATCTTGACCTACTTAAGACCCAACACGTCGCGCTTAGTTAAGTGCGACACTAACTACGTAAAACTTCTTATATCACACGCGAGGTAAATAAATGAGTCGCTTTACTTGATTTTATGTAGAGGTATTTTGTTACCATGTGTTTTTGGATGGTGGAAATTATCATACGAAGTCTTGGTTAATTTCATCATGTATTTATTATATGGTAATGAAATAAAATAAGTACGGATATTTCCACGAAATATAATTATTATGTAAGCTAATTCTTCTGTTTAGAATTTTGCTATATTAATTATACTATAATGGCTTAACCCTTCTCACAATGAGAAGATGGCCCGTTCCCAGCAGTGGGACAGTTTGTATAAACAGGGCTGAAAAAAAAAAAAAAAAAACTATAATTATCTCGACAGTAACATTAGAAGTATTCCGCAAAAAAAACCTGATACCTACATTTTAATAATACTTAAAAATCAATCTAGTCCATATAAAAATATATAGAGAGCTCTCGTCTCGTCTGATCGACGCAACACGTGACCAGAATGCTGGCCTCTACTTTGCTCAAAGAGTAAGTATCGCTATACAACGAGGTAATGGGGCCAGCATCCTGGGAACAATTCCCGCTGCTAGTGGTCTTTTAGAGTAGTTTTATTTTTATGTTTAGTTAGTTGAGTTAGTATATTTTTTATTTTTTTTTATATTTATATATTTTTTTTGTTTGTATATTGTTTTGTTGAAATATAATTATAGTTTAACTAAGTATAGTAGGGATTTTTGATTATTAAACGTATTATCTAGTCCAGACTACATTTATGTATGTTAGACAACTTTATTTGAATCAATATAATTTTTCGTGAAACATTTGTAATATTAATCATAGTCGAAATTCCTTATGTTGGTCTTGATTCCTTGTGTGCATATTTGTGTTATGAAGTTTAAGTAAATTGTGTATTTAAAAAAAAATTATACTAATGTGTACTAGTGTGTGCTGTACTCTTAGCGCGTTGTTTCCCTTTGTAATAATTCTTTTTTGCATGTCTATTTGTACGGTGACCCTGATGTACGCCGAAACTTCTGGGCGAAAAACGATATTTAGCAGATTTCCAATGCCACGAAGAAGGACCAGGAAGCCCTTTACCACAACTTTTTCCCAAAATCGAAACGTAAAAAAATGTTAGTGAGGTTCATTTGTAAATTAATCGAACTTCTTATGTGAAGGTTGGTAATCAATTTTAGTTTTACCCGCGACGCACGAACTAAGGCCTTCCGCACACGGAACTACTGTAACGCAAAATACAACTGCAGTCTGACACGCATACCATGCAGTATTATTATATTCTGTGACACATACTGACTGCGATATATTTCATACATTTTATCATTTCGAACCATCGTATCGTGTGCGAACAACAACCAAATTGTATGGCGGCGACTTGAAAACGATGCGTAGGATATGCTTATGAAACTACCAAACTATCAAACTTATCACGTTCCGAGTAACCCCTTGTGTGGCAGGCTTAAGTCGCAGGTACAGCCTGTCTAAAAATTCATAGTCCCTATGAATTATAATCATATAGGACGCTCTAACAACTGTGTAAAACCACAAGTCATGACTACCAACACCGAGCCGTATAATTTACGCGGAAAATGTACAATTCACGTTGAAAAAGTATGAAAAATATTAACAATTTGCCCGCAGTGGGCGGGATACCACCGTGATTACAGCCCACTCGCTACAATTACAGCTCGCTGTAAAACAAGCTCTAATTACGGTGTATTAAATGTGTGGCTCGGCTTAGTAAGAATAATAATTATAATATCTCGAGGAAAACTTGGAAAATGTAATTTCAAATTCTGTGCACTAAAAAGCCTGTAAAAGCCTTTGTGCTATTACGTTTTCAATGTCAAATAAAGACTTTCGATATATATTGTATAATTGAAGATTGCGATTGTTAAAAAGCGAAATTTGACGCCAGCAAATTGCGCATTTTCTTTACAAAAGAGAAAAACTGTTTTCTACATTAATGAGTATTTTTTGATGGAATCGTAAATTAACCACTCCTTTTTTTAATTATTTTATAACCTTAAGTTTTAATAACAAAGTGACAAATGCGCACTAAATAGTTAAAATTGAAATTTTTATACATATATACATACATTATATGTTTGTATTTGTATATAAAGTTGATCCGATGAGTGATCTAGCTATGAAATCAACTTAAAACTAAAACAAACACTATACTTAGGTACTACTTTAAAATATTTATATCACAGTTTCACAGTTATTTCGTAAAAATAGTCTAAAAACAATACTCGCCGCGTTAAGTGATTATTTCTTGTGGTATTATTTTTGATTAATTAAAGAAAATTACCATATAAATAGAGTCTTGAATTGGTCTTGAGTCTTGACCAATGGGTCATCCCATAATCTACTTTCAACCGTTCCACAGATTTCATAATAAAACCATATCACCAAGCAGACAATATTAAACGACGTTAAATTAAATGTATCAGTAATAAACGGCCAATGTAAAACGTTTAATCGGATGAAAGATTGAAGCGAGTCGTGAAATGCGGACAGATTTGGCAGATGTGTCGGACGCCGTGCCAGAGATGTAGCTGTATCCAGCTTAAGGTATAATACGATCAGGTAGCCGCAGAACTTGTACTCATACTGTTTATTTACGAATTTACGAAAAGAGGTAATTAAATTTTCCGTGGAAGCTGGCATCTACTCCCCGGCATTATATTTTTAACCGACTTCCAAAAAGAAGGAGGTTAAACGGCCGACGACGGCGGTACCGTACGTACTTAGCAAATAAGCACTGAACATTATTTTGTCATAATTTTGTCAAAGTGGCATGCAGAGATCGGTCACCTTACGTTCTGTGGACTCTTTTTCGAATTACTCGTAGTTTAGAATTAGTGACTTTTTTTTGTAGTTTATTTTATTACAAAATACTTTACACTTGTTTTAAAACTGTTTTAAAATTATTATTTTTGATTATAAAGCCAGTGACATACATAACAAGTCTTTAAAGTAACTGCATTTAAGTTAAAATGAATTTCTTAGAAAATATTACTTTTCGGCGTAAGCGTACTACGTCTGACTCGATGAATCAGACGGACAGCGAAATACTATCACAAACTCCGGATAGATCTGTAAATAGCTTGCCAGATATTTCAGACGAAAGTTTGGAAGACAAAAATCTAAAGGATAAAATTGAGGCTCTTGAAATTCAATTACAAAGTGCACATGAGGAGATAGAATGTTTGTCAACGGAGAATCTGAACCTCAAACGTATTAATGAGGATTTACTAAATAAAAATGAATTGCTTAGGAAAATTTCTACTAGCCCGGCTAAGAAAAAGGTGACACCAAAAAAGAAGTCTGTCAAACGACAGGGACATATTGACTTGACGCATAACGCTGACATAGAGGAAGTTACGGGAAAAAACGTAGAACTATTACCAAAAGTACGAGATAAAAGTAACGAAATACCGAAACCTGACCCAAAACAAAAGGCATCAGGACTGAAGTCAATACTTACACCTAAAATTTGTATTCTAAGCTGTGATAAACGTAATAAGTTACTATCAATTGCGGAGGACACGTGGGGCAGCGTTAAAAACTTCTGCCACTATCTTCAGCCTCATGGAAATATAAATTCACTCTTCACGGGTATAGAGTTAAAAGTAGCAGATTTTACAATGAAAGATGTTTGCATAGTAATAATAGGAGAAGACGATTTTAAAACGACAAACAACTATTTTGACTTGGTCGTTATGATTAGAGAGACTTTACAGAAAGTCAATAATACAAATATAGTAATATGTCTACCTACATACAAGTACGGACAAATGACGGAACTATATAATCGACGAGTAGAAAACTTCAACAATCTTTTATATCTCGACGCATTAACACATAACTACGCATATATATTTGACTCGAACAGGAAACTTAAATACGATCATACTATGTTCTCTAGGGATTCTGGTACAATCAACAAGCTTGGTATGCAGACAAATTTCAAGACATTAAAAAACTATTTCACTGGAATAGTAAAAAACAACGGAAATAATAATAATCAGGATGTTATCGAACCACTCAATAATAATATAAACAAATCCTCATTTTTTCGTGAATAATTACCTTCATATTCTACATCAAAATATTGCGGGTCTCGTCAACAAGACAGACAGACTAGTAATTGCCCTGGATCAACTAGCAGAAAAGAGTATTATTTCAGATGTGTTGTGCATAACGGAGCATAATATAATGGCTGGTTTCGAGCAACATGTTTATGTTCCTAATTATACACTAGCTGCATCTTTCTGCAGAGACAGTACAAATAAAGGTGGTTCGTGTATCTTAGTGAGGAATGGACATGAATGGAGAGAGGTTCCGGAATTTAAAAAAAAATCACTGACCAGTGTATTTGAGTGTTGTGCCGTAGAATTGATTAGACATAAATTATTGATAATATGTTTATACAGAGTACCTAAAACATCAAATTTAAAAACTTTCTTATGTAAACTGGATAAAATATTGAGCATGACGAGTAACAAAAAATATGAACAAATCGTCATTGCTGGTGATTTTAACATTAATATATTAAAAGCATCTAATTTGACATCAGACTTCGAATCAATTCTAGGAAACCATAATTTTAAATTGGCGGTGAAACAACCGACTCGCTTTGCAAGCCAAACATGTATCGATAATATGGCATATAACTGTAAAAAGATTTGTAATACGGAAGTGCACGAATTAGATTTATCTGATCACAGTGCTTTAGTAATGAAGTTCCCAGTCCATAAAAACGCGCTACTTAAATTCTGGAGGAAAAAGCAGCGTGATTATTCTGTTGAAAATATTAATAAATTTAAAATGTGTCTTAGTAATGTTTTATTCCAAGAACTATACAGCTTTTCTGACGCAAATCTTGCATATGATTACTTTTTTTCAAACTTCAAACTATACTATAATTTGTGCTTTCCATATAAAACAGTTATTATTAGAGTTAATAAATCCATAAAGTGGTTATCACGTGGCATAAAAATTTGTAGCAAAAACAAAAGAAATTTACTTTGGAAATATAGACTGAATCCTACAAAAACTAATAAAAGTATCTTCCTTAATTACTCAAAACGTCTTAGAAAGATCATTGTTCTAACTAAACGGGCACAAAATAACTTTAAGATAAATTCATCTCATAACAAGTCAAAAACTGCATGGCAAATCATAAATAGTACCAAATTAAATTTACCTAAAGAAGCCATAACAAAAATTGAACAAGATAATGAAGATATAACGGATCCGATAGCTATAGCCAACGCATTTAATAATTTTTTCATAGATAAAATAAAACCGGTCCCTGAGTCAGGATATAAAGTGACAGCTAATATAAATCATAGCAAAGATTCTATGTTCATGGCACCAAGCACGCCACAAGAAATAAGCAAAATAATACAAAACCTTAAAAACACTAAAAGTGTTGGTGATGACGAAATCTCAACTTTCATAATAAAATCAGTAAGTGAGTATGTATGTACCCCTCTAAGCTATATTATTAATTTGTGTATATCCACAGGCACATTTCCGAGTTCTCTGAAAACGACCATTATTAAACCTTTATTTAAAAAAGACAATAGAGAGAAAATGGAATGCTATAGGCCCATTGCACTTATATCGATATTTTCAAAAATTTTCGAGAAGTATGTTTATAATGAGTTAAATGATTATTTAGAGAAAAATAATATTCTATGCAATGAACAAAAGGGTTTCAGAAAAAATAGAAGTATTAATATGGCCATATACGATTTCATTAAAAACGTCTTAATATGTATGGATAAAAGCACTCCGGTGTGCGCCATATTCTGTGATATGACGCAGGCGTTCGATTACGTAGATCACAGAATCTTAGCTAGTAAATTAGAAGCGTATGGAATACGTGGTAACGTTTTAGATTTGATAAAGTCTTACCTAGCAGATAGAATACAAATCACGGAAATCAGTCGAGTCAATCTTATCACGAAAGCAGAAGAAATATATAGATCGTATGAACGCAAAGTGGCGTACGGAGTTCCACAAGGTAGTGTCCTGGGACCACTTTCATTCATAGCATACATAAATGACTTGCCTAATGCTACATCTCAACCTATGACATTATTTGCAGATGATAGCACTATCACCGTAGCATGTAAAACACTTGACTCTTATGAAAACGATATTGTTAAATCTTTGACCTCAGTTATATCTTGGCTTGACAACAATAACTTAAAAATTAACCTAAATAAAACAAATATAATGCATTTTAGACAAAGAGAAACAAACAAAGGTAATATTAATGTAGCATATGACAATAACATTATAAATGAAGTAGAAAGCTCAAAATTTCTTGGATTATATATTGACCGAAAATTGAATTGGAAATCACAAATAGAGCACCTTTCGAAAAGAATAAGTAGCCAAACATATGCCATCGCCAAACTAGCTCGTACTCTAAATATAGAATCTTTACTTAAAGCCTACTATGGGTTAGTTGAATCAATTTTGAGGTACGGGATTATTTTTTGGGGAAATTCAACAAATAAAATTATTATTTTTAAAAGGCAGAAACGCTGTATTCGTTCAATGTTTAAACTCAAAAAAAGAGATAGTTGTAAGCCCTATTTTTTAAAGTATAAAATTCTTACACTTCCGTGTTTATACATTTTAGAAACGGCCCTTTTTGTAAAAACAAACCGGGAGCGATTCTCCACACTATCTGATACTACTGTAAGAAATAGGCGCGACCAAGACAAACGGCGCGTACATGAAGGAAAGACAGCACTGATGCAAAATAGCATCGTATGTATGGGTCCTAAAATCTACAATAAGATTCCTAAGTCAATAAGAGACCAGAATAGTAATTTATTTAGAAAAAAGTTGAAGGCATTGTTATTGCAGAAGTGTTATTATTCTATCAATGATTTTTTAAATGACAAATTTTAATTTTATTTGACATTATGTGTATCTTTTATTGCTTCTGCTTTGTCATATTATAGATATTTTTGGTTTGTGTATTAATCTAATAACAAATAATAATTATTATTATTTTATAATTTTTCGCATGTGCATGATGCTGTCTACCTGACATTTGTACGCCTAATCGGCACAACATGATTTTAAGCGACTAAATTTAGTGTAACATCTTTTATGCACTTGTTGTATAAAATTCTCGTGTTGTATGCAAATAAATTATCTTTATCTTTATCTTTATCTTTATCAATTCGGTCTGTATGTGTTTTTATTTATATGTTTGTTCACCGATTACTCTGCCAATTGTACATAGACTTTGATGATTCTTTTTGTATTTGATAGATCATATTTCAGAGGTAGTCCCATATAAATTTTATCAAAATCGATGCAGTACTTTGGTTTTTATAACAAAATAACTGAAGTATCATCCAAATAACTGTAGAAAAAATAATAGCAAAGTCGCGTATATGCGTACATTCACTTTTCTGCAGGCGTTATACATATTGCTGAACTGAAAGGTCGTGGGTTCAATCCCCACCCAGGGCAAACATTTGTGTGATGAGCATGGATGTTTGTTCTGTGTCTGGGTGTTTCTATGTATCATATGTATATATTTACAAAAAAAAAGTATATTGTATTCTATCAGCCATCTAGTTCCATACAAGCTTTGCTTAGTTTGGGCTAGATGGCGTTGTGTGAAATGTCCACAAATATTTATTTATTTATTGAAGTCGGTTTATTCAGTTTTCTAAACTATAAATAATACTTTTTCAAGTCAAAAGATCCCACGCGCGTTAATAATGGTATTTATTATCGTGTAATATGGTGGCGATTCTGGTAGCGCCACTATCTCGTTCGCACGCGATATATATTTTAACCGACTTCAAAGGAGGTTCTCGTAATCCGTCGGTTATAAACTGATTTGATTTATTTTTTATTTGAAAGGGATTGCCGGATTGGTCCTCAAAAACAATTTAAAAGTTTGGTTTTTAAAACAAAATAACTAGATAAAATACAGTTATAAAATATATCATCTAAGTAAACAAAACATTTTTGAAATCGTTTTTTTGCTTGTTTTTAAACTAAAATTATATAGGTTTTATAAATTATATGAAAATCTTACTCCAAATATATGGGGAACGTGACAAAGTGTCACTTTCCCGATATTATTACTATGTCATTAACTATTTTTTTTTAATTAACCTATACTGTCCCACTCCTGTCAAAGGTCTTCCCCATTTCCTTCCATATATTGACTATATATTATATTCGTACTAAATAACTTATCACTCGAATTTTTTCGTTTATAAAAGTGTCTCCTACTTATACATACAACTTTCATGGTTCGCTGAAACTTAAAAAAAAATTAATGAAGTTGGGATGAAAATGCCACAAAGGCTCTATATTATTCTATGGAAAATTAAAAAATCCACGCTAGAATAAATGGAAACGAGTTGGTCATGCAAAAGTCTGAAAACTATCGTTGCAAAAAAAATGCACGCGAAGTGTATTAGTAAAATTAATTAATTATACAATGCTTCAAAGTTAATACAACACCGCATTGAACAGAGCACTGCAGAAGACATCCCAATCTAATTTGTATAGAACAGACCACTGAATTCAATTTCGTTTTTAGCCTTTTTAGCAAGAGTTACGGCCTAGGCGTGTTTGTTTATTTCAAGTACATAAAGTAGGACTATACAATTCAAAACTACAGTACAATAAATTCAGAAGGTTATCTAATAAACTAGCTGGAGTGTCACAAGAGCTTCACGACCTAATTCCACCCTACCCATTAGACTAGAGAAAATCGGCGCATTACCTCCCATTTCTTATTGATTTCGTAAAAATCGGTTCAGCCGCTTCGTTGTGGAAAGGTAACAAACAGACAGTACTTTCGCTTTTATATTATAAAAATAAAATATATAGAAGTACCTACCTAACTCGGAAGCAAGCAATGTACTATTTGTGTCAAATTCTTTGAAACGCTAAAATTTATCTAAATTAATAGTTTAAAGTATGTTGGCGAAAGTTTTCGTAAAAAAATAAAATAAATAAATAAATAACGTTCTTAATCTTCAGTTATTAATTATTATTATATTTATCTCGGTTGTCAGAGTGACATAAGTTACATTTATTATTATAATATAACAATATAGGTGCAAACTACACATAATTAACTAAATTACTACACAAAAAGCAAGTAGATTACCCCAGACCGATAAAGGTCTAAAAACAATCCAAATTCTCAAAACCACTACCAGTTGGCAGTGTACCCAGCATGCTACCGCATTGCCACAATGAATGGCAATGATTATGCATTGGGTCAGATACACACCAGCATTTTGGTCACGCGTCGCATCGAACAGGCGCTTACAGTTTACGATTACTTTTTTTTTTATCTGCCCTGTTTGTACAAACTGTCCCACTGCTGGGAACGGGCCATCTTCTCATTGTGATAAGGGTTAGGCCATAGTCTGCCACGCTGGCCAAGTGTGATTTGGCAGACTTCACACATCTTCAAGATCATAAAGAACTCTCAGACATGTAGGTTTCCTCACGATGTTTTCCTTCAACGTTTGAAGTTGGCGGCAATCAACAATACGCACATAACTACGAAAAGTAAATAAATAAATATTTGTGGACATTTCACACAACACCATCTAGCCCAAACTAAGCAAAGCTTGTACTATGGAACTAGATAGCTGATAGAATACATAAATACTTTTTTTTTTTTTTTTTTTTGTAAATATATACATATGATACATAGAAACACCCAGACACAGAACAAACATCCATGCTCATCACACAAATGTTTGCCCTGGGTGGGGATTGAACCCACGACCTTTCAGTTCAGCAGGTAGACGTAAACACACTACCAACTGAGCCACAAGACCAGTCAAAAGACAGAGGTGCGTGCCGTGGGATTCGAACCCAGGACCTGCGGATCGCAAGTCAGACGGTCTCCCGACTAGGCTACCGGAAACTTTACGATTACTTACTTTACGTTTTATAGTCAGATAAATACTTATTTCGGATGCAGCCTGATGCGGGAACCTATTAGCCAGTCAATTATATTTGTCAGCATACATGTCTGTCATACCCTAAAACGGCTGTATCCTTTGATACGTATTATGTAGGAAGTTTGTGTAATAAACAGTGTTGCCTTACTGAAAATACTGTTACTATCAACATAAAACTTTACTTACAGTTCGGTGGTTGTGAGGTTTACGCCAGAGCTGGCGTTTACGAACCATGATGGCATATTGCGAACGATTTTTATACGAAAATACAATTAAGCCCAGTTTCGAACGCAACTTTTTCATCCCAAGTTGTTTTTAGTTACGGTTGGCGATCTGAAAATTTATTTTTACAGCCCAGAATACTAGATACCGTACATAATGAAGTTGGATTATTTTTTCGCTTTAGTTATAAATAATTTTAAGCAGTCCGACTAAGCTTGCGTAGTTTGTTTTGGATTTTTGTGTTTTCATTTATATGCGTGCCTGAAAATAAATATATTTGATTTAGTAATGTGTTTATATTATTATTTTGGATTGGTTTATTTTAAGTCTAATACGTCACGCCCCCCGTCGCACCGGTAAGCGCAGCGTAAGAAGACCAGCAAAAACTTCCAATTAAATCAAAATGAGTGGAACAGGCGCCAAACAAGGGACAGACGCGAGTGGTGACCACGAGTCGTGTGCAGACGTGACCACAGCCCGCCGTCTCGCCTCACAGACACTGACCACAGCCCTCGGCTACCTGCTGACGTTCACTTATCACACTGAATAGAAATGCATGTGCTCCAGCTTTACATTTAATCCTCCGTCTAATATACCCCGCGGTTTCGCCCGCTATCCTGCAGGGAGATAAAAAGTGGTCTGTGTTATTCTAGTCTAGGGTATAAACTACCTCCATACCAAATTTCATGTAGGTACGAGTACATCGGTCAACCCCTTAAATTATAAATGGTCACCCATCTTGTGATGAAAAGTGGTAATGATGATGATGATTATAAAATATAGCGTATGTCCTTCTCCAGGATCTAAATTTTGAAAATATCTGGTAAAAACGTTTTTTACTCATTCCTAAACAGTTTTTAATGTTATGAAATCTCGGCGCCATTTGTGGGCTAATTTTGGTAATATTTGACCGAAACATTTCATACTCAATTCTGAACATGGATTTTGAATATAAGCAATACAAGTAGTCCTTGTTTATACTTTTCAATTTTTGAATTACCTATCCAATGACCATTACTATGCGGTAGATGAGTAAAAAATACCCGAGATACCGTATTTTTTTTTATTTCAAGATTATATTTTACCACATTATCACCATGATTAATTTCCGTACCAAATCACAGTTTCCTAGTACACATAAAACATCTTTAAGCTAAACCACGAACGGACAGACGGACGGATCGGACGTGGCGAAGCCCTAAGGGTACCTTGTTGACTTCGGAGCCCTAAAAATATTAATGTCATATGTAAGATTGTGTCTACTTCTCGGTTAACAGCTATCTCTATGCCAAATTTCATAATAATAACTATAAATTAATCTCGAAGAGCATGTCCCAGACAAAGTCATTATAGCACAGACACTGATGTCTGGTGTCATAAACAAGATCCACTCATTTCTAATAACTTAATAGGCGTAATGGATTAGATTGTTGTTGAAAATTTTCTTTGAAACTAGTCTAGTGGAATATGACAGGCTGCAAATTGCAGATCTGACGGGCTGTCTGTTTTATTGTAGGGTTACCACGATAATGAAATCTGCATGTAAAACTATCTTAGACATACTCGTACATATATAATTCATTCTGACAATGATTATAGTTTAAAAAACTATAAAAACCGACTTCAAAATATGTAATTCGTTTACTTGGATGGCATATTTTCAGTTATTTTGTTATAGAAACCATAATACGGAACCGATTTTGATAAAATTTATACGGGACCACCTCTGAAGTATTAGATACGAAATAAAAAAAGAATCATCAGAAACAATTTACAATTAGTGGAGTGATCGGTGAAGAAACATAGTTACAAATAAAATCATACAGATAGATAAACTCTTTATTGTACACTATTAAACAAAACAGAGAAACTTACAAAACTAGTGTGACAACCGGCGGCCTTATCGCTAAAAGCGATCTCTTCCAGGCAACCGTGGTATGGAGATCAATTCATAGAAAAAGTAAAGCGGGTGTGCAATAGCAGAGACACTGGATTTAGCTATAATATAATCATACCAAACAATCTAATAAAATGAATCCCTTGGAAGATGGGTCAGCCGATAGTCTGGGATGCTACTTGTGTTGACACACTGGCGCCGTCCCATCTTTCAGAGACTAGCAAACAAGCTGGTGTTGCCGCAACAAAAGCAGAAAACCTCAAACGGCGCAAATATGCATATTTAGACCGGATGTACATGTTTGTGCCGTTTGGGGTCGAAACATTAGGTTCATGGGGTCCAGCCGCTCAGAGTTTATACAGGGAAATAGCCAAACGCTTGGTAGAGGTGACAAGTGACCAGAATGCTGGCTCCTACTTTACTCAAAAAGTAAGCATTGCCATCCAACGTGGCAATGCTGCCAGTATTCTTGCCACTTTTCCCACTACCAGTGGACTTTTTGAGTAAGTTTTTATTTTATTTGTTTTCTGTATATATACATATATTTAAAAATTGATTTTTTTAATAGTCTTAATGTGTAGATAGTAATGTATAGTTTAGACAAAATAAATAGTGGTATTATATTATAAAATTAAACACTAAATACTTAAATAAAAATAATAATATACACTAATAAATATAATACAATAAATACAAATATCCTAAAAGAAAATCCGAAAAGTGCCTACATAAATAAGAGATCAGAAATAGTACCGAAGCAACGTATTTTAGGGTAAGACCTTAGAGAGGTAAAATAAATTTACTTGATTTTTGAAAACAGTTAGCGACTGAGCACGTCTAACATACACAGGTAATGCGTTCCACAGCTGAACTGCCTGGAATGCGAAAGAATTTCCATAAAAGGTTACGCGTTGTGTAAAAAAACTCCCTCAGTTTTTAAAAGAAGGTTTTACAGTCGCATTGAGTAGCTCGTTTTTTTGGAAGTCGGTTAAAAGTACTAAAAGAGAAACACCTTTAATAAAGTAACTAATAGCGAGTTTTTTTTACACAAGCCAGCTCCAACTCAGCATTGCGAGGACCAGCGCCGGTCTTCCGCCAGGATCGCCAGGTGACCTCACGCACCAGTGCGATACGGTAAAAATCGGAAATCCATTCATGGAATCCATCCATCCCATATCCAGCAGTGGACTTCTTGTGACTGTGATGATGATGATGATGTTAAAGATGTAGCTGATATTTTCACTGCACCAAGTAAAAAGAAGCGGTAATTAGCACCAACACTATTCAACGCGCAGAAATAACAAAAGCTTAACCAATTGTAATGATGAATTTAGAGATGAAAAACCGGCCAAGTGCGAATCGGATTCGCGCACGAAGGGTTCCGTACCATTATCTATAAAAACGGCAAAAATATCACGTTTGTTGTATGGGAGCCCCATTAAATATTTATTCTATTCTATTTTTTTGTATTTTTTGTTATAGCGGCAACAGAAATACATGATCTGTGAAAATTTCAACTGTCTAACTATCACGGTTCATGAGACAGACGGACGGACGGACGGACAGACAGCGGAGTCTCAGTAATAGGGTCCCGTTTTTACCCTTTGGATACGGAACCCTAAAAATACAACAAAGGCTTAAACAAACCTAACTAATTAGCCACTTCGTACTATTTAAATATATACCCTAGTTCTTTGTAGAACTAGCGTTGTAGAAATACTATATAACGCGATACCCTCTTCTTGTGACCAGCGAGGTGGAAAAGTTAGATAATAAATTCTTATCTTGTTGTAGTTGGACTTGTAACACAGTGATAAAGTTTTTTGAATTTACTGGGATTCTTAGGCTGCTTTTTACTTGGGAAAATATAAGGTTTTTGTGTATTTATTGTTACGCAAGATAATCTACGATTGACCACCGACTTGCCTGATGTTAAACGACGGTGTGGCTGAGGATGGAACTCGTTAATCTAGAAGATATCTACTCACTACAACTTTGAAAATTTCAAGATTGTAATTCTCAGGGAACAGAAATGACGGCAAAGACTTTCATTCCTGTGCTGTACGCATCAAGAATGTGGACTGATATCGCGTCGTAGCTCCCGAACGGATTAACCGATTTTTTATTATTTTTTTTTGTTTGAAAGGTGAATTAGTCGGGAGTGTTCTTAGCTATGTTTCATCAAAATCGGTTAAGTCGTCTTTTTGTCGGGCGTTTTGAATTGTAATAGTTAGTTAACCTGGGTTTGCCCGTATTTAGTCAAAAAATCCAAGCGGAGCTCGGTCACCCAGCTGTACTAAGCATTAAAAGTAGGTATCGGTTATCAAAATAAATACATATATAGGTATCAAAATAAATCTCTTGACTGATGCTTGTCATACATTTACCTTGTTATTTCCAGCGTTATAACCGTAGTACCTGCGGAACGTATTGTATTATTAATCTCGACAACAGAAGGTCGTACGTTTTATTCATCAAGTGGAATACCCGACCTTATGGTTCTGATGTCGAGTTTTGTCACCGCTATATAAAATTGATTCGCAATAATGGCATGCGCGTAGTCCCTGTTGTTCGTTCAATTAATTTCAGATATCTGCATCAGACATGGTGTGGTCACTTCATGCGTCAGCGTTTGTATTTATTTATTGAACGAGTAATTGAACAAGTATTAATAGTTTTTTTCAACTGATTTTGACAAAGCTGGTGCTACTATATATATAGTAACCTAGTTGTAGTAGTTAGTAATTAGTAATTGATAACCTCCTTCTTTTTGGAAGTTGGTTATAACCGACTTCCAAAAAGAAGGAAGTTATAAATTTTGTCTGTTTTTTTTTTTTGTACGTTTGTTCACTGATTACTCAGCCAATTGTGCATTGATTTTGATGATTCTTTTTATATTTAGTAGGTCATATTTCAGAGGTGGTCTCATATAAATTTTGTTAAAATCTGTTCAGTACTTTGGTTATTATAACAAAATAACTGTTTTTAGGGTTCCGTACCCAAAGGGTAAAAACGGGACCCTATTACTAAGACTTCGCTGTCTGTCTGTCTGTCTGTCTGTCTCCAGGCTGTATCTCATAAACCGTGATAGCTAGAAAGCTGAAATTTTCACAAATGATGTATTTCCGTTGCCGCTATAACAACAAAACTAAAAATTTAAAAAAAAAATATTAAAAATATTATTAATATTAAATATTAAATATTATTTATTATTATTTTATATTATTCCCCATACAACAAACGTGTTTTTTTTGTTTTTTTTGTTCAATATTAAAAACGGTAACAGGTAGACGCTTCAAATTTTCACAGAATATTTACTTGTATATAGTTATGCATCCCCCTCAGCCCTCTGCCTTAGATTAAAAAGTCTTACTCAGCAAAACATATTGTTTCCCACAACTTTATCAGTGCTGAGTAAGACTACTGAGGAGCGGGCCACCGCCGTAGCATAAGTTAGCTGTAAGGTTTTGTAATAGATTTTATTCATTAATATTAGAGCCTTTGCATCGGCTACACCTAGTGTTAGAGCCTCCAATTCGGCTACCATATTTTAAGTTAGTCATTAAAGGCTCTATATCGCCTATACATTTTTTTATTGTAGTTTTTAAAAAAACTAGAAAGCGTTCCCGAAATTTAACTGGCGCAGCCGGTAGGATTCGCGCGTATAGTGCTGCGCTAGTTTCGTGATTACAGGTATCAAAATTTGCCTGCCCGCGGAATCGCCAGCATCGTGTGAATCCGACGAACCAAACAAATTAGTTAAACGACGGAGCATCAGTATGGAAGCGGCCGGTTGGTGAGTAAAACTTTTCGTCATCCTTCCCGTTCCATACCCTTCCTAGAATTTTGTTATAATTGAGATAAGACTTCTCTCGATATAACTTGCTCGGTGATTAAAGCATAAACCTCTGCTTAGTCTACCATTATAGATAAGATTTGTATAATATAACTTGCTCGGTAACTAAAACATAAACCTTTGTTTAGTCTACCATTATAGATAAGACTTATAGAGTAGGGACACTATATTTTAGGAAATAATAGGATTTTTGTGTAAATTTATTTTTGTGTTTTATATCGTGTGTATTTTTGTGTTTTATATTTGCCTATTACAAAAATGGCCCAATCAGAACAAATTAACCCCATCCCTCGGGAAATTTTAAGCCTCATCCCTATATACGGGGGTGATAAAGGGCAATTAAATCTGTTCATTAGAAAATCTGAATATGTAATAAGCAGGTATAGGGGCGACGCTGCCCAAGACTTATATGTATTTCATAGCATAACTAGCAGGCTTAAAGACAACGCAGCCTCTTTAGTATCTGAAAGAGAAGATGTAGAGACATGGAGTAGCTTAAAAGAACTACTCAAACAACATTTTGGAGACCCACGTAGTGAGCAATGTATAAATATTGAACTCGAAACCATGAAAATTAAAACTGGTGAAAACTATTTAGAATTTTGTAACCGCATACAGGAGGTTCGGTCCCTTTTGATCTCTAAAGTAAATATGTTATACGACCCCGATTTAAAACGCGCCAAAACCACTATATATAACAACACATCTCTAAATGTTTTCCTATATAATTTACCGGAAGACATGGTGCGCATAGTTAGGTTAAAGGCACCAGCGACCTTAGAGGATGCTTTAAGTATTGTATTAGAGGAAGTTAATTTCCTTGAGCAATACAACATGCGGAAACGTATACATGCTAGTAATAGCCACCAACTCGCGTCTAAACCACCCATACCGCAACAATCAACCCCTATGAACTTTAAATTTGGTGTAAACCCACAACCTAGTGGATTTAAATTTGGAATAAACCCGCAATCTACTGGACAAAGATTTATAGAGGCAATACCGAACAACCCCTTGCCAAAATTTAATTTCGGCAACCAACAGGCGTCATTTAGGCCTCAAGGTCCCACACAAAATTTAGGGTACCGTCCCCAGTTTGGGTACAACCCCCAATTCGGATATACCCCTCAGCTGGGATACCGCCCTCAAATGCTCACGCAACCACCAGAAGGGTTCCGCCCAAATTTCCCTCAAGGAAATACAGGGATGACACCCCCAAAATTTGGCTATACACCACCACGAGTTAATGCAGTCCCCCTACAAGAACCTGATGTAACAATGAGAACGGTTTTACAAAAGCCACAGGAAGGTTTTAAACTTAACAAGTTAGGCAGCCTCGAAGAGGAACCACAGTATAACGACGAACCACAGTACGAGTGGGACGCACCCCCGTACGAATACATAGAAGAAGCCCAGCAAGAATGTTATGATAATGAATTCGAGACCCCACAGACAGACCCTCTTCAAGGACAAGGAGAGTATGCTGAAAACTTTTGTATAGACAGCCTCCCCAGGCAAGAAATTATAGAATCAAATTGCGACACCACACTCAAGTTACCTCATATATACATACCCGAAATAGATGCAACAATGATGATCGATACAGGTAGCACAAGGTCATTCTTAAGCCCTTCTAAAGCTTACCAATATTATTACAAATATATCAGACCGGAACACTTCCGAGTAGTAAGCACTCATGCATCTAGCTCGCATAACGAAGTTGCTAAAATCCCCTTACCACCAAGCTTCCAAAGCAATGAACAACATAAATTCTACCTATATGACGTAGACCCGCGCTATGACGGTCTTATCGGAAATGATTTGCTAAAACAATTAGATGTCGTGATAGACCTAAAAAGCTCAGTTTTGGAAATGAAAAACACCCGAATTCCAATAATTGACACCAATTTAAATTATGAAATAGAAATTCAGCCGCGCTCTGAGCAACTAGTTAAGTTGCCCATATACCAACACTTAGGCGAAGCTGTATTAGATTACAGAAAACTTGGTCCCGGCGTACGTATGCCCAGCGCGCTAGTAAACTGTATCAATGGATATGCCCCCACAGTCGTACAAAACACTTCGAACGAAATGGTGATTTTAACCGTAAAACAACCCTTAAAGGTAACCAAGTACGTAAATAACGAGTGTGACATCCAATTTAATACAAATACGACCGACGTACGGACTGAACAAACACTTAAAGAAAACTTATCAAAATTGAGACTCGACCACACGAATAATGAAGAACACAACAAAATTTTCAATCCAGGTGTTTCATACTCCATGGAATACCCATTTTACACGAAGCCATCGATAACAAACCAAATCAAATTTTAGTATTTTCATGGCTAAAAACGAACTGCTTGTAAAAAAAAAAAAAAAACATTTCCCGCGAAAAGCATAAAATTTTGGAAATTTTTCTTCCAACCAACAACCTGGAACTAATAAAAAAAATATATATATATATCTGAAGAAATACGTGAAACCTAAATTAAAAATATTTTAAAAGGAACACCACCGACAGTTCAGCAATATAGTTATATCTCTATTCGAAAGAAACATCGTCCCCATAAAAGTCGAAACAGAAAGAAGAGATACGAGCGCCCCAATTAAAACCGTCAAACGCCCTCCACAGGTGGTGCATCCTGATGCTAACGACGTCAACAGTCGCTCTGCATCTCCAATCACTTGAAGGCAATCCAGGAATCCTGCCAGTAAAGGAAGGTCAAGCCTACATACAAACAGACAGTTGGACAATTTTGAAAACGATTAAATTAGATAATGTGTACACCGATTTAAAATTTGTTATATCAAAATTTAGCGAGTTCAGGGAATTGATTGCTCAGAACAAAACCTTTCCACACGAATTTATTGGCATACTAATGCATGCAGAACACCTACGTGACATAACCATAGATAAGTACCGACAACTAATGCCGCAACGTTTTAGGCGAGGTCTTATTAACCCATTAGGCTCTATTTTAAAAATAGTGACCGGAAACTTAGATAACGAAGATGCACTTAAATATGATAAAATTATTTCGGAAATAAATCAAGATCAGATTATAAATTCTAAGAAAATTACCATAGTCTCCAAAATGTTAGATAGCCTTGTAAACGCTACCGAATTAATTCACCAAAACTCTTTGACCCTGGACATGCGCCTAAAAAGGGTTGAAACCACCCTGAAAGAAACAGTAAATAGAGAAAATAGTTTAGCTGTATCCTCGTACATTTTAGGGATGTATAACTTATTTCTGAGTAACTTTCGTACCATATTTATAAAATTGAGTGAAATCGAGACAGCAATAGCACTAAGCAAGAGCTCTATCTTACACCAATCCATTGTGAATTCCACCGAGCTGTTATATCACCTAAAACTGATATCAAATGTTGGAAATTTAGTATATGAACCTAATGAGTTTAATTTAGTTAAAATTGAGGAAACTGTTTCCGTAAAATCATATATAAAGAAAAATCAGATAACATTTGTTATGGAAGTCCCACTTACAGATAGCTATACGTATAATTATTATAAAATGTTCACCATCCCTATTTTCCTTGAACGAGAGAACCAGACCTTAGCTGTGTTTCCCAACTACCCTTACCTATTGACGAAAGGGATGAAATATCAACCGGTCACAACGCCGTGCCACCCTCTCGCTGCTGAAGACCAGTTCCTGTGTAACGACGACAACATGGCCTTGTACAGCGGACCTACCTGCGAGGAACAATTACTTAAATTCTAGAACGACCTCAGTTGCTGTAAGCAGCACCCCGTACTTCTGGAAAAGACAAAACTCCAGAAAATCAACGCTGAAAGCTGGATACTCTACACTAAGGAGAGGACAGCTATTACCAAAACATGCGCAGGGGAAGTCTATAAGTACCCGGTATACGGAACCTACGTCATGACACTCGACGAGCCATGTGACGTAGAGGTCAACGGTTTAAAAATACGTCACCACCAAATCTACATTGAGACAGATGTCGTCACTTCGGCCATCGTCAATCTACCAACGCTTCGCCGGAATACAACCCAGTTAAGTGCACACGCACTGAACATGCACGAGGTCAATCTAGACGAAGTTAAATACTTATCGTTTGCCCTAAAAAAATAGTGAAGTGTTTGAAGCCATTACAAAAAGAGAAAGTGACTCTAACAGTGCCTTAGTTTACGCCGCAATAGGCCTCGTAGTATTAAGCCTATGTATAACCATATCATACGTGTTTTATAATAAGATAATTTTTATTTTACGAAATTATCGGAAAAGCCCTCAAATCGAGCATCCCGATAATTTCTCTCTTAGGGAGGGAGGAGTTATGCATCCCCCTCAGCCCTCTGCCTTAGATTAAAAAGTCTTACTCAGCAAAACATATTGTTTCCCACAACTTTATCAGTGCTGAGTAAGACTACTGAGGAGCGGGCCACCGCCGTAGCATAAGTTAGCTGTAAGGTTTTGTAATAGATTTTATTCATTAATATTAGAGCCTTTGCATCGGCTACACCTAGTGTTAGAGCCTCCAATTCGGCTACCATATTTTAAGTTAGTCATTAAAGGCTCTATATCGCCTATACATTTTTTTATTGTAGTTTTTAAAAAAACTAGAAAGCGTTCCCGAAATTTAACTATATATTACCTTTCAAAATAAATAATTAAATAACAATAAAGTAAATATTAATGGGGGGCTCCCATACAACAAACGTAATTTTTAAGCAATTTTTACTCGATCTTAATTAACAGGTAGAAACTTGAACATTTGTAAGTAAATATTTAGAAATATATTAACTATAAAAATAAATACCTAATCTAATACATAAAAACTCACAAAATGAAAATAATCCGTGCATCTAAACGCGGTGCGAGCGCCGCGCCGCGGTGTGGTGGTGGCGCGAGCGCGAGGCGGTTGCTAAGCAACGGCCGCGAGGGTAGCGGGGGAGGTAACATCACGGAGCGAGCCATAGCCGCACGTATTCGCACGAGCGTTGTCATGTTGCCCGGATGTGTATCGAAAACCTACCTATAAGTTTGCAATTTACTACTTGGAATTTTGTTGGTTTCTCGTTATTTTATACGATTTTCTATTATAGATGATAGTACGGAACCCTTCGTGCGCGAATCCGATTCGCACTTGGCCGTTTTTTTTTTAATGCAAGATAGATATCCGATTGACCACCAACTCGCCTGATGTTAAGCGACGGTAAAATAACATCCAAGTGCCTGTATAAAAGTGAACAGCAAGTCGCGTACATATGTATTGTATTGCGTATTTCGAAGTCGGTTTTTTCAGTTTTTTTAACTATATGGGAACGTAAATGGGATAGCGAACGAAACCACTGCACAGCGCAGATAGTATCACATAGGGCTTTTAATTATTAAACATATTTGGTTTAAGTGGTAAGACCGTGGCATTCAGTAGGTTCTGCATAAATTATCCTAGATCTTATTCAAATTACCGCAAGTCTCATTATGCAGCGGTATAATTACTGCCACATGCACGTCGAGATTCCCAAGAGTAAATACAGCAGGCGCTCTGCTTTTACTTAATTGATTGAGACGACGTAATAAGCTTGTGTGTTTCAGCGGTTACACTGTTTACTGTAAACTAGACTAGGTACCCGTGGACCAACTTGATAGCACAACCGGTTGTGCTATCGGGACGTGCTTAGAAAGATTTGTCCCCGTGACACGTCTGAGTAGTTGATTAATGGGTAAATAGATTTTTCTCAATTCCAAACGCTCATTTGATATTTCGTCTGATAACCGAATCTTAAGGCTCGATGACACAGGGCTAGTTTACAAGCTGCTAGTCGGCGAGTTTAAAAGCTAGCGAGTATCGATGACACGGATGACAACACTCGCTCAGTAGCGAACTAGCTAGCGAGTTGGAACCACGTTTTTTTAACTGCCAAAATGACAAGATGCTCGCAACTAGTTCACTAGCAGCTAGCAGCAATGATGACACACAGCTTGTTTACTAGCTTACAAGCCAACACGCCAGCGAGTAGCGAGTAAATTAGCCCGGCTTTCTATTTGACAAGCAGCTTTTTTACAATCGGCTAGTGAAAAGCAGATTGTAAAAAAGCTCGATGACACGGAGCGAGTTTACAAGCTGCTCGCGAACTCGCCGACTAGCAGCTTGTAAGCTAGCCCCGTGTCATCGAGGCTTTAGTAACACGACAGTTCATGTGTATAATAAAAAGAAACCCAAAGAACCTAACCTACTGCTTCTTAGCATAATTTTTCATAACACAACTGATTGTGTCACAGGTACATCATTACCGAACTATAAAATGGTCGCACAACTAATTGTGCTATCTAGTTGGTCCACGGGTACATCCCTAACTAGAATTATTTTGGCAGATATAGTAAATAAGTAAGCTTAGAATGCGAGTCGAGTGAAAAACATTTAACAAGCCTTTTAAGGCTTGTAACATCACTCTCCGTCACTACACAAGACAGTTAACCAAAATTTGGCACAATTTCACTTCTCTGATAAATAAGTCTCACTTGAAACTTCATTTGAATTCTCGTGTGCATGACAAAGACAATGATTGTCGTTTTGATTGATTGACGTGAATTGTGTACTTATTTTAGATTTTTGGCTTCACCTCTGAACGGAATTTTGATTGTAACTATAACTCTATCTTAAGGATGTAATATTCGAACGGTGTAAATATTTTTTTCGGATTCTATAGCTCAAAATCAAACCTTCCAATACTTTTTTTAATGCATGGAATTATCTGGTTGACCTCAATAGCTGTGGGGAACTCCTCTCTCGAAGATGTCGACGAATACGTCTACATACGAGTATGACAAACAGTCCAACTAGGCAGGTTCAACTTTACAAAATAGGTCAATCCTCGAATCCAATCGAAGTCAGCTGGGCAACGTTCGAGAAATATATTTTCGTTCATCATCTTTAGTGTTCCAAGTCGAAAGTTTACGACCAGTGTGTTTTACTGGTGATAATATATGGTCAGTTACATATATCATCGCCAGTAAAACACAAAAAGGGCCAAGAATGCCCATAATGAATGGCCACAGTAGTATTTAGTAATAGTGGCCGCCCATTATTAGCATATGAGGTAAAGGTTCTCCACGAGATCGTATCAGAAACAAAAAGTCCCGTAGACGTACGAAAGTCACCAACACAGCGGACTAGCAAGTTGAAGTGGCAGTATGCAGTGGGGCCTGTATATAGGGATCGAGTGGAGACCACGAACCGGCAAGCTCATCGTAGGAAGACCAGCCACAACGTGGACAGAAGATCTCATACAAGTGGCAGGAAGATGCTAGATACAAGCCGCTTTCAAACGGTCTTTTCAGAAATCCATAGAGGAAGTCGATGTTCAGCAGTGGACTTCCTATAGCTGAAATGATAATATTGATATTAATAATAAAAACTTAATCTGTGGTCTTATTTCAGCTAAATTTTACCTATTTTTGTCGTTTGAGACTGCTGAATTACTAATTCGGCACAAACGTCAAAAAGTCATTACATCACAAAGCTTCTCCGCGGTCACAAATCCTTGTTACGAGGCCATCAACTATATTTTTATTCGCTAAAAGCTAAATTGTAAATAATAACTCTCGTTGACATCTCCGCAAGCATCTTTGAAGCTCGGAATATAGACCTAATTTATTCAAGCGTAACAAAAACGTAGCCTACATTAGCGGAGCCAAGGAGTCCCATTGTGAGGTCTAAATAAGTCTTTGTGTTTCAATTTTTTGAGGGAATTTTTTATAATAGCTGTTCCCTTCGCTGTTCAATGGCGACCATATATTTTACACTTTTTCTTACCTGCTATACTTCCTTGTCTTGAAAATGTGCCTAATCTAACTTCAATATATGAAAACGCCCGAAATGATCCGACAAATCGCCTACCAGGCGAACCGTTTGCTGTGATATATATGAAAATAAAATAATAGAATAAGAATCAAGCATAATGTATTTCATTGTCGTTCATATTTCTACATTAAATTATGACATACATTGTTTATGACATAGGTATATTTTATCTGAATCAAACAACCATATAAAAAAACATCATAAACATATGTGTTAATCCAGATTATAAACTACCTGTGTGCCATATTTCAGCCAAACCCGTCAAGCCGTTTTACCGTGAAGAAGTAACAAACTGACACAAACTTCGCATTTATTTTATAAGTGTGAAATGTGATTTATTTGCATTTCCTACTCCAAACTCCAATAAAACATATAAGTTATATATATATTCGTAATCACTGTTAAAAATTATTTATTTTGATACCACACTCGATGTATTTTGATAACATATTTTTTTTTTGAGATTACTTTTTGCCGCCAAAAATCCTTAATTTTTTTATTTTTTTTTTGATGTACCCAGTGTCACTCTCACGACTAAGACGAATCTATTGACACCAGTCACATCAAAATCGGTCAAGCCGTTTAGGCTCTAGGGCGTTCCAAAGAAATATACATACATACATACATCCATACATACTTACGCTCGAAAAACATAACCCTCCTTCTTACGCAGTCGGGTAAAAACAACTCGGCTCGTTATGAAATAACACAATTTCAAACCGTATTGCTAGGTACTTTATTTAAGTAGTTGTATTGAACATAACATACAAGTATACTTATATCGATAATAGACATCTGATTTTCCCAATTATATCGTAAAATCCGCGAATTTTCAGTGATTTCGTAAATATTCTACGAGAGAGAGCGTAACATGTATAAAATAACAAGTATCAATGTTAAAAGAAAAACAAAATACCCGACTGCAGAAAAGAGGTTTTTGTAGCCTATCTTACGATTTCTTTACGCCTAATACGCTGTTGAGTGTACGTTTTTGTGAGAAAGTATGCGTATAATCGCTGTAAAAGATTATTGCGCATTCTTTAAAAAAAATCTAGTAAATCACTTGTTTATTACGAAAACGTTCGTTGGAAGTTACAAAAAACACGCGTTTGTGTATATTTGTGAGAGATGTATGATTTTTATTACAAAAAAATATAACCTATATCACTTAGCAAGTGAAAACGAATCTAACGACACCTCTCACATCAAAATCGGTCAAGCCCTTTAGGCTTCAGGCGATCATATAGAAACATACATACATACACTCGAAACACCCCCCACCCCCTACCTTTCCCTCTCTTCTCCCCTCTCCTTACCTTAAAACACAATTATAATGGAACAGTTGTCGGTGTTTTTTTTGAGGTAGGCAATAGGTTTAATCCCGTTTTACCCGTTCCCGCGGGAATATCGGGATAAAATGTATCTTATGTGTTAATCCAGATTATAAACTACCTGTGTGCCATATTTCAGCCAAACCCGTCAAGCCGTTTTACCGTGAAGAAGTAACAAAGTAACACAAACTTCGCATTTATATTATTAGTGTGAAGTGTGATGTGATTTATTAGCATTTCCTATTCCAAACTCCAATAAAACATATAAGTTATATATATATTCGTAATCACCGTTAAAAATTCTTTACACTCGATGTATTTTGAAAACATATTTTTTTTTGAGATTACTTTTTGCCGCCAAAAATCCTTATTTTTTTTTTATTTTTTTTTATCTACCCAGTGTCACTCTCACGACTAAGACGAATCTATTGACACCACTCACATAAAAATACGACAAGCTGTTTAGGCTCTAGGGCGTGCCAAAGAAATATACATACATACGTACACTCAAAAAACATAACCCTCCTTCTTTCGCAGTCGGGTAAAAAACACTTCATTCAGTTAGAAAATTAAAACCACACAACTATTGTTATACATAGAATACTTAAATAGAAGGTTAAAATAATAAAGGGTCCTTGAATCCTGGAGTTGAGTAAAAACAGTGTTATTTTTCAACGTTTTTCTAAACAGTACCTACTCGTAAATACGCTAAAATGAAGCATGAAGTTTCGCGAGAAAGTATAAAGAAAGGCAATAAGACAGTTCTCGGCTTCTCTAGTACAACGGAGTGCCATTCCAGAACTTTTTCGCATCCATTCTGCCGCCATTTTATGTTCTTAATGGAGTCACCTGCGGCTGCGAGTCCCCGTAATGCCTAGAAATTATGAATATCTCCTGCCCTATATTCAAACTGAAGTAACTGACAATTAAAGTGCTTTTCTTACTTCGACTACTACTAGAATCGAGGAAATGGATTTCTGCAACGGAACGGTTAAGCTGATGTGCACTTCAAAAAAGAGAATTCTAGGTATAAAAAGTCAGGCATTACAAGTTTCATGTAGGTATCTTGTCTGTTGGTGACTACGGAGCCGCCAAACGGATGAACCGATTTTGTTTTTAGGGTTCCGTACCCAAAGGGTAAAACGGGACCCTATTACTAAGACTCCGCTGTCTGTCTGTCCGTCCGTCTGTCACCAGGCTGTATCTCATGATTACGGTTCATGTTAGGTTAGGTTAGGTTTTCCACGATTCTAGTAGTAGTTAGGTTAGACAATTGAAATTTTCACAGATGATGTATTTCTGTTGCCGCTATAACAACAAATACTAAAATACAGAATAAAATAAATATTTAAGGCTCCCACAATCGTGATATTTTATGCTCGTTTTTGCTCGATATTGATAACGGCAACAGGTTAAAATATTCAATATTCATAGAATATTGACTAAAAAACGCTGGCGTGACGACCTTGAGGCATTTCGTGATGATTGGCAGGAGGCAGCGATGGACCGTGATTTATGGAAGGAAATGGGGGAGACCTTCGCCCAGGAGTGGGACAGTATAGGTTAAAAAAAAAAAAAAAAAAAAAAAAAAAAAAAATCACTTTAAAAATAAATTACATTCATATTCACCATCAACATCATATCAAACGTAACGAAACTGTAAGTGTATCCAACAATTTCTACTAAAATTTGTTTAGTTACGAGTCGAGTATCTCATCGTCCCAAAACTACCATTTTATCGATCAGAGTAAAGGTCTTCACAAACAGAACATATTATGTTAAATCTGACATCGGACAGCTACAGCGCGTTACATCAATTATATTGCCGCCTGCTTATTGTGTTGTTGTTCTATAAGCCATTATAAATTCAATCAAAATACATTATGTATAAATGTATTTTGATTGAAAGATGTATCTTTATCAACCTATAATTTCCTGCTGATTATACTTACGGGGTAAATGCTGGGCTTTCCTCAGACTGCGCCATTCACTTATATCTGGGCAAATGCTGCTTACTCGTTTTTATCCCATATATCTTTGTAAAGATTATTCTCACATTTGATTAAGATTGGTGTGCCGGGTCACGAAGTATGCAATTAGTATATCTGCGTAACACTCATCATTTTTAGGGTTCCGTACCTCAATAGGAAAAAACGGAACCCTTATAGGATCACTTTGTTGTCCGTCTGTCCGTCTGTCCGTCCGTCCGGGTGTCAAGACCTTTATCTCGGGAACACGCGAAGGTATCGAGTTGAAATTAAAACCATATAAGCAGATCCATAGTATCTTGCTGCAGAAAGAAAAATACAATTTCTCAGTTTTCGTAAAAAAAAGTTACAGCCGAATATGTCATAAAAAAACGCTCATTTCGACACTCACAGAGGAATCAAAACCTATGGGGTACTTCCCGTTGACCTAGAACTCTGAAATTTGGCAAGAAGCATTGTGTTAGAGTACACATATAGAAAAAAAAACGAAAAATGGACATTTTTAATTTAATCACAAAAAATAGTGTCTCTATGCAAGGAATGAGGGCCCAAATTTTAAAGTGAATTAACTGTATTATGTGGGGTACCATATGAAAGAGCCTCATTAGCATAAGCTAAAACAGGTTTTTAACACATTCTTCGCCCCCTGCACTTCAGCTGGGAACCAAAACTTATTAGGCGAATTTTGATTAAGTACAGAGTGGCCGCGCAAAGCAATGTTGACTGCCTCAAACGCCGGCGGTTTACTGACTACTACAAAATGAACGGGACGCTCGCTCAGATCCGAGTGGAAGGCGCCGCTACTATAGCCCTGCCTCACTCGGATCCGAGTGGTGAGCAAGAAATGTGTTAAATATTTTTACGATGTATATTTTTCGGTTTATGAAGGAAAATATAAAAAAATTATGATTTCCCCCTTTTATTTAGTTTGTACGGAACCCTCGGTGGGCGAGTCTGACTCGCACTTGTCCGGTTTTATTATAATTGGGAAGAGCTCGCGCAACAGAGACGTATTGAGCAAGTCTGGTTATAAAGCAGAACCGCCTTTAAATTTTGAAGAAAAGCTCAAAGAAGACCTAGACGCTAAATGCCTTATAAATAAGTCCCGACCGAATCCTTTAAATTGTACATAAAATGCTGAAGAGCTGTTTGCCATGCGCGCCATACAATAGTCTTTAAGAAAATTTTGTTTTGCCAGACAGATACGAGCACACAATCGAAACTAGCAAGGTTTACCATTAACTGATACGTCAAGGAGGACATCATAATCATCATTGTTTTTGTAATACCGTTAGATCGCACTATGTCGCACAAGTTCTTATTTTGTTAATATAAAACAACTATAGTTAACGTAAGAAATTTTAGTGGGCCCAGTCATAACACGCAAAAATTGCGCCGCACACGCACTGTTTGTATTGACCTTAAAAAGTACTAAAAGACAGCTAAAGTTGCAACGCTACTCGAGTTGCCTACGTAACCTTGTACGAGTGGCCGTAAACTGAAATCTTTGCCAGTAACTGGAAACCTGGTAAAGTATTGCTTATGTTTCAGCTAAAACCATCCCGAGGGCACTGGTGGAGAATTTTCATGAGCACTCACACATAACGAGCGACGTAAATACTGGGATAGTGCTGGGCCAAGTAAGTACGAATCGGTGTAATGTTTCTTAACTGTTCAATATTTTGAGAAAAGCGAAATATTTAGTAGCCTGCGTCGTAGACCACACGTCTACCTTAGATATTTGTGTAGCCTCATCTTGATCATTGTAATGTCAAGTGGCTTTTCATAAAACATCAATGCGGATTCGAATTTCAAACCATAGTTTTTGGGTTTAAATCTCACAAGATAGACATCACACGGAAAATAATTGCAAATATTGCCTATATGGAAAATTAATGCAAACAAGTATTTATATTAAAAGAAAAAAAAACAAAAAAACCGACTGCAGAAAGGTTTGCAGTCTAACTTACCGACTTCGTTACACTTACAGTCACAACTTACGTTTTACGTACAGTGTTGTAACTTACCGACTTCGTTACACTTACAGTTACAACTTACGTTTTACGTACAGTGTTGTAACTTACCGACCGTAGTTTGTATGTATAAAAAATTTGATGAATTTGAATTGTCTTTAAACTACACTGCGCATTGTAGTTTAAAGACAGTGCAGTGTAGTTTAAAGACAATCCAAACTGGCAGAAAACTGACCGTAGTTTGTGTGATAAAATAAAGTCATATAAATGGTATTGACCCAGGTAATGCACGTTTTAATCTACCGGTCATCGAAGAATCGAATTTCCTTTTTTTTTTTTTTTTTTTTATCAGCCCTGTTTGTATAAACTGTCCCACTGCTGGGAACGGGCCATCTTCTCATTGTGAGAAGGGTTAGGCCATAGTCTGCCACGCTGGCCAAGTGCGGGTTGACAGACTTCACACATCTTCAAGATCATTGAGAACTCTCAGACATGTAGGTTTCCTCACGATGTTTTCCTTCACCGTTTGAAGTTGGCGGCAATCAACAATACGCACATAACTTCGAAAAGACAGAGGTGCGTGCCGTGGGATTCGAACCCAGGACCTGCGGATCGCAAGTCAGACGGTCTCACCACTAGGCTGCCGGAAACTACGAAATTCCTTAAATCGGTGAAAATCGGTGTTCAGAAAGCTCATGATCATGGTAAAACGCTACTCACTAGCCGGTACCCAATTGATCCTTTGTATCCTTCAATTTAAAAACGATCACCAAGCAACTTAACCTAACTTAAAAGTGACACTAAGTAGTTGTTGAGATTAGAAAGTAAAAGTTGAACATTCGTTTTGCGGCACTAGTTCCAGTCACTTGCCAAGCTAGTAATAGCAGTACACGTCAGCCTTCACTGTAAGCCCCCATTTTAGAGATCCTTATCTATCGTACCCTATAATGAAGGCACTGGATTTTTTTACTATGCTTTGGTTGTTTACAAATTATACAGGTAAAACAGTATATCCTATTAAAGTACAGTGCTGAAACGTGAACACAGTGATACCTTGCAAGTTTACAAATTTAAGTGATTGTAGTGCAGGACGCTTTGAGACACGCAAGGGCGTCGCCAGCCCATGGCCCAGGGGGGGGGGGGGGGGGCAAGTTGATATTATGGAGGATGAGAAAAATATGAATTGTAGGTACAGGTACAATTGCCCCCCTGCCCCCCCTTGGCGACGCCCTTGGAGACACGATGGAATGACGATATATCTAAATGTGGCTGAAAACGGAAAGATGATAATCAGGCTAAGTGTAATTTCATGGCAGGTGCCTAAGTGAGATAGGAAAGTATTGGTAACCTGTCTATAGTCCGAAATACATTTGCTTGAACCTTACTTGCCCGAATCCGTTTCACAGAACAGCCTGATTCCAGATATTTAAATTGACACTAATTTCTGATTCCATAAATTTGTTTGCCATCAGTTTCATTTGTCCGAACAGTTATTAGGTTAGTTAGGTTTCTGTTTTATTATATACAAAAAAAACCTTCTTATTTTCAATGATTTGTTAGAGGTAAATCATTTATTATGTTAGGTTTCTTTTTATTATACATCTACATTTTCATAATACAAAGATAACAGTTATCAGACGAGTTGTCAAATGAGCTATCGAGATTTTGATGGTGGCTTTTCTGAAAAAAATAAATTCGGAGAAATTATATTCGGTATTTCACGATTCGGGTTATAGATAGGTAACCTAAGCATTCACTTTTCAGATTCATACATCTTATAGCAGCCCCGGATCTACGATTTTTTCCAACCGGGGCAGAAACTTGACGGTGGAGCCCCTCTCTCCAGCGCTTAAAATAACTTACTTAAAAAAACTTAATATAATTATTATGTGGCGCCTTTTTCTTAAAAGTTAACGGTGAGTCAACCACGATTTCGTATTCTAGGCGCTCAAGTTATTTTATTTTTAATCATATTAATTATGATTTTGCGCACCCTGAAAATGCCGCCCGGGGCGGGTGCCCCGGTTTGCCCCCCCCCCCCCCTTGATCCAGGGCTGTCTTATAGACGCTCACTAGTTCAGTTAATCGAAGTGGAAAAACTGAACCGAAATTGTTTTTATTTGGATACAAGCAATTTAAATCGACGAAAAAAATCACTGACATTGAAGACTGTAGTAAAGTAAAAGAACAAAAACAGACGTTTCATTTAATCAGAACCACGGCCGCGAACTCGGCTTACACTTGACGAACTTTTTATTACCCTCGGTAAAACAAAAGGTAAGTTTTTAAATTCCCCGCGCCTTAATTAGTTTAGGTTCTAACCTAGAGGCTTTCAAACATCTCCATTCAAGTTTGGGCAAACTTTTCTGTTGTAATTAAAAATTTTGTACTTACTACCAAGAAATGGCTCGAAAATTGAGTGAGGCTTGACAGACACTTAATTTTGTGTAGCTATATCTTCCCTTTGAAAATTCTCAGAAAAACGTACAGAATAGTTTTTTATTATTATTTATGTCCAATGCAACGAATTTTAGTTTTTAAGACAACTAGGTATTTAATCACAGCCAATGCTGTGTTGTATGTAGATAGGTTTTCCCTGGCTCTGCGTGGCAAACCTCAAATAAGGTAATCGCCGGACTCGTCTTCAGTTGCGAAACGTCGGGCAACGCTATTAAATGCTAAGTACGTGCCGTGACTTGTGAACAGTGACAAAGCTATCCTGTGTTTAGAAAATGCAACACTGAATTACGAGTATATAAGCCCAAGATACGTGTCTTATCCTCCAAAATGCTGAGAACTGAGATTTACCATGAATTTACTTTATATACAATGAGTAATAATAGAAGTATAAATAGAACCTCAGTGATCAAAGGTCAATATTAAATGGTGGTGTTCAAATTAGTAAGCACACATAACCCAGAACGAGAACTGGCTCTCAAGTGAGGCTATAGAAATATACTGTTGGGTGTTTGACAATAAACTTCCAACTTGAGATCGGTAGCCAGGCACTTTGTAATATTATACCATTTTGCTAAAAAAATCGCATTTTCCCCTGAAATAAAGCTCTATCTCATTGTTGATATTCAAATCCACATCCCCATAACTAAAATCCATCGCCTAATCCGACTACTAGCATAAACAAGTATCAATGTTAAAAGAAAAACAAAATACCCGACTGCAGAAAAGAGGTTTTTGCAGCCTATCTTATGTTTTTTTTTTTAATTTTGATGTACCCAGTGTCACTCTCAAAACTAAGACGAATCTATTGACACCACTCACATAAAAATCCGTCAAGCCGTTTAGGCTCTAGGGCGTGTCAAAGAAATATACATACATACATACATACACTCTACAAGTATCAATGTTAAAAGAAAAACAAAATACCCGAGTGCAGAAAAGAGGTTTTTGCAGCCTAACTTACGATTTCTTTACGCTTAATACGCTGTTTAGTGTACGTTTCTTGTGAGAAAGTATGCGTACAATCGCTGTAAAAGATTATTGCGCATTCTTTAGAAAAAATCTAGTAAAATCACTTGTTTATTACGAAAAAGTTCGCTGGAAGTTACAAAAACACGCGTTTTTTATATTTGTGTGAGATGTATGATTTTTATTACAAAAAAATATGTATAGCCTTTGACACTCAGCAAGTGAAAACGAATCTAACGACACCTCTCACATCAAAATCGGTCAAGCCCTTTAGACTTTAGGCGATCATATAGAAACATACAGATATACATACATACCCACATTCATACAGTCGAAAAACCCCCCCTCCCCCTTTCACCCCTCTCCTTACCTTAAAACACAATTATAATGGAACAGTTGTCGGTGATTTTTTTGAGGTAGGAAATAGGTTTAATCCTGTTTTACCCGTTCCCGCGGGAATATCGGGATAAAAAGTATCTTAAGTGTTAATCCAGATTATAAACTACCTGTGTGCCAAATTTCAGCCAAACCTGTTTAGCCGTTTTACCGTGAAGAAGTAACAAACTGACACAAACTTCGCATTTACATTATAAGTGTGAAATGTGATGTGATTTATTAGCATTTCCTATCCTAAACTGCAATTAAACATATAAGTTATATATATATATATATATATTCGTAATCACCGTTAAAAATTCTTTGTTTTGTTACCACACTCGATGTATTTTGAAATCATATTTTTTTTTTGAGATTACTTTTTGCCGCCAAAAATCCCTAATTTAGTTTTTTTTTATTTTGATGTACCCAGTGTCACTCGCACGACTAATACGAATCTATTGACATCACTCACATCAAAATCGGTCAAGCCGTTTAGGCTCTAGGGCGTGCCAAAGAAATATACATACATACATACATACATACGCTCGAAAAACATAACCCTCCTTCTTACGCAGTCGGGTAAAAACACTCAAATTCAAATTCAAAATCATTTTTTTGCTGAAATATAGGTATACCTAGTCTTGCCATAAATATTGTCACGAAGAAAACAATTTTTTTTTTATTGCAAATAATATTTATTACTTTTACAGTGTGTTATTTTAATACATAAATATAAAATAATTTAAAATATAAAAGCTTATTCGAAGTGGTCTCCATTGGCTGCAATACAGTCCTTTAAACATTGAGGCCAGTTATCAATAGAAGCACGCACTCTTTCCATGGGAAAATTCTTCACAACCAATCGTATAGATTGTTTTAGGGACTCCAAATTATCATGGCGTTTAGAGCAAGCCATACTCTCTAAAACTGACCATAAATCATAATCCAGCGGATTAAGATCAGGACTAGACGACGGCCAGTCTTCAGCTCTGATGAAGTCCGAAACGTTCACTTCCAACCAAGACTGCGTGGACCGAGCTTTATGACCTGGCGCCGAGTCTTGTTGGAAGGACCATACTTGGTTATTGAACATGGTGTTGTTAAGGGGCTTAACTACCTTCTCAAGAATGGTATTTTGATACACTTGTGCCGATGTTTTGATACCTTTTTCACAAAAATATGGCTCAGTCACTCCTTCATAGCTAACACCCTACCAAACCATCACTGAAGTCGGATAATGCCCACGTTGCACTCTGTCGACTAATTGGGAAGCTTCCATACAGCTTTGAGCATAAATACGGTCATTTTGTTTGTTAAAATGTTGCTCAATTGTAAAGATTTTCTCATCCGTAAACAAAATTTTTCTGTGATCTCCCTTTGCGTACCGCTTCAGTAGTTGTTTCGATTTTACCACCCTATTCTTTTTTAAATTATCAGTTAAAAAATGACCAGTGCGTCTCTTATAGGCTGCAAGTCCTAAGTCATCTTTTAAAATACGCGACATGGTTCTGGGTGCTATCTTCATCGCCCGAGATAAAATCTTTTGCTTTCGGACAGGATTTCTTCGAATTCTTTCCCTTACTGCTTTGACCACCTTTTTCGTACGAACACTACGTGGACGGCCAGATCTTATTCTGTCACAAACAGAGGAGGTCTCATTGTACCTATTAATAGCCCGGTACACAAACATTTGACTAATACCAAGCGTATGGAGAATTTTAAAAATTGCATTTGGCTCCATACCAACTTTGTGTAATGCAATCACAGCGATTCGGTTCTCTTTATCACCCCACTCCATTTTAATATCGCAAAATATTGTACAATGTATTGGCGCCAAAATTAGAAAACTCAATGAACAATCGTATAAAAATGACAGATTCCAAATTCAAATGTAATATCTTTCTTATTTTTAACTGTAACAGTATTTATGGCCAGACTAAGTATACAAGTACCCCAATACAATACAATATCAGCCAACGCTATAGCGAGAAAATGTTCAAATCGCACGACATCAAACGAAGATTTCGACCTGAAGTAGTTCTTTAGTCACTCTGTGGCTTTTATCCGTTATGTATATTTGTAATTGCTTTGATTTGGCATACTGTAAAGTACTAATTTCAGGGGAACCTCATACAACTTTTGTCAGAAACTCGATGTTGAAAATGAATTTTATTCTTTATTCGAATCCAAGACGTAATAGATGGTTGAAATCGCTTCTAGCCACTTATCGCATCGTTTATTCGGTTTCAAGGTTTCATTATAGATTAGAAAAATCAAGATTTGTTTCAGTTTTAAAATTTTGAAAATGACCTCTCTAATTTGGTCGGGTAATATTGGCAGATTTTTTTGGCCGCCAACTTCACGCCGGTTATACAATATGGTCTTAAATTCACTCAAGTTGCACTTTTGGTTCACATTACGCTTTTCGTTTTTACACATCATTTCAGCAGAGGTTTCGAATCTTCTGGAAATAGAACAATATTTTGGTAATATTGTTTTATTCCCGTCCATTTGGAAGTTCTGACCTAAGTAGGTATGACCCCTTTATTCGGTATCTTATTGAAACAAGACAACGATCGTGTCCGATATCTCACGTACAATACAACTTGGGACGACAAACTTTCGCCTTAGATTAAACGTAATAGAGACATTATGGCGTGGACGTACTCAGGATTGTAGAGGGGCAAAAAGATACAACAACAAACAAATATCAAATAAAGTTTAATCCAAAATAAGATTAACATTTATTTAGTCCATTTTATTTAATAGTTTTTTTATGCTAGATCTTTGTCGCTAAAAGATGTATGAATTAGGCATAAATTCTTTGGCTATAATTCATAGTGGTGAATACAATACTGAACTAGATGATAACGTAGTTAGATGATAACGTAGTTATAATAATATAGTACTATTTTCTAAAAAAAACTACCTGCTACGGAATAACGATATTCAATAGATACATCATATTTTTCGCATTAAGTTTTTATTTAGACGACGATTTCTTAAAAGAACCTATTCCTTTGGTTTTCCCCCCAAGTCCTCCGTGATTACGTCCACGCATTACGAGCAGATGAAACAAACACAATTACAACTAACTCACTTGGAACGCTTTCAACTGTTCCAACTACTCTATAAACTTTTAAACTCCTGGATTAAAAGCGAATCGAGTAATAAATGAAACAACAATACTTAATTACGGCTAAATTAAACAAGTTTCAACTGTAATTCGATGAGACTTGTTTAAAAAGAGGTTTTATTGTCGTTTTAATGCAGCATTGTTTTTATACAACTCTTTTCAAATTGAAATTCACTTTGACAGAGTTTTAGAAAGGCATAGCTTTTCAGTGTCATAAAGCACTAAATCGAGTTGCAGCCAAAATATATTTATTTACATGTTCTCTAGTAGAATTTAAAAAAGCAATATTATTTTATGTATGTTACAATGTGATTTAATCGGTACAATCGGTTATTTATTATTTATCGGTTGTTCAATGTTGAGACGTAGTTTTTTACCCGACTTCGTAAGAAGGAGGGTTATGTTTTTCGAGTGTATGTATGTATGTATATTTCTTTGACACGCCCTAGAGCCTAAACGGCTTGACCGATTTTGATGTGAGTGGTGTCAATAGATTTGTCTTAGTCGTTAGAGTGACACTGGGTACATCAAAATTAAAAAAAAAAACAAAATTAAGGATTTTTGGCGGCAAAAAGTAGTCTCAAAAAAAATGTTTTCAAAATACATCGAGTGTTGTATCAAAATAAAGATGTTTTAACGGTGATTACGAATATATATATATAACTTATATGTTTTACGCATACTTTCTCACAAGAAACTTATATTCAACAGCGCATCAAGCGTAACGAAATCGTAAGTTAGACTGCAAAAACTGCTTTTCTGCAGTCGGGTGTTTTGTTTTTCTTTTAATATAGATACTTGTTTAAATAATTATATTACAATGATGTTGATGAATGTATAAATAATGAATTAATTTTGTAATTTTATAACATATAGTAACTAATGTATAATTTGTTTGTTTGTGATAATATTTGACAAATCTGTTTTTTTTTTTTAAATAAGACTGAATAATTTATAATTTATATATTTTAAGTAAAATGACTTGCACAATTGTATTAGGTAATCCTGTAAAGATAGCTGTAAAATGAATTAAATAAATAAAATAAATAAATAATTGAAAATTATTGACAAACGAAGCAGTCAGCAACTTGCGCAGTCGAGTAAAATAAGCTGTAACTTTCATCGGTGTACAAAATTAAATAAATAGTGTAAAATATGTAAATGTACAATAGTGTACATATTGTAGAAAATTCTACAAGTTTCCTTCCTTATTGAATAAATAATATTGACCCTGAGAACGTCACCAGCGTATTATTTTTTTATTATTCAAGGGAAATATGAGTGGGCATTTTAAGATATTAAGCTGGCTCGTATAATATATGCCACCCTCTGCGCCTATGCTCCGTGGAAAGTAAGTCAGTAGTTAATATCTAACCTATCTTATTTATATATTGATGTATAAGTTTGAAAAAGAACGACCATGTCAGTACGGTCATGTCTTTTTTTAACGGAAAGAGTAGTAAATATTTTTGCATCCCAAAAAAGACCAGGACTGCTAATTCTTGATATTCAGGAGGAGAAAATATTATTTTTAGGTGCAACGATATGAATATGTAATATATGTATGTTGTTTATTTTTTTGTTATAAATAAATATTGGTAGACACTTTCACATACATAGCATTATCTAGCCCCAAACTAAGGAACGTTTGTACTATGGAAAGTAGATAGCTGATAGAATACATATATAAGTACTTACTTATTTTTTAATTATCTACTATTATAATTAGAAACACCCAGATACAGAACAAACATAATTCAATGTCAATCTCTTACAGGATTCAAGCCCACATAATAAGTTACAATAGATCCGCGAGGGTCGCAGTGACAGGGAGGCTCATGGCCCCCCACCCTACCTCGAATATTTAAAAAACCCACATAATGTTAAGCAATTAACATTATTGATATCCAAATGTAATAATTGATTTACCCACATTACACTGGAGTGAACTACGTGTACGTTGAGTTCCCCATAGTACACCTGGATGGAACATGGGTACATTGAATTACCCATAGTGCATCTAGGTGGACCATGGGTACATTGAATTACCCAGTACACCTAAATAGAACATGGGTACATTGAATTAGCCATAGTACACCTGGGTGGACCACGGGTACAAGAAGGCACCCGTAGATCACCTAGATGAACTACGTTGGTGGACCACGGATAAGAAACCTATATATATATATATTTTTATCAGCCCTGTTTGTACAAACTGTCCCACTGTAGGGAATGGGCCATCTTTTCATTGTGAGAAGGGTTAGGCCGCGCAAGTCTGCCACGCTGGCCAAGTGCGGGTTGGCAGACTTCACACATCTTCAAGATCATTGAGAACTCTCAGAAATGTAGGTTTCCTCAAGATGTTTTCCTTCACCGTTTGAAGTTGGCGACAATCAACAATACGCACATAACTTCGAAAAGACAGAGGTGCGTGCCGCGGGATTCGAACCCAGGACCTGCGGATCGCAAGTCTGACGGTCTCCCGACTAGGCTGCCGGAAACTTATATACAAATATATTAAAGACCCTATTTCGAAAATGTATCAAAAAGATCTTGTTCTTGTATCTTGTTGCCTAAACGACTTGAGCAATTTCGATGTGTGAGTTTAAATCTTTACCTTCGAAATGATATTTTGCAGTCAGATATTTTTCTTTCTTTTAAATATATGTCTCGCAAAACACTCCTTGTAGAATTTTGGTTGGAATATTTAAAAATAAACAATATTGGTGCGTTTACTTCTAATTCACAGAAGTTTACATTCTGTGTATATTCAGATATAAGTACAGCAGCCATTCCTCTCGGATAAGGCTATTTGTATTCACAAGGGAAGTCGGTGAATGCATTTGTTGTTCGCTGCAAGCAGGCATTCGTGACGGATATTTCTGGTGAAATTTTTATACGGGAAAATATTTATATTGCTGTTTTCGTGGTTTGAATACGCGGAGTTTCACGCTTGGCTTAAATTTTGTTTTATTAACCGACTTAAAAAAAGAGGTACCTCAATTTGGTGGTATTTTTTTCTTTTATGTTTGTTACCCCATAACTCCATCTACAAATTTGTTTTTTTAGTTATTTAAAAGCAAATATGTTCAGATTGGTCCCATATGTAGCCCCGAATGTTATCAAAATTGGTTTAGTAGTATGTTTTTTGAAACAAAATAATTGGAAAAAGGTCCTAAGTAAACAAACTAGCTTATGAAGTCGGTTGTTTTTTTTTTACTTTAATAAATTATTTAACGCTGGACGCAAGCCGCTTCCAATCGGTCTTTTTGGTAATCCATGGGGGAGGCCTATGTCCAGCAGTGGACTTCTTATAGCTGAGATGATGATGACTAGCAACATTCGGCGGTATCACTCTCTCTGCTATAGGTACCTATGTGTACAATTAGTAGCAGTAGTATGCTAAATAATATTAATAAGCGAAAGTAACTCTGTCTCTGTCTTGTCTCCTTTTCGCGATCAAACGGCTGAACTGATTTTTATTAAATCTGGTACAGAAATGGCTACTTTTCATCATCATCGCCGTTTTTCATCGCAACGCAGGTGAAATCGCGTGGCATGCATAACAATAGCAATGACACAGACTTATCAAGACAGACTTTCTTTCCTAAATATGTAAACAAAACATTACTCTCCTTTAGCAGTCGAGTAAAACCGACGAAAACATTAACTCTTCTCAACTCTTGACTGTCTGACTTTCAAAAGAATTCCCTTACCATCAATAGTTTTTTTTTATATAAGATAGATCTACAATAGACCACCAACTGGCCTGATGTTAAGCGACGGTGTGGTCGAGGATGGAGCTCGTCGATCTAGAAGATATCTATTCCCTCTAGCCTTGAAAATTCCAAGATTGTAGGTCTCAGGAAACAAAGATGGCGGCAAAGAATTCCATTCTTCAGTCCGTCAATACAGCATCGCGACCTATATCCGTAGTAGGGGATTCCTACTAATGAGTTTCACCCCTTTTAATCACAGACTTCTCATGTAAAAAAGATCAACCCTCTGCTCTCAGCTGATTAATTACTGACTTGCTTTATCCACTTTACCCTCGTGGAAGGTATTTTTAATGGAACAGTGGATATTTTATTAACAACTTTAATGTTTACATTACAGGAGTTTGTTTATTTTATTTTATTCAATCTTTTTGTTGCCTAAAAATTGTATTCAGTTTAAATTATTAAAGGTTTTGTAAGTCCATGGCTTTGTAGGATTTATTTTTCAACTTGTATGAGTTAATTTCGATAAAGCCGCGGCAGCTACTTGGCCTAATACTAGCTACTTTACTTATATAACTTCTGAGTACAGTAGACCTTGCGAAGACAAACTTTGATGCTACAATTAATTTGAGTTTATGAATGGTCTATTCATGAACTACTTTTCACTTATTCTAATCTAACACAGGCAGTTTCATTTTTTACAATTTTTTTAAATTAATTTTGCTTCTAGCATATATAAATAAATTAAATATAAATATTGGTGGACATTTCACACAACACCATCTAGCCCAAACTAAGCAAAGCTTGTACTATGGAAACTAGGTGGCTGATAAAATACATAGGTATATACTTCTTTTTTGTAAATACATACTTAAGATACATAGAAACACCCAGACATAAAAAAACATTCATGCTCATCGTACAAATGTTTGTCCTGGGTGCGAATCGAACCCATGACTTACCTTATTTTTTAATAATTTTGTTTGGAATTGAGTACTTAATGTTTCCTTCAAATATTACCAAATTGTCTGTAAATAACGCCACAAAAAGTACCCCTTTTTCCACAAAATTCCACATATTTCGGCCACAAAAAGTCCAATGCTGGACATAAGCCGGACTTCTTCGGACTTTTTAAACTTTTACAATTCCATGGTACCAATATAAAATTTATATGGGATCTCTCTGAAAGTATATTCTTCAAAAAAAACATATCTACATATGCGGTAACAAACATGAACCAGCCGAATTGATATCCTCCTTCTTTTTGAAATTGGTACTTAACAGTTTTGTATGCCACTAAAGCGCTTTGTCCCTAATAAATATTACCCAATCTAAATAAACGTTTATAGCAATATTTAGCTACCAAGCCTTAAATCTCGTATTAATTCTCGATTCAAAGTCAGCAAGTCAGGTAACCGTTGGCGCAACCTTCGCCCGCCGGAGCTTACAGCTAATTCCCAAAATCGATGGAAAACAATTCACTTACGCCCTGTTACCCCAAACTTCCGTACCTAATCCCCACTTACCTTTGGGGTTAAACCAATGAAGTCATCAATTTGAATGTAATCCACTCCAAGGGTGAAATTTTGCTATTTGCGTAGCATTTAGCGTAACAAATAGATTATCGGCAGGCTTTGACAAGTGGCAAACTTTTCTATTTTTACAAACGCTTACGCTTCGAAATGCTAAGAAATTTGGACGTGCCATCACGTGACAATTCGATAGCTAATGTCAATCCCATACATTTACTTTATATTCTATTAGCGTTCACGAAATTAGAATGTCACTTGTGTAATCCCCCAGTTTTTAAAACAAAGATGACTAATGCGATATAAAAATGTGCAATAGATTCAAATAAACATTTATTATCACAAAAAAAAATTACACAGAATCCACTATTAATTAGAAAAGCAAATATTAAAGAAAGTCTGCTTCTATATTGTTAGTATTTTTTTTTCAAATGTACGCTGGTGATTCAAATGTATGCTGGTTTAATGTACGCATGTGAATAATGTTTTTTCAAATAACGTAATTCACATGTACATACATGTAAATTACGTTATCACTGCTGCTATCTTCATCATTACATTATCTAAGACAATATTTCGTTATCAGTGAAGTGGATTGGAATCCAAAACGTGAATTGATTAAAAGTTCTCATGGTTTTATCGTTCAAATTTCAAATAATTTTCTGTCCTAACAGTCTCTCTGATTTCGTTAGTCTCAACTATAGATAAAAATGGCGAAGTGCGAGTCAGACTCGCGCACGAAGGATTCAGTACCATTATCTATAAAAACGGCAAAAAATCACGTTTGTTGTATAGGGGCTCCCATACAACAAACGTGATTTTTGCCTTAAATATTAATTTTATTTTAATTTAATTATTTATTTTTAAAGTGAATAATATAACTCAATATGCAGTGAATATTTTAAGCATCTAGGTACCTGTTGCCGTTATCAATATCGAGCAAAAACAAGCAAAAAAATCACGTTTATTGTATAGGAGCCCCCTTAAATATAGATTTTATTCTGTTTTTTAGTATGTGTTGTTATAGCGGCAATAGAAATACATCATCTGTGAAAATTTCAACTGTCTAACTATCACGGTTCGGACGGACAGACAGCGGAGTCTCAGTAATAGGGTCCCGTTTTTATCCTTTGGGTACGGAACCCTAAAAAAAAACAAATTAAAATATTCTGATAAATTATACATTGTATAGATTTAAAATTAAATTACATATCTACACCATAAGCAAGCGCTATGAAACACGCACAAACTTACGCTCATCGAGACGCTTAACCTTATTTAAACGCACATTGTAAAGGGTGCCTTACTTACCTTCCACCCCCTCCACTGTAGCTAATCAGAGAAGTGCAAAGGTTAAGTGGTTCTCTGCTCACTTTTTTTACACTTCTGTAAGCTTTCTTTCATTTTATTGAGTGGCTCCATTACTTAGTGATTTATTTTCTCGCTGGCATCGATGGTATTGATGAGACACCGTTTCGTACTTTAATTAAGTCCAAGTTGTAAATAAATAAGAGTATATTTTTACTGAACGAACGAGTGAAGATGCACTGCATTAAAACGAAAATTGCTTTCATGTGTTTGGATTAGAGATTGCAACCCGGTATGTTTCTCAACCCGGCCGGGCCCGGTATCATTCGTCGTCAACAAAATCAACGTCGGTGTGTTAACGATGAAACCGTTAAAGTATTTTATGAAAATTTGCTATATAAGAATGGAAAAGGACAATGATTCAAGGTTACGAATTAATATTTGTTTCAAACTAGCAAATCAATAATAATCAGTCTCAGTCTCAAAATCTCTGATTTAATACAGAATTGATTACTTTTACTTAAGGACGGAATAGTAACATTAGTATTAGTATTTTTTTTTTTATAAGTTTAAGCAAGCCGGTCTTTCTCTTTACTCGTATACATAGTGTCCATTTGAAACATAGTATTAGAATAAGAAACTAATAAAGCTTAAAGCACTAAACTTGTCATAACAACTTAGATTAGATAGATAGATAAACTTTGGTAGCTTTGGTATTTGGTAATATTTGGTATAAACAAAACAAATTCTTATTGGCGCGTCAGAAAGGCAACGTGGCAGCTCGCAGCGGTTGTCATGCGAATTTTCTATGATTTCGCGCTCCCTCCCGCGCCGCAGTTTTCATACCTACCGGGCCGGGCCCGGCTGGGCTCAACCCGGCCGGGCCCGGTTTGCAATCTCTAGTTTAGATGTTTGTTTATTTGGATTGGTCACACGTACAGGTGATATTATTAAGCTAAACTAATTTTATAAACATCGCTCACCATCAGTCGAATTCAAAAGTAGGTACATCTATTTCCTATAAAAATAAAGGTTCTTCGATTTTATAGCTTATTTGGAGGCATTTCCGTAAAAATGGCAAATTTACTGCAGTACCAACCATGTAGCTGCTGCCTGAATTCATTAATTACTTGCAAAAAATAACTTACTTTACTAAACTAATTTACTGCAGTACCAACCATGTAGCTGCTGGCTGAATTCATTAATTACTTGCAAAAAATAACTTACTTTACTAAACTAATTTACTGCAGTACCAACCATGTAGCTGCTGGCTGAATTCATTAATGACTTGCAAAAAATAACTTACTTTACTAAACTAATTTACTGCAGTACCAACCATGTAGCTGCTGGCTGAATTCATTAATTACTTGCAAAAAATAACTTACTTTACTAAACTAATTTACTGCAGTACCAACCATGTAGCTGCTGGCTTAATTCATTAATTACTTGCAAAAAATAACATTTTTTTATCTAAATTAAGTATGAGCAAAATCGGTCAAATGGTTATCGAGATAAAAGGTGACATGAGGTTGCAATTAAAAACAACTCCCTATTTTGATAGATTAAAATTCGATTCAAACGATACAACACATCGTATGCGCAAACTCCCTATAACAAAAGACATTAACTGACACTATAGACACCAACTATAGTGTAGTAAAAATAAATCCGTTTGTATGGAGCAGATCACAGTATTTGCAACTGGGGGGATTCTTTGAAATTATGATAGGAAAATAACTAAAACTCATAGATCAACATAAATCCCCGATTTATAGACTAGCTGCGATCCGCGGTTTCATTTGCGTAGTTATAGTGATGATAAGTTTAGCTTATGTACGTCGCCAGGTCCAAAGCTATCTCTATACTAATTTTCATAACGATCGGTTCATCCGTTTGAGCGTGTAAAGGTAACAAAATTAGCTTTTATAATATAATTATGAAATTGTGTCAAATATTTCAAAACACCAGTATATTAATTTTAAATAACAATATACTTAGTTGTCTTTTATGTTGTCACAAATCTTATTTTTACTACACTACTATTCTAGCCGCAGTACACACAGAAGCAGCACAAAGCTCCACATAACAAGTTCCTTATCTATTCTCCGATAAAGTAGGTCGCACTCGAATTAATTATTCGATACCAGTAAGTAAGGTCGCAGTCTTGGACACGAGCGGGTGAATTATTGAGGAACAACGCCCGAGGGAAATCACAAGTGCGAACATATACTCGGGACCGCGGGAAAACGGCTGAAGGGAACAGAACTACATGTCGCGTACTCCTCTTTACATATCCCGCGGCTGAAGGGAACATAACTACATGTCGCGTACTCCTCTTTACATATCCCGCGGCTGAAGGGAACAGAACTACATGTCGCGTACTTCTCTTTACATATCCCGCGGCTGAAGGGAACAGAACTACATATCGCGTACTCCTCTTTACATATCCCGCGGCTGAAGGGAACAGAACTACATGTCGCGTACTCCTCTTTACATATCCAGCGGCTGAAAGGAACAGAACTACATGTCGCATACTCCTCTTTACATATCCCGCGGCTTGTCTTAAGATGCTACCTGGTTATTAAACAAAAATTTTATTTTAAGAATACTTGCTTGAATAATTTTTTTTTTTAATATGTGTTTTTTGACTATATTACCTCCATTAATCCGAAGATAGAAACATAAAATTAGTAACTTTCCTCGATATGAATTTCATGTCGTAGTCATGTACCTACTTTCTGTCACATTAAAGTAATGAAGAATGTAGATAATATCTTATTGAACATTAATTAGAGATCAGTTTTTAAAGAAACATAAAATTGAATTTTTAATTATTTTTTTATTTAGTATGGCGCTTACGTTATTTTTTTCGAGCAGGTTGCATGTTTCCTCTCTCTATGTATTTACGTTGCTATCGCATAGTTCTATCGCTCTCAACCATTTACCCAGTTCGCCCGACTGTCTAGCCGTAAACTTCAGTGTTGGATAGCAGTTACATATTTACCGTCTTACTTATAAGCGGTGAATAAGCGCATTTTAGTTAAGCAGTGTTTTGTTCCGTTTTCGCGCGTGACAATTGCCGTCTGACAGAGTGGCAAGTCATTATTCATCATCATCATCATCTCAGCCATAAGAAGTCCACTGCTGGACATAGGCCTCCCCCGTGGATTTCCAAAAAGACCGATTGGAAGCGGCCTGCATCCAGCGTCTTCCCGCCACTTGTATGAGGATTATTCATTATTCATTATTCAGTGAATAAGATTTCAACATTCATTTATAAGGAAGACTGTTTATCTCTATTTTTAAACGACTTCCAAAGATGGAGAAGGTTTTCAATTCGGCTTTATAATGTTTTATGTTTGTTTGTTTTTACAGCGATTACTTCGCCAATTATGAATCAATATTTATTATTCTCTATTTTGTTTGGTATATAATAGTTCAGAGGCGGTCCCATATAAATTTCATCAAAATCAGTTCAGTACTTTGTTTTTTACAACAAAATAACTGGAACAATGTCATACAAATAAAAGAAATTGCGTATTTTGAAGTCGGTTGTTTTAGTTTTTTAAACTATAATTATAGTCTAACAATTTTATCGCTATTTTAATTTAAATAAATCACATTTTATAAATAACATAATTAAAGTCCAATTTACGTAGGCATGCAATGGATAATCCAGATCAATTTTATAAACATAAACTTCCTGTTCCTGTTTGTTTCAATTTTATATACCTGCTACCGGGTGCGTGCCTCTTGTGTATTCACAACTACATAAATAAACCGATTGCGTTTAAATTAAACGATGTACAACGTATAAAATAATTTTCTTATATACCTATAAATAGCTTTGACCGGACTAACTGACAACATACTGCCTACGCTGGACGTATAAGAAGACAGGGGTGTAAGTCTCAACTTTTCGTTTCGATCAGTCAAGCTTAAGTTTCCGGCAGCCTAGTGGTGAGACCGTCTGACTTGCGATCCGCAGATCCTGGGGTCGAATCCCACGGCACGCACCTCTGTCTTTTCGAAGTTATGTGCGTATTGTTGATTGCCGCCAACTTCAAACGGTGAAGGAAAACATCGTGAGGAAACCTACATGTCTGAGAGTTCTCAATGATCTTGAAGATGTGTGAAGTCTGCCAACCCGCACTTGGCCAGCGTGGCAGTCTATGGCAGTCTCACAATGAGAAGATGGCCCGTTCCCAGTTGTGGGACAGTTTACACAAACAGGGCTGATAAAGAAAAGCTCGTTTGATATGTTGATTCATACGTTGATTCATACATAGGGGACACAGTCGTGCTAGATATACCTATATATACACCCATAATGTTGAAGGTATAAACCCTGCCGAAGCTAATATCTTAGGCGGCTTCTGATGATGATGATTCCAATCAAAGATTTGACCTGGAACAATTCAATAGGCATTACAGATTGTAAAGGTGACCGCAGCTTCGTCAGAACTCGCTCAATTATTAATGGTTCAATCAAAGGTTGAACGGTCAGTGTAATGTCTATTAGATATTCAACCTCCCTAGAATAATTATTAGTTGAATTATTACGGTTCAACCATTATTAGGGCTTTATTGAGATTAACTTACAAATATCATCGAACCATTAATCGCCCGCAAATATTTTTTTAGGATATAGCGCCTATATTTTGCGCGTGGCCCGACATGCACTTGGTCAGTTTTAATATTAATTTCAACTTGATATTACCATTCTTGAGAAAAGGGGTCGTGACAGATATACGAACTGGTGGATAGACGGACAAATAAACATACAGCTAGACAGACTCCCAACACTATGATGTTTTTTTTTTATGTATGTCAGAACTAAGAACTTATGTCAGACCTAAATAATTATTATAGTTTCAAAAATTTAAGCAACCGACTTCAACCAAACTACTGAACCGATATTGATGAAACTTAACCCTGTTGAATGATAAATTTCCATATTGTTTTATTCGACGATAGGCTTGCGCTTGACCGTCAACTCACCTGGTGTTAAGCGACAGTTACGGTCTACGATGGAGCGCGCTTGCCTAGAAGAAACCTATTCATAGGTGTTATTTTAGTTTTTTTGGGTTCCGTAGTAAACAAGGAATCCTTATAGTTTCGCCATGTCCGTCTCTGTCTGTCCGTCCGAGGTTTTGCTCAAAGATTATTTTAAGTACTAGACAGCTGGAATTCCGCATGAATATGCATATTATTTATACCGAGAAAGTCTCTCATAAAAAAAACTGGGGAAGAAGTGGGGTAAAGTGGGGATAAAAAAATTTTTTTTCGTCTTCCTCATCGTGTGGGATATCGTTGGGTAGTTAATCAAAAAATACTAGTGTTGTGCAAAAACCATTTTTCAATTAGGGATCCGTTTGTAAAATATTAAGCTTTAAAGTGATAATTTTTGTTAGAGTCACGTGTCTCCCCTTCTACCGGCTAAGCGGTTGACTTTGGAGATATGAAACAAATCATACTAGCAGCATATTATTAAAAGGACAATCACGGCTAAGTAGGCTTCACAAGTTATCGAGTAATAGTCGATCAGATTACAAAATATACAGAATTAAAAAATCGGCCAAGTGCGTCACGTCTACCTGTTGCTGTTATCAATATCGACCAAAATCGAGCAAAATAATCACGTTTGTTGTATGAGAGCCCCCTTAAATATTTATTTTATTCTGTTTTTTTAGTATTGTTTCTTATAGCGGCAACAGAAATACATCATTGAAAGTGAAACTGTGAAAATTTCAACTGTCTAACTATCACGGTCCATGAGATACAGCCTGGTGACAGACGGACGGATGGATGGACAGACAGCAGAGTCTCAGTAATAGGGTCCCTTTGGATACGGATCCTTAAAAATGGAAATTTCGTACAAATTTAATTTAAACTAGCATATTATGTCAACTCGTATATTCATAGTATCCCCATTTTAAGTTCACATAATTTGATGAGCAACTACGGAACCCTACTTTGCGCGTGGCACGACACGCACTAGGCCACTTATTTTATTTTATAAAGGTGACTTGTGTGAGCGAGACAGCTGTGGAAAGTACATCAGACTTCCATTTCAACCTATACCTATCAATAGTCCATAATCATTTTATTAGGTAGATCTAAATTGAAAATTGAAAGTACTTACATACCCTCCCACGAAATAAACTTTTCAATTTCAATTCAACTTAAATTTGGTATAGGAGTTAACATTTGAATATTACGGAATGTGTTTACTTGCCTTCTAAGGTTTAGCAGAAGCATTCGTCATCCCATGACATTAGACATTTCAAGGAAATGCATGCAATGTAAAGTTTCGGAATTGGTACCTACGTCATATTAACGCGAGCAATTGTTTTCAAAACATAATAAATAATAATAATAATAAATATTTGTGGACAATTCACACAACACCATCTAGCCCAAACTAAGCAAAGCTTGTACTATAGAACTAGATGGCTGATAGAATACATATATACTTTTTTTTTGTAAATATTACATATGATACATAGAAACACCCAGACACAGAACAAACATCCATGCTCATAACACACATGTTTGCCCTGGGTGGGGATTGAACCCACGACCTTTCAGTTCAGCAGGTAGACGTAAACACACTACCAACTGAGCCACAAGGCCAGTCATGCCGTTTTACATTTAGTACCTGGGCGACCGAGCTCCACTCGGATTTTTTATGACTGAAAATATGAGCAAACCCTGGTTCACTAAAAATGAAACCTAGCAAGATCGATGTATCGTCCCCTTATCTAGCTACAAAACAAATTTCATTAAAATCGTTAGAGCCGTTTTTGAGATCCAGATTATATATATATATATATATGTACATACATTTATCAAGCATTGCTCGTTTAAAGGTATTAGATTTATGGACAAGATCAATCAAGATTGTCGTTTAATCGTTTATCCTAAACAGAGAGAATAATTGAAAATGCCACCCAGATGGCATCACCATACATACATACACAAAATCACGCCTATTTTTACCCGACTGCCTAAGAAGAAGGGTTATCCCTTGCGGTATAGAGTATAGACAGAGCGTCAAGTATGAAGCCATTAACGCCACAATTCCGTACATACTAAATCGATAATATTTTATTTGATAATATTTCATAATGCAACAAAACCATACATCTCGATGAAAAGAGAAAAATATAAAACTGTTCTACATCGCACAGGCATATTTTTTTACCTCGCTAATCACAATTTAAATGTATTTTTTCCGGTAATTAAGACTTAGAGGAACAACAGATCTTCAGATTTATTAGTAATAGATTCATGTTGCTATTTATTTATTTTATTTTATTTTATTTAAATAGGTACAGTTACAGATAATAGGCTATATAATATACAATAAGCTCAACCGGCAAAACATTTGTGAACCTAAAATCCAATTACAACAGTACACAGCTTAGTTCACAAATTATAAAGTAATATGGCTTAGTTAAAGGTAAATTTGACACCAAGTGTTAAGTGAGTATTATATTATATATATATATATATTTATCAGCCCTGTTTGTACAAACTGTCCCACTGCTGGGAACGGGCCATCTTCTCATTGTGAGAAGGGTTAGGCCATAGTCTGCCACGCTGGCCAAGTGCGGGTTGGCAGACTTCACACATCTTCAAGATCATTGAGAAATCTCAGACATGTAGGTTTCCTCACGATATTTTCCTTCACCGTTTGAAGTTGGCGGCAATCAACAATACGCACATAACTTCGAAAAGACAGAGGTGCGTGCCGTGGGATTCAAACCCAGGACCTGCGCATCGCAAGTCAGACGGTCTCACCACTAGGCTGCCGGAAACTTGTCTGAGTTCGTTAAGTGAGTATTCGTAATAAAATATAAAGGAACAATTTAAATAACTAGCTTATTGATTTCAAATTTAAACGATGGAAAACTACATGAAAATATGTCTCTGACAACACTCAGATCATCATGTGTACAGCACATCCGGATTAATGGACTGTTCTTTGTGACATTGTTGAAGGCAGTTATTTCTCTAGGTCTGCTGTTTGCATAACTACGGATTAGATTTAGAGACTTCATGAGGGCAAAAGTAGACTCGTGTGATTTAAACACACCCATATTTTCAGTATCATAAGAATTTAGTATTTTTCTTCGTAAAATAGTCTATTTTTAACCGACTTCAAAAAAGAAGTTTCTTATTTCGACTGCATGGTCAGTTCAGTAGTTTTTACCAGCTGCATTTATGTTAATATTTTGTTTATACAACGCTTGCAGGTTATACTTGAATTTTCAGTTTTTAACCTATAAATACGTTGGTTTTCCAACTATTACTATCATAATCATCTCAGCTTTATGACCTTATGGCTCAGTCTTATGAAGTCCACTGCTGGACATAGGCCTCCCCCATAGACTTCCAAAAAGATCGATTTAGCGGCTTGCATCCAGCGTCTTCCCACCACTTGTATGAAGTCACCTGTCCATCTCGTGTCTGGTCTTCCTACGGTGCGCTTGCCAGTGCGTGGTCGACTCGAGAACTTTTCGGCCCCATCGACCATTACTTCTGCACCCTGCCCACTGCCACTTGAACTTACTAATCCGCTGTGCTATATCGTTGACTTTCGTGCGTCCCAATCATAATACCAGCATATTCTTCCAAATTGAGTCTCCAACACTCTCTAATCCTTTGCTACGTTTATAATCGCTACAAATCTTCGTAAAAACAACCCCTAGTCGTTTTTATCCAGAGTCACTCTGCCCGCTGAATTACCCACAACTCCACAGCAACCACAGTTCCCTACAAATCTCCCCCAATAAAACGTCGAGGTCACTTTAATTGTAATATAAAAGACCCATTAGAGGCCATTAACCCGCGTGTGTACAAAAAACAAGTAATAAATTAGCGGTCCGCCGCCATGCGTCTTACGCCCCTGCAGTAAATTCGCTGGAGGGTTTATTGCATTCTGCTTCACTGATGGACTCGCTTCAAAAATTACACTTAACAAGGGAAAATAGTTTGGCGTTATGTATCTCTTATTTTAATTTCTCGCTCCACAAACACCTTTGATAAATTTACAATTATTATTACGGGAGGGGACTATTATCGATATATTACAGCGAAATTTAAGAAGACCAGAAGTACAGAATACGTTGTAGTAGGTAACAGGAGTGAATGTAGCTTTTCAATATTTTTTGTAGCCACTTCACGTAGCACGCATCGTAGCCATCTACGTTATCATAAGCGTATAGAATACTGCGTAACATTTTGCTACGAAAGGACTAAATTATAGAAAAGAGAAAGCATATTTTCTATGGGCTAAAGCATATGATTCTGCTACTAGTGGATAGACGAATCCAAATAAATTCACGTAGATTATCACATCTAGGCAGAATATTGAAATAACTTTAAGTTTTTTTTTTTTTTTTTTTTTTTTCTCAGCCATTACTGTCCCACTGCAGGGCAAAGGCCTCTCTTCCCTCTTTCTATGGAGCGCAGTATACTTGGAGTCAAACTAATTGACCGAGTTAGGAATTCCGTGCTGCGCTCCAAAACAAAAATCATGGATGTAGGACAAAAAGCTGCCAGTTTAAAATGGAATTGGGCTGGACACATCTGCCGCATGCCCGAAGACCTGTGGGCAAAAACAACAACTTTCTGGGTACCGAACATCACAAGACCCCTAGGCAGGCCCAAAAAACGATGGCGAGATGAGCTTGACTCCCACTGTAGCGGCTGGAGTAAGGAAGCTCTAAACCGAGAAAACTTTACGATTTAATGAATAAAAAACTCAATATCCACCAGTGAGAGACACGCAAGTGAGGGACAACGGGAATGGAATAATTTTAGATTGTTGACCCTTTTATTGACTTAGCTAGTTACTTAATTGACTAGCTTTCAACCAGCTACCTAGTTTACTCGGCATAAATATTTAATAAACCTCGACCAGCTGTTCAACTAACGGGCTTATACGCCTACTCGTCGACTTTACTTCCACAACCCAACTTTGCAAAAGAGTGTTACCGTCCTACCACTACAAATTCAAACATGGCGTTACATATCGATCAGTGGAAACTTCCGAGCCCGGCCTTGTATTTTTGTACCTTTCCTATTGAATTTGGCGGCAGTATAGAAATCCTCTGCTTACATAACCTCATGTCAACATATGGGACTCGATTTGTCAACCCATGAATACAGTATAGCTAGCAAGGACCGCTCGGTGCGGGCTCCGACCATTGGCGACGGAAATTTATTCTATACTTAGTCAGAGATGAATTGGAATTAAAGATACGTTACGAACATGATGTATGTAGATGTTGAATTTTTGTCTATGGACAAGTTTAATTCGTTAATAAATATTAACTTAAAATTTAAACTAGGGACGTAGATACGTCTATCTTACACTCAACTTTAAGCAAGTTACTATATTAGTACTTATGTTTAAGATTTTGAAATTTTGCCTCAAGATTTGAAAATGTTTTAAGCGCTTGAAACACGTAAACTTTTAATTGACAGTTTTTTTTTTAATAAACACCGTTAATTTCTAATTACTAGCAATACTTTAAGGGGTCATTGTACTCAACATTATCAACGACGTTTACTATGGGACAAACCCTGAAATCGCTTTATATAAATCAGCTGTTCTATATGTTTGGTCGCGTTTACTGAAACTTTTTGTATACAAATACAAATACAAATAGTTTATTATCAACCAAAAGATACGGAAAACCAGTACAAGTACTTCTTAATTTTATGAAAAAACCTGGTCACCAAACCAGGTTCACACAGAGATGTTCTTGTGAACCCTGCAGTAGGTATGAAACCTGTATCGCAGGCGTCCACATGTACTGCTTTATCCAAAGAAAATAACAGAACGTGCAGTGAATTTTACAGGATATCTTAAAATTACGCAGTTGGTAAAAAAAAAACAAGAAACGAACATTGTACTTATACGAGATAATAAAATGCAAGTTGGGGTGTATGTGTGAGTGGGGGGATATGTGTAAGAATGTGAATGTGTATGTGTATGTGTTGTGGGAGTATTTGTGTGTGTGTGTGAGGGTGTATGTAAGGAGGAGACATAGTGTATGTATGAAGACCAATTTTTTGCAGCCTGCTATTTCCATTAGAGCAGTTGTGGATGTAGACGCATTATCAAGTAATTATGCGTAATAGTTTTTCAGTTTCATCATACGTCAGAGAAAGAAGATACCTGCGAAGCAATATTTTACATTCTCTTCGAGTTTTATTCCGGATGTTGCAATGTGCATTAGCTTTATTATAGATAAAAGGAAACCTAAATATTGGAAGGTGTTGTGCAAAGGCTGTCCTAACTCTAGGTTCATATGCTCGGGGAGGTCTCCTGTTGCGTAAGGTCATGTCATTATCGTCCATTACAGTTCTGTGTTCTGTGTACTGCCAGAGTTACTTTTTAGACGTAAATTTGACGGACGCTCAGAACTCCTGCGCCAGCATAAATGCCATCAGTCGGGTAGCGATACGATCTTTTGTACATGATTTTAAAGACCGCGCGCTGCACCCTCTCTACTTTTAACATACACATGGTATGGAACAGCAGTTTTATTCTTTTGCGATTTCAGACTTGGTCTCATAGTAAAAGCTATTTATAATGACAAGTACAATGAGACCTTAAATTATTGCTAGTAATTAAAATTTAACATTGTAGAAGTTTTTAAGTATATATTTTAATTTGAGTTATAATATCTGACTATAGTTTTAACCGCATTTAACGGTCTATTTCGAGTTGATATTGTAGTCAGAAAATTCGTTTATTTCAACTCAAAATAGACATGAGTAGACTGACACGTATCTTCTTCTTTCATATATCGCGTGTAGCCAACTACTGGAGCAGTACCAACCGAACCCGCGATAACGTATCGTAATATTATGGTTATGGAGAATATAATTCTGAAGATATAGAGGAAGTTTCGCGGTTTATTTCTGTCTATGTTTATTTGATTTTGCACGGAATTCACGAGGTTTGCTTTAGTAAAACGCCAATACTGAATTAGATATTTATGTTAAGATTTTTATGCAGAAGAATACGTAGTGCTTAGGACAAAATAAATTTAATTTTCCAATAAACTTTTGTAGCAACCCACTCTCGTAGCATGCACCGTAGCTATCTACATAAAAAATTTAACGTAACCGTAGCATGAACTAGGGCTACGAAAGGGTACTTCAGTTTATTTCCACTACTTCAATTTATTTGTACTGTTTTTCTATTAAAGAAATAATTCTTCAATGATATTCCAGCAAAAAATCAACAGTTTTTGAATGAACTTCCATTATTTGAATATTTTGTCTGAACGATTCATCTTTATCAAAATGGAGTGTGGACATTGTACATGCACCCAGCCATAAAACATCTAGTAAAAACGATTCTGACCCATAATAATTATATCCGGATATAATACTTGAAGTTTCCGGCAGCCTAGTGGTGAGACCGTCTGACTTGCGATCCGCAGGTCCTGGGTTCGAATCCCACGGCACGCACCTCTGTCTTTTCGAAGTTATGTGCGTATTGTTGATTGCCGCCAACTTCAAACGGTAAAGGAAAACATCGTGAGGAAAACTACATGTCTGAGAGTTCTCAATGATCTTGAAGATGTGTGAAGTCTGCCAACCCGCACTTGGCCAGCGTGGCAGACTATGGCCTAGCCCTTCTCACAATGAGAAGATGGCCCGATCCCAGCAGTGGGATAGTTTGTACAAACAGGGCTGATATAAATAATATAAAATATAATACTTGATGATGTATCATTCTTATATATTATATTATATGATGTATATTCCTTGAGATAGTAACTAGGCATGGATTGTTATTTTTAAACATTCCAAGGGTCGTAGCCGATGTAATATATGGCCAAAGCGTGCGGATAGGCTTTGTGTTTCGCAGGTGGATTGCGATAACAGTGGACAGGACTTCGAGTCAATAGTTACCAATTTCAATCGTTAATCAATCTTGTGAGGTTGCAAATGTAGACCAATGTTATTTTTATTAGTAAATTCCTGCTTTTGGACAGCTTGTGACATTCTCGTAAGATTGATTAACGATTGAAATAGCAGCCTCGACACCGAGAACAATTTCGACTCGTTACATGTAATACAACTAACTTACTACTAACTAACTTCAAGGACTTATTTATTTTCATACCTTTACTATGATGGCGCAAGTTAACAATATTGACCGCGGCCATCAGAAAACTGGCGAAAAAACAGCTAGAGGCTCACATAGTTACAATTTAATTAATCGAATTTAAATTACAGATTTAAACCACATTGACCAATTGAATGCTCCACTTTAGTAAAATGGGTAAGCTCATACATGAATACGTGATACGTTACAACAAATTTTTGCAAAACAAAATTTAACAATAAGTAAATTGCTGCCTAGCGTTTAAATTCTGTTGTATGATTTATTATGTGGATCTCAACATTAATAGCTAATGTTTAATTAAGCTGGTTTAGTTATGCCTAACTGTTTTCTTTATTTTTAACCCCCTTTCCAAAAGGAGGGGTGTTATAAGTTGGCGTGTCTAATTGTGTATCTATGTATCTGTATGTCCATCTGTAGTATCGTAGCTCTAAAACATTCCTTCAGCTATGTTTTATGTCGCAAATAGGTACGTACGTACGTACCTATTTGTTGTACCTAGTTGTCAAAAATAATAATTGGAAACTAAACTGAAACTATGTTTTAAAAAAAACAAGATAATAAACTAGATATGAAACTTCAATCCAATCAAATCCCTAACACAAAGCCGAGATCCGTCTCGAAGCTAAAACCTTTCTCAAATATCAAAACGGATTAATAATTCGGGAGTCACTTTTGAAAGTTACGGGGCACTTTCAAAAGTGACGAGTCCCAAACAAATGAAAGTCAAAAAGGAACGAGCCAGAGCACAAACATCGGTAAACAAACGTCGTGAGGTCGACTGAAAGTTGCGGTGCGTGACTGGCATGACTAGTGTGCCTTGTTACAATACTTGAGGTAACTATGACGGAGAACAAAAATCTAGCGAACTGAGGGCCTATCGCGACATTTTATCTCTATCTATTTTTACTCTATCGCGTTTGTGCGAATTATGGTTTGTATTTATTCAATTGAGTGCCGTCAAATGGTGATTTCATACGTTTAACCTCAAACAAAACATAAATATGCACTTACCACCTCTGATTAACACAGAGCTATGCTGGTGTTGTTTCGTCTTCAAATGCATTTAGTTGCGGATAAATAACATAACTTTTTATTGCTTTTATACGCTGTAATTTTTAGTATCCGGAGAGGTATCATTCTTGTCAAATAAAACAACAAAAAATTTAAAATATAAGGCTAATCCTTACATTTGGCTGTCACAATCAACTTTTTGTGTAGTCTCATAAATTGATTGTAATTTTCGCAAAATGTGTTATGATACTTATTTTTACCAAGTTTAATTTTTACTGTACAGAAGAGGTATCTAGTTAAAAAGAAAGTAAGCAGCAGGTACTCGCGGTCTTACGCTACGTGCAAAAAGGAGGACGCCTGCGCAAGGGGATTTACTAATAATGAGATATTTATTATTATTGTTTATAAATTGCGCCTCGGTTATTTGAGCAGTGACAAAACGTGAAAATCTTGGTTATTATAGCGCAAATTTGTATTTTTTTTAATCTTTTGAAAATTTTTACCAATTGTAAAACAATACCAATCATCGTAACGGTTCCAAGGCTTTGATAAGTCATATAATGAAAAATTTATTCCAGATATTTTGTGTTTACCGTTGGTATATTTACTGAGAAATAACGGGTCCTTGCCCGTGGTCCGGTTGACCGGACAACCGAACCGGACCACGGGAATGACGGGAATGATTTATTAAAAACCAGATAAGGTACTTTTAATGGATTTTCTCAAAAAATATAACACATGGTTTTTGTTTAATTGTTGTTCCTTATCATCTATAATACTGTGAATGTTTCTTGGCGAGAAAATAACCGGACAAGTGCGAGTCAGACTCGCCCACCGAGGGTTCCGTACAAACTAGTAGATAAAACGGGTAATCATATATTTTTTTATATTTTCCTTCATAAACCGAAAAATATACATCATAAAAATATTTAAAAACCTGTTTTAACTTATGCTAATGAAGTTCTTTCATATGATACCCCACATGATACGGTTAAAGAACTTTAAAATTTGGACCCTCATTCCTTGCGTATAGACACTATTTTTTGTGATTAAATTAAAAATGTCCAGTTTTCGGATTTTTTCCTATATGTGTACTCTAACACAATGCTTCTTGCCAAATTTCATAGTTCTAGGTCAACGGGAAGTACCCCATAGGTTTTGATTCCCTTGTGAGTGTCGAAATGTGCATTTTGTACGACATATTCGGCTGTAACTTTTTTTAATGAAAACTTTGAAATTTGTTTTTTCCTGAGTTGTAATAACGGTAACTTATTGTAGTATAAGTATCTTCAAAAATTCCGATACAGGTAAGTAAAGTATGCAAGTACAAAATAGCGAATTGGCTTGAAGTGGGTTCGGCAACATAAAATAAGAATAAGAAGGGGTTAAATACTTTCGAAATCAGACTTTGCTTTCTGAACAATGTCCTACAATTAGTTAAAGTTACTCAGCGATACAATATACATACCAACTTATTGAGTACAGAAGTTTTCTTCATACCTTAATCTTAAGAATTTCAAAAGTATTACCATAAGTCTTCTTTTCAGTCTGTTACATTCTCCAATGGAATGGGATTAAGGCCGGTGTTGGCAGGTAGCCGTGGTTGCTCACCGACCTAAATGTTAACTAGACTGTGAATAAATCGTAAACCGAGCGATAAAGGGAAACATATTATATGATTATAAATGAGAAAATGTGGGCCTTTATAATGCGTTGTATATTTTTTATTACTAGCTTTTATTTAACTGGCTTTTACTTGACTGGCCTTGTGGCTCAGTTGGTAGTGTGTTTACGTCTACCTGCTGAACTGAAAGGTCGTGGGTTCAATCCCCACCCAGGGCAAACATTTGTGTGATGAGCATGGATGTTTGTTCTGTGTCTGGGTGTTTCTATGTATCATATGTATATATTTACAAAAAAAGTAATATATGTATTCTATCAGCCATGTAGTTCCATAGTACAAGCTTTGCTTAGTTTGGGCTAGATGGTGTTGTGTGAAATGTCCACAAATATTTATTATTATTATTTATTAACTTGCCCTGTTAGTATGTATGGGACAAATCTTGCGAGTTAAATTAGAACCACTTCCTGACGTTAGATTAGGTTGAAATTTGGTTTACTTACGTAACTTCGGTACGTAAGTAAACCAAACGGTACCATGAAGCTGGTCTCAAGATGGCGTCGGAAGGTGGCCATAGGAACTCCTAAACTAAACGAGATAAAACCGTCGAGTTTGGACTCGTTTGAATAGTCTTGACAAGCACTATTTTTAGTCTAGTAAATAAAATATAAATTTATAAAAAAAAACAAACAAGCTTTTATTTAATTGCTCTAAAAGGAAGAAAATTTTTTTGAATGCAATCAAACCCACCATTTTATTAAATTATACAATTTATTTTGATATAAATAAAAGCTTGTCGATATATCAATATAATTTTTTTTTTTTTTAGAGACCATTTGGCCTTTTGCTTATTTAAAAAAAAAATACGCGAATGGCCACATCAGCGAGTGGCCAAAAACGCAAAAAAAAACATTTGGCCTTATCACTACACTACTCATACAAATAATGTAAAGAATAACTTAGATCATGGCAGTAGTTTCCTCGTAGTTGTTTCGCATAACAAGTGACAAACAATATTATTGCGTAAGTCTGACTGTCATTGTAAAATAATGCCTTCAATGATCTCATGCCTCTCAAGTCCGTGAAGAACTAAAGTCAGGCCCTGTATGGAGTACTGGAAGAGTTGGAATAATATTATCTGCTAAATAATTTTATGATTTCTATACAAGAATGTACTTTACATGTACAAAATTTAAATAATTTCTCAAGTGCACCAAGTGAGCAGTCGGTTAAACTGGTCTTTTTGTGGCCCCACATCCTACAAACTCTGTAAAGAGTTTTAATATGTATAAATAATAATATAAAAAATAATTTTTATTGTTCCATAAATAAAGAATACTGCTTACTCTAATAAAAATACATTAAAATTAAGCGCTTACACTGCTAGTGTAATAATTTGTTAACTTTTTAAATGGTGTAAATACCATATCTTGATTGTAATTATTGTAGCTCCGTTTGTCTCCTCGTTTTTTACCTTTTTACAGCTACCTGGCTGAAATAATAGATTATGAAATTTGTCTCAGAGATTGCCTAATAGCTGGAGAAGCACAGACTATATTTTTCATCATTTTACATCACAATTTTTGAATGACTTCCAAAATGAAGGAGGTTCTCTATTCGTCATTTTTTTTTTGTGTTTGTTCAGCGATTACTCCGCCAATTATGCATTATTTTTGTTTTTTTCTTTAGTAGGTCACCTCAGAGGTGGTTCCCTAAGAAATTTTATCAAAACCGGTTCAGTATTTTGGTTTTTATAACAAAATTACTGAAAAAACTGTCGTCCAAGTAAACGAATTGCGTATTTTGAGGTCAGTTCTTTAAAACTATTAGTATTTGATATTACAGGTCTACGTTTTTTCTTTTTACCCGACTGCGTAAGATTGTATGTATGTATGTATATTTCTTTGGCACGCCCTAGAGCCTAAGCGGCTTGACCGATTTTGATGTGAGTGGTGTCAATAGATTCGTCTTAGTCGTGAGAGTGACACTGAGTACATCAAAATTAAAAAAAATAAAAATAAATAAGGATTTTTGCGGCAAAAGTAATCTCTAAAAATAATAATTTCAAAATACATCGAGTGTGATATCAAAATAAATAATTTTTAACGGTGATTACGAATATATTTATATATATATATAACTTATATGATTTACGCATAGTTTCTCAAAGGAAACTTATATTCAACAGCGCATCAAGCGTAACGAAATCGTAAGTTAGACTGCAAAAACTGCTTTTCTGCAGTCGGGTGTTTTGTTTCTCTTTAAATATATAGCACAGGTGCATGGCACAGTTAGTTAAATTATAAACGAACTAAGTTTTTTTTATACAAGATAGATATGCGCTTAACCGCAAACTTGTTTAATGTTAAGCGATGTCGAGATCTACGATGAAACGCGCTTACCTAAAAAATAAACAACACAGACAAAATTTTCCTTCATTATTTTATGTAAAACTTTACGCCGCCGTACAAAGGCGTCACAAAACAATGAAAACAACCAAAAACACGACGTATATTTTACCCACCTGCGTAAAGTTCGCAACTCAGCCCACATGTTTGCCGCAAACCCAAACACCCACAAAAACAACCGTGGAAAAACTCCAAGATATCTCTTAAAAAGTATCCGTTACTTCGGTAACTACGTTTCGGTTGGAAAATAAAATTATAGAGTATCTTTTCGTCCAAGGAAAGCGTAACATGGTCCGGACGTGGCCCGCATACTAAATGTGGGGAAGAGCCTCTAAGGTATCGATTTCTGGGAAATTGTACCGCAAACACATCTGTTTTAGGGAGGAGATAGTTTATAGCCGCAGGTGAAATAATCAGACTGCGAGAAATATACGAATTGTAGAATCTTGTAAATAATACCTTAAGTGTATAGTTTGGAAAATGGATAACTCAAGAGATTCCTTAAAAAATAATCCTGTACAAAATGAGAGAACTGGGTCTCAAGGCTGCTATTTAAACTATCACTCGTTTGCCACTCGCTGATACAATTTAGCAACAATTGTAACAAATTGTTAGTTTATTATTGAAGTGAAAACTTCTTTAGCGGCGTTGTGCATTTTTGGGATGGGTAAAAAAATTTAAGCTCGCGTCAGATCGTCAGATCGTAAGACGGACAGTCAGAAACCTATTCTAACATTCTGCATTTAAAGTTCATTATTGTATGTACAAGTTTGTCCTTCTAGCATGACGTCATTTCGTTGCGCCGAATGCTTATGTTCGTCACATGCACGTAAGACTCGTTAGCTCAATAGGTTAGAGCACCGATATAAATTTCAATTTGTCAATCGGAGGGCGGTGGTTCAAATCCTTCACGAGTCAGTCTTTTTGTTATTTTATTTTTTAGTTTTCACTTCTGCCGGCAAAGTCCCGGAGTGCAACCCATTGTTTTTTAAGTAATAGACTAGCGGTCGTATCAGCGAGTGACGAACGAGTGATAGTTCAAATACCAACCTTGAGGCCCTTTTGTTATTATTGAATAATACTTAGCCAATTTCGACGATTTTTAGGGTTCCGTACCTCAAAAGAAATAAAACGGAACCCTTATAGGATCACTTTGTTGTCCGTCTGTCTGTCCGTCTGTCCGGGTGTCAAGACCTTTATCTCGGGAACGCGTGAAGGTATCGTGTTGAAATTAAAACCATATACGCAGATCCATAGTCTCTTGCTGCAGAAAGAAAAATAAAATCTCTCAGTTTTCTTAAAAAAAAGTTACAGACGAATATGTCGTAAAAAATGCACATTTCGACACTCACTCAACTATGAAATTTGGCAAGAAGCATTGTGTTAGAGTACACATATAGGAAAAAATCCGAAAACTGGACATTTTTTATTTAATCCTAAAAAATAGGGTCTTATGCAAGAAATGAGGGTCCAAATTTTTAAGTTCTTTAACCGTATCATGTGGAGTATCATATGAAAGAGCTTCATTAGCATAAGCTAAATAGGTTTCTAAATATTTTTACTCGGTGGGCGAGTTTAACTCGCACTTGTCTGGTTTTTTTAGGCTTCCATATCCAAAGCTGGGGCTTATTACACCTACTTACCTATCCGTATCCGTCTGTCTATCCGTTCATCTCATCCTTAAAAGGCTGTTTTTTTTTGTAAGTTTATTAGAAAGAAAATTTAAATTTAAACTGAATATCTGATATTACGGCGGGAATATAACAAATAATAATATCAGAAAATTAAACATTCTGAGAGATGTCCTTATCTATAGGCATATATAAAAGAAAGTCGTTTTAGTTACACCATTTATAACTCAAGAACGGCTGAACCAATTTTTATGATTTTTGTGTTATTGGATTTGTCTTCGTCCGGAATAGGCAAGTATTAAAAATATGATATTCATCAATTAAAAAAAATCAGTCAAAACATCAGTCTAGCAGTTTATCTACACTAATATACAGAGGAAAGGTTTGTAACTCAAAAACTACTGGACCGATTTCAAAAATTATTTCACCATTAGAATGCTACATTATTTTTGAGTAACATAAATTATATTTAGTATTAGAAAAAATAGGGATCCCTACTAAAACTTCAATAATGTAACCAGTAATACGGCCATTATAGTTTTGCATTTGCCATTAGTGCGAGGCAGAATCGCGAGTGAGTGTAGGGTGGAAATGGTGTGAGAGTGATCTGAGAGCAGAACAGGAACAGTTTGGGAGCCCAATGAGAGCAGAGTAGGAGCGGGGCGAGAAAGAGATGGGAGTTAGTTTTATTCAAATACATAAATCTACGTTTGACCACTGACTCGACATTAATAGATTGGGTCAGAAGTTTGGTTGAAGCAGGACGGCAGTGCATCGAGTGCGGGTAGGAGTGTGACATGAACAATTTGTTTACGCGTACGAAGTCGCGGCGGGCAGCTAGTTTCTAATATCTTTTACTTTAGATCTTTAATAAAAACGGACACATAAAAATCTCAAAATTATGATCATTGGTATAAAGTAGATACAATTACTTAATTTAACAATAAAATAGTCCCCAGGAAACGTAGTCTATTACACATCAAAAATATTAAAGACAATATCTAATACCAAGACTTGTCAATCCATCTCGGCTACAAAAAGTAATTTAAGCATCATCGGCCTTACCGAAAAACGTTACTTAACTTTAAGCAATGCTTAACATATATTGTCAACTTCTCGCTGATACGTATGACACTTGCGGAAAGTAGGCAGAGAATTTAAGACGTTGGTTAAAATTAAGTAATGTTTTTCGGTAAGGCCCCATATTAGTATAGTATATCTTGAAATACATTAAGTAAAACTATAGAAACTATAGAAAGCTTTATGAATATTTACACATGAATTACTTAAAAAAAATGCATTACGTTCCTGAATGACAAGTAAATTACTACGGAACCCTAAAAAGATATATTTTCGATGGTTTACTCATATCACTAAGGAACTCCACCAAACCTAGCAAAGTTAAAAGCCCGTGTCCACTACACCACTGTACTCTGAATACAAAGTTACGTAAAACGCGACAAAAGCGCAGACATTTTCTAACTATACCCTTTTAACCGGGCACTCTCCCTCCGTAAATTCTTTTGACGATAATTTGATCGCGTTTTCAGAAACAATCGAAGGGAAGGTGCAATAGATATAGGAGCAAATGGCCTTATGAAGGTTAACCGGCACCTAACCCGTCCGGTAATGGTGCGGACCTTTTTCGTAAGTGATACTTTGGTACACTTAACGTGTTAATATTTCGGAACGTGAGTATGAATATTCAATTCAATTCAATCTTTATTTTCTCCGTAGACATCATTAGCAATGTTCATTTTTTTTATGGCAAGCGCCTTTATTAACTACAACACAACAATATACAGACTCAACTAACTAAACTACTACACAAAAAGCACATCGATCACCCCAGACCGATAAAGGTTTAAAGATAATCCAAATGCTCAAACCCGCTACCAGTTGGCAGCGTACCCAGCATGCTGGCCGCATTGCCACGTTGAATGGCAATGCTTATGCGTTGGGCCAGATACGCGCCAGCATTTTGGTCACGCGTCGCATCGATCAGGCGCTCAGATAAATTTTCAATTATCAATTTGCAATGTTCTTGGATGCGTCGGTTAATACATTGAATGTTCTATGTTCTATTTCCAATAATAATAATTCCATCAAAAACATAAATGTGAAATGAGAGCCAAATTCAATATTAGGATATATACCTTAGTTGTTGACTTCAACGACAAAATAAGTGAGATCTAAATGGGTGCCAAGTTGAATGGTCAGTCCTGAAATTTATTTATGCCACGTAAAATATTTTATAACAACTTCAAATATCATTTCTTCTTATAACTTAGGGTAATATATTGAAAACTAAGGAAGCATTGTGTTAGAGTACACATATAGGAAAAACAAGCAAGCAAGCGGATTAGCAAGTTGAAGTGGCAGTGGGCAGGACACATAGCACGTAGAACTGATGGCCGATGGGGCCGAAAGGTTCTCGAGTGGAGACCACGTACCGGCAAGCGCAGCGTAGGAAGACCAGCCACGAGATGGACAGATGATCTCATACAAGTGGCGGGAAGACGCTGGATGCAAGCCGCTTCCAATCGGTCTTTTTGGAAATCCATGGAGGAGGCCTATGTCCAGCAGTGGACTTCTTATGGCTGAGATGATGATGATGATGATAGGAAAAAATTCGAAAACTGGACATTTGTAATTTAATCACAAAAAAATAGTGTCTCTATGCAAGGAATGAAGGTCCAAATTTTAAAGTGAATTAACCGTATCATGTGGGGTATCATATGAAAGAGCTTCAGTAGCATAAGCTAAAACAGGTTTTTAAATATTTTCACGATGTATATTTTTCGGTTTATGAAGGAAAATATAAAAAAATATGATTTCCCCCTTTTATCTACTAGTTTGTACGGAACCCTCGGTGGGCGAGTCTGACTCGCACTTGTCCGGTTTTACTGAATGATGAGGTAAGTTAGTCATAGCCATAATCATTACCTGTTAACAATACACTACAGATGTCACTTTGAGATTTTCCATGTTCAATCGGTTTAAGCGACTAAGCTTTTCTGACATAACTATTGACAATGTATAATAATGCTAATTGGCTTAGAAATGCCATTATGTAAAAATTACTAAGTAGAATAATGTGCACATTTAAAAAGGGTCATGTGTATAAATGTCGAAATATGTATCTTGTTATGCTTAAAAATAATAAAAATAATAATTGTAATCATATTATTTTTAAATCTGATGAAACTGATGAAAATAAAGACCAATCCCGCCGTACGCCGTACGCCTAACGTCATGGGAAAAATGTGTATGTACCTACGTAACTGTAATAAATTTACAAACGACTAATGTAACAAAAATGTGACTTTTAGGATATGTCATATTGAAACATTGCATTTCAGGACCGAACACAGTTATGTCCGTTTTCTTCTAATAGTCTAGTAAAAATAAGATTTGTGACAACATAAAATACAACTAAGTATGTTGTTATTTATGAATGTACTGGTGTTTTGAAATACATTTGACACAATTTCATAATGATATTATAAAAGCTAATTTTGTTACCTTTACACGATCAAACGGCTGAACTGATCGTTATGAAAATTAGTATAGAGATAGCTTTGGACCTGGAGACGGACATAAGCTACTTATCATCATCATAATCATCGCCGTTTTACATAACTACGCGAGTGAAACCGCGGAACGCAGCTTGTCTATAAATCGGGAATTATTGTTGATCTATGATTTTTAGTTATTTGCCTATCATAATTTCAAAGAATCCCCCCCAGTTGCAAATACTGTGATCAGCTCCATACAAACGGATTTATTTTTACTCGACTATAAATAAACATTCGCTAGGCACTCAAGCATACAAAATCTGTTAATTTCACAAATAGATAAAACAAGGTGCTAAAATTAAATAATGCATTTTTGCCGATTAATGACTGTTTTATATTTTTTATTGATAAAATACAATTAATTACTTCTCTTATGAGCAGTTGAACACACAAATAGATTTTTTTAAACATTATTACGAATTATTACGTGACTTTTTTCAAGAAGAAACTACTTAGATTAATCTATACGACTGGTCAGCGCTGACACAGATCTCGTAGAACCAATACGACTTAACGTAAAAGGACTAAAAGGGCCATCCAAAAAATACAAACCTGAAACGCTTTAAGAGTTAAGCTCGTCTGATTGAGTGGGCCGGGGTTGAGCGAAAAGAGCAGGGTCGAGCGAAAGAGCAGATAAATCCCTGGTAGCCAAACAACGCTCAAACATGTCCACTTACGTTGAAGCATGGAGAGCCAGCCCATTGGAGCCGGCCAGAGTAAATAGAAGGAATTTATTTTCACTCCACTTCAAGTGGGATTGAGTTAATAAAACAGCTACTGGCCATTTATGTGCGTTTAAAGTTTATTTATCGCAAATCTAGGATAACTGGAGAATTGCTTTTAATAAAAAATCTGGATTTAGATTAAAAATTCGAATCGGTAAATCGGCAAATGGTTTTGGTATAAACTATAAGAATTAATGTGGTAGATCGACCAACGAAGCAAGGTAAGGACGTATCAAGAACGTCGTTCAAAATCGTGTACATATAAACACAAAACAACCGACTTCAAAATACGCAGTTTCGTTTACATGACATAACATTTTTCCAGTAAAGTATTGAACTAATTTTGATACAATTTATATGGAACATAGCTATCAAATGCCTCTGAAATATAGCTATCAAATAAAAAATTGGTTATCTGTAAAGTCGGTTTACGGACGATAGTTTAACCTGACTACGTCATAACAAAACATTGATGAAATGACGATGATGATGATGCAACGGGTCAATGAGCGTAACGGGACAATGAGTCATCCTTTCATCCTTTTTCGTGCGTGCAGCCGGCGTTCATCGATTTATTAGACGTTGTCATCGCAAAAAGTATCATCAAAATCAATTAATATCTAATTGGCGAAATAATTGCTTAACAAACACACAAAACTAAGGTTGCCTGGAAGAAATCGCTTTAGGCGATAAGGCCGCCCATTGTACTGCCAAACATTGTTTCTTTTTATTGTTAATGTATTGTTTCTGTTGGTGTGCAATAAAGATAATTATATATTATTATTCACATTTATTTATTTCCATTCTTAATTTTAATTTTTTTACAATACAAATATAAACATATAAAAAAATAACATAAATATTGTAAAAACCTTAAAACTAGTGTGCCGCCGGCAGCGGGGCAAGGCTCAAGCTGTCGACGGTTATTATTTATTACTTTATTATTATTATTATTAAAAAAAAAACAATCAAATTGAGAGCTTCCACCTTTTTGGAAATCGGTTAAAATAGATCTACGTTTGACCATCTACTTAGTGGATGGTAGGTTATGGACGATCAATTCTACGATTGTAGGACTCTAGTTCTCTAGTGAATTACTTCATTCTAGATAATAAATAGATGATACCAAGTCAATCGCGGAGTTCAGCCATTCCATACAGCGGCTTTGATAGAATGGAAAGCCATTGCCTAGCTAAGCTAAAACCATTTTGCTAAATAGATTATTACAGGTAAGATGTATAGTTACTGGTGGCTTGTAACAGCCTAAAATCTGCCCTAAAATTATTAATAAAAAAAAAAAAAAAAAAAAAAAAAAAAAACCTACACAGATATAACAAAAACCGTAGTCTGAATTGTACTCTCTTCTATGGCCGTGGCCGTAAACAGTTACTTTTTCATTTATTTTTGTCTTAGTGTACCAAACTAATCTTGTTCAAGCGTAAAAAAACAAAAGACAACGCAGCTTTACCTGACCCCAATAAATAAAGTAAACCTACTTAGTTAAGAATCGTTTACCTATGCCGGGGACCCTTAATTAGGTTCCCTAACCCAATTTGGCGAAATATAGCGAAAGTCGCAAGTGATTAGTGGAAATTAGATTGGCAGGTGTTTTTCTACCAAATCTTAGCTAACGTTCAGTGAAATAGATTAGGTTTTCTTATTTTAATTAATTTATTACGTAATTTTTGTCTAATTACACAATTAAAGTTTTAATCTTAATTTTAGTTTTAATCTTAGCTAACGTTCAGTGAAATAGATTAGGTTTTCTTATTTTAATTAATTTATTACGTAATTTTTGTCTAATTACACAATTAAAGTTTTAATCTTAGTTTTAATCTTAATTTAAGTTTTAATCTTAGCTAACGTTCAGTGAAATAGATTAGGTTTTCTTATTTTAATGAATTTATTACGTAATTTTTGTCTAATTACACAATTAAAGTTTTCACGGCCATTATTGTAATTTTAAACGAATATAACCTTATTTCAAATTGTGCTTGAATTTACATCGATTCAAAGATTATTTATTACCGACTTTCAAAAAGAAGGAGGTTCTCCAGTATTTTTGTATATTTGTCCTTCGACTGCCGTGTTTTTACCCTACTACGCAAGAAGGAGGGTTATGTTTTTCTGATGTAGGTACATTTTCCGGATGCCATCGACTACATTTTTTGTAATAATATTATTAAAACCACTTACGCAAAGATTAAACATTATAGTATGTATTTGGTTATCTCAAACGGACATTTTCATATTGAATTATTGATTTTACAAGAATTGTTCTAAAAAATAAGTACATTTTACATCGAATTTGTGCATACTTTCTCGAAAAGACGTGCACTCAACATTATGCCAAACGTAACGCTAACGTATGACATTAAGAAAATCGCTCTTACGGTGTCAGGCAGAGGCGGATAACCCTAAAGGCCGACAAGGCCCGGGCCTAGGGCGCCAGATTTTAGGGGCGCCTGGCGATCAATCGCGGAAAAAATACACTGATTGTCCGAAGAACAGTATAATAACAAGTATCAATGTTAAAAGAAAAACAAAATACCCGACTGCAGAAAAGAGGTTTTTGCAGCCTAACTTATGATTTTTTTTAAATTTTAATGTACCCAGTGTCACTCTTACAACTAAGACGAATCTATTGACACCACTCACATCAAAATCGGTCAAGCCGTTTAGGCTCTAGAGCGTGTCAAAGAAATATACATACATACATGCATACACTCGAAAAACATAACCCTCCTTCTTACGCAGTCAGGTAAAAACAAAAATACTCAAAAAGGGGGTGCTAGATTTAAGTCGGCCTAGGACGGCTAAGACTGCTAGTCCGCCTCTGGTGTCAGGTATTTTGTTTTCTTTTCAACCGACTTCAAATAATTATTAGTTTAAAAAACTGATACAAAAAGAAAGCTGGTGCTTCCCGTGTGGTCCCATTTCAATTTGGTCCAGTTCTGACAGTGGCACACATGAGAAGTCAGTTGCTTCATTTTTTAAACTATAATTATAATATACCTAGATACTTGTTTACTAAATGTGACAAAAGAAAAGAGTACGATTCCTACAAAACAAATACTTATGCTCTTTTGAGTACATGTGAACTGTTTGTGAGATTAATATGTAAATTCTACCAGCAGTGGGAGGAAAACCCTCCTCAAAAATCCCTATTTAGTCAGCTTTAGAATGACGCATTGAGAATGCTTGTAACTAAGTATTTATTGATATTCAGTATCCATAATGAATAAGGATAAAAATCCTTTTATACGTAGGTACACTATGATGTAGTCACGGAGTTATTGTTCAATCAATATATCAGGAAATATTGTTTGAATATTGCACCAGTATATTGTAATTTTCGTGCCAAGTGCACGAATCGAGTTTATTCTATTGCTCCGTGCGTTAAATTAACAAAAATGTCGTGTCAAGGCTTAGTGAAATTTTTGCTATTTTTTGTTAATTTTATATTTTCGGTATGTATACAGTTTAAATATTATTAATATTTATGATGTATGTATGTATCTGTGTATGATGTCATTGCTCTTAGATTGTGATATAAGCTTTTTAACTTTATTAATAGAAAGGAAATAATTATTTTGTGTCAATAGACACTAAAGCAACCATAATAGGGATAGAAATCAAATGATAGTAATAGTGCGAACCAGGGTTTCTCAAAGTGGGATACGCAGTGGGATAATTACGTAATACTCGTAAATGTCGAAACGTAAAATTGTGGAATAAAATCTTGAAAAACATTTTTAGGGTACCTTCCCTACACGTAAATTAGGGGATGTTTTTTCTCGTCCACCCCATGATATGGGATTTTATTGGATAGGTATAGGTAATTCAAATATATTGTAGGTGTGCGAAAAGTATTTTTTCAATTAAGAGATCCGCTTGTGAAATATTAAGCTTAAAAATGAAAATTTTGTTTGATTCAAGTATTCCCACCTCCTTAACTTATACTAAGTTTATAAAACTCAAAAGCCCACGATAACAAAAACGGCTGACCGATTTTGATGAAACATAGCAAAACACTCTAGACAAATACCTCTTTCAAACAAAAAAGAACTAGATCAAAATCGGTTCATCCGTTTGAGAGCTACGGTGTCACAGACAGACACACAGATACACAGAGCACACGTCAAACCTATAACACTTATCTTTTTGGGTTGGAGTTTAAGAATGTGAAAAATATTATAATTTCGTGCAAACATATTTTAAACTGATACTCGTGTGTGTATAGTATCAAACAAGAAGCCTTGTTAAGTACACATATTTTGATGTACGACTACGGAACCTTACACTGCGTGTAGCTCGACACACACTTCAGTTTTATTTAATTAACTTATTCTTTTCCAGCTTATAGGCATGGCAATTTTCGGCTTTGGAGTGTATGCAGTGGTTGTTTTTAGTAAAATGAATGACGACAGCAATAATATGAACATCAGTGGAGTTGTACCATCTTACTTTGCTCCTCTCGTCATGACCGTCGGTGCAATTGTGTTCTTCGTCTCCTTTTGTGCTTGCTTTGGAGCAATCAAGGAAATCAACTGTTTACTCGGTTTGGTAAGTTCAGTTTTCTTTACTGATGCAAATTATATTGTCTGCTTTTTCTGCTTTAAAGTTCTGTACTTAAAGAAAGGTATCAAAGTTCACTTAGTTAGCAGTCTGTATGTCTGTTTATTATAGAAAAAATTTAGGCTTATAGTAAGCTTAGTAGGTAATTACTCAGGTTAGCTTAAAGACTGTGGTGCCTTTCAGCTTAAATACTTACCTTAAAAACTACTTAGAGCTCTTAGAGTAATTCATATTCTTCACATTCACCATCTTGTAGAAAATTAACAGATGTACATTTAACAGTGTGATTCTTAAAGTCTTTACCTCCACGAAACAGCATAAGATGTGAAATATCTTTCCTAACGATTCTGATAAGGTCACGGACCCAGCCCAAGTAGCACAAGAAGCGATATAAAAAATCAGTCGTGAATTTTTCTATAGCTGAAGGCTTTTGTAGGCTCCAAGAGGTGTTCACTTCGCCTCTTAAAGCTGCATGTTAGCATTTCAAACCATTTAAAAAACTATCGCTGTACAAGGGTTGGATATAGGTGTATCAACTAGATCTTCTCAATGAGCACATTTCCAGGGTACAAAGCAACAGTGACATATTACAATTACATACATAAAAGATATGGCTTACTATAAAGCGAGCTGGCTGCCCGTTTGCTGCTTTTTGTAAAAAATATATCATGCACAGACCTAACACGATTGTCACAAAAAGTTTGTGGTCATGAGAACACTGTTCGCACAATTTACTAGTAATTTACATTGTCTTTTTATTTCAGTACTCCTTCATAATGTTCCTGTTACTAGCTGTTAAGATAGCAGCTGCAGTTTATTTGTTCGTGTCCAAGGAACGGGCTGAAAATTTCTTACAAGAGATACAGCACAAGTTCCCTACTACGGCTGCTAATGAAGTGCCTAAAGAATTCCATGCGATTGAATTTTTGGTATGCATGTCTCTTGTTCTATACGTAATAAAACTGATTTTAATTTTGACTCGATTACATGTTTTGTTATATTTCCTAATAATAAGTCACTGTAGAAAGGCCCTGAATAACTAGGCAGTAAATTAGGCTTTGCTATTACTAAAGATAATAGTAACGGTATCCTGCTTGCCCACGTGTTCGAGTAACTCGGTGTAAGTGAGGCAGCAAATTCTTACTAAAACCCTTAAAAAAACTAAATTTTACCCTATTTTCATGACATGGAGACCGCTATCGCTAATCTATGGTGGAGATCATGAGCTGGTCTCCTTACGTGGTGTTACATACAATTTAGCAATGTGGATAGACTAGACCTACAATCAGACACTTCGATAAACTTTCGCAGTTTGAGTCCATAAATAATAATACTGGAAAAGAAATTTAAAAAAAGTTGACAGGTCCACTTTCAAACTTCTATAAATTGTAAGCCACTTATGCATGATGAACTGATGATTGCACATTTTGCTATGAAAGATTCCATTGTAATTTACAAGTAAAGTTTGAGTTCAACAGGATTAAATACTATTCTAAGAGTTTTGTTTGATTTCAGACTAAATGTTGCGGCACAACTGGTCCTAACTCTTACAGAGATGCCAGCATACCTCTTACTTGCTGCCCAGTACAATTCGGCAAGGACGAAGTGTGTTTAAAAACGAGCAGGAATATATACGAAGACGGCTGCGAAGACATCATCACAAATGGGATACCTAAATATATAAACATGGCTTCGTATACTCTCATTGGCATTGCGCTATTTGAGGTAATTTATGAACACAATTGGCGTATCTCACTTAGGCCCACTTGCACGCATAGTTGGGTTAAATATATAAATTTAGAGTTTGTTAATTCTGGGTTAGATAGTTAAAATTTTTAACTCTCAATAAGCCTTGCACCACTCAAAAATAACACCGGGTTAACAAACCCACAAGTAACCCGACATTTCTTTTTTTTAACTGGGAACATTGAAATCTTTATGGGCTTCTATTATAATCCGACCAAAGATGAATAATACTTGTATGCCTTTCATTGGATAACAGTTGACGACGTTAGAATTTAACTGTATAGTGTCTCGCTCTCGCTCGCATAACGTAAGATAAAGGCCAGGTACTAAATGGGTGTTTCAAGAGAATTTGTGACGTCACTCACAGATGGTGACAATGATGATTTGCTCAATAAGTAAACCACGCTTTTCTTTCTTTTTCAAGTCGAAATCTTCTATGAACCCCTCTTTTCTATCCCTCTGTAAATTAAGTATAATAATCTGACCGTTCGGTGACCCTTCTGTCATAGAAGTTTGCACTAATATACTCAATCATTTCTTCATCATTATCAGAGAATAATAAATTGTTCATCACTTCGATATTTTAATTAACAACACGATAAAATAGAATAGATGTACACAATAAACTGCTGAACTTCACCTCAATTAATTTTGACATACGCTTCACTAACCCAGAGTTAACCGACTTAACCCTCCCACATCGGTGGGTTAAATATTTAAAAATGTAACCCTGGGTTTACGTCTAACTATTGGCGACGCAAGATAAATTATTTATTTAACTCAGTGTTAGCAGTTAACTCAGAGTTAGTTACGCTAACCCTGGAACGTGCAAGTGGGCCTTAGTATTTTACTGGGATAAATATTAATATTTTAATCTATGAAAATGAAGGGTGTCCTAACTTCCACAAACTTCAAAATAAGCTGGTGTGCTAGTCAGAAGTTAAAGCAGCAAGTATATATTCTAGCACAGCTAGAATTTTTCTATCTGCTTGAAATAGAGATTCTTTGAGCGTCTGGGCCATCTCAGGGTCTTTGGTATACTTTGTTAAAGGATTTCACAGGACATCTGGAGGTCTACTAATGAAAAAATAAGCCCTTAAATTCGAAATCTGAAACTAAAATTGCATTGACAATGCTAGCTTATAAAAATGTAAATGTATGTGTTTACATACACATACATTTATAGTATGTATAGTAGGTTATTTAAAGGTTTAGGTCTTCAAAGTAAATAAACTGAATGTGTGTGAAATTTTCAATTATCCCCATAAAATGTGTAGATACATAACGCTATTGTTTTGTTTCAGCTCGCGAGCATGATATCTGCCATGTATCTCGTCTGTTACAGTAGGAAGAGCGGTGGCTATTACGAGTACGATTAAAGATAATTATGAATAAACTAAGGTAGGCTTGGTAGAGCTGAATACTAATCGCAAATCATCAGTAATCATCACCTTACCATCACCTTACCTTATCCTTACCATCTAAACTTATATAGATCTACTATTTGAACTGGACCAATGCTTTAACAATGTTTTCTTTTCAGCACTCCCACTCCGATCTCATCTACATCTTGGAGTCTACAGAGAATGTCATAGTATCCACCCGGAAAAGAATATCTATTTTGATTATTGTCGTCAGAAGACGTATGTCAACGCAAATATTCTCTCCGCGGTATGATCAAACGGATATGCAGCACCTACTCGTTATATTTCTCATCACCATCATCTCAGCCACAAGAAGTCTGCTGGACGTAGGCCTCGCTTATGGATTTCCAAAAAGACCGGTTAGAAGCGGCCTGCATCCAGCGTCTTCCTGCCACTTGTATGATATCTTCTGTCCACCTTGTGGCTGGTCTTCCTACGCTGCGCTTGCCGTTCTATTTATGCCCCGTATAACCAAACTTTACATGTATAGTATTGTACAATGACAACGAATTAGTAATACCACAGAAATATGATTTCAAACAAATACTCCTGAATAATGCGGTACACCAAAATTTGCCCATACTCTACTACAATATTATATAACAGTCAAGTGAAGCCTCATTATATTGTAACGCCTATTTGCTAATTTGTATTGTAACGCCTAATTTTTGGGTTATAACGTATACCTAGCAGATCCTTTTACATAACATGAGTAATAAGCCAAATTTCGTTTTCGAATCCGCTTAGTAATTGAATAGCGGCGTCGAAATGTTCATATTTTAAAATTAAAACAGTCCATATCTAGATAAATACTGAGCCGGTTTTGATAAAATGTACATTGTTCGCTAAGTTGGGACATAATTTATTAAATAAATAAAAAAAAATTGTAATACAAGTTCCAGTTTAGTTGCGTAATACGTGAACAAGCATTCAAATATACATATGTACAGTTATGATATTTGGCACACATGTTTAGAAGCTGGTACATAATAACATATACAAAAACTGTGCAATACTGACAATATTACATTCATACAAGTCGAAATAGTAACCTCCTTTTTTAAGTCGGTTAAAACTAGTTTATAACATACGATAATTCCCGTTAAACAGATCATTCAATATTTAGTACCTACAACCAAATGAGAGTTCATGCTTATTAATATTTTTCCTTGTTCGACATACTGTATACCGATAAAGAGCCATAAATAACACGCAGTTAGTTAATATTTATTATTGTTATAGAAATAATAAAGTTACCAACCAACGCTCAGTTGGATTAAATGAGGATATATCCAGAAATTCGATGTCGACGCGACGCGGCGACGGTCCAGCTTCCGTAGCTTATAAAGTAAAAAGTAAAGCACTCCGTTGAAAGAGATAGGAGAAAAGAAAAGTATTGAAACCCAACGTGTATGTTATAATTTTTGTATCATATTTATTAATAATAACGTATATGTGTTTATATAAAATTAGTCCATTTCGCGAAAATGTTAAACAAAAAAAAAATGGGTAGGTAGTGTTTGATTTACGATTGATTGTCACTGTTTTACATTAGACTGCCATTTTATTTTGACAATCATCTTTCCTCTACCTCGCCCATTCTAGATAGGACAAACCAAATAAATATAGAGTTTTAAATATTTTTTTTAAGTATTTTGATTTATAATAAGTAGGTAGTTAATAATTTATTTAGTAATTATGATTATTATAAGTATACACTTTAAAAACGATAACTATAGTTAAGTTAAAAAAATATGTAATAAATAAAATAAATATAAAAACTTCAAAGTTCAACCTATTGTTCTGTTTGATTTCCAGATATTTATTTAAGAACACATTTATAAAATAACTTTGTTAAATAGTTATTGAAGTATGTACCTACGTAATTAAAATGTATACACGTTATCCTTAGTATCCTAAAGCCGGGTCCAAGCCAGTGTAACAAAGTAACATATAATGTAATGTAACGCAGTTCTGGATTTGTCAATAGGCCGTATAGGCCGCGGACTAGGGGCGGCAGCGTCCTAGGGGCGGCAAATTTCAGAGGATTTAATTATTGCTGGCCACTGGGGCGGCAAGTGTAAATTCGCCACTGATGTAACGTGAAATGTAACGCGAGAAAGCGTGGCACGAAAATTACAAGGTTAAATTTTGAAATAAAATTTAATCATATAGGCATAGCCATTGATGGTCCCAACCGTATAAAAAAGAATGATCGAAATCAGATAATATTTAGGAGTAGAAAACAGCTCTCTTCTGTTGTATGAAAAACGCGTATATAATTTGTTGGCAAATGAACGTGCGACAACATATCTCTTAATAACTCCTTAAATTTATGTGAAGCATTTATTGCGGTAGGTGAAACCGGCTGCGATCCCTCTTCTTCTTTTTTGTATTGGACCCGCATTAAAGCATTTGCCAGTGTAATAGGATTTTTTCAAGTTTCTTGAATAAAACAAGTTGTAAATGTTCTAGTCACAATCTAAGTCACGTATACAGTCAATTTATAAGTCGAGTCCTGCTTCAGTAAAGTGGTGGCGACTTTACTAGAAGCTTCTATGGAGTTTTGCCGACAACGTAAAATCACATGTTTTACTGCTTTATTTCACTTGCCCACACTCACGCACTTTATCGAACACTTAATGAATAAAACACCACCATTTTTATAGCATTAATGTTCCAAATAACACAAGTTTAGGAAAATAAAACAAAGCAACAACACGTTACTAAGACGTTCCCGCCAAAAACTCCGGCTTGGTGATCCAGGGGCCAGCTTTCCAATAGGGACAGGGTTGTTTAAACAGAGAATTGCTATACAAAAGATTGAGAAAGGTGTATACTTCTTACACCTACTTTTGATGTGACATCCCGGTGTCCCGTGACAGCTCAATTTATTGCTGTAAATTCTGGAGTAAATCATAATGTTAAATGCAAAAGTTAACAACAAATATTTGCCGTGGATATGCTGTCCGAATCACATGATTTGAAATAAACACCAATATTTTCCTCTTGCATAGAGGAAATGCAGCATGACACCGCAACTGACAGTGGACACGTCGTCACCATGTTTAGCCGGACATGGTCGCAGCTACGAGTGCGGGTGGTGGCGAGTAAATCAGCGACCAATACAATGTCAATTTAACAAGAAGTATAAATTTAAAAAAATCAAAGACAACAAAAAGCGGCTGAACCGATTGTGATGAAACAGTTACAATACGAAAACTCTCGATTAAATCCTCTTTCCAAAAAAAATCGGTTCACTAGTTTGAGAGCTGAAATGCAATAGACAAACACACAGATACACACGTCAAACTATAACGCCCCTCTTTGTAGGAAGTCAGAGGTTAAAAATACATAGATTGTACTACAGGACAAGGAGAGAATCGGCACACTACCACCCATCATTATTAATATTATTACCTACCCTCATTGTTATTGTCCTGAAAGCTACATTTTATCATTTTCTAAGGTAAAGTGAATAGATATATTTTAGATCGAGATGTCCGTTCTAGGCACACTACAGTTTACCCTCGGGCAAATTGGTGGTGAATCGTAGATACAATACAAGTAAATAAATCCTGCAATGACAAATTGCAGGACTGATCATCATCATCATCATCATCTCAGCCATAAGAAGTCCACTGCTGGACATAGGCCTCCCCCATGGATTTCCAAAAAGACCGATTGGAAGCGGCTTGCATCCGCATGCTTGCATGCTTGTTGCAGGACTGATCGCTTGTGACAAATTACATATTAGCTACCTTCTTCTTAGAGTATACGTAAACTTTACAAGGAAGGCACCTTCCAAATTTCATGTCTCTAAGATCATTGTTTTCACATTCGATAGATCTACGATTGACCACCAATTTGCCTGATGTTAAGCGACTGTGTAGCCGAAGATAGAGCTCATCGATTTAGAAAATATCTATTTACTCAAGTCTTGAAAATGGGTGGAGGATGGGTGAAAATGAGCAATGGGTGGTAATGTGGTGGCACATTACCTTAGGTCTACCTGCAGTGGAATGAGAAGGATCGAATAGGGTCGTGAAACTCTTGCGCACACTCGCCGAAATGAATCCTAAAAAATATAAACATAAACATGGCAATTTCGAGACTGTGGCTTAGACTTTACGATGTCTGCGCATCAGTTACTCAGAAAAAACAAAGAAGTCAGAAAAATTAAAAAAAACAGGACACTTCATCCTACAACGTGCCCACCACATGTAATGTTTTGTAGTAAGTAGATTTTTTTAAATTATTTTATTCATCTACCCACAAGTCAAAGACCACTACCAAGTCTCTATAAACCAGTCGTAAATAATTTTAACACAAGTACTCATTAGTATCTAATTCTATGGCCTCGAGCCAAACCAACGAGCCATTGCAAGCACTTGTCGCGTCATAATTCAGAGCACACTTTTAATATTTAACTTTGGTATACAGTGCGAATGTAAAAATTGTATTATCTAAGCCACAAAAACAAAAACTGCATACTATTCTGTATGATTCGATATCCATAATGTTACAGAAGCGAAAGTAGGACTGATTTTTGACTATTTGGTGTGATTATATTTTCAATTACCTAAGTTTTGAAGCACGCCTACATCCTGTATGTCTTTCACTATGAGGATGACTGGCAGAAAATGCTACATTAGCATTAAGTCCTCTTTTTGTACAGCTTGTTACTTTGTACTTCTGTGCAATAAAGTGGTAAATAATCTTGGAATTTTCAAGGCTAGAGTGAATAGATATCTTCTAGATCGACGAGCTCCATCCTCGGCCACACCGTCGCATAACATCAGGCGAGTTGGTGGTCAATCGTAGATCTATCTTCTATAAAAAATAAAAATGTTTCTATACGACATAAGAAACAGGCCGACTTTTAAAAGCTTTATATCTAAAACAGAATAACGTTAAACTGCGCTTTATAAGTGTGAAACAAATCGCCGTTTTCCTAATAGGTAAAATAAAAAAGATTTCTCTTTCCAATGATCAAGTCTTTGAAGCATAGTTGCTCGGTAAGATTGCAACCTCATTTATTTTTACAGAGGAACGTTTACCGATACGCTTAAAAGTTAAACGGAGTCGGGACCAACTGGTGAGCGATTAGCGAGCGTTCACTCACTGTCGGTACCTTCCGATCTCCACTGGATTGCTCTTCGGTAAAGCGGTAAAGTTGTGTGAAAAATATATCAGTATTTTAACTAAGATATAAACCTTAAGACGGTACCTCGCACGATGTTCACGGGCGAACTGGGTAAATGGTTGAGAGTGATAGAACTATATGAGAGCAACGTAGATAGATAGAGAGAGGAAACATGCAATCTGTTCGAAAAAGAAAAGACGTGTGGCACTCGGAGACTGCCGCGGTAAAGCTATTGCATAGCATTTTTTATCAACTTATGTAATTATAATTATTTATTTATTTTATTTATGCAGTATTCCTAACACCCCCCGCTCCGACCGGCACAGCGGTGATACTTTTTAGTTTTTAGTTTTGCCATCTATCGATGAATAGCAGAACTTTTAATGACTTTTTGAAATATCACGCTTGTCTCTTTAGTTCTGCAAATCGCCTCTAGGTGGCATTGGTTGTGTCGGCGTTACTGCGTTAGGTTATTTTCGTAACGGAATTTCTGGATTCGGTCTCCACGCTCAAGGCCCGCGATAGAAGCTATGCAATAGCTTAAAAATAATGTAAGCGCCATACTAAATAAAAAATTAATTAAAAATTCAATTTTATATTTCTTTAAAAACTGATTTCAAATTAATGTTTAATAAGATATTATCTACATTCTTCATTATTTTAATGTGACAGAAAGTACGTGACTACGACATGAAATTCATAAAATGTTATTTTTAGAGGTGACTTCTGATTTTTTTTCTATCGAGGAAAGTTACTTGTTTTATGTTTCTGTCTTCGTAGTAATAGAGGGAATATAGTCAACAAACACATAAAAAAGTTGAATTATTCAAGCAAGTATTTAAAACAAAATTAACATAAAAATTGTGTTTAATTACCAGGAAGCATCTTAAATGACAGATAATATAATTTTGCTTGTAATAATTAAAGTTCAAAAAACTGCAAAACTTTTATAGGTTTACCACATGGTCACAGACAGACGAACATTCGTCTGTCTGTCCGCGTCAATCCTCAAATACTATTAGTATTAGAAATCTGTAATTTGATTAATTGGACATACATCTTAATCACGCCGAAAAAGTCATGGAATAAAATCTAAAATAATGGGTTTACCTCCCCTATACGTAGAGTGGGAATGTTTTTTTTTTTAATACATAGGTACCCCATCGTGTGGGATATCGTCGAATAGGTAATTTAAAAAGATTACGGGTGTGCGAAAACTTTTTTTTTAATTTAGCAATTATTTTCCGAAATATTAAGCTTTAAAGTGATAAATTTTGTTGCGTATCAAGTGTCAACTCACTGCCGGTTAAACAATTGCAACGTAAAAGGTGTGAAAAAAATAATATATATACCTATGTCTTTTAAATTCACATAAATGATGATGTGCGACAACAAACTCCACATTGCGCGTGATTGCTTATAAGTCCGTCACGATCCACTAACGTTATTATTAGGTTGGGAAGTCGAAATTTTAGACACCTACATAAAAAATAGAATTAAGGTACCTGAAATCAATGTAAATATTTTAACGTAAATTTTAAATATACAATATTTAATATTTACGTAATAAATAATAATAATAAACAAATTAGCTAAAAAATATTAACTAAAAATTTAAAAAAAAAAATTGGTTTAATTTTTTTTATTTTTCCTTTTTTTAATTTGTAAAACAGAAACGTATAATACACACGTCACATCATGAAGCGCACGTCCACAAACATCTTTTATCATACGCTCTATTAAAGTACGTGCCATAAAAAAACACATGTATGGTTAACATTCACCCACAAGATTCGACCCCGCACTGGTATAAACTCAAATGAGGTCACCATTACACCCCAAACAACGTCTGCTGGAGTAATATTTCGTACGCGTATGTGAGGGTGCGTGTATTTTGTGGGTACTTATGTAATTATTCCCTAAATATTTAGACGCTGGGCGCCGGATCCTCGACCATAAAACTGGCTAAGTTATAGACGCCTGAACTCGTAATGTGTACAGCTAACCGCGCAAGTGGCTACGTTTTAACCTTCTAACATACTGTGCTGTTGGTAAACCTTTTTTGTAGACTGTTGTGGCTAAGTTGCCTAAGGGTTTAGGGCGGCTTAGTGAAAAATGCTGTTACTAGACCTTAATTTGTTGTATATGGTTTTTGTTTTGATTGAAGACTAGACTTACTTGCGTAATTCCGCTATTTGTTGAAGAAACGAATATATTTTATTGTCATACAGTCACAGTCCTAACAATTTTATATAAAATAATATTAAGGATGTTCCTGATATGGGCTCGTCAGTTCTTCTACAATTTCTTAATATATTAATTGGACATAATACCTACTTCTTGCTTTGTATCTCACTCAAAAAACGACAAAAATATGATGGATTTAGATTTTAAGGGTAATTATTTTTAATTAAAACTTATTTCTTAAAGATTCATATAATACCTTCAAAGACAGAACTCTTTAGGGTCACGTTTCTTATATACTAACTCATATAATACTAACTATCTAAACTACTACACAAAAAGCACATCGATCATCCCAGACCGATAAAGGTCTAAAGATAATCCAAATGCTCAAACCCACAAAGGCGCTTGCCACAAAAAAAAAAAAAAAAAAAAAAAAAAAAAAAAAAAAAAAAAAAAAAAAAAAAAACTAACTCAATGATTTTACTTCTAGACACATTAAATTATGTATGAACCCATGTAGCAGGGAAAAATAATGGTATAATAGTCATGGCAAAAAATGGTATACCTAAATGTGATTTGTTTATGAACATACATATTCATTGTTATGGAAATTAGTTAATTAATAACTACCAATTACTAATTTGGTTAGGTACAAGTAATACACACACCACCCTTATCTTCTTCGAACAAAGTTAGGACCGAGTCGTGCCTAATTTCATTAACCAGGCCCTAACCTCTAAACACCTACACACACCTTTACAAGGACGCACAGCATGGCCTTTTTATTGCTAGTTAAAACAACGCTAGTAAAATATTTAGTCTGTGGCGCTTTCCATACAACAATATACGAGCACAAAGTAAAGGCGGTTATTCAAGAGACGGCAGCAGGCTATACTAGGTTGTGGACTTACAATCTTTTCACGTCTTAAATACTTAGTACTCAATATTTGAATTGTTATAGGTAATAAAATACATCTTAATTACGGAAAAGATTAAATAAATAAATATATATTTGTGGACATTTCACACACCACCATCTAGCCCAAACTAAGCAAAGGTTGTACTATGGAACTACATGGCTGATAGAATACATATATACTTTTTTTTTTGTAAATATATACATATAATACATAGAAACACCCAGACACAGAACAAACATCCATGCTCATCACACAAATGCTTGCCCTGAGTGGGGATCGAACCCACGACCTTTCAGTTCAGCAGGTAGACGTAGACACACTACCAACTGAGCCACAAGGCCAGTCATTTTATTTGCAGATTAAATCATTTTCTCGCAATTAATAGGGTAATTTCTGTTACACGCTCATAAACTTGAATTCTGTAACTTAAAATAAATTTATAGAACTAAAACATGACATATTCATAGTCATATTAATTTATTTCCATTGAAACATATGAACACTTGGACATAAGCACAGAAGACATTAAAGTACTACTCATACAGGAACACACACTCTCCGCCTCCCGCCATACCCGAGTTCCTCACCCGCCCCCCGCGCTTGCCCTACGTTTGCCGGAGTTAGGCCGCTTGTAGACATCCGTTTTTTTTTTACCGGACATCGGACCGAATTTTCACCGGATTCGCGGTGGCGTATGGTTTATAATGGTTGTGTGTAGACGCTCCGGACATCGGTCCTGTGTCCGGTTTTCGCCGGACCGATGTCCGGGATTCACGGTGGCGTATGGTTTATAATGAGTGTGTGTAGACGCACCGGACATCGGATTACGGTTCGTTGTCCGGTGCAAAAAACGGACGTGTACAAGCGCTCTGTGCGACTGTAGTTGTCAGTTGAGAGACGTCACGAGCGAGCGGCAACAATATAATACTCACACATGTTTGAAGTTATGTTGTGATTGTCTTTTTTTTTAACATCAAGCAAAAATAAAAAGGGAGTTTCGGGCAGCCTAGTGGTGAGACCGTCTGACTTGCGATCCGCAGGTCCTGGATTCAAATCCCACGGCGCGCACCTCTGTCTTTTCGAAGTTATGTGCGTATTGTTGATTGCCGCCAACTTCAAACGGTGAAGGAAAACATCGTGAGGAAACCTACATGTCTGAGAGTTCTTAATGATCTTGAAGATGTGTGAAGTCTGCCAACCCGCACTTGGCCAGCATGGCAGACAATGGCCTAACCCTTCTCACAATGAGAAGATGGCCCGTTCCCAGCAGTGGGACAGTTTGTACAAACAGGGCTGATAAAAAAAAAAAAAAAAAAAAAAGTCAACCATTCAAACATAACAACCTAACATAACTTCAAACATGTGTGAGTATTTATGCAGACGTCAACTGGAGTATGTGTATACTTTAGTGCTGTCAATTTAGTTTATGTTTTAGTAAATATACGAGTATAACAGAACTAGCCCCAATATTTTAATATTAAAATTTTCGGAGATGGATTCGATTAATCAATCATCAATTCAAAAACTAATCGGAATTTGGATGATGCCGTCCGAACGGGAGCGCCTGTGTGGCCGTACATTTAGTATATTTAGCCTTATAACTCTGAACTAAACTTCTCAGTGTCATAGCTTATTTACATAGGCGTAGTTATTAAGTATTTTAATTATTTTTTTCCCAAAAAATAACGAATTGCCAATTTTAAAGTCGGTTTTTCAGTTTTTTTTTACTAAAATTATTTGTTAATTTAATAAATATGTTAGTGACAATTACTTTTATAGAAATATTTTGATATCTCTTTGTGTAAATCTTGCGTATTAAACAGAATTTTCACTCCCTGAGGAATTACATGGGTAAGTTATTTTAAAAATGTTGAACGTTGATTGTAGCACCAATTCCTAAACTTCTTCGTAGGTCTCTTGCCTTGCCCGTCTAACGCTCGAAACCCACTATGAGAATAAATCCCTCAAGGCATGGTCAAACATGCCAGGGCTTTTACATTCGAAATCACTCATCAAAGCCTATGATCGTAAGACTTATACCAAATCATAGGACTGAGTAGGAACAGTATGCGCACTCTGGCCAGAGCCCTGACTGGACATTGTTGTCTTAATAAGCACATGTCCATTATAGGACTGAGCGAGTCAAGGGAGTGTAGGCTTTGTCACGAAGCTGATGAAACACCTATGCATATCCTCACAGACTGTGGGCCACTGATGCACAAACTTAGCCTCCATCTGGGCAGGCATACATTGCAGCCAGACGAGGTCAAAAGTATCTCTCCCAAGAAAGTACTGAGCTTCTTAATGAGCGCAGGACTAGGGAGAGAACTGTAATACAGCGGCAGTCACAATAGATCTCAATAGGTCGCAGTGACATTTAAGCCGCCTATCATAATAAAAAAAAAAGAAAAAAAAAGTTGAACGTTGATTGTAGCACCAATTCGTAAATTTCTTTGACGGTCTCGTAAAAAGCATTATACAACTAAGGACTCAATATAGATTTAGAAACTTAATTATAGAATGTGACCTTCGTTGAAGTCTGGTAATTCCCTCCCACGTAGAGTAAAGTACCTACTTGTTGTATGTCGGTAAACGATTGTCACAACCGCAGTCGTGCCCCCACCTTAACACAAGCAATACTGTTTCGTACATTTTGAACCCCCATAACACGGCGTGTTTACGAGTGCCGGCTGACGCAACCTCTAAATTAGACGCTCTGGTTTCTACCAAAATATAAGGTTAAAGGAACAAGCTGGAATTAGGGATCCTGAGTGCCTAGTTTACATATAAGATGGGCGAGATAAGCAGCCGTGCCTACAGCCAGCCTCCGACAAAATTGGCGCTCCTTTTTCAGTTTACTAAAACTGTTTTGCTTTAGAATAGGCAATTTGTTATGAACCTTACTTTATCTCTCCATTTTTTAGAAGTGGACGATTAAAAAAATATAAGTAGTAAGTACTGCTTAAGATAAAATCTTAACAGAAGTGAGTATTAAATTTACGAGTAGTTTATACTTGACTGCGCCATGGGATAAAGGTTTTTTGGGTGTAATATGTACGTTTTTATCTTGTTATTTCCTACAAGTAATCCTTCTTTTTATTTTATTTTAATCTTTTTTTTTATTCATAAGTTATACCAGTTATACCATTATTATAACAAAAATATATGAACGGAAATGAGGAAGAATCTAATGACACCGAGTGCATCAAAATCGATAAAGCTGTTTAAGCTGTAGGTACAATTCACCCTACAATTCACATACATAATTACATAGGTACATACATACACACAAAAACATAACCCTCCTACGCTGTCGGGTAAAAAGAAATATTGTTACATGAATTTTTAAGTAACCAAAAGTATGCTTACAAGAATTATTAAATAATGCTCATTTAAATACATTTTACAGCAACTTCGCGAAAACACTTTTATGCAGTCGGGTATTTTGTTTCATTACCATATTCGTAATAACACTATGTTTGACGTTGACTAGTATAAAATAGTCAATTAAATACTATATTTTAAAAGTCTTCCTTTCTCTTTATTTTTCTTTCTTTTACACTTTTTTCTAAGCCTAGTACTTACACCAACTAAGTTTGGAAAACATAAAAATCCTTGACATATAAAACGGTTGGATCAATTTTGATGAAACTTCCATTTGAGAGCTACGATGCCACATACAAACACACAATTGTGTATCTGTGTGTTTAACTCACACGTCAAACTTATAACACCCCTCTTTTTAGGTTGTGGGTTAAAATGCGAGAGCCGTGCATGATAAATGAATCTAGCACACATTGAAACGAGGCAGGCTGTCGGAATGATTGACGTCCAGCTCGGTGCTCTTTTGTGATTCCCTCTACAAGCTCTACAGAAATTTACACGTACCTAAGTACAGTCAGCAAACGCATTCTCTATCTATAGTGAAAAAAATCTAAACCTACAATCTCCAAGGATTTCCAAAAAGACCGGATTTCCAAAAAGACCGGCTGGAAGCGACTTGCATCCAGCGTCTTCCTCCCACTTGTATGAGGTCTTCTGTTCACCTTGTGGCTGGTCTTTCTACGCTGCGCTTTGGCGGTACGTGGCCTCCACTCGAGAACCTTTCGAAAATCAGCTTTATTAACATTTTAAACAAAAAGCCATAAAATAGTTACGTTATTCACGTTAATCGAAAACTGCTTCTATGCTAACTGTTTATAAATAACTTATATTATTTAAAAGTGAATTATCATATATCATTGAGGGAAAAGTGCAGCAAAATTACGTTTTTATGCTTTTATACTTGCTTTTATGCTTCCTATACGCTAAACTTACAATAGATTAATGAAATGTGTTCGAAAAATTTTATGGACTTAGTAACTTATCCATCCATAACCTATTCTATTTAAATCCATTATAACTGAAGTACCCGAGTGGCTGAGCTCTACTCGGATTTTTATGACTGAAAATACACACCCAGTGAACCTGGGTTCACTAAACATAAAATTTATTTAAATCGATTTACCTATCTTCCTCGAATCTACCAAATTTCATCAAAATCATTGCAGTCTAGTCACGGAAATGATTGAGAGTAATGAAAAACCTTCATATATAATGGATATTGTTGTTTATTATAATTATATTTATTTATTTATTATTTTTATTATATTATTATAAATACGGATGTAGATTTTTCTCGGCGTATATAAAATATAATATATATCAGGTCAATCGCACTTCCGCCATTTTATTTGGAAATGCTATCGATTTTCTATCGTCACAATAAATTTATGTCTATGTCTAAACTTTTGCAGCTGACCATACCCCAACTAGAAGCTGCCTGCCACGATATGTTCACTTCAGCATAATTTAGGGTAGGGCTGAGGCTAGAACTGTGTATCGTCAAACAGTAAGAATATTGTCCGATTTAGGACGTATTCAAGGTCGAGGAAGGGGCATAAGAACAGTTGTTTTTGGTTTTCACACTTTTCATCTGACCTACCCTACTCTTGAATTACATAGCCTACATGTATTTTTTATAATTTTTTTTTTTTTACGCAGAATAGATCTACCATTGATCATCAACTCGCCCGATGTAAAGTGAATTATTATTATGAGTGATGTTTTTGTCGATGTCTCATTGATTTTTCGGGAAATAATGAATCGTTCGTTATTTATACGGGTACTTGGGCGTTTCGCACCGCAAGCGGTTCGAACCGCGGTCCGAATCACCCAAGAGCTCTTTTTGAATAGGTCCTTTCGCACCGCGGTTCCAATCGACCAATAGCATTTTACGATTACAGTACATGCACGGAACTAAACAATTTGAACACGTTATGTTTATATTTTTGTACTAAAAAAATATTTTTGCTAGCAACACTTCATAATACGATTATACCGCGCTGTCTAGAAGGCTCGTAGTCTCTGAATGACGAGTCCGCTAAGTCCAAGATCAAACAATTTGACTTCATCAAAAAAGATAAAAAAAAAACGGGTTGCACTCCGGGAGTTCCAGCAGAAGTGAAAACTAAAAAATAAAATAGCAACAAGACTGACTCGTGAAGGATTTGACCAAAGATATTGTGTTTTACAAACAACCCCTACTCATCGCTGTACGTGAAGCGTTAGCGTGTTTTAAGAGTATACAGCGCCATCTAGTACGTTGTTATAGAACTAACTTTGTTGTATGAACACTTCATATAATAAAGTTAGTTCTAAAACAACGTATTAGATGGCGCTGTATACTCTTAAAACACGCTAACGACTACATACAATAAATGCAGAACGTTAGAATAGGTTTCTTACTGTCCGTCTTACGATCGGACGATCTGACGCGAGTTTATTTTTTTTTACCCATCCCAAAAATGCCCAACGCCGCTAAAGAAGTTTTCACTTCAAAAAATCTGTAACACTTATTTATTTGAACTTAATATTGTATGTGAATGTCTAGCATTTCAGGCTATTCCTACTACAAAAAATAAGTTACAAATATTTTTAGATATAAAGCACGTTAAGCTCGTGTCAGCGTTCATGTTCATGTGTCATGCAATTATTTATTTAATAAGAATAACGGAAGCTTCGGTGTGGAAACTCGTAGGTACTATGCCGGATTTATTAGATAGTAATATAGGTAGTTTCACCCCCACCTAAGTACGTCTAGTGTAGTGGTCACAAACTTGTGTGTGCCATGCATAACTGCAGAGGCTGGCCCGCCTGAGGGACTGCCAAAACTGCGCAGTGAATGTACTTTAACACTTTATATCATATTGTGTATACAGGCATGTTAAAGACCGCATACTTTGGAGTATTAGGTATGTCAATATATATTTCAATTTAAGTCAATTTAAGAAGAATATGCTTAGGGGCAGCTAAGGATAATTTGCCTAACATTAAATACAAATAATTCACAAGCGTAGTCAGGTCTTTGTCTGTAAAATATGGAATAAACTTTCTGAATGGGTCTTTCCAAATAAATCTGAACAGCTTCAAATCGCTAGTGAATAAGTTTGTTCTATACTAGTGTGCCCCATCGTAAACCGAAACGTATCAGGCGTGTTAGCGGTAAAACGTAAGCAATACTTACTAGCAACGTAAGTGCTAGTATGTAAGTATTATTGAATTTAAAAATCTAATATCAGAAAATCTTAAAATTGCTAAGGTAGTGTTGCCAGTTCATCAGCCGGTCTCATAAAGTCCATAAAGGCGCGTTCCGTGTCACCTGGCCCATTTCACTGATAGAATTATCGTCAGATTTCAATTAGATATCTGTTTAATTAAAGTTAAGGAGACATCTGCGACAGCTCTGTCACGCCAAGTTTCGTGTCTATTATGCTTAATTCAAACTGAAACAGTGTGACCACGATGATACTTAATTTACTTCAGAGAGGTAGAAAGGATAATTTTTGTTATAGTTGGCAGGCTGGGCATTTGGCGAAAGCTGATGTTTAGTGACGGTGAGGAACTAGAGAGTAAGTAAGCATATTATGTAGCCTACAACGGCAACTAGCTCTCAAGTGAAGATGCCGGAACACACACTGCTATTTACACATTCATTTATTACGTAAGAGTATTTTTGCTAGTTTTTGACCCCCTCCCCCGCTATATCAGAAAAAATATGAAAAGGCCGATCCCCCCCCCCCCCCCCCTGTGTAATATTTATTACGTAAGAATCTAAAGGAAAAATGAATACACGTTTGGTTTATTGTAATGTTTATTTTTCAAAGTACTAATTTTTAGGAATGTTTATTTGTACTTACAAAGGAACTAGTAATTTTTATTACACATCCGAGCGCACTCGCGCTGTTCCCCGCGCTTTTTCAAAGTAAAATTTTAAACTTGCGCATACATATTTGTTATCTTACGTAAGAACTATCAAGACTACCTCCCACCCCCTTGTAAGAAAAAATAAGACATGGTCGACCCCCCTCCCCCCCCCCCTAAATCGTCTTGCGTAATAAATGAACGGCCTCTAGCTGCTTTACGTCACATTACAATTATATTGGGTGATGTGAGCCGAGAACCATAAAGTCTTATTTTTTTCCATAAAGCGCCATCTAGCCGTAAACTAAGCAAAACTATGCTAACCACATAATTGGTAGGCTACTTTTCTGTAAATACATACTTATGCTACATAAAATCATGTCAGCCAGTCGGTTATTCAGAATTGTAAAGAGTATAGTTTATGTACGAGAACCTAACAAACCTATTTTAGGGTTCCGTAACTCAAAAGTAAAAAACGGAATCCTTATAGGGTCACTTTATTGTCGGTCTGTCCATCTGTCCGTCTGTCAAGACCTGTATCTCGGGAACGCGTGAAGGTATCGAATTGCAATTAAAACCATTTACGTATATATAAGTATATCCATATCCATAGACTCTTAGTCATATATATATATCCATAGTCTCTTGTTGCTGAGAGAAAAATCCAACTTCCAGGTATTCTCTCTTCTCAGGTATCATATAAAAGATCTTCATTAGCACAAGCTAAAATAGGTTTTTAAATATTTTTACGATGTATATTTTCGGTTCATGAAGGGGAAAAAAATATATTTCCCCCATTTATCTACTAGTTTGTACGGAACTTTCGGTGGGCGAGTCTGACTCGCACTTGTCCGTTTCTTTTACAACTTTCTGTATACAAGTCAAACAATAGTTTGAGCAAGCACAAGCAAAAATTACTTAGGATAAGTACTCATTTTATGCAAGTTTACATTTAGATTATCATAATGAAACTCATAGGAGGGACAAACCATTGAAGCGAAATGCCTAATTGGATTAGGTACGAGTAGGTAATATTGATCTCGCGTATATCCGCCTGGAATAGGATCTGGAACACCTGAACGGATGTATTTGATACGGTTACAGATTTAATTTAACAGATAAGTATCAGATTTAATAGATAGATTAGCATAACGTAGTTGAACCCTTTATACAGGTTTGTAAGGCTTTTCTTTTATTCATACGAGTACGTTGGCGCTTGACCGCTGACTCGCCTGATGGTAAGCGACCATTATACAGTATGCTTGGCACCTGCGTGTCCGATTGAAACTCGTACTTTGACGGAACTATTTCAAATCGCGTTCCCGAGATAGAAGGTCTTGACAGACGGACAACAAAGTGATCCTACAAGGGTTCCGGATTTTTCCCCTTTTGAGGTACGGAACCCAGAAAAAACTGATAAATGCTTAAAATATGGGAGAGGTACCTATATGAGAAATAGCATAGTAGCAGTGAGCAGGGCACATAGCACGTAGAACTGACGGCCGATGGGGCCGAAAAGTTCTCAAATAGAGGCCACGAACCGGCAAGCGCAACATAGGAAGACCAGCCACAAGGTGGACAGAAGATATTATACAAGTAGGTAGCAGGATAGCCTGGATACAGGCATATCCAACCGGTCCTTTTAGAAACCCATGGGGGAGGCCTATGTCCAGCAGTGGACTTCTTACGGCTGAGATGATGATAATATGAGAAATATACTAGATATTTCTTATGAAAATTATTTTTTGTATCTGCTCCTAAATAATTACACTACACCGGTATACCATAACCTGGCTCGAAGGTAAATTACTTGTAGTAAGTACTAATACGGCCTATTCATGACTCAAAGGTGAGCCCCAGTGTAATGAAAGGTAGCTTGTTAAGTTTTACGCCTATGTATAGGATTAATTTTAGGGCCTTTCTCGTTGCTTCATATTACCTATCAAGAGAGGTGTTATGACCGAGAATTAATCTAATCGAAGACGGAAGTGACAAGGCTACACCGACGGGACCGAAGCATTATCTAGTTACTGAGCTTAATTCTTATTTGTAGAAAATTGATTGAATCAGGCGTTACTTTGCTTAAGTTATTCAGTAAGTTAAATCTAACTTATACATCTTCTTGACTCTTCGAGCTCGAAGAGTCAAGAGGATATATGGAAGAGTAAGTAAGTTAGACTACAAAAACCTAAAATCATCAAAATCAATGGACAATTGGGTGAGTAATCTTGAACAAACATACAGACCGAATCGATAACTTCCTTCTTTTTGGAAGTCGGTTAAAAATAAAACAACAGAATTTTCATTTGTTCCAACAAAAACTCTCCAAGTTAAATTATTTGAAAACCTTTCTTAATTTAAGTCCGAGCATCGGATAATTAGGGTTACCACGAAGAGTAATGACACCACCTTAGGTGCTCAAAATAATTTCGCCCCCAATATTTCACCAAAGTCGTTAACCTACCCGCATAACCCATCCCGATCTTTAAAAATTCTCCCCGGTCTTACCTTAGCGTAATGTATTGATGAAATTAAGTAATAAATTCCAGTTTTTTATTGCAACCCTGGCTGTATAAAGCGACCCTCACTCATTCACTCCTCGCCCCCTATTTTTGGACGTTGCAGCAATTTTTTTCTTAGCCCCGCTGCATATTTGAACGAACCATTCTGTACTACAAATTGGATTCTCCAATTTGCATTCTTTATTGCTTACAAATGGCCACCCCAAGAATGAAAAACGATTTGAGATTTCGGTCGCGGTAATAGAATATCGAGATGTATGGGAAATCACTCCACATCACACAAATCTGATAAATGCAAACGTTTGTACATTTGTATGTGTGAGTATGATTATTCTTATTTTATCTGGACGTCCGAATTGCCGGTCGCACTTTGAGCCATTGGGCCCTTTCTATTTACCCCTTATGCCTTACTCATACGCCTCGGGATGAAGAATGTGATATAGTTACGGTCACAGGATTATGATTAATTACTCTTTATGCTATAATTATAGTTTTAAAAAAAACTGGGAAAAAAACAACTTCAAAATACGCAATTTGTATACTTAGATGACATATTTTTCAGGTTATATTGTTATAAAAATCCAAGTACTTAACCGATTTTGATAAAATATATTATCCACCTCATGACCACCTCTGAAATATAACCTACCAAACAAAAAAAAACTTCAAAATTAATTGATATTTGGCGAAGTAATCGATGAACATACATACAAACAAAACAAAAAGTTAAAGAAACATACAGTCGAATTGAGAACCTCCTCCTTTTTACAAATCAGTTAAAAATACCAGTGCTTATTTATATAGACATAGATTACACCCTGGATTACACTATTATTCATAATATAAGCCGTGGGGTGCAGTTAGTCAATAAGTATAATTTGTATTTAAATATTTCAGTAGCTTTTTTTTCTAACGTTAATACGTTACAATACCAGCGTCCACTTTTCATTGAAATACCGAAATCCGTACACAGCGATTTCGGTCCACGTTCTTGATGTGTACTGCACAGGAGTAGAACTCCCTGCTGCCAACTCTGTTTCCCGAGAACTACAATCTCGGAGTTTTCAAGGTTAGAGTGAAAGGATATCTTAGCAAGTATCTATATTAAAAGAAAAACAAAATACCCGACTGCAGAAAAGCAGTTTTAGCAGTCTAACTTACGATTTATTTGCGCTCGATACGATGTTGAGTGTACGGTTTTTTTGTGAGAATGTATTCGTATTATTGCTGTAACAGATTATAGATGCGCATTCTTTAGAATAATTCCAGTAAAATCACTTGTTTATTACAGAAAAGTTGGAGGTTGGAAGTTACTAAAAAACGCATTTTTTCTTTTAAGCAGAGATGTATATTACTATAAAAAATAGCCTATGACAATCGGGAAGTAAAGACAAATCTAACGACACCTCGCACATCAAAATCGGTCAACCCATTTAGGCTATATGCTGTCATATAGAAACATACATACCTATTTACACACCTACATTAAACTTACGAAAAGCTTTTCGTAAGTCTATATTTGAAATGTCCTTTATTGTCATGTACCAGTTAATAATAATACAATATTGTTGTAAGTACTTGGCTGCCCTGAAGCATTATTTTATCAGTATTAGGCCGGAAGCTGTCTAGACAGATCGACTAGCGATTATATTAGGATTAAGTTATATTATATTGGGCATTTATATTAGTAGTTTTACAATTGTTGTAGTTAGCGCCCTCTGATTTGTACGACTCCTCAGGTATTAACATAAAGCTCATTAATAATAATAATAATATTTATTTCTGAAAATTGTAGCTTTTTACAAAGTTTCTATTAATTACTTAAATATTAACCAATAACCTTATATTATTGTTCCTGCTGGCCCCAAACTAGGCAAAGCCTGTATCTTGGGTACCCGTTGGCCAGTTTAATAAGTGAGTTTATTCATTTTTAGCGCTGACATAGGTACACATTTCCGGCTTTTTTATTATTAAAACTAAGAACACAGATGCATGTTATCACTCATGTTAAACGCAAATAAATTTACTTTGGCTTTGATTATGGTGTAACTATATACTTTCTAATGAGGTTGTAACGACCTACTTCCTAATTTATAACTTGAACTTGATAAAGTCTAGATTTTGATAAACCTAAGCATATATATGATAAAGAAGATAGTCGTATAATAATATGCCTAATTTAGTTCATTTACTCGTATTATAACCTCAAAGATGTTAGAATAACCCTAAATAATAAGAGATATAATATTTTAAAATATAAAATTTGGCTCGTGATAATCTAATATAGGACCCCTAGTTGTGCTATAATAACCTTGGTTATGTGTAAGAGCTGTTATAAATTATGAATAAATCTACAGAAAACCTATTTTTATATTTTACTCCCTCCTATCCTTTCAGTAAAATAAGTATTTATGAAAATATAGTGTAAAATTGTAGCTGAAAAGAAAGATTAAAAAATTTTGAAAAGTGGCGTGGGGAATATGCCCCGACTCTCGCATATTCCTATGCCCATCATCCGTTCAACAGGTCAGAGCTCTACCATAGGGAAGTGAGCTTCGACTCACTGATTTACTTCTACTTCAACTTATAAATGAAGTTGAAACTTGGAAGAAGCAACTGCAAAAGACTAAGGGGTCCGCGGCCCTATCAGGTAGAAAAGGTTCAGTATGTCTGTAGTACTAATACAAGCTATTGTCCTTTTAGAAATCAATATAATCTGTTTGTCTGTTTAGACTATTGTCCCTAATAGGCCGAAAAGCGAGCTTCTCAATCCCGGGAAGGAGATAACCCTTGGAGCTATCTACTATTTAAAGAAACTAAATGATATCATACTTGAATGATCTTTAGATAACCCTGTTCGGCAATATAATTCTATAAATGTAATAATTCGAAAATGTAATAATTTCTAGAGATTTTCTATAAAAGAAAGGGTTTGTCCTCTATTAGTTAGACGCTTCCTTTCGGCACTGCTTTGCTTCGCCAAATACAGAAAACCCAGAAACAAGACACTATGTCTTTACTAATTTGGAAATGATACAAAGTCTAGACTTTCTTTAGTCAAAGAAAATGATATGTAAATATAAGACTCAATAATTATTGGAATATTGTTTGTAATAAGATTTTATTAATTACCGAACAACTTTATCTAAATTTTATGGAAATGAATGTTGTAATTTATACCAACCTCCAGAAGAACCTGAAACAATACCTGAAAGAAATAAACCTCTCTATCCCTACAGCATATCTCGATGAACAGAAGTATTCTCATTCTTTGAACACATCCGAACATTTTGATACTCCTAAAACCTATCCTAATTGAATCCTACACCTGAGAAGTCCCTAAGTTCCCTACTCTAAGCTAAAAGTAAACAAGAGACACGCGGATCTCATTTAACTATCCCCGCCCAACTACTAAGGGTTTTGAGTGCTGTGAGGTGATTCACTACCCTTACTAATCTCAATTAAACCTGTCCCTACGGAATGTCCAATTCAAAGCCTAAAGGACCCTATCCCACCCTAAGGGAGGTGTCCCAAAGCCAGCAAAGGCAAGGATAAGAACACTTTCCACCTAACCGAAAGACAGTGAACGAGGAGTTTAGTTGCGGTCTGAGTTATGATATACATCAAACCGCTGCCCGCTAAGCTGCAACCACCTTTTTATATAGCGGAGCTAGAGGCGCTACCCTGACCGCACACTACCTTCCTCGCACAAAGGAAACTCAGTTGATCTCCGTTCTAGGAGCAAAATCAACCCCTGGATAGCTTCAGTAAAGTCCAGGCTTAAGCTGTAAACAACTTTACTCACAACCTTTGAACAAAATATGTATACACACTAAGTTCTCCAGCCACAAGCTCACAACCATGTGTGATAGTGCTATCGTCTGTTCCTGTTTCTCCGCAGTATATTAACACCATCACTCAACTCAAAAGTCTAGGTTGCGAGAATACCAATCAATATCATGATAAAAACGCTTCTTAGACTGAGTTTAAACGATCCTTATAAAATGTAATCAATACATTTTTTCACTTATAACCTTTATTATTTTGTATTTTAGGTTTATTTGATCGTTTATATTTCAAAATAATTACCTTTAGGAAACAGGTCAGTTTCAAGCACCCTAGCTAACTGCGAATCACCCCTGATCATCTTTTGACAGCCCTTTTAAAGACTTCCCTCTCCCACAACTTTGACACCATCAGATTTGATTTACATTTTTGATTTAGTCTAGAATAATATTTATTTTTAAAACCCCAAAATTTCCAGCTCGCGTTTTCTTAATCTGCATAAAGGCCAAGAACTTTTCAGATTCAAACGCAGGTCTATTCTGTAAAATCAAATCTCTATCAAGTCTTCGTTCCATCTCTCTCGAACTTTCATTATTAGACAAGATACGAAAAGACAAACCATCTCGATCAAAACAAAACCTCCACAATTACCCTCGAACTTGATTTTCGATCTCAAAGATTTTAAAATAAATAGATTTTTAGAACAAAATTTGCTTTTAAAACTTAATTCTGACAAGCGTTTTCTTGCCTGTACTTGCTATGCTAATATGCAAAAAGGCAAAGAACAAGAGATTATTTAATAGGTTTCAAAAAGTATTTAATTTATATAAAATACACTGTCCAAACCACTCAATTGATTATTTCAATTAATTTAAAATCCGTTTTATCATTTCTTTACAAATATTCAAAATAAAGATCATTATTTGTTGAATGCAAGCGAAATCTTATATTCGATTGCTAACAGGACAGTTGGTCCGTTACAAGGTATATGACACTCGGGAATCAAAGTACGAATTCATCCGCTTCGTTGGTTCGTACCCAGGGCAAACATTTGTGTGATGAGCATGGATGTTTGTTCTGTGTCTGGGGGTTTCTATGTATCTTATGTATATATTTACAAAAATATATATATATATGTATTCTATCAGCCATCTAGTTCCATAGTACAAGCTTTGCTTAGTTTGGGCTAGATGGTGTTGTGTGAAATGTCCACAAATATTTATTTATTTATTATCCCTGTTGCCGTTGAGGCAACATGTCCTTGGTGCTCAGAGACAAAGAAGTTGTCGCCGAACTGGCGCAGCACTTAAAAGAAAGACGTGACCCTTAGACTAACCATTTCCTTGTACAAAATATATCCCTCGCCTTCCAGCGGGGGAACGCTGTCAGCCTGGTGGGGTACATTTGGAAGGAGAAGGGGTGAACGCGGAAGATTTTATGACTAAACTCGTGAAGTGGACTTTTGTCTCTGTATTTTTGTAACTAATGACTACTTCGGATGTTAATTGTCGTATATTTATAATAATTATAAGTACCTACATGCCAAAATTTGTATTGATATAAGTTGACATGTTTATCTATATTATTGGAAATGAAATGTAATAAATTGTAATGTAATATTATCTTCAAAAGTTATTAACTAGTCAAGTTCAGGTGGACTCACATATTTTAGTTTCAATTTTGTAATACTAATTGATATAATTTATATTAATTAACGGTTATCAACCTTTATTTTATAAAAAGATCACAAAAGCTACAAAGTTACTTTATTTAAAAAACTTCATACTAGTACCATTACTTTCGCAACGCTAAATCTTACATAACAATTTCTTTCGCACGTGTCTACGCTGACTACAATTTATCTCACAGTTTTTGACACATACTAACCTTCAAGTTATGCCCCATATTCTGTCTAACATTCCCTCTATCCTAGCCGAATTGCATAGCGGGTCGACATACAGCGCTCTTGTACATTTATATTGACATGCCACGTAGAACACAGGACCCACCTGTGGCTTTTCAACTTTCGCCTCTATTTCAAAATTGCTGAGGTTAGAAGTCGAGTGATGTAAGAGACAAGATATTCAATTCTCCCGCATGAGTGGCGTTGGACGCTGGGTCTGTATGGAAATGGGGTAACGAGGGTCTTGTGACCCATATTGCGAATATGCATCAAGTATATTGCATTCATATTGCAATACGTGCATGGGATGATCACGTGGTTTGATATATATGGAAATTCCTTATTCCTGTGAAATATCTAGGTTTCTTTAAGGTCTGGTATCTTCTAGATCTACAACGTTCTTTATCGTCAATCAGTCTCGAAATTGACATAAAATATTGCATGAGATATTAATGTGAAAGCTATCATAGAATTTTGTACCCAGTTCTACTTCTTCTGTCTTCTTTTCGTCTCTTCTTGTTATTATTTTTATTATACACGTCATTTTTGTCACGCACAAGTCAAATTAATTGACTTGCATATCTAAATTTCGTTATTTATTTATAAATGCTTGAGTAAGTTAATATCAATTATGCTAAGCGGCTAGTGTTGGTGTCAGAGATTTAAAGCTGTGTACAAAATAGAATTAGTGTACGAGTCAAAGTAATATACTTGGTCGGTTTTATTTTGTTTAGCTAAGACATCATAAACAAACTCTTTTTTCCTTATTTACATCTCACCCAACCATATCTACAGCCCCCTGATCGACTCCAAAATACTCGAGCTCAAAGAAAATATTGTACAAACAATAAATCCAAACGACAACGCGCGAAACTCCAAACAAACGTCTCGTAAATCCTCCCAAATCCGCACAGCCTATCGACTGTCCAAACAATCTGTCTACTCAGACCTTCACGTATGCTCCACTTGCGACGTCAAGAAAAGTTAGGATATCCCTTAATTAGGGTTCCCGCTAAATAATGCCGATTTCGAGCAACGTTTGTTAAGCTTAAGAGCCAGCCTCAGTAATCCCGTCCTCACTAAAACACGGCCCTGCGCGACGTACGGAGAAAACCTATGGCTTCAAAACTGTGCCCTTAATCCGTCAAACGTATTTTGCCGCTTTAATGGGTTAAGTTGAGGACGAATTTTGTGAGGCTTGAGACTTGTTTTGAGTACAGCGGCCAGAAATACAGAGGCGAGAAAATCTTGTCTTGTTTATTAGTGTACGTGTAAACAGAAGTGGGCTTTTTACTGGAAGAAAAGTATTCAGGTATATTTTTGTAAGTATATGTTTGTATTACATCCTGTATCAAGTCTAGTCCAATGATTTGACAGATTGTGATCTGATAAATGTCATGAGATGCATCTGTGCTACCCAAAAGTTAAGATTTTAAACTGATACCTTATTGGCAAAAAGAAAACTTAATGTTTTAGCCATGGACATTAGACTCATGACCATTAGATGGCCATGGGCACTAGATTACTTAGTCGAACTAGCGTTAATCAAAGAGAAGTCTAACATGCCTTTAGGTTTTACATTAATGAATCAAATGATACTTATTAAAGTTGATTACTATATAGTGATTTCCACCTTGACGCCGCCCGTTTAAATAATGATGTTAAACTTAAAAAAAAATCATAGTCAATAATAATTATTTGAACATTTTTGTTGAAGATAAGCTATTTTCTGCACCCTAATGACTCCAAAAAATAAGAGTAAAAGTTCTTCAAAAGATGACTAGCGAGACACCCGCAAACAATCAAATAAAAACATCACCCTCTTTACAAAATCTCTGTAAAAACTCGGCCAAACATCCGAAAGACAAGCATGAATTGCTATTTATGCCTCATAATCCAGGGATTCGGGGTTAAGTCCGGCCGCCACCCGTTGCTTAGCCGGAGTCATCAATCTTGCTCAAACCCGCATAATCACAGAAAATGTAACCGTGGATTAGACCTCCATTTTTAAGCTGGAAGTAGCCACCGCCCATAATACCACTTCACTTTAATAAATCAAAAAGGAAGATACTTTACCGACTCCAACAGAAGTACAATAGTCTTACCGAATGACGCAATTTCGCTCGAAATTTCTTCTCTCGTTAAATAACTGGGTTTTCACAAATCCGTTTAATTTCTTTAAGTAACCTACCTACATATTTTTAATCTCGATGTAGAGCTAAATATTTGTTATTTATTAGTCTAACTTAGGTGATGTTTATTCAGGCTCAATCTTTGTCAAATAGTATCTAAGTATGAGAATTCCATCTATTTGGAAAATATTTGTAGGGTATCTGGAACTTATTAAATAAGAATTCTACGGGTAAAGATTTCTCGATAAAGAGTCAGGATGTGTGTATAGGAAATCGAGTTTCGTCTACAAAGTTACCCCTGAAGCGTTTTATAGACTACAGATAATGAGTGGAGGAAACCCTGATAATTTAATCTGTAATCGAATTCTTGCAAACGAACAGAAGTTCTCGACTCCCCGAAATATTCGAGGTAATTTTAAATTCTCCTTTTAAGGGGGCGTGAAAATACCCTGTTTACACAACTATTATCAAATTAAAACATCTAAAGTCCAATATTTCGGAGCAAATCGTGAGCTAGTTGGGGTGTAGACGGTATCTCTAAAGGAATGCGCTAATAACGAGATCGAAAAACCCCTGCGAAGATAAAGACGGGCCTCCGTAGGGTGAATTTTAATTAAATGCGTCTACGGACATTAATGGGATGAAACTGTACTTGGGCCTTTAATCGTGATTTGTTTGTCCTATCTCTGAGGGTCGAGGGATCAAATTGCGATGAGTTTTCTGGAGACGAATTGAAAGTCATCTTGTTACCGACGGTGCCATGGTGATGCCTTTTGTCTCTTGGATCTGTCGTCTCTAAATGCAATGTTAACAAGCAAATAGCTAAATAGATTGATGATATAGAGGGTTATGTATCTGGTATTAGATGGGTGAGATACTTACAGAGAGAGGTAGTGAAATAAGGAATAGTTCATTTCATATATGAAGAATTTTTCGCTACGCTCAACAGATGGAAGGTAGATATTGTGTTTCACACGATGTCCACTATTTATTGTCAAAAATATCATCATTATCATCATCTCAGCCATAAGAAGTCCACTGCTGGACATAGACCTCCCCTATGGGCTTCCTAAAAGATCTATTGAAAGTGGCTTGCATCCAGGATCTTCCCGCTACTTGCATGAGGTCATCTGTTCATCTCGTGGCTGGTCTTCCAACGCTCAGTTTGACGGTGCGTGGTCTCCACTTTTCGGCCCCATCGGCCAACAGTTGTACGTGTTTTATGCCCTGCCCACTGCCGCTTCAACTTGCTAATCCGCTGTGCTATATCGCTGAGTTTCGTACGTTTACGGATCTCTTCATTTCTGATTCGATCACATATTAATCACTGGCAAAAATATATGGAAATATAAATATTGCAGACAGAGGTTACAAAAACATGTACATATTTTTGTACGTGCCTTTTAGTACATCACTAGTTAGGTGGCATAAAATTAAGCAATTAATTGTTCTTCACGTGACGCCAACTTGACACAATGTATGACCGGAAAGAAGGGATGAAGCTGACACGTTTTATATAGCTGATTAGCGACAAGCACAGTTTATGGCTCTTTCCATTGTGATCCAACTTCCTTGGCTTATCTATATCAAAGTTTCACATTTTCCAATAGATTTAACAATTATAAATAAATAAATGTTTGGGGACATTTCACACAACACCATCTAGCCCAAACTAAGCAAAGCTTGTACTATGGAACTAGATGGCTGATAGAATACATATATACTTTTTTTTTGTAAATATATACATTTGATACATAGAAACACCCAGACACAGAACAAACATCCATGCTCATCACACAAATGTTTGCCCTGGGTGGGGATTGAACCCACGACCTCTCAGTTCAGCAGGTAGACGTAAACACACTACCAACTGAGTCATAAGGCCAGTCTCTCTTGTCTTTCTCAACTTTGACATTTTATTTTTAATGCAACTAAGCTTTGGCGGGATGATTAGCTTCGTCGTGTCTAGTTTCAATTAGCAATGGAAGGAACTGGGGAAGGATTTGCCTAGTATCAGAATTAGATAGGTTAATAATGCGACATAGAAACGATACGAACAAGTAAGTCGCACAACATGATATTTTAGTCTAATAAGGGACTGTTGAACTTGCAAAAAGTGGCTTAATAAATAACAAAACATTTAGTTACAATTTACATAGTAAATTGTTTTCTTGCCGTCTACAGCGAAACCGCAAGAAAACTCCTTCATTACCAAAATGTAAAGTTAAAAAAACAACACCTGAAAGTGAGATTAATGTAAAATATTCAGGGAGAGGGTTTGAAGTGGCAGCTCCGGCTCGCATCAAATTTTCACAGCCCTGACCCAAAAAGTGGAACGGTTTTTGACAAAACCTCACCGTCTCTATACGGGACCCTTAGAAGGAGTGCTCATCTCAACGGGACAATAAAGCTGTTTCTTTTTGTTTTTATCTTTCACTTGACTGGTTGAAGAATGATAGTCGGTCGGGTCGAATTCGATCTTATCACGTTTATTTTGTGATATAATATTAAAGTTTCTGCGAAGGATTCAGGAAGTATTTGCCGATCATCAGTAACAATATGAAGTTCTGTAGAATTCCTATTTTCTCTTATATTTTTGCTCGTTGCCTTAAATTTACCATCTATTTGATTTCCATGGGTAAATATTATATGACGCTGTCAGTGTGATGAGTGACCCATTTATGTCAGAGCTTATCACGGGCAGTTTGCGATAAAAGGGAGACTAATTAATTAAAAAGTTTTTATCTTTGTTATTACAAGTGGCGAGGAGAGGAGTCTAGATGTAAGCCGCTTCCAATCGGTCTTTTAGGAAATCCATGGAGGAGGCCTGTGTCCAGCAGTGGACTTCCTATGGCTGAGAAGATGATGATGATGATGAATCAGGTTATTTGCGGCAAACCTTGTTTACCATTATCTGCAATGAGCCCCGGTCATTCACCAACCTTAGACGAACATGATTATGATAGCTTGCTACTCGCAATCTATCCCCATAATAATATTACTTGATAATTATAATCTAAGCCCGAATTTTTCAACCCCAATTCATACTAGCACTTTGTTTTTAACCGACTTCCAAAAAGAAGGAGGTTCTCAATTCGACTGTGTTTTCTTCTTGTATGTTTGTTCAGCGATTACCGCGATCACGATTACCACATCCGTGAATTGTGATTTTTTTGTGATGATTCTATTTTTTTTTTGGTCGATAATAGCTCAGTGGTATTCCCATATAAACTGTTTCAAAATCGGTTCAATACTTTGGTTATTATAAGAAAATAATTGATAAGTATTGTTGAATTATTATTGTTATTATATTTTTTTTTTTATAGAAGATAGATCTACAATTGACCACCAACTCGCCTGATGTTAAGCGACGGTGTGGCCGAGGATGGAGCTCGTCGATCTAATTATTGTTAATTGCCGGCAACTTCAAACGGTGAAGGAAAACATCGTGAGGAAACCTACATGTCTGAGAGTTCTCAATGATCTTGAATATGTGTGAAGTCTGCCAACCCGCACTTGGCCAACGTGGCAGACTATGGCCTTACCCTTCTCACAATGAGAAGATGGCCCGTTCCCAGCAGTGGGACAGTTTGTACAAACAGGGCTGATAAAAAATAAAATAAAATTGAAAATATCATCCAAGTAAACGAACTGCGTATTTTAACAGCGATTTTTCAGTATTTTAACTACAATACTACTTACTACTTCTTGTGTAGTAGTTTAGATAGTTGAGTCTGTATATTGTTGTGTTGTAGTTAATAAAGGCGCTTGCCACAAAAAAAAAAACTATAATTAATTATGACGTAGTTCTTAGGTATCCGTGCGCACTGTTGCTTTGGATTGCTTTTGCTGAAGCATCAAGCGTGACCAGAGCGGCGAATCATTCAAGGCTCAAATCAGGAACTATATATATCTCTAAGATTCTACGATCATTATGTGTGTAATCATGATATTTTCATACATTGTACATCATACAATACAATTATCTTTATTAACAAAGCATTTTAGGAAGGCCAATATCACGGTATTTAACGATTTCATTTGAAGTATAGATATGAAACTCAAACATTGTTGTTAAGTAGTTATATGGCTTAAAATTGAGAAAGTTACGGCAGTATCGAAGGATAGATCCATTTCTCTTTTTTTATGCAAAAGTTTTTTTTATTTCATTTTTAGCTCCACAGACACCAAGGTCCGTGGCCTTTGTCAGAAATACAAATTACTGTTAACTACATATCGTTGCGGGAAAATTATTCTAAGTGTATTAAATTCAAAATAAATTCGATTAGACTTTTACTTTGTAAATTAATTGCCAAAATTAGTTAACCATTTTACATTAGTTTTCTCGAATTCAACACAAAAGGTAGTAGCTTCTATGTATTCACCTCTCCAATGCAAACAGGGAAGTTTTTACAGACAAAACAACTTACTGTGTAAAAGCAACTCGTAATGGTGGCAGGTGGCAACGGCCCGAGGGGTTTCTTTATAAAAGAACCGCGAGAATTCTTGACACAGATTCCGTCTAGCTTGTTTACGTTCCCATATTTTAGACTATTTGAGCTTTTCAGAGGGATGCCCCTGGAATAGAAAACTACCGACGCGTTGAACGCGACATTTACGCAAATGACTAAAAACTTAACGTAATATGTTTACTTCTGTAAATGTTTGTTTTGTTAAGGGAAACGTTTATCATGCTCTTGGCGATTACCAGAAAAGTAAACTAAATCAAATATTAAATATTAATAAAAAAACAAAAGTTAGGTCTTGGAGAATCGGCAAGTGCTTGATTGGGATGATATTTACGTTAGCGATAAACCTTTCTTGCATTAGGACAACATAAACCAATAAATGATTTGTCCATTATGAAAAGCTTTATTGATCCATGATCTATAATCCATACTCCCGCAGCAGCGTCAAAAGATGCGATTCGAAGCGCACTGTGACAAAAAAAACACTTGCGTCGTGTGCAAAGGTGACAAGATGTAGATCTCTGTCAGTCTGTGTTTTTCCCACGGCTAAAAAAAATATCGCGGTGCCCATCTTAGGACTGCTAGACAGCTAGGATGTCGTGGCAAGAACGTAAAGACAATCGCGTTTTTTTTTTTTTTTTGTACATTATAGATCTACGATTGACCACCAACTCGCCTGATGTTAAGCGACGGTGTGGCCGAATTAATATTGAATTAATGTAATTATTTAAACCCGTACATATATACACAGAAGCCCTACTAATAAAGGAAAATTAAAATGAATTGTCAGGTGTCACACTCGGTAGTGTGACACCTGACACTATACGGTAGTGGGTCTACTTGTCCTAACTCATTTGTTTTAATACGAGCGGTTTCGCAGTCCCTTTCCGTTGTTTTTTCAAACTTTTTAATCCACCAACTGCTTACTCAAGTGCTAAAAAACGTATATGTAGCTAAAGTAAGATTATAAAAGCGAAAGTAACTCTGTCGTCTGTCTCTCTGTCTATTTGTTACCACTTCACGGCTAAACGAATAAACCAATAGTTACGAAATTTGTCACAGAGATTCTGTAGCACCTGGAAGAGGACATAGGTTATATTTCATCATCATCTTCATCGCCGTATTTCATCACTACGCGGGCGATACCGCGGGATGCAGCTAGTAATATTATATGCTACGAAATATATTGAAATCGAAATATATTGAAAGGAAAATTAAATATTTGATTGCTTTTTACAGCAAAAATAAACTTAGACAAGTAATATTATTGAAAGGAAAATTAAATATATGATTGCTTTTTACAGCAATCAAATATTTAATTTTCCTTTCAATAATATTACTTGTCTAAATAAGTTTACTTAGCTGTTGGGAGAAATAAATAAACTTAGACAAGTAATATTATTGAAAGGAAAATTAAATATTTGATTGCTGTAAAAAGCAATCAAATATTTAATTAGCAATCAAATATTTAATTAGCAATCAAATATTTAATTTTCCTTTCAATAATATTACTTGTCTAAGTTTATTTATTTCTCCCAACAGCTAAGTAAACTTTTTTATGATTATATAGAAAACCCTCGTCCAGTCCATTCCTTCATATGTTATGCATTATCAAAACCTCGGCAGTAAAACCGGCTTCAATATAATTGACTAAGCCGATCACGTAAACAACTAAACCGTTCCCAATTCGATGCGTTGCTAAATTTTTATTAGGGTGCCGAGTTACAAAGTGGCGTATTCTCATGTCGATACAAAAACCGATCGGTGATGGGACGAACTCAGGTTTTTCTTGTGGGGCAATGAAATACGGGAGCTGCTTCGTGAAACAAGCTAAGAGCAAAATAAACTTACAAGATTTTTTGAGATTTTGATTAAAAACTTAAGGATATAGATAGATAGATAGATAGATAACACTTTATTAAAAGACCACAATACAGAAACATCAAATACATAGAGAATAATATTACAGCTAGGTGTTTTAATTGGCGGCCTTATCGCTCAGAGCGATCTCTTCCAGGCAACCTTGCACGGATAGGACAGATGGCAACAGATAGTGGCCTTAAAGCAAAACTTAATTAAAATGGTATACATAAAACAACAGTAGTTAATTATATTAAAGGTACCCAGTTATGTTAAAAGAGGACAACAAAAATATTATAATGGACCAAATTCTCATTCATATACTTACATAAATATCTCTAACAATATACATACATAATATTTAGTGGGAGTTATCTTGATAGTGTGCTTTTAAACGCGTTTTAAAAACAGCTAAGGAGGGAGCTCGCTTTATTTCCAGTGGTAGCTCATTCCACAATCTAACAGCTGTTACAGTAAAAGATGAAGCATAAAAATTGGTACTATGCCGAGGGATATCAAGCGTTAAATTCTCTGAAGACTTCAGAAATCTCGAAAGAAATGAAGCACGGAAATGGAAACGTTCCTTCAGATAGTAAGGAGAAGATGGGATGAACAGAACAGTATACAAAAGGTAAAGTATGTGAGCATCCCGCCGACGACGAATGGGTAACCACTTGAGCTTATTGCGGAATTGAGAAACATGGTCATATTTACGCAACCCAAATATGAACCTTATACAGAAATTCTGAAGGCGCTCAAGTTTATTCAGTAATTCTTCTGTAAGATCTAAATAGCAGACATCAGCGTAATCGAGGATAGGGTGTAAAAGGGATTGTGCAAGCGCAACTTTAGTGGCAATAGGCAGAAAATTACGAAGTCTACGCAAAGAGTTTCCAGAGGCAAATAGTTTGCGACTAACCTCAGCTATTTGTGAACTCCAGGACAGGCTCCGGTCAAACATTATACCAAGGTTTTTCACTGTGTCACTAAAAGGTATTGCGACGCCATCTAGAATCACATGCGGTAAAGAATCCCATTCAATTTGGCTGATCATACGCGGACTGCCAACGACAATAACTTGCGTTTTTGTAGGGTTTACTGTTAGGCCATACGATTTGCTCCACTGTGAAACACGACGTAAGTCATCATTCACAGCTTCCACAGCTTCTGAAAGCCATTCCAATGGAGCTTGGCAGTATAGTTGCAAATCGTCTGCGTAGAGGTGGTAGGAAGAAGAGAGATTATAGGAAATTAAGTTTATAAAGATAGCGAAGAGAAGCGGAGATAAGACACCACCCTGTGGTACGCCAGCAAAAGTGTCACACCATGAGGAGAACAAGTCATCAAGGCGAATCCTCTGCCGGCGACCAAGCAGGTAACTCTGAAACCAATCAACTACCGTAGGAGATATGTTAGAGGAGCGATATAATTATGTATAGGTAAACTAAGCACTACTAGTGACATTATTTTGTTTTGTACTGGAAGATAAGAAGACATCTGTTAAAATGACACTTTTAATAAAATTATTAGTTAACATATTTCGTATAGAGTTGAAAACGGCAATAGAATAATTTGCTAACAAGTCTAAATTAGTAATTATATTTTGATTTTTTTATACAATTACAAACATGTAACATTTGACATTAAACACCATTGAAAGTTTTTCTATTTATTGCATAGATTATGAGTTGCCATCTCTTTCACAAAATATGACATAAAGGTAACTTAATCTTTTGTTCGTAGGAAGTGGCCCTTATCTTCATCCCTAGTTACGACCACATCTCTAGGCCTCCCGTTTCCCAGGGGCGCGCTTAACCTATTTTCATTTCGTTCGTGTTTTTATTTTGCAGAACGCTTTGTCGGAGGCCTCCGTGGTTTTCAATTTACGGCTACAGTTCTATTTTAGACTCTGTTACTTTATCTACAAACCGGATAGAAACCTTAGTTTTTTCGGTCGTTGGTGTTACCAGGTTGAATAGGCTTGAAAGCTAAGTTGCCGCCCACGATGTTTTTCTTTTTGTAATATTTAACGGATGGCTAAAAGGTTAACCTTATTACAGATGTTTTTTTTTTTTTCTGTTTCATGTAAAGTCAAAGTCAAAGTCAAAGTAATTTATTGATAAATATAAATTTACAAGTCTGCTTCTGCTTTTGTATATAGGTAGTGTGAAAAAATAAATGAAAAATAAGAATTTTTTATTGAGAAAGTTTGCAAGTGCCTTTGTAACGTATATTTATGAGTCAGTTTTGTTTTTAAATATCCAGTATTCGTTTTCCATTAAGTAAGTGCTTGTAAAAGTGGTAAGTAAGTATAAGGTAGGTAACGATGTGAGAAACTGCTGCCAATCTGTGGTCAACTTTACAAATAGAATAATGAAGACAAGATGAATAAGCAGATTTGCGACACTGAGGACCGGCCAGGCCTCCCTGGAGGGACTAAAGAGGGACTAAAGAGTGACTTGTGAACGTGACGTTGCGTGACTCGCGGTTTCCGGGAAACTTTACATCTTCGTATTAATTTCGATGAGTCAGGTAAAACTTTTAAGTAAACAAAATTGACAAGATAAAAATAAATCGTTAAAAACTTTATTATAAAACAATTATTTACATTCGATATCTCTTGAAAATGATATATGTAACCTCTATCCTATTTGGCTAAGTGAAGTAAGTAGAGAGAAATGTGAGATAGAGAAAGGAGAGTTTTATTATGTTAGTTTCTGTTTTCTGTAACCAGTTTTTATTTTTGTGAGGCCGAATACAGATTGGCCTCACAAAAACAGACCCATAGTTTTTTTTTCCTTTATTTGTTCACAAAACTTATTTTTTATGTTTTTTTATTATTGTATAATGGTTATTTTGCAAAGTTTATCGCTTTGTTGTTCGTCAGTTCTCTGTGCTCTATGGTGATATGATGTCCGGACGCCGGGGTCGCGAGTATGTCCACCAGCTGCACCAGCCTCGTGACGTCACCGGACATCCGGTACCGGCGCACGACATGCGACAATATCGTCTTCATAATTGTCATTGTATATTGAACCCCTGCAATACAGACAGTTTTATCAACTTCAACGTTAAAATTCAAACGTTAACAATTCGGCTGTTTTTTATGTGTTTCGACTGGTTTTACTGCATAACTCTGTCACTTATGAACCGATTTAAAAAAATAAATATAAAATGAAATACTGCTTCATCTGTATCAAGCACAGGTCCGATCGTGTATGGAGTACTGCTGCCACCTTTTTGATGGATCAGCCAAGTATCAGCTGGAAGCTTTGGAATCAGTGGACCGGCGAGCTTTGAGGTTAATCGGTGACGATAAACTAACTGCCAAGAAGCTACTTAGTCTCGAGCACCGCCGTAAAGTAGCATGTCTGTCTATTTTCTACAGCATTCATATCGGGGAATGTGCGCAAGAGCTTCACGACCTAATTCCACCCTCCCCATTTCACTACAGGACTAGCAGAAAGTCGGCGAATTACCACCCATTTCTTGTAGAAATGCCAAAAATCCGTACTCAGCGATATCGATCCACATTCCTGTTGCGTACTGCACAAGAATGGAATTCGTTGCCGCCATCTCTGTTTCCTGAGACCTACAATCTTGGAATTTTCAAGGCTAGAGTAAAAAGATATCTTCTAGATCGACGAGCTCCATCCTCGGCCACACCGTCGCTTAACATCAGGCGTGTTGGTGGTCAATCTTAGATCTATAATGTATTAAAAAAAAACTTTGAATGGGTATACTTTTAGATTTAATATACTAAAATCGGTACCGTAGTTTGATATTTAAAACAAAATTGCGCATTTTGAAGTTGGTTTAACAGTTTTTTTAATTATAAAATTATTCTTTTATTAAAATCATGTCCATATGATAGACAAGTCAGAGCTTCCCCCGTGGATTTCCAAAAAGACCGGTTGGAAGCGGACTGCATCCAGCGTCTTCTTGCCATTTGTATGAGATCTCCTGTAGAATTTACTGAATTTATGGCCAGTCTCCCTACGCTGCATTTGCCGGTTCGTGATCTACACTCGACAACTTTTCGGCCCACCGGCCACCAGTCCTACGTGCTATTTACCCTGCCCACGTCCACTTCAACCGCTCAAACCCTTTCAAAACGTAAATCTGCTGTTTAAAAGATAAAAGAGGGTCATAAAACTTGTACGCTTACCAATACAACTTCGTTTGCCCAGGCTAAATACTGCGTAGGCCTTAGTATCGGTGGGGATGCTACCATCAAGCCACCGCTCAGGGCGAAACTGTCCTGCATCTGAGCCCCAAACCGGATGCCGTCCGAGGTGGTAGATAGATATGGCGCATCTACTTCCCACTGGTAACGTGTACTTCTCTATAAATAAAACATGACGTTATATCATAAAGTGGTATGGTAAAACTTATAAGAACAGGTAAATATTGCAGCAGCGACCCAAAACCTTGCATATAACCATGTCTACATAATCTAAATCCGCTTAGATTAGATGGACTTGAGGAAATAAAATCAGCTTTCATCATCATCATCATCATCTCAGCCATAAGAAGTCCACTGCTGGACATAGGCCTCCCCCATGGATTTCCAAAAAGACCGATTGGAAGCGGCTTGTATCCAGCGTCTTCCCGCCACTTGTATGAGGTCATCTGTCCATCTCGTGGCTGGTCTTCCTACGCTGCGCTTGCCGGTACGTGGTCTCCACTCGAGAACCTTTCGAAAATCAGCTTTAGTAACATTTTAAACAAAAAGACATAAAATAGTTACGTTATTCACGTTAATCGAAAACTGCTTCTATGCTAACTGTTTATAAATAACTTATATTATTTAAAAGTGAATTATCATATGTCATTGAGGAAAAAGTGCAGCAAAATTACGTTTTTATGCTTTTATACTAGGAGCAATAAATTAAGATGTCACCCTATTTTTAACTGACTTCCAAAAAGAAGGAGGTTATCAATTAGGCCTGTATGTTTTTTTTTTATGTTTGTTCACCGATTACTCAGCTAATTGTGCATTGATTTTGATGATTCTTTGTGTATTTGGTAGATCTGAAATATTCAGAGGTGGTCCCATATAAAATTTATCAAAATAGATGCAGTACTTTGGTTTTTATAACAAAATAACTGGTAAAGTATCATCCAAACAACTGTAGAAAAGGGAATAGCAAGTAGCCTATGTACGCGACTTGCTATTCACTTTTCTACAGGCTGTATACATATTGCGTCGGTTTTTATCTTTTGACGTGATAACGTCTTATAAATCGATGAACGCCGGCTGCACGCACGAAAAAGCATGACTCTTGTCACGTTCCGCCTGAGCCGAGCGTGCAAGCGAGAGCGCGGAACAAGCGATAGAGAGGCACGATCGGCCTAAGCATTGGCTTGTGTTACCACATAAAATTATCGTCCGTAACAAGGGCGTCGCCAGCCCATGGCCCATGAGGGGGCAAGTTAATATTATGGAGGATGAGAAAAATATGAATTGTAGGTACAGGTACAATTGCACGGCCTTAGGACTTTGGTTGCTTTGCAATTGGCTACATTTTTAAATCTCTAGGGGGGGGGGGGAGGCAGCTGCCCCCTCTGCCCCCCCCCCCCTTGGCGACGCCCTTGGTCCGTAAACCGGCTTTACAGACAACAATATTTTTTTAATACTATAATCATATTTCTCTTATTTATCTGTAATAGTGCTTACTTAGCTTAAGATCTTTGTCTATAATCCGTGATACGCCTACAATGACTGGGTAGAGCCTCATTGATTCCTTGATGACGGCGTCCAAGTACTTCAACCTCGACAGGTCGTGCTTCTCTACATCCCGGTCGGATCCCTCGAATACTTCTTGCAATCTAAAACAAGATAATAATCAATAAAACCCGACAAGTGCGAGTCAGACTCGCACACCGAGGGTTCCGTACAAACTATAAAAGATATTATAGGTAAAAGAACTATCGGGTGTAGCTAGTTAGTCATTAATGAAAGGTGCTTTTTTTTATATTTGTGTCATAATCCGTAAATTACACGTAAAAATCATTAACAAACCAGTTTTAGCTTGTGCCAATGAGGCTCTTTCAAATGATACCCAACATGATACGGTTAGCTAACTTTAAAATTTGGACCCTCATTTCTTGCATAAAGACCCTACTTTTTGGGATTAAATTAAAAATGTACAGTTTTCAGGTTTTTCCTTTATGTGTGTTTATAAGACATTCCCGGCAGCTTAGTTCCGGCATTGAAGTTCCCGGCAGCTTAGTGGTGAGACCGTCTGACTTGCGATCCGCAGGTCCTGGGTTCGAATCCCACGGCACGCACCTCTGTCTTTTCGAAGTTATGTACGTATTGTTGATTGCCGCCAACTTCAAACGGTGAAGGAAAACATCGTGAGGAAACCTACATGTCTGAGAGTTCTCAATGATCTTGAAGATACGTGAAGTCTGCCAACCCGCACTTGGCCAGCGTGGCAGACTATGGCCTAACCCTTCTCACAATGAGAAGATGGCCCGTTCCCAGCAGTGGGACAGTTTGTACAAACAGGGCTGATAAAAAAAAAAAAAAAAAAGACATTGCCAAATTTCGTAGTTTTAAGTCAATGGGAAGTGCCTTATAGGTTTTGATTCTTTTATGAGTGTCGAAATATGAAATTTTTGCGACTTATACGGCTGTAACTTTTTTTTACGATAACCGAAAAGTTTGATTTTTCAGTTGCAAAGGACAAAAGATCTGCGAGTATGGTTTTATTTTCAATCCGATACCTCCACACGTTCCCGAGATAGAAGGTCTTGACAGACGGACAACAAAGTGATCCTATAAGGGTTCTGTTTTTCCTTCTGAGGTACAGAATCCCAAAACTGAGGCACGTTTTAAAAATTAAAAATTGCTTACAGCGGCCAACACAATGAGCAAACTGGATTGCCACTAAAACTTTAGGAATCCTATGTTTGTGAGATTACCATACCAACAGACCATCGGGAAGATTCAATTCAATTCAATTAATTTATTTCGGGCCTTGGGTATACATAATATACGCTTGCCGACGTCATTTACATCATAATCACAATAATATCATTATAAAAAATAAAAATTCTGATTTTATATCCCCTCAGGAGGCATTAAATACGCCAGCGTATTTCCCGCCATTGTGCGCTGGCTGGCATGCCATACGCTAGCGTATCGTTATTCCTCTCCTTGTTGTACTCCCCGCCAGTTAACTATGACATAATATTTTTTTCTGCTCTAACTCGTTCATAGACAGGCAAAATGACAAACTACCAATCAGATACGTTAGAATTGATACTTCCGAAATAAATTTCTGTGTAAATTGCATCAGAATGACGCGCGCGGTCAAGGTTATAAACACGTAATGGCGGCCGCTCTTGCCATCTATTTATAAATACCGATTTTATGTATTTATTTCGATTAAATACATATTTTGTTATGTTTTACACGTGGCAAAACCAGTAATAAAGTTAGTGACAGTGTCAAATACATGTCTGTGTGATCAAAAAAATCGAAATATTTGTTTCGAACCGAACGCCGACGGACCTTTTTTGTGCCGAAATTTGAGTGTTTTTTTTGTGACTTTTATGTTGTGATTTTTTTTTCAAAATAAGGTTTCATTATATACTTCAAAATTAATAGTAATATGTGACCGATATATATCCAGTGATACGATACAAGTGTTAAATTAAGTATGTGATGTGTATATTAATCACAAATATGAATCTAAACGCATACATGTCGAACGAACAATAGTGTCCGAAAAGCCGTGCCAGATGTCCGCCGTCGGTATTTATAGCCGATTTTGAAACATAGTTTCAATTACAACAGGTATGTATGTTGCATGTTTTTTATTTGTTATGTTATTAATAATAAGACTGCATATACAGATTTTTAAATAAAGCAACCCATTTTGCTCAATAACGTCCTAATTGACTTCGCGTATTTTTTTCAATTATCTATCATCATTATCATCAGCCCGAAACGAGGTTTTTTATGGTCTCTAATAGATAAATAAAACACATTTTTATCGACTAAACCATTACAAAACCAGAAGCTCATAAATTATACTATTCATAAACAAAAGTTACAAGCCATTCCAACTTAAAGAATATCAAGTTCACATTTTGTAAGCATGACCCGTTTTTACGACCGTCCTAATTGGCCACTTGAACCGCACGTGCTTTATGACGATCTTGTTAATCTAAACAATGTATGGGATGATGTTATTTTTTCTCGGATATCTGTATATTGTTGTTTTTTAAAGCCAAAAAAACAATAATATGTATGAAATGTTTTTAATATTTTTTAATATGATTTTTTTCGTAAAAAATGGTGAAAAAAAATCGCATGCTCAACTTTAAGCCTAGATAGGGGATACTTTTTTTAATTAAAATACATATGCGTTGGATATCAGTTAGCTTTATTCAGTAGGATTACAGTGATATTAATTTTATATATAGTTTTCATACAAATTTTATTTTTTATTAATTTTTTAATAGCGCGCGGCAAAAAAATCAAAAAAATCGCGGGGGGGCGTGCCATACGCGGGGGGCAAATAAATACGTGACCTTTGCCATGTGCCCGCGGAGGGGATATAAAAACAAAAATTGTTTGCAGCTGTAAGAAGGCATTGTCAGTCAAAAGCAGCTGTAAAGGGGCCCTGTCCCTACATCAGGGGTTCTGTCCCTACATCCCGGTTCCGTTATCAGATCAGTTTCATAAGATTAGATAAGATAATAATTTATTTGTATGAAACATGAGATAAATTTACACACAGTAGCATGCAATTGATGTTATTCATCTCAAATAATATTGCATTGTCATCCAACTAATTACTAATGTACCATGTACTAATTAGCACGTTCGATCTGTAAATTTAAATTGATCAATCGAGTATCGGTACGATAAAACTAGGGACATTTATAATTATTTTTTAACATAAGGTATGCTTATATATAAAAAAAGATAAGAAACGACAAACTGCGTATGATCGTTAAAACAAAAATCGTATCACAAACTAAAATCGAATACGATTTTTGCTGCTTTACTACTGCCTCTGGTTGGATGGTTCTAATGTGGAGGAACTAATGGACCTAATTTATTAAAACCTTTTTAATAAATCACCAAAACTTAGACTACAGATCATAGCTAGGAAAACAATAAATAAGTCACCCCAGTGACACTTACATTCCCCAAAAAGTCTATTAATATATTTCATTATGAAAACTTACGTGGTTGTTACTTGTTACACTTTTTTCCTTGAGCAAACGGGTTACTCACGTCTATTATGAGCCAAATTCTCCGACTATATTTTCAACCGCATACGGCGGTCTTCTTCAAAAGGAACAGCGCAGACGTCACTCCCGAAGGACGTACCAGAGAGACGTCCTTCGGGTGTGTCGTCTGCGCAGCTCCTCCTGCTGTTAAAAATAAAAACCTATTAATATAAATGAAATGGACAGATGACCTCATACAAGTGGCGGGAAGACGCTGGATGCAAGCCGCTTCCAATCGGTCTTTTTGGAAATCCATGGGGGAGGCCTATGTCCAGCAGTGGACTTCTTATGGCTGAGATGATGATGATGATAATTGTTATGTAAGTCAACTTACTCATCAAAGACTTTCTGCTGAACTTCTGGATACGAAGCAATGTTCAAGAGTGCCATCGCGGTACTGTTGTAAGTGGTGTCGAAAGCAGCTACGATAAATGTGTTTACTTCATCTTTTACCTCTGAATTTGTTAGGACGCCATCGTTTTCCATCACCAGTAGAAGGTCGAGTAATGATTTGTACCGTGTCTTTGATGAATCTATAAGAAAAGAAATAGATACATAATACATTTAAAAAAACTTTCACGCTAACGCTAATCTTTAAAGCGCGGCACGCACCTCTTTTTCGAAGTTATGTGCGTATTGTTGATTGCCGCCAATTTCAAACGGTGAAGGAAAACATTGTGAGGAAACCTACATGTCTGAGAGTTCTCAATGATCATGAAAGATATGTGAAGTCTGCCAACCCGCACTTGGCTAGCGTGGTAGACCATGGCCTTACCCTTCTCACAATGAGAAGATGGCCCGCGCCTAGCAGTCGGGCAGTTTGAACATACAGGGGTTATAAAAAAAAACTTTTGTACATATATTTATAGTATATTAAAAATGTATTTTTAAACAGGATGTGTTATTTTATATTTGTATTTATTTACACTTTTTAAAACAGGAAATTTCTTCTATAAAAAGAAAAGAGGGGGAGGGGATGAAGTACACATTTATTACTTTACTTAAAAACTGTAGCATAGGTAATTTATTTAACTTTTTTTAAATAAACAGTTGTTGTATATCTATGTTTCATAAAGTTCAGTTTTTTTTATTAATTACGTGGTAAGGCTGCATAACATAGTAGCTTGAAATGATCAGTAAAAAATAAATATAAAAAGACGTGTGGCAATCGGAGACTGCCGCGGTAAAGCTATTGCATAGCATTTTTTATCAACTTATGTAATTATAATTATTTATTTATTGTATTTATGCAGTATTCCTAACACCCCCCACTCCGACCGGCACAGCGGTGATACTTTTTAGTTTTTAGTTTTGCCATCTATCGATGAATAGCAGAACTTTTAATGACTTTTTGAAATATCACGCTTGTCTCTTTAGTTCTGCAAATCGCCTCTAGGTGGCATTGGTTGTATCGGCGTTACTGCGTTAGGTTATTTTCGTTACGGAATTTCTGGGTTCGGTCTCCACGCTCAAGGCCCGCGATAGAAGCTATGCAATAGCTTAAAATTTAAAAAATAGGTATTTGTTCGCCCGTAGCACCTGTCGTAGAACACCTTAGTCGTGGTAAAATATTTCGTGTTTTAACCCTTTAATCCATTAGACCAAAATATCCAGCGAAATAATCCTCCTAAATGCATGATAGTACAATTTTTCTACTATACCTAGTGAAATTTATGTGAGACTTGAGACTATACAGCCATTTAATATAAGGATAAGACGAACAGAAAAAAATGTCTATGTCTATAACATGTCTATTTAGCTACACAGAGTAGACCTTCTGCGCCTTGGGCACGAAAGCTTAAAAAAATTACCTACAAACAGGGTTTTTTGTGGGGGTACGTGGGGGCACGCAGTGCCCCCAAAACTAATTTCAAAAATATCGATTCCGATCGATTTAAAAAATTGGCAACCTTTACATTTTTTTTTTTTATTAACCTATTAATTATCCAAATACAAAGTCTAATCTATCTTTCCTGTCTATCTTGACTCACAACTTTCAAGAACTAGCGTGCCCTCAAATAAGACGCGACAGAAAAAGGCCTGCCTTCAAGTATTTATTTTTCGAGCTAGGTAAAAAAAAATGTTTAATCGTAAAAAGATAGCAAATCAATTGTGGGATAGTTAAAAATCTGTGAAACAAATATTCAAAAGTATAATAAAATATCTGAACCTGAAAGATTTTCCAAAAATGTATTAGTTTTTAAAGACTTACATTTTTCTTCCTTTTTGTTCTCTTCGGCAGATAATTCAACTTTCTTCTTTGTCATTACCTAAAATTAATTAAATATGTATTTTTCGAAAACAAAAAATAAACTAGTTTACTTTTTAGTAATTACTACTACTCGTAATTACCTACTAGTTTAGTTTTTCTTACAAATATTATTTGTAAAAAATATGTGATTCAGAAACTTCTCCTTTTTATCCGAGATTTCACAACCTTTATCTTGACAACGTGTTGACTGATTTTTATCAAACTTTAATTGTTTCTTTAGAATTGAAGACCAAACGTTCATACAAAATATTATCAAAATCGGTAATATCAAAATAGCACCACAACAAACTTCCCCCTTTTTGAGAAGAAACAACTAAATCCCCAATGACAAAAAAAAACTACAAAATTATCAAACCTGTACCTTTTAAGTTTCGTAAAGATTGATTGAAAATACGAATGTGGTGGCGACTTTATTAGAAGCTTCTATATTTCTTTATTTCGCTTGCCTACACTCACACACCTACAAGATGGTGTTTTATTTATTAAGTGTTTGATCAAAAACACTTAATAAATAAAACAGCACCTTTATCGTTTTAATATTCCAAATAACACAAGTTTAGGAAATAAAACAACATTTTCCTATTAAGTTCCCGCCAAATCTCGTGTTGCCGCCGCTCACCGATTGACCACAGCAACTCGTTCGTTTTTTTAGAATTCCATAAAATAAAAATAAAAAAATAAATATTTGTGGATATTTTGACACAACACCATCTAGCCCAAACTAAGCAAAGCTTGTGCTATGGAACTAGATGGCTGATAGAATACATTTATACTTTTTTTTTGTAAATATATACATATGATACATAGAAACACCCAGACACAGAACAAACATCCATGCTCATCACACAAATGTTTGCCCTGGGTGGGGGTTGAACCCACGACCTTTCAGTTCAGCAGGTAGACGTAAACACACTACCAACTGAGCCACAAGGCCAGTCGAAAAAACACGACACGAATACACAAACAACAGTAAGAGCAAATTATTTAAACAAAAAGTTACCTTAAGATATACTTCATGAATAATCTTAGCCGCAGCTTCTTGTTTTTTCTTCAAATTACTCAAATTGAACAGAAAGTTACTGTGATAGTACACTTTTTTTATCCGCTCAGCCACACAAGCAGAAAATATGTCACAGGATTTGCCATATTCATTTATAAGAGTTTCATCTTCTCCTACACTCACCCCCATCAACGTAGCTGAAAATTAGACTTTATTAAGTAGCTAGCTACGCCAGCCTAGTAGACCGTTCCGATTCGAAGATACCTATAAGAAGGTACTAATAAGGAAGGTGCCTATCTATAGCATATATTCCCATTGTATAAATCCGAGGAGTTATAAAATATCGAATATCATTTCCCCTTTATAAAATCCCGAAAGCTCATTTGTCAACATGTTTGATAATCAAACCAGTGTAAATTAGAAGATTTCTGGGTAGATATACCTAGTGAAACTAATTAGTAATTTTTCGGGCAAATGAAACTTTTAACTATGTTATGAAATCTGATTTGTGATCTGACTAGTGAAACTATTTAATAATTTTTCGGGCAAATGAAACTTTTAACTATGTTATGAAATCTGATTTACCGCCAATAAAAACCAATATCAAAGCTACACTCATTTCGACCATATTTGGTAAAAATTACAGTTTAAGAAACTGAAAAATCGTCATTTTTCCAGTTATTTTGTTATAAAAACCAAAGTAGGTACTAAAATGATTTTGATAACATTTATATGGGACCACCTCTAAAGTACGAGTATTACCTACCAAACAAAAAATAATCATTAAAAACAATTTATAATTGGCGGACTAATCGCTGAACAAAGATACCAAAAAAAAACAGTCGAATTGAGAACCTCCTTCTTTTGGGAAAAAGAACTGATTCTTTGATCTTTTGGGAAAAAGAAGAAGATTCTCAATTCGACTGTATGTTTTTTTTAGGGTTCCGTACCTCAATAGGAAAAAACGGAACCCTTATATAGGATCACTTTGTTGTCCGTCTGTCCGTCCGTCGGGTGTCAAGACCTTTATCTCGGGAACACGTGAAGGTTCCCGAGATAAAGGAGGACCCGAGGTTCGTGAGTTGAAATTAAAACCATATACGCAGATCCATAGTATCTTGCTGCAAAAAGAAAAATAAAGTTTCGAAGTTTTCGTAAAAAAAAGTTACAGTCAAACATATCGTAAAAAACACACATTTCGACACTCACATGGGAATCAAAACCTATACTTCCCGTTGACCTAGAACAATGAAATTTGGCAAGAAGCATTGCGTTAGAGTACACATATAGGAAAAAATCCGAAAATTAATTAATCACATAAAAGTAAGCAAGGAATGAAGGTCCAAATTTTAAAGTGAATTAACCGTATCACGTGGGGTATCATATGAAAGAGCTTCAGTAGCATAAGCTAAAACAGGTTTTTAAATATTTTTACGATTTATATTTTTCGGTTTATGAAGGAAAATATAAAAAAATATATGATTTCCCCCTTTTATATACTAGTTTGTACGGAACCCTCGGTGGGCGAGTCTGACTCGCACTTGTCCGGTTTTTTTTTGTATCTTTGTTTAGCGATTACTCCGGCAATTATAAATTGTTTTTGAAGTCGGTTTAAAAAATACTTTATATGGAAATTGTACCACGTTAACTTAGAAAAAAACTCACCACATGCGGCTCGAAACACATTCTGCTTTACATGCGGGAAGTGGTCAATTGATCCTTTTCCCACTTCTTGACTCAAACGTTTGACCAGCTGTCGTGCTTGTTCGTTGAACTCCAACAAAAAGGAGTCTGTCCTGCTCTGATTGAAAATAGGATTGATGAGTTTACGATGTCTTCTCCAAGTTGGCTCTAAAACAACGATGAAGGAGGTGAACTGGTGCCTATTTCCATACAATAGACGATTACTTTTTTTCCACTTTAAGATTTTACTCATAGACATAATTTGAGTCTATATTTTACTAATAATACGACATTAGCAACAAAAAACGTTTTAAGAAATAAAGTGACCTTGAATTATAAATTACCTAAGTACATAGTTAATTACGGAAACACTCGAATTTTATTATATGGAGAGGCTACTTATTGAATGTGAAGTAATAGCGTGGCAAATCAGTTCTTAACACTTTTGAGGATAAGACAGGCATTTTAGTATCTTGGCCTTATACCTAGTCTTGCCATAAATATTGTCACGAAGAAAAAAAATTTTTTTTTATTGCAAATAATATTTATTACTTTTACAGTGTGTTAGTTTAATACATAAATATAAAACAATTTAAAATATAAAAGCTTATTCGAAGTGGTCTCCATTGGCTGCAATACAGTCCTTTAAACGTTGAGGCCAGTTATCAATAGAAGCACGCACTCTTTCCATGGAAAAATTCTTTATGACCTGGCGCCGAGTCTTGTTGGAAGGACCATACTTGGTTATTGAACATGGTGTTGTTAAGGGGCTTAACTACCTTCTCAAGAATGGTATTTTGATACACTTGTGCCGATGTTTTGATACCTTTTTCACAAAAATATGGCTCAGTCACTCCTTCATAGCTAACACCCCACCAAACCATCACTGAAGTCGGATAATGCCCACGTTGCACTCTGTCGACTAATTAGGAAGCTTCCTTAGAGCTTTGAGCATAAATACGGTCATTTTGTTTGTTAAAATGTTGCTCAATTGTAAAGATTTTCTCATCCGTAAACAAAATTTTTCTGTGACCTCCCTTTGCGTACCGCTTCAGTAGTTGTTTCGATTTTACCACCCTATTATTTTTTAAATTATCAGTTAAAAAATGACCAGTGCGTCTCTTATAGGCTGCAAGTCCTAAGTCATCATTTAAAATACGCGACATGGTTCTGGGTGCTATCTTCATCTCCCGAGATAAAATCTTTTGCTTTCGGACAGGATTTCTTCGAATTCTTTCCCTTACTGCTTTGACCACCTTTTTCGTACGAACACTACGTGGACGGCCAGATCTTTTTCTGTCACAAACAGAGGAGGTCTCATTGTACCTATTAATAGCCCGGTACACAAACATTTGACTAATACCAAGCGAATGGAGAGTTTTAAAAATTGCATTTGGCTCCATACCAACTTTGTGTAATGCAATCACAGCGATTCGGTTCTCTTTATCACCCTACTCCATTTTAATATCGCAAAATATTGTACAATGTATTGGCGCCAAAATTAGAAAACTCAATGAACAATCGTATAAAAATGACAGATTCCAAATTCAAATGTAATATCTTTCTTATTTTTAACTGTAACAGTATTTATGGCCAGACTAAGTATATCTTGATGTTGCACTTTATCCCCACCCAGAGCAAACATTTGTGTGATGAACAGGGATGTTTGTTCTGTGTCTGGGTGTTTCTATGTACCATAAGTACCATAAGTATTTATAAAATAAAAGTATATATGTATTCTATCAGTTATCTAGTTTCCATAGTACAAGCTTTGCTTAGTTTGGGCTAGATGGTGCTGTGTGAAATGTCCACCAATATTTATTATTATTAATAGTATCCGGTTGATAGATCGTGTCCCAAACATGTACATTCGACCACGAATAAATTATGTAATTTAGATTGAATTATATGTAAATAGATTAAAATAAAGGCATTATTTATTTAGAAATTAGGTCAAAACACTCACCATCAGCAGTAATCAATCCTGTGCCTGTCCATTCGTGGAAGAATTCGTAGCTAAAATCTTTTGACAAACATGAGTTGGATAACGTATATGCATCGTCTGGATCCATACATACTGCAAAGGATTAAAGAATAGGATTAAAATATAGTGATACATACTTTCCATGACAAGTCGAGAACGTTAGTAATTTGAGTAGAACGGTTGTAGCAAGCTACATATGTTTGGTTTTCATAAAAAATAATTTAAAGCGAATCCGTTGTGATACGCCGTTCCGTTTTGATTTGGCCTAAGCAAGTGATAAAAGTTTCCTAGCATTTCTAGCTCTTTGAATTTGTCTCCAGACTTTTGGTTAGCATAAGTCAAGTCCATATATATGTCCTGCTATACGAGTATGTACATATTCTATTGGCGTTCACTACTTAGAAGTCCACTTGTCTTTATGTGCATCTTCACTGATCTTAAAACTCTTATGTCAATGGGTGTGTTCTGCTCTTACACAATGTACATTTTATTAATCGACTTCAAAAAAATAAGCTTATCAATTTGGTATGTTTGTATTTTTTATCCTTCTTTTATCTGGTCTGTGTTTTCATGGGTCTGGATGGGTCTGGAGTTTTGAGCCTAGAATTTGTTCTACTTTCCTTATATTCGAAATGAAAAGCAGAATGTTTACCTCGGGTGAAAAGCCTATTCAGGCACTCGACCTATTGACGCCCTCACTACGCTCGTACGCCAAACCATCTCTTGCCTAAATAGGTTACTTTCAACCAGTGTGACAATCTACTATTGCCTCGTGTCTTCTTGAATCCATCGCTACGCTCAGGATCAAACTGTCAGACACTAGACGGTAAAATACAATTTTCCAGCCTAGTACATACAGGCTGTACCAGCCTGGCATAGATTGGTACAGGCTGTACAGGTAGTATTTTTTTAACACAAATGTAATTCATACTTATTAGATACCGTACCGTTGTATAAACAAATTTAATTCCATTTTATTTATGTTAATATTATAAAGTTTAGTTAATTTATCATATGTGTAATTCTGACTTACCTGTATTCAAGGTTTGTTATTCAACGTTAATAAATATTCTTATTCCTATACAACAAATAACTATTATTAAATCGGCGAATTACCACCCATTTCTCGTTGAAATGCCAAAGATCCGTACTCAGCGATATCGATCCACATTCCTGTTGCGTACTGCACAAGAATGGAATTCGTTGCCGCCATCTCTGTTTCCTGAGACCTACAATCTTGGAATTTTCAAGGCTAGAGCGAATAGATATCTTCTAGATCGACGAGCTCCATCCTCGGCCACACCGTCGCTTAACATCAGGCGAGTTGGTGGTCAATCGTACATCTATAGTGTATAAAAAAAAAAAAAAAAAAAAAAATTAATTGTACCTATAAATGTATTCTTAGGAAAGTATCGACCTAATTTGTTTTTGTTTTTGAAGGTATTTTAAAAAGATGTTGGAAAGTTTTAATATCCATCAAAAATGTCTAAATGTCTGCTTGTATACCTCAAAAAAATTATGTTCTTATTTGCATTTTATTTTATATTTTGTAATTAGGTACTTCATAATGAATGTAATGTTATCTTACCATAGACGTTCCATGTGCCAGCTGTAAGACATACCAACGACTCGCCTTTTTGTTGTGAACGTCTCAATATAGTCTTCGACACTACTTCGAGAATACCTGAATAAATTCAGCTTTTTTTAAATACAGACACAACAATTTTAAACTAAAATGAGCCCAAGACAATCTAATAACTATGTACACATATTTTGTACAGTAGGAATAGTTAAAATGCTAGGTGTTGGCATACAATATCAAGTTGAAATAAGTAAGTGTTACAAATCTTATAAGTAAGTGTTACAGACCTATTTTCTTGATCCAAAGAGATTTTAACACTAGCGTTTACTCTATTTTAATTATTTTTAAGTATACGTCACATAACACCAGTCACCAACTGTCAACGAAACGTTCACTTGTCATTTTTACCCGCATGCGTAAGAAGATTATGTTTTTCGAGTGTATGTATGTGGGTATATATATATGTATAAGTATATGTTTCTATATTACCTCCTACAGCCCAAACGGTTTGGCCGATTTTGATGTACGAGGTGTCATTCGATTTATCTTCACTACCCGAGTGTCATAGGCTATACTATATTTTTTTGTAATATCAGTAATAATATGACTCGCAAAAATAAAAATAAAATCTTTTTCATTATCTCTAACAAACTTTATCGTAATAAATAAGTGATTTTACTATAATTGTCCTAAAGAATGCGCATTTCTAACTTACTTCAATTATTTACACATACTTTTTCACAAAAAACGCACTCAACAGCGAATCAAGCATAGCAAAATCGTTAGACTGCAAAATCCGGTTTTCTGCAGTCGGTTTTTTATTTATTTTAGTATAAATACTTGTTCATTTCTTTTTTTGTGGAACAAACAAGGAAGTTTTTTCAAAAATATATATTCCAAAAATTATTTACCGTTACAGCTTGTCCCGCGCTTGACCAATTTTTGGTATTTGTTGATTTACAAAGTAAACCCTACAATCTTGCCAATTTTGTCACTTGTACCTATTGCCGTTCTAAAGATACAGCCGTTTAAGTATAGAACAGATAGACACGCTTCACAGCCTATAGCCTCACGAATAGGCTTCCACACCCTTAGTACACAAGACTGAAAAACAAAAAAGAGCCCAATGGTATGAAGTGCGTGCGGGGAAAGCTGCTCGTAAAATAATATCAATGATAAAAGTTATTCATAATTATGGGTAACTGTAACATACGTGTATAAAAATGACTAGGAAAACTTACGTTCTTTTTTAATAAACGCTACCCAAGCATGGCCCACGATCGGCCAAGCCCCCGCGGCAAGGGGAGGCAAGTTCCTCTGTTTACGGAAAAAAGAGTAAATAATAAAAAATAAAATCACATAAACTAACACAAGTAACACAGCCATTGTGAATTATAAGATACTATACTCATTTACAAAATGTATTTATATTATATCTAAGTAGGTACTAATTATAATAATTAATAATTAATTAATTAATAAATAATTGTTTTGTACTATTTTTTATTTAATAATTAGATGAGTGAGAAACTTTAATTGCTGCATAATTTATATAGATAGGCATTGTGTAGGTATAGGCATTCTTTGACTGTTTTTTATTTCTCATAAAAATTTGCTAATACTCTGATGTTTAACACGTATTTAACCGACTTCTGAATGAGTGGTTCTCAATTGCTGTGCTTTTTCTCAATTTTTTACCGACTGCGGTAAAGCCAAACAGAAGGGTCATGATTTTAAGCAAACTATTTGCTTACGTACCTATGTTAGTTTCAGAGTAAACTACTTGTGAGACTTCCGTACTAAAGGTGTAGGAGCCTATTCGAGAGGCAATGTTGTCTGTCTGTCACTGTATTTACCGGAATTGGTAGGAAGTAGATATTTTAATAGAATGTGTCGTTACGGCAGATTCATCAAAAACAATCATCATCATCATCATCTCAGCCATAAGAAGTCCACTGCTGAACATAAGTAGTATGGATTCGAGAGTTCTAGCTCACTGATTTCTAACTCAGAAGACGTTCTAGCTCAACATCGAGGGGTCACCGCCTAAAAAAAAAAAAAAAAAAAAAAAAAAAACCCGTGGTCCGTTCTCTCCAGGTTACTTGTCTACTAACCTAACCTAACCTACTTGTTTCACTGAATACCTAAACCTAACCTACTTGTTTCACTGAATAACCTAACCTAACCTACTTGTTACATTATTTCATCTAAATACTAACCTAACCTAACCTACTTGTTACATTATTTCATCTAAATACTAACCTAACCTAACCTACTTGTTACATTATTTCATCTAAATACTAACCTAACCTAACCTACTTGTTACATTATTTCATCTAAATACTAACCTACCTGCTGAATACCTAACCTAACAATACCTAAACTTGTTTCACTGAATACCTAACCTAACAATACCTAAACCTAACCTACTTGTTTCACTGAATACCTAAACCTAACCTAACTTGTTTCACTGAATACCTAAACCTAACCTAACTTGTTTCACTGAATACCTATTTGCATTATTTCATCTAAATACTAACCTACCTGGGTTAAGCAATAACAAAAACAACTGTCTGTTCTTTAAAGCCTTTATTTAATCAAAATAGTGTTGATACATGTCATATACCACTATATCATTCCTAATTGTATTGCTTTCATCGAATTTGCTTGTAAGCTGTAACATACCCATTCCGTGGTATTTGTAGTACAAGTATACCAAGCAGTACTTGCCACATAGCGAGGTCCAATCATTTTGTATTCTCTTGTCATTAAAATCCCACATTCTACAGTTCCTGTTCAGAAAACTCTTATGATAGCCCGTAGGTGGTCGGCCAAAGGAGTCAAAATATTGCCCAACGCTGCCTTTTTCTATGTGTATGGCTACCCAATGAGACCCTGGTCGCGTGTCTGAATCCAAATTGCTAACTATAAACGTAGGCGCTTCGGTATGTATTGGTAATTTGTTTGCAGCGTACACGTTATTTTGCAGACTAGGATGAATTTTGTATAAACATTCCTTGATCTCGATTGTGTTCATAGTAGCTACCTTGCGAAGATTTCTCTTGCGAATGTTGTTATTGATAAAAGGATTGACTATATATAAGGTAACAAATAAAAAAGAGGTGTGTCACTTATTTTAGTAAATTCATTTATTTCAATCATTTGTATTATTGATTAAATTATCCCCTAAACCCCAAATTAGCCTAGTTTTTATTTTTATTGATATCCACATTATGTCTACATTCATAATAAGATCTATATACAATTACATCTTAACTACTATAGTCTACCCCCTCCGCGGGCACATGGCAAAGGTCACGTATTTATTTGCCCCCCGCGTATGGCACGCCCCCCCGCGATTTTTTTGATTTTTTTGCCGCGCGCTATTAAAAAATTAATAAAAAATAAAATTTGTATGAAAACTATATATAAAATTAATATCACTGTAATCCTACTGAATAAAGCTAACTGATATCCAACGCATATGTATTTTAATTAAAAAAAGTATCCCCTATCTAGGCTTATAGTTGAGCATGCGATTTTTTTTCACCATTTTTTACGAAAAAAATCATATTAAAAAATATTAAAAACATTTCATACATATTATTGTTTTTTTGGCTTTAAAAAACAACAATATACAGATATCCGAGAAAAAATAACATCATCCCATACATTGTTTAGATTAACAAGATCGTCATAAAGCACGTGCGGTTCAAGTGGCCAATTAGGACGGTCGTAAAAACGGGTCATACTTACAAAATGTGAACTTGATATTCTTTAAGTTGGAATGGCTTGTAACTTTTGTTTATGAATAGTATAATTTATGAGCTTCTGGTTTTGTAATGGTTTAGTCGATAAAAATGTGTTTTATTTATCTATTAGAGACCATAAAAAACCTCGTTTCGGGCTGATGATAATGATGATAGATAATTGAAAAAAATACGCGAAGTCAATTAGGACGTTATTGAGCAAAATGGGTTGCTTTATTTAAAAATCTGTATATGCATTCTTATTATTAATAACATAACAAATAAAAAACATGCAACATACATACCTGTTGTAATTGAAACTATGTTTCAAAATCGGCTGTAAATACCGACGGCGGACATCTGGCACGGCTTTTCGGACACTATTGTTCGTTCGACATGTATGCGTTTAGATTCATATTTGTGATTAATATACACATCACATACTTAATTTAACACTTGTATCGTATCACTGGATATATATCGGTCACATATTACTATTAATTTTGAAGTATATAATGAAACCTTATTTTGAAAAAAAAATCACAACATAAAAGTCACAAAAAAAACACTCAAATTTCGGCACAAAAAAGGTCCGTCGGCGTTCGGTTCGAAACAAATATTTCGATTTTTTTGATCACACAGACATGTATTTGACACTGTCACTAACTTTATTACTGGTTTTGCCACGTGTAAAACATAACAAAATATGTATTTAATCGAAATAAATACATAAAATCGGTATTTATAAATAGATGGCAAGAGCGGCCGCCATTACGTGTTTATAACCTTGACCGCGCGCGTCATTCTGATGCAATTTACACAGAAATTTATTTCGGAAGTATCAATTCTAACGTAGGGTCAATGTGCCAGTTCGCCGTCCACAGCCAGATCTCGTCCATCGGACGGATCGTTCTTGCAAATCGTTTAAAAATAGCAATACTGACAATCTTAAAACAAAAAAAAATATTTCTTTGCAAGACTGAAGACTTAAACCACATATACACACAAGCACACAAAGCCTAATGTGTATGTGTAACTCGTAAAAAAAAACAACAGTTGGCGGTTGGTATCGACCCAGTGTGGATACGTGAATATTACAAAACAAATAGTGGCACACCGCGACTTTCACAGTAAGTATTTTATTGATTTTTTTATATTTTGGGTTTTTTTACTGTTTGTAGACCTTGTTTATGATCTATAGAATGTGGGAAACATCGTTTTTATTTTGAATGTCACTATTAAAGAAACAAAATTAAGTGGTCAAGAACTGAAATACCATTTTCTTAGAACATTTAGTTTTCGACCGCGTGGTCGGAGACTAGCTTGGCTCCGTCCAATAAGATTGTTTCCGATATTTAATAATTTGTGAAAATCAAGTAAATGAAATTTAGAAATTTAAACCTTATGTGCGGATACTATTTAATTACCAGTTCTCGTCCACTTTTTTTTTATTACGTAATAAAATACGCATTAGAAAATCATGCGGTCGGAAACTAAAAATGCTTAGGGGAACATGTCAGTTTACGACCGGTATTTGGTTTATAGCAGAAATTTCATGAAAATTTGAAATATACTAATATGAAATTGTTTTTGCTTTGCAGAAGGTAATAAATAAAGACAGAGTCAATGTTACAGAAGAATCAGTGTTACCCAGTGATACTATAAAAGTATTAATCTATGAATATAGGTAGTGTATATTAAGGATATTAAGGAAAATAAGATCATATTTTTTTTAATATAACTATAATATAAAAGAACTAATTACTGTAATAGATACACTCATAATTAAAGTAAAAATATAGTGTACATTAAGTAAAATACGATTTCATTTTCCTAAATTTTATAGTTTCAGTAAAAAAAATATGTTAAAGATTGAAGGTATTAGAGATGTTTCAATAATTACAGATGTTTAAAATGTAAGATAATAAATGTTAATCACTGACTTTCTTTAAATGTACCTATATTTACCTATATTTTTTATGTACCTATATTTTTTGTATATATTTTCCTATTGAATTCCAAAGTTTCCAAGTGAGTGGTCGAAAACTAGCTAATAGGTGGACAAGAACTGAATTTTGTGGACGAAAACTAGCAAAACAGCAATTTTGAGCATTTTATGAATTATTAAAAATACCAGTAAACTTACAACCACAAAAAATACATTTTATCAAAATAGAATATATGACGAGTATATTGCAATAATTTCTTATACAAATTGCATAGTCTAAATATTTTATATTGTTTTCCGAACTTGACAACTCCACTAACTGGACGAAAACTAGCACATTGACCCTATCTGATTGGTAGTTTGTCATTTTGCCTGTCTATGAACGAGTTAGAGCAGAAAAAAATATTATGTCATAGTTAACTGGCGGGGAGTACAACAAGGAGAGGAATAACGATACGCTAGCGTATGGCATGCCAGCCAGCGCACAATGGCGGGAAATACGCTGGCGTATTTATTGCCTCCTGAGGGGCTACGATTTACGATTCAATGCCATTCATCAAATATGGGTGTTATGACCGAGGTGGGATGGTGGCAGCGGCAAAACAAGACGCACCACGAGCGGCTTTCTTAAAAAATTAAAATATTTTTTTTATACTTTTCCATCCTCTATACAATAATATCAATTCACAGAGTATTTTTTTAATTTTTCTCCTCTCTTTGTCCACAATTGGTACTCCTCTATCGTGTAAAATGTTGTGAATAATCTCACAAATACAGTTTATTTCCTCTTCATCATAAGCTTTTGAAAGAGCAATTCTATATTTTCGTTTAAGTATGTTAAGCGCCAATACTGAGTTTTTACGTGTGTTGAGAGTTCGCGACATTATTTATAAGTGGTAGGAATTTAACAGCACATTACAATATATTTAATCTCTTTGGCAGTGTGCATAATAGTACAAAAACACACAACTAGGAATATAGGGAAAAAAAAGGTAGGTAGTGGTAGGTGGTACCTATAAGTTAAAACCTTAATTAAAATTCCAATGACTAACTACTATAGTCTACGATTACATTGCGGTTCTTATCTATTCATATTACATTATCGAACTCGTCATGATTGTTTAGTTAATTTAAGTTGTAATTATCGTAATGTTATTTTAATGATAATTTAACCTATTCCTGGTATATAAGGTCCAAAATTTTGCTTAGTGCTAACAGTTGAGTAAGTTGTAAATGCTGAAGTTTTTAAGTTATAATAGTGTTGTAAATTGAAGTACTACAGGACAATGGAGGTAAGTAATATTATTTTGTCATACATCTTTATTTTTATTTTTTTCATTTTAATGTTTCATCAATCATTAAAGTTCAATTTTCGTTGTTTCAGAACAACTTTGATGAAAATACTTTCAAAAATTACTATTACCAACCGCTTTCCGATGAAGAAAGTACGGAATTAGTAATTGGGAAAGAGAGTCAGAAAAGAAAAAGAGACGAAGACGGAAACATGGATGCACTTTTCGATTTTACAAAAACCAAAAAAAGGAAACAATTCCAGAGTTCATCATCAGTATCTCGTTCTCAATCTGGAGGTATTGCATTTATATCAACCAATGAAGACAATAAAACGGATTCATCTCACCTGGTGAAAATTGAAATTTATGATATAAAACAAATTGCTAAGATACCGGCCAACGAAGTTTGGAAACATACCAAACTCAGAGTTAAATATTATACGAAGGATACAAATAAAAATTTTAATAACATAAATAAAGTCATTTATGATATTACAAAAGAAATTTCAGCGACAGATTCATGTAAAAAATATATTTTTAACAACAAAGATTAGTGTTTACTAGTCGTTATTTATTTCGTTCGTTAACTATACTTACTTAATACTTAACTTATATAATTAACTAATTACCTACTAATCCATGGTGCTTAGGGTTTTGTTTTTCAATATTTAATTATTTTATACTTGACTGGGTTGCATATATAGTGTCTGTATAATGGAAAGACTCGTCATTTACAATTAAACTTTCTTGGTGTAATCTTACTGTCTTTGAAATGGATAGTGTTTGTGTTAGCGCCTTTTTTGCCAACTCTGGGCTTGGTATAAGTCAAGAAAACATGAACCTCTGTGAACTCGATGAAATGCATGGAGACGTGGAAACATTGGAGCTATGTAGAAAAGTGGAAGAAAACGAAATATTTGATACCAGATATGATAACGAGTTATATGAAATTTGCATAGCGGTTGAAAACAGCGAAATGTAAGTTACCAAAAACATATATATATTTATCATAATTATTGATGGACTTCAAATATTATTTTCTATTGTTATAGAAACTACTAGCACTTTCATAAAATTTTGTAGTCCTTCATTTTTTTTTTATTTTTTTTATTTCTTGTTGGATTAACTTTATTTTTATTTTTGCTGCAGTCAACGATTATCGTCATCTCATCGAGTGCAGACGGGTCGAGGAGTCACATTGAAACGAAATGCTGACAATGAGGACATCAACAGCAGCAGTAAAGCAAAGAGGCGATGTTATCAAGAAGCATCAACTTCTAATGATCAGGTGCATTGTAATGTTTGTAATATATTGGTTAGGAAAATATATTTCGCAAACCACAATAAGAGTAATGTGCACAAAAACAACTTATTAAAATCTCATAACTCTTTAGAAAACGTGACAGTTATTGCATCTGCTTTCGGGCGACGTATAATTTCATATAAAGTAAAAAGTAGAGAGCAAACAAACTTAGTATTTGAAACACCGGAGCTATTTTTAGATTCTATCAAAGACGATTTAATGTTTTTAATTACAGAAGCTATTGATCAACACAAATCCCTTAAAGTAAACTTTGTACTTCATGCTGATTTTGTTCAAGAAACAAAAAACATAAATAATTCATTTGATTTTCAAACCAGCAATTTTATTATATCTCAAGCTGACAATATGGATGTTTTCATGGTATCGTTACGTGATACATTAGCGCATAAAATAAGTACATTCGAAAAGAAAGATAGCGGGTGGAGTTTAACTAAAATTAATTACATAGAGGTCAATATAAATAAATTTAGTCCTCTGCGTGGTACTTCATACATTGAGCTACCAAAAGATATCAAAGATAAAAAGCAGTTGTTAACGTAAAAAATTTGGATAATTCATGTTTTAAATGGGCTTTGCTTTCTGCGTTATATCCAGTAACCAAAAACTCTGAACGACCATCGTCTTATAGCATGCATTCGAATAAACTAAAATTTAATGGGGTATCATTTCCAGTAAAGTTGAAAGATATATCTAAAATAGAGAAACAAAATAATATAAGTGTTAATGTTTTCGGATTAGAGTTTGATAGTCAGTCAAAGAAACATAATGTTGTTGGTCCACTACATTTTACTAAGTGTCGTCAAAATACTCATATAAATCTTTTGTACATACATAACGGAACAAACGGCCAATACTGCTTTATAAAAAACTTATCTAGACTAGTTAGTAAGCAAATAACTAACAGAAACGGTGCTGTTCATATATGTGATGGGTGTTTAATTAGTTTTTCTACCAGAGACAGACTGACGAGACATCAACAACATGATTGCTCACACGTTACAACAAAATTACCTAACAATGAGAAAACTTTAAAAAACTGGTTTGGACAATCAGTATCCAATGATGAAATAAAATTTGATAACTTTCAGAAAACTATGAAAGTCCCCTTTGTTGTCTATGCAGATTTTGAAGCATTTTTAAAACCTATACAAACATGTGATAATGACCAATCAAAACCATACACAAACAACGTTCAAAAGCATGAAGTCTATAGTTTTGGATATTACATCAAATGTTCATATGATGAAAAATTGTCTAAGTATGAAACATATAGTGGTCCGAACTGTGCACAAGAGTTCATGAAACGCTTAAAAGATGACTTAAAAGTAATATGTCGAAATAACTGTATTCAAAAGACTCCTAAGACACTATCAGACGTAGACAACGACAAAATAGCTAATTCAAAAACATGTCATATTTGCGATTACAACTTGAACGGAGATAGAATTCTAGATTTCGATTGGCACACTGGGAATTTCAGAGGTGTTGCACATGAAATATGTGAAAAAAATAATCATCCTCCACGTCATATCCCAGTGTTTTTGCATAATCTCAGTAATTATGATGCTCATTTCATTGTCCATGCTCTCAATTCAGATGACGGAGAAATCGATTTGATACCACAAAATAAATAAAAATATATTTCGTTTTCTAAACAATTGAAAATAAACAACCAACAAGTGAGCTTGAGATTCGTAGATTCTTTTAAATTTTTGTCATGTAGTCTCGATCAGTTAGCAAAAAATTTGAAAGACGAAGAATTTTATGAACTTAGGAATTGTTTCCCTGATGTAAACGACTTCAACAGACTTCGAAAGAAAGGTGTTTATCCATATGAGTGTATGATATCGTACAAGTCACTTGAACTAACTTCTTTGCCGGATAAAAATCAATTCTACAGTTCTCTTACTGATTCGTTTATTTCCGATGAGGAATATAACCGTGCAAAAGATGTCTGGCAATATTTTGGCTGCCAAAACATGTTAGACTATTCTAATTTGTATCTTAAGACGGATGTTTTATTGTTATGTGACATCTTTGAAAACTTTAGAGAACTATGTCTGAAAACCTATGGCTTAGATCCCGCACACTATTACACTGCTCCAGGTTTAAGTTGGGATGCTATGTTAAAACTTACAAAAATAAGATTAGAGCTACTGACAGATATTGATCAGATTGCATTTATCAAGGCTGGTATTAGAGGTGGTGTCTCTCAATGTAGGTAGTACCCGACATGCGAAAGCTAATAATTATTATTTAGACGATTTTAATGAAAATTTACCTACATCATATTTGATATATTTTGATGCAAATAATCTCTATGGTTGGGCCATGTCTCAGTACCTACCCGAAGGAGGTTTTGAGTGGGTGAGTCCAGACACAAATTACGATGTCTCTGAAACATCTGATTACGGATACATCTTGGAAGTCGATTTGGAGTATCCAAAGGAGCTTCATGATTTACATTCAGATTTACCTGTATGTCCAGAAAATATGTGTACAGGTGAATCAAATGAAAAAAAACTAATTCCAAACTTAAAAAATAAGCAAAAATATATAATTCACTATTGGAACTTAAAACAGTCTTTGAAATTGGGTCTTAAATTAACAAAAATTCATAGAATTTTGAAATTTCGTCAAAGTCCCTGGCTGAAACAATATATTGATGTAAATACTCAATTGAGAACTAAAGCTGTCTCTGAATTTGAAAAAGACTTTTTTAAGTTGATGAATAATTCAGTTTTTGGTAAAACTATGGAAAATGTAGACAAAAGGGTAAATGTGAAACTATTGACACACTGGGAAAACCGTGGTAAAAGTTTGGGAGTACAGGATTTCATTGCTAAGCCTGAGTTCAACAGTCTTTCTATTTTCTCAGAGAACTTGGTGGCGGTACAGTTACAAAAAACAAAAGTTTGTTATGATAAACCAATTTACTTGGGCTTCTCTATTTTAGATATTTCAAAAACGTTAATGATTGACTTTCACTATGACTACATGCTAAATAAGTTTCCAAACAAATGTAAATTGTTGTACACCGATACTGACAGTTTGATATATCAAATCTTCACCAAAGACTTTTATGAAGACATTAAGCCTGATTTGGCTTTACGCTTCGATACATCCGATTACCCTTCAAATAATCTATTTAATTACCCCCAAATTAACAAAAAAATATTAGGTTTTTTCAAAGATGAAAATAATGGTAAAATTGTCAAAGAGTTTGTTGGGTTGCGATCGAAAATGTATGCAATGCAAACTGAAAATAAATTAACGGCTAAAGCTAAAGGTTTCAATAAATGCGTCACGAAAAGAATGACTGTAGAAGATTATAAGTCATGTCTTTTTAATAGAAATATTCAATATGGTAGTATGTACAGATTCAGGTCAATCAAACACACAATATACACACAAAAAATAAACAAAATTTGTTTGTCCTATAATGATACAAAAAGATTCATTTTACCTAACAATGTTGACACACTGGCATGGGGTCATTATAAGATTATCAATATATGAAGTTTAGTTGTAGGTAATAAAAAAATGTAATTAGCATTAAGATATAACTATATTAATCTTTAAAATTGTATTGTAATATTATATAATAAAATGTATGTGATTGAATGAAATTGTAAATAATATATGATTTTACTTATTAAAAATAGAACAAAATTATAATGTTTGGTTTAAGTTTTTTTATTTTATTTTACTTTTACGTGTAAATAAATATAGTATTAAGTTTTTGTGTATAAGTATTTTGTAAATATATTAAAAATAAAATGAATGTACCTCACAAAATCGTTTTTACTTACTGTTCAGATCCGTTAGAGTGAGCACGTATTAGGATGTATCATTTTGTTCATCCATTCACTGCTATAGTAGCTGGCCCTAGTGGTTGTGGGAAATCCAATTTTGTTACAAACTTTATAAAATATGTTAAAGATATTTGTAGTGTCAGTTTTAGCCAAATAACATGGTGTTTTGATGAAATGCAACCACTATATAACTTAAACAATGTAAATTATTATCAAGGTATTCCAGATCTTAATATGTTTGATGGTAAAAATCCAAATCTTATAATAATAGATGATCTTATGAGGGAATCTGATGGACGGATAGTAGATATATTCACTAAAGGCAGTCACCATAGAAACCTGAGTGTGTTCTACATAACGCAAAATTTATTTCATCAAGGGAAAGGACAAAGAGATATTTCATTAAATTCTAGTTATATTATTTATTTTAAAAACCCACGCGATAAAACACAAATTCGGTACTTGGCACGTCAGGTTTCACCAGAAAATCCAAAGTTCCTAGAAGATGCCTACAGAGATGCAACCAAAGAAGCTCATGGTTATTTAATGATTGACTTGAAACAAAACACAAGTGACATATGTCGCTTCAAAACTAACATATTCCCCACAGATGGATATTGTCAAGTGTATGTACCGACAAAAGGGTTTAAATATGCTAAAAACCAACAAATCCCTGTCATTTATAAATAATGTCGCGAAGCATCAACACGCACAAGGATTTATTGCTAGCCCTTCACAAACTTAAACCAAAATATAGAACAGCTCTTTTAAAAGCTTGTGACAAAGAAGAAATAAACTTTATTTGTGAGTGCATTCACAACACTCTACAAGGTAAGATACCACTTGAAGAGAAAAAGAGAAAAAAATTAAGAAAGTACAAATCTGTACTTCGCAAGCTAGTACAAAAAGGATCGAACAAAGTAAGAAAACAAATTATCATTCAAAAAGGTGGTGCATTTTTGCCTATAATATTAGGTACGATTTTGAGTTCACTGCTTGGATCTCTTGTGCAATAGGTAACAGAAAAAATAATCGCAATGGAGCACGCTAAAAAGATGTTGCTCATTGAACCAAGTCTAATAGAGAAATTAAATCATCAAAATAATTCTTCTGATAATACCACATCTAGACTAGACACTGAAATGAAAAATATCTTAAACAGCAACATGGATGATAGAAAAAAATGTATGCTATACTTACAAGTATTGCAAAGATATTTGCACTTCAACGAGGAAAATCGTCGACCTATCGAGTTACCCATAGTGACTCAAAATGAGTTCCATGAAACAAGTAATATAAAAGAAGAAACTCGAACTCAAGATCCAGTTTCTACTGAAACAGTGAGAGAAGTAGCAGAACCTAGTAGTCCTCTTTACACGTCTACAAAAATTTTGAATTCCATACCTAAAACTTATGTAAAAAAAGGCGAGTCAATATTGAACTTGATTTCATTAAGTAAAAATAAAATTCATTGGAACGGTGACGGCACACTACTCATAGACAATGAAATAATTCCAGGTAGCAATATTGTGGATTTAATAAATGATTTGCTAAGACCGCTAAAGAGAAACGATCCGATAGGTTGGGAAAACTTAGCAAAGGCGTTAAAGGATATCAAAGTACCACTTATTTATTTGGGAAATCCAAAACGTGTTGAATATATAAATAATCTGATTTTGAAAGATCGTGGTGAAATTTCAACGGATGATGAATATTCTACCCCTTCTACCCGTAACACATACGTTTTAAAGAAGAGGATTAAAAAGAGGCTGGACTGGGAAAAATAGACCCCGTACTAGATGACTGTGTATTGGATCCTTTAGATCATATTAACGAAATATATTATAACGTGTCTCATCCTGCTGGTTACGGTAGTATTGAAAAATTAACAAAAGCAATGAAAGGACAAATGACAAAAAGTGAAGTTAAAAAATGGTTACAATCACAAGAAACGTATACATTGCATAAACCTGTATGGAGGAAATTCCCAAGGAATAAGTACATATTATCTAATTATAACGAACTTTGGCAGGCTGACTTGAGTGACCTGAGAACTTATTCCAAATATAACGATGGGTATAACTACATATTATGTGTCATTGATGTGTTTTCCAAATATGCATATGCTAAAGCAATAAGAAATAAAAATTCTGAAACTATAAAAAAATGTTTTGAAAGTATATTTAATGAAGCCAATGCTACCCCTACTCACATACAGTCTGACAAGGGTACAGAATTTGTTTCAAAAGATGTACAGAGATATTTGAAAAGTAAAAATATCAATTACTATACAACAAATAATCCAGATATTAAAGCAAGTATTGTAGAAAGATTTCAAAGAACACTGAAAACAAAAATGTGGCGGTATTTTACACACAAAAATACTTACAGGTACATTGATATTTTGCAAGACTTATTGTACTCTTATAACCACAGTTACCATTCAAGTATAAAAATGTGTCCAAGTGAGGTCAATGCAGGTAATATAAAGACTGTTTGGAACAATTTGTACGATAGGGAAACAAATAAAAAACAAAACTTAGACAAAATCTCAACACCGAAATTTCATGTGGGAGACCATGTGAGAATAACAAAGTATAAACATGTATTTCAAAAAGGATACGAATCTAATTGGAGTGATGAAATATTTGTCATATCAGCAGTAATTGAACGGTCTCCATGGGTAGTTTATACGTTAAACGATTTACAGGGTGAACCAATCGTAGGCACTTTTTACGAGAGAGAAATACAAAGAGTTACTTATGACCCCACCTCAAGTTATAAAATAGATAAAATCATTCGTTCTCGTTATTCTGGTGACAGAAAGGAAGTATTAGTCAAGTGGAAAGGTTATCCAGACAAATTTAATACTTGGTTTTTAGCATCTAGTTTAAATCAATAATGATAAAAGAAAGTTTCCACCTTCGCCTCACTATTTACCAGTAATGCGGAGAGAGTTCGATGTCATTGAGATTGATATAAGATCAAGCACAGGACATAAGATACCATTCCAGTTTGGAACAGTGTGTATTAAACTCCACTTTAAAAAAATATAAAAATGCACTCCACTCAAAGCCACAAAATCACTTGCCCTTATGAACATTATTATTCACATCAAGCTGGATCTGGAATTGGAGTAATTTATAAAGGTGTACCTTATCAACGTGGCCATGGAATTGGTAGCTTTTTAGGGGGGTTGTTTAGATCAGTCTTACCGTTGCTTTCGAGTGGAGCTCGAGTGATTGGTAAAGAGGCTTTAAATGCTGGTGTGGGTCTCTTGTCTGATATGGTTAGTTCACATCCTATGGAAGAATCAATAAAATCTCGACTAAAAGAGGCGAGCTCAAATTTGAAAAGGAAAGCGGATGCCAAAATCGACCGTATCAATATGTCTGGTTCAGGATATAAAACTAAGAGAAAACACATGTCTTCATTCATTTCATCTTCTATCACCAAGGTGAAAACTGCAAGCAGGGAGAGAAAAGCTAAAAATATCAAAGATATATTTTCATAATTAAATAAAAGATTTCAATTATGTCTTTCTTACATAACCATTCGTGTGAGTGCATTAAGTCGGAATTGGATTTATTTGCTTTGCCTTCTACTCAAACAAGCATAGAGAGCGGAACATGGATACATTACAAACCAATTTCATCTCTTGCCGATGATGGACCTATAGAATTTCAAGTGCCGGGTGCAGGCGATGACTATATAGATTTGTCGCATACACTGTTACATATAAAAGCAAAAATACTAAATCAAGACTCGACTAAATTGGCTTCATCAGTAGTGGTAGCTCCAATCAATAACTGGTTACACTCACTTTTTAGCCAACTTGATGTTTATTTAAATCAAAAGCTTGTATCACCTCCGAATAACACATACGCATATCGCGCCTATATAGAAACTTTATTGAATTATGCACCAGCAGCTAAGAATTCTCATCTCACTTGTGGGCTTTGGTATGAAGATACCTCAGGAAAGATGGATTCAACTGATGAGAGCAATAAAGGCTTTACAAATCGTCAACAATTTGCAGCTGAAAGTAAGGAAATAGAAATGATTGGTCATTTGCATGGTGATTTGTTCAACCAGGAGAAATTTTTGATAAACGGTGTTGATATGTCTATAAAGTTAGTTCGTTCCAGAGAAACATTTAATTTGATAGCTTCTACGAATGATCTGAAGTTGAAAGCAAGCATTATAGAGACATCTCTCATTGTCCGTAGAACACGAATTAATCCAACTGTTTTGCTAGCACATCAGAGAGTTTTAGCCTCTACTACAGCAAAATATCCTATCAATCGAGCCGAAGTTAAAGTTTTAACAATACCAGCGGGGGTTCAGGGAAAAACACTGGATAATATTTTTCTAGGACAAGTGCCTAAAAGATGTATAATTGGGTTTGTAAATAACGCGGCATTCAATGGTACTCTTACAAAAAATCCATTTAACTTTGAGAACTATGATATTAGTTCATTTTGTTTGTATATCGATGGTCGGCAAATACCCTCAAAAGCGTTACAACCTTCGTTCGAAACTAACACTTTTACCGCAGCCTATCATACTTTATTCTCAGGGACGGGTATACACTTTCTTAACGAAGGCAATGGGATATCTAGAGAACAGTATGCTAAAGGTTATTGTTTACTAGCTTTCGATTTAACTCCAGACTTATCGGCCAACTCTTCGAGTCACTGGAATCTGATAAGGAATGGTAGTGTAAGATTGGAAGTTCGTTTTGAATCTTCTCTCAGTCAAACAATAAACTGTATTGTTTATGCCGAGTTCGATAATGTAATAGAAATAGATAAGAACCGCAATGTAATCGTAGACTATAGTAGTTAAGATGTAATTGTATATAGATCTTATTATGAATTGTAGCGTGCAAAAATAAAAAAATAAAAAAAAAAGACTTTTACCTCGAAAGAGGAAAAAGTGAGGGTGAAAAATAGATTTTCTCCGCACTGCTACGAAAAGTAAAAAAAGGGAAATTACTTAGTTAAGTAGATAAAAAAGGTTACCTAGATAGGGTTCAGCGGAGAGCCATTGAACATTTAGTTCAAGGGTCCTCTTGCTGTTCGGCCGGCTTACATATGGGTTTTAGCTCACAAAAGAAACAAAAGTTTTGAAGTTAATAATGAAGGTTATATTTAGCAAAAATCATGATATAGGTTGAATGTAGGTTACAAATATTCTAGTTACAAAAATACAGTTTAAAGTTCTTCAAGAACGTTGTAAGCGTGGATACGAAAGGTTCCGAACGCGCACAGATATTACACTAATGGCCATTTTACGCAAATAAAAATCGATCGATCGCTTTACTCACGTGAGATTCACTTTTGACGGTGATGATAAATCGGCGGGTCAAAGCACGCGCCGATGGTAAGCTCCTCGCAGATAGAGTGAGCATGCGGTCAATGGACACGCACGTGGAAATGACGTCGGGCGCTGGGCGCTCCACGACGTCCTGAACAGCAGGCTAATGGCGGGCTGATCGTCAAGAAGGATGCTCCATGACGGTGATCCTCGGGAATAAAAATACAACCTAGACGACGGGATGTCTCATCACGCCTCCTCAGGTTCTCCAAAGGTCGTCTCAGAAACTAGGTTGTGGATGTCGCTCAGCCCTGCTCGGGCGAGATCACGCCTGCGTTCCTCGGAGCGTCCTTTCTTCGATCTTCAGTAGAAAGAGGTGTTCTTCAGCCGATGTCCGGAAGTGTAAGCCCTCTTCCAAATCTCCCTTTCGACTCCTCCAACTCATCCTCTATAGTGGTGGGATGTCCCTCCGTCGAGTAAAAAATGTTTCGCTTTCAATCACTCAGTCGATGCGGTAATCGATTAAGTTTTCTTTTGAATAAGTTTACAAAATAAAAAATACTTAAGAATAGTATCCGAAACCAATTTGTTTTACATTATAAAACAAATGCTAAACTAGCATTAAGGAAAACACTGCTGAAATGCTTTCTTAAAATAAAATATGAAAAACAAAGACGATTAAAAACATCGAATAGATTCGCTTGGAGAGCAGATAGTATTTTGCGGTACGACACTTAGCCTTTATGGTTTGCAATTAGAACAGTCGATGTCTTGCGAAACGTGGCTGTCAGTGTCATCCGTCAAATCGCTCTGCTCTCAACGCCAGAAAATAACAAAACAAATCGACTTCGGAATTCAATAAACAAAATTACTAAAAACAGGATATAAACTCAAGCAGGTAACAATTATATTGAAAAGAAAGAGCAAACCAAGAACAGTGAATATTGTGACGTTATAAATAAGTGTTATTGTTCTCAGAATTCTACGTAGTTGTGTTGCTTCGCGGATTCGTCATTGGAAAACTGTGAAACCTTACATTGGAATGCATGAAGGATACTATAAGAAGATTTTTAAATAACAGTAGCGATACTGATCGCTACAATACCTCCGTAGCAGTGCGGAGAAAATCTATTTTTCACCCTCACTTTTTCCTCTTTCGAGGTAAAAGTCTTTTTTTTTTATTATTTTTTTTTTTGCACGCTACAATTGGCGCCCGAATTTAATGTTATTGGACTGCTGCATATGGTTTTTACGCTCACGAGAACATTTCTTGTGTAAATTTAATTCAGTCAGTAGAAATTTTCAATACTTGACATTTTTTCCATGTGGGTAGCCGCACGTGTTTTTTTATGTGTTTTTTAAATATCGGCTACATTACTGTGTTTTCCACGTTGTATTGCAAGTGTGTTTCTGCAAACATATTTGTCTGGCACTTTAATAATAGAAGCAAATTATAAGTCATAAAAATGAACAGTGAAGATGAGTTTCTTGATGTTGGGGATGAGGGTAAACCCGGATTCGTAAATACAGATAGAAGAGGAGATAGGGAGGCGCATGAGCGTCCACCAAGCACAGATCCAGTATCTGCTAGGCGTGAGGCGTATATACTGGCACAGGTTTTAAAACTAGGTTTCAGCCAAGGCGCCTCCGTACCTAGTCTCTGATCAGCGTGCGAACGAGGTTCAGGTTTTTAGAAGTACCGACTCCTACTTTTCTATAGCACTCGCAGTCTCGCATACTTGAGTAACTGGCACAGGTTTTAAAACTAGATTTTAGCCAAGACGTCTTCGTTCGATGCTCGCGTTTATTTGCTGCCGATCCGAGACGTGCTCGTTGCAAAGATGTGTGCGTGAAGTTAAAATGACACTCGACTTTAAATGGCCAACGATAAGGTATATTTTCACTTAAACTAACTCAACTTCTATTGCCTTTGCGAGACGCGCTCGTTTTACGTTTGTGTGAGTGAGCTTACGGAACAAAAATCGACCATATTGCTAGGGAATAATGACTCATCGCATAGAATATAGAATGCATCAACGCCGAAACGCAGTCGATGGCTTGTGCATGTAGACGCACTAAGGTGAAAATTACAGTCGACTTTATCGCTAAGGTGCTAAGATTGATTTTATGTGAACATATTCTGCCCTATAATTCAGTAGGTACCTACCCAGAGATTAAACAAAATGCAAGTGAATTATAGGACAGCTTTAAGCGCGAGAAGAATTTATCAAAATAATTTTGAGGAATGTTGACGCTAAGGCAAAGAGAATATAACTGTACTTAGGAGTTCGATCTTCCATAGAAAAAAATGTATGCAAATATTTCAAATTTTGATTTGAGTCGTAATGTATGGAGTTTAGGTCGAAATTCGTAGTTCAATTCATTGTCCATTTGATTGATTTTATTAGGCTAATGGAGTTTGGCCATATTGCCTTTGTCAAGAATAACTTAATCATGACTTGGAAAGTGGTGATGAGTTTAACTCACCCTCGACAATTTTATGGAGGTTTGTGGGACGGATAAAACATATTATACACTTTACCATTTTATTTAACTTGCCAATTTCCTGTACGGAAATAAAACATATAATATTTTTTTAGGAAAATGTATTAAAATGAATTAATTATGTTAAATTGTTATGACTTTTCACTTGACTCAAATAAAGAGGATATTACAGTTGCTACTTTTTTACGTACTCATAAGTTATATTATTACATTAAAAAAAACATTAATTCTGATTTGTCACTTTGATCCTTCCGTCTGTTGTTGGAAGAATGGACTTTAGAGACAGCAGCCACAAAAGATTTTTAAAAAATGAAGTCTGTGTCAAACAGTGTAAATGTCAATTTCGGACTAAACTCCATACATCTAAAATTTTCTATGGAGTTTCGCCAGGCTGCTCAATTCAATATCACTTCTTTTTTTTATTTATTTGATTTGGACCCGCTTAATGCATTTGCCATAGTCAAGTATTGCGATTTCTTCAAGTTTCTTGAATAAAACAAGTTGTAAATGTTCTAGTTACAATCTAAGTCACGTATATAATCATTTCTACATTCGAGTCTTGCTTCAGTAAAGTGGTGGTGACTTTACTAAAAGCTTCTATGGAGTTTTGTCGACAACGTAAAATGACACGTTTCACTGCTTCATTTTACTTGCTCACGGTCACGTACTTAATCGAATACTTAATGAATAAAACAACACCATTCTTATCGCATTAATATTCAAAATAACACAAGTTTAGGAAAATAAAGCAAAGCAACATGTGTCGATGACGTTCCCGCCAAAAATCCATTATCAATTCACTTACCTTTGTCAATTTGATTGTTTTTATTCGAGCTACGGGCAGGCTAATGGAGTTTGGCCATATTTGACCTTTGTCACTTTGTCAAGAATAAATTAATCATGCCTCAGGAAAGTGGTGATGAGTTTACCAGATGATTTTATAGAGATTTGTTGTACGGATAAAAATATTATACACTTTACAATTTTATTTAACTAACCAATATTCTTGTACGGAAATAAAACATATATGTATAATTTTTTTAAGAAAAAAAAAGTATTAATAGGAATTAATTATGTTAAATTGTATTGACTTTTCATTTGACTCAAAAAAGAGGAGATTCACAGTTGCTACTTTTTTCCATATTTCAGGCCACATATTGTGTATCTTTTAAAAGACATAACCTTTGAAAATAACGTGATGAGAATTACCGTTGTTTGAATTAAATTATATGTTTATGATAAACTTCTCAATTAGGACAGTTATAAAAAATAAATATTTTTGGCAAATGTGGAAGCATGATGCCACATCAAGAAAAAAAACAGTATAAATGTCAATTTTTGATCAAACTCCATACATTTTATAATTGTACATAAATAACTTATTGCAATTAGGGATGGGTTATACTTGCAAAATCTCATACCAGGGCTTCCAAGTGCGCCCACATAAAAATACCAGCGCCAAAAACCAGGGCTCAAAACCCTTAAAAGTATTTTTTTCGTTAAAGAAAATTGATTTGTATTTTAACTTTGATAAGGTGCACAATTGCGTAACAAATTTTTCTACTAAAATACTTGCATAGGATATTGTTCATTATTTACGTTATAATAAGAAGCATAATGGCATTCACGAAATTCAAAACGTTCCAAACGACACCAAACATGACTGAGCGAGCGCGATATATATTGCTTGCCTACTTCGTTCCGTGTATTTGACGATGACACCCGAGTGAAGCGCCAAAAACCAGGGTCAAAACCCTTGAAAGTATTTTTTTTGTTAAAGAAAATTGATTTGTATGTAAGTAATAATAAGGTGCAAAATTGCGTAGCGAGTTTTTCAACTAAAATACTTGCATAGGAAATTGTTCATTGTAAATGTTACAATAAGAAGCATTATAGCATTTGCGAAATCCAGTAAAGTAAATACTTTTAAGACTTTTTATCCTTGCAAGTATTTCGGGGCGGCACCTGGTCGGCACACTTGCAAGCAAATACCTGGTGTAAAAACCCGGTTGCGTAAATACGCACCATCCCTAATTGCAATGTATATAAAATCAATAGAAAACTTCTAAATACGCCAGTTTGCTTTAAGTATGTTTTATAAAATTATTTATCAGAATTAGTTAATACACCTATAAACCAATATTATCAACTTGTAAAACAGTAACTACAAACGTGTTAACAAACGTACGTACTTTGTAAAGCTGACAGTCCTAAGCCTGTGCAAGTATGAAAGGAAGTTTTCAATTTTTTATTACGATTACAACAAAACTCCTGTTTTACGTATACATGATTTCAAATAATATTTTAGAGGTGTATCTCTAGACGACGATACCTAACGTGGGACATATAGACTAACTTTATACTCTGTTTGTCCCAAGTGTATAAGTATCATAATTATGATTTTTTGCTTCGAGACTTCCATCACTGGACTGATTTGTGTGTACACGGCATATACGTCTAGACAATACATAATTAAGCGTTCCGTATACGTTTATTTTAAATAAAAGCGGAAATACTCGTAAATACTCGTGGAACTAGTATTTGGAACGCGTATTGACATATACTCGTACTTCTAAGACTAGGTACGTAAATTGACGAGTACGACTCACCTCTAGTATCTGCGATTTCAACTCAAGCGAATCCGATTTTACAATCAACTCAAATTCAACAAGAAAGCCAGAGCAAGCAGAACCACGCTTGCCAACAGATATTTGTTAAGGAAGATGCAACCTTAAGATTATGGAATATAAAATATACAGGCGACTCAAGCCTGGCAGAATTCTTCTTACGCATCGAAGATTTTATGCGTAGTAGACAGACTACCGAGCAAACCGTGGTACGTTGTTTCGCTGATTTGTTAGGTGGTGTACGAATTGGAAGAGTGTAACACAAGCAACATAGGTAAATATCATGCTAAGGACATAATAAAGGTTCACAAGGGTGTATAAGTCAACAGTATTTTTTACCCAATTTTTTTCATATTCACCGTTCTAAACTTAAAAATTTAAATTTTAGTTTTATGCAGCAAACTATTTACATATTAATCCTCTGCTACTTAACGAGTCTGTCACCGTTTAAATTTTGAAAATCGGTACAGTACTTACCTCACAATAATAGAAATGAAGTTTTCATCCCGGAGAAGAAAAAATTAAAAAAGGGAAATTCATTTCTATACACAATACAGGAGAATCAGGGATAATTTTACGAGTCTTTCAGCGTTTGGATTATGAAAATCGGCTCACAAATAACTTAAAAACAATTAAAATCAAGTTTTTCAACAATGTGTAAACGGTAATGCTGAACCAAACAACATGAAACAATTATGTTGAGCAGGTGGATAGATTAGAACGTTCACTCAAATAATAGTGAACATTTAACGCTATTTTAACTTATAATCATTTATAATATCATTTTAAAGCTTTTTCTATTTACCCAACAGCATCAAAAGATGTTCTGTCACCTTTTTTTTATCACATAGCTCAATTTTTTTGTTTTGACAATTGACAACAACATTTTTATATAGAGCATGTGAACTGTGACCTTTGTAGGCACAGTATTTTACTCGACAGCATCAAAAGATGTTCTGTCACCTTTTTATCACATATTAGCTCATTTTTTTTAGTTTTGACAATTGACAACAACATTTTTATAATGAGCATGTGAACTGTGACCTTTGTAGGCACAGTATTTTACTCGACAGCATCAAAAGATGGCCTGATGGCAATTTTAACCTCTCCGACATGACTCTCAAGGCTATAAGTTTAAGTTTTTAGATTATTCAATTCAAACAACATATAATATGCATATGCAAATACTACTCATGGATAATACTTTTATGTGATCTTTTCAGGCACAATGTTCTTATTTGGTACCATGTGACAATAAGTCAGGTATCAATTATGAACTTTACAGTAGTACACTGAGACGTCAGTAATATAGAATTTTTGCAATAGTACACCGGGGGACCAGG